>ML681972.1:35893378-35903558 GCA_007922195.1 Podocnemis expansa | reverse complement strand
CCCCCCCCCCCCGCCCGCGGACAACCCTCAGCACCCTGGTTCTTCCATTCTGTAAGTTCCCCAGTTTTCAAAGTGGGATTTTCTCCCATGAAGCTCATGCAATAAATAAATTGGTTAGTCTTTAAATGCCACAGGACTTCTTGTTAGTTTTTACTGAACTAACTAACATGGCTGCCCCTTTGGAATTTAGCTTCAGTTAAGAAATTGATAGTTACAATGAGATTTACGATATATGGGAAAATCATGTAGCAATGTACAATAAATGGCACTGGTCAAAAGTGTAATATTAAAGCTAAACAGATTAACTCAGCAGGATCTCTGCAAGCACAATAGTTAAAATACCCTCAAGAAGATTATGGCAGTAGTTAGCCATTGGCTTTTCTTGTATAAGTCCTATGAATCTCTACTTTATATACTATGTAGGTTTGAGAGGAATAGGTGGCCTTTATGCACATGCCTATCACAACATATGGTGTGCCTCATCTCATTCAATAAATGCACCAGCAACAGTGTGCATGAAACCAGACAATCTCTACACTATCAGATGAACTTGCATAGAATAAGGATGAAAGACGAAGCACCATGTCATCTGTGGATGACTGTTTTTCACAAAATAGTCACACCATACCTCTCGGTCTACATCCTCAAAGGAAATCTGTACAACACTTTCAGAAAACAAGCCTGGGAGCTTAAATATATAATTTTGCTAGACACTTAAAATCATGGTCTTAATAAAGATATTTGATTTATGTCTTACTACAACAATCTGTAAACTGCTAACACCTGTTTTCCCTGTTTTGGCCTGTAGTAGGCCACTTCTCCCACAATGGTCCCTTAGAATATGTGTTAACTCATCATCATCAATTTGCCTAGATAGCAAAGATCTGTTATGACAGTCGCTATGGCCTCTACCAACAGATTTGTACCATTTGTCTGATGCTAGCAGATGAGCCATCACCAATTTGTTGTAACCCGCTTAGCCGTGGGCAACTAGTTAATTTCTCCCAGTTTAGAGGTGGTTGATAACCAGAGCATATGTTCAGGATGCACTTAATTGCTCTGTGGGCTGGGACAGATCTGTCCATGTGAGCCATGTGTTCAACTAGTGAGAACTGATAACAGCAGATGATGTCTTTGATTCTGGGGAGTTGAGTTTTAGAAGCAACTTTGCTGTTTCTGAAAAAGTCGAAACAGTTTATGCATACTAGTTGCTTTGACAGCACATCTTTAAGTAGAAGCCAGGTTTCACAGCTGTCCAGAGGAAAGGGCATCATACACGGTGGTAAAACTGGACATTGGTGCCATCAGACAGTTTTTGCTGATGCCAAACCTTCTGGAAAGATTGCATTTCAGTGACCGCAAGTCCTAATCTCTACATGACGTCAGGCTGGCACTGTCTGTTCAAAGACTGTTTGCAGCCCAAGTAAATTTAATTTTTTTTAGTGGCATCAACAGTGTTTTCATTTAGTGTTATGCTGGATGTACCATTCCTAGTACTCAGATTCTGTATCTTGGTCTTTGCCCAGGGTATCTGTAGGCCAAGTGCTGCAGACATGTGTTTGACATAAGTTGGCATGATATGTTGACTACTTATGCTAAATAATCTGCTCCATCTTGTCATTAGCTGTGATTCTCTAAATGTGTTTTCCAGACCAGACGAGTGCTGTGTAGCTTGGAAGCTTAACTTCTGAAGGCAAAAGAGATAATGCAAAGAACATAAGGATGGCCATGTTCATGGGTGGACTGGCCATCACACAGTTCTAGCAAATGCAAGAGGGGCCAGTGCACTCGTGTCCTGGTCTTCCTCAAAAAAATTAACTGTGGCCCATTGCAGGAACCTTGCTTCCAGCCCTCCAGCTTGGTCTGACTGCTACCCTCTCCCAGCCGCATCCCTTCCCCTTGCCCTTTTCCCACTGTGTGGGCCCAGCAGCGGTGCTCTGGCTGGAGTGCAGCATCCATTCTCCCTGTGCCCAGCAGGCAGTGTCCTGACAGGATTGCTCCCCCCTCCCGGCTCCGCCCCTTCCCCTGGCCCTCTCCTATCACATGGGCCCAGCAGCACTCTGACTGACATGTAGTAGCTGCTGCCCCCAGCCCAACCCCTTCCCTCTCCCACCACATGGGCCCAGCGTAGCACCCTGGCTAGTGACCTTTTGCCAAGGCTGATTTTTAGTCCAAGTCCTTCTCTGGCCATACTGGGTCAGACCAGTGGTCCAATGGTCCACCCAATGGTCAATCCAGTTTATTATCTTGTCCAATGGTCTATCCAGTTTAATATCTTGTCTTCCAATGAATAAAAGAAAGTAATTATTCAGTTGTCCAGGCACAGTTGTCCAGTCCCATCATCTGGAAGTCAGAGCCTGCGGGACACCCGGCGTGTGTGTTGGGTTCCTGACCATTTTTGCTAGTAGCCATTGATGAACCTATCCCCCATGAACTTAACGAAGTTGGTTCAAGAGAAGATGATACCTCACCTCTCATGTTTCTCTAATATCCTTGGACCAACACAGCTACAATAATAATAAATGAAAGCAATAAATGAGATGCATACTTTGCCAATGGGTTTACTTGCTGATAGGTGAGCAATGGTGAGATTCAGGAATGTTAAGCTTCGTTCTAGGCTCTGGAGAGGGAGTGCATTGTTGTGTGCACAAACTCTTCTACCCATTCCCCCAAGCTTGACCAAATCTGCTCAATCTCTTTCAATCTGTCCTAGTCCTGTCCCTTTTCTACCTCTGACTTCATGTCCTAGGTGCATTCTCCTTGCCTACACAATGTCAGTCTCCAGTTATCAAGCTCCTCATTCCAGTCCTTGACAGGCAAGTTCTAGTCCCATCCCACAGCTCCGAGTCCCAACTTTCACTCAGCCAGTCATAGCATCCCTTACGTATCCCAGTTCCAAGCCTCTTCTCCCTACCCTCTTCATTCTCACTCCTAATGTCTTTGCCCAGCAGGTCCTAGTATTCCCTCTCCAGTCTCAATCTAACCTTTCCTCTCTCCCCCTGGTTCAGCTTTTGTCACCTCTGTATTTGAATCTGATGGCTTCCTAAACTTTACTACCTGGTTACAACAGGATAGTCACTGAGACAATAAGATATCCCAAATTCCAGCTTTCAGTTTCAGTGCCCAGGCCCTGCCTGAAGTCCGGCTTGAAGTCCAGCTTTGCCCTACTAACCCCATGCGGGAGTGAGCACACTCAGTTGCTTTGTAGGGATGGTGAATGCACAGTCTAGTCAACACAAGAAACTGTGAGGAAATGGAGCATGCTAAATCACCGCGTGGAGTTAGTACATGCACAGTGTGGCCAGCATTAAGTGCAGTGAGAGGTCTGAGCATCCTCAGTGAGGATGTAATCTTACAAGATTTTTAGTTTCGAAAATCAAAGAATATGTGAACTAAAAGGCTTCTAATTTGGGTAGATTTACCCAGAGTTAGCAAAAGTCACATCCTGGACACAAAAACCACTGCTAGGCCAAATTCCAAGTCCCTGCTCAGAAGTGTGAAGTCCTAGAACTTTTCAAAGAATGGATTTTGCTTTTGCCCTTTCTTGGAAACAATTGAACCCTTTGGATTACCTTTTCTGAAAAGACTGAACCTGAAGCTGACAACTGGCATGAAAAAGTTTCAGCATGAAAGGTTGAGGTTTTGTAAAGTTATGAACAACTGAAAACAGGGCCTTATAAAGGGAAATGTCAGGCAACCTTAATGAGTGGCATATCCAGCCTCACCTCAATCTATATCATGCCCTTATTTTGAAATTTTCAAATCATTAGCTGTCTGTTTCTATTGCAAGGTTTTTTCTTCCTCAAGATTTTGGCTAATTGTCTTGCATACTCCAGGGCAGAAGAGAAGGTGCAGACATGTCTCCTTCCCTGCTCTCTGAAATCTCCTCTGTCCCAGCACTCCTGTGTAGAAAACCAGATAGAGAAGTGCTCTGTTGAGATCTGGTAGCAGAGGGCATTGCTGTTGCACTATGGTCCCCTGTCTTGAATAGGTTTGAGGAGTATGACCACTTGTTAGCAAACACTGCTCCGTTCTGGATGAATTGTAAAAAGCACTAGTGAATATTGTGGCATTCCAGGTTCTTGAGCCAACCTGTCTATTATTTGCCATATGAAAGCAGAATAGCTCATTGAACCCCTACTCTGCCACTGTAAATACCACTTCTCACACATACGTCATGCTCAGTTTGAGTAAAAAGAATTAGAAGGTAGTCCTTTGGTTTCCTAACCAACTTTTTCCATTCTTCAAGATTAAAGTATGGTACTGTAATACTTTTGCAATTAAGATTGCAAAGAATTTTTCAGATGAAACAATCCATGGAAAAAATCCAACATCTTTACTGGTAGTCAGATGATTTCCAATCCCAAAAAAACTTTGTAACTGCTAAGTACTTCATAAATATTCTGGAAAATTTATTCAAATTAATTCTGGTAATTCTGTTCATCCTCAGAACCTCCCCTCACCTCCCCAACCCTAATAAAAACAGACTAGTCCATAGGAAGAGTCATATTCCAGACTTCTCTGCCTTTCTTCTCAGCATCCACATATATGAGACAATGAAAAAGAAAATCTGTTTTAAACCACTCAAATAATATTCTACAAACTTTCTAAACAATTCCTGGCACGTTAGTTGTTCATAAACTTGATTATGTAAACAATAGAATGATCTCAGATACTAATAGTTTTAGGAAGTCTAATGAGTAAGTTTCTAATTAGCACCAATCCTTTCTAAGACTGCATGCCAATCTGTAAAATGGGAAATTAAGACAGTCTGGGGCACTACAAACTAGTCAGTTGGACTTCAGTACCTGGAAAGATAAGAGATCAAATAACTAAGCAGTATGTTGCAAACAGCCACAAAATAAGAAGGTGATTACAGTGGGGACCCGTTACCGCGCAACTGGTTTGCCCACGGAACCGGTTAACACGTGGTAACAGGATGTCCCCCAAAGGCTCCACAGTAACGCACAGGTCCCATTAACGCACATTGCGTAAAGGGACCAGGAGCATTGCTGCACCAGAGACAGGCCCCAGGCACCAGCCCAGGCCCCGCTCCCTGGCCCCACTTCTCTGCTGGGGTCCAAGCCGGCCTCAGGCGCCTGCTGCTGCCAGCCTGGCCCTGGATCCTGGGCCAGGGACAGGGCAGGGAGCGGCGGCCGCAGCCGCAGGTGGCCAGACCTAGAACGGGGCTGGAAGCAGCCACCGCCACTGCTACCTGCCATGTCCTCGGCTGGGGGTCTGGGGCCAGGCTGGCAGCAGCAGGCGCTTGAGGCCGGCTTGGACCCCACCAGAGAAGTGGGGCTGGGGGCATGGCTCATGGCCAGGGAGTTGGGCCTGGGCCGACGCCCCGGGGAAGGCCTTCCAGTCCCTTTTACGCGCAGACTGGTTTACATGTGGTTGCCAGGGGCTTGTCCCCTGACACCCGCTCGTAAACGGGTCCCCACCGTAGTTACAGTCAGTATGGATTTGTCAAGAACTAATATTGTCAAACCAACATAATAGTTTTGGGTTTTGTATTTTTTTTTTAAACAGAGTAACAAGTCTTGTGGATGAGGGGAAATGGTAGATAAGGTATATCTTGACATAAGTAATGCTTTTGATGCTGTCTCAAATGACTTCATAAACAGATAAGAGAAATACAACTGAGATGGAAATACAACCTACTATAAGGTGGGTGCCTAACTATTTGAAAACTCTTCCTGAAGACTAGTTATCAGTGGTTCACAGTAGTGCTGAAAGGTCATATCAAGTTAGGTCCCCTAGGGATCAGTTCTGAATCTGGTTCTCTTCTATACTTTCATCAGGGATTTGGATAAAGGCATAGAGCAGAGGTGGGCGCCTCAGTTGACCCTGGCAGGAGCATGGCAGTTGCTCCCTCCTCCCAGCCCTGCCCCTTCCCCTACTCCTCTGTCTCCTATATGCAGACACAGCACCCAGACCAGCCTGGAGTGTGGCTGTTGTATACCACCTCTCCCCCACAGTGTAGGCCCACTGGCTGTCCTTTTCCTGCCACATGGGTCAACTGTCCTTCTCTTGCTGCATGCGCCCAGGGGCAGTGCTGCTGTCCTGGCTGGAGCACAGCAACCACTCCCCCTGGGCCCAGCAGTGCTCTGGCCAGAGCACAGCAGCCACTCACCCCTCTCTGCCCTGCCCCTTCTCGTGCAATTCTCCAGCCCTCCTAGACTCTGATGTGGTCCTCAGGCTAAAAAGTTTGCCCAGTCCTGGCATAGAGATTACACTTTTAAAGTTTGTGGATGATATCAAGCTGAGAGGGTTTGAAAGTGCTTTGGAGGATAGGATTAAAATTTAAAATGATCTGGACAAACTGGAGAAATGGTCTGAAGTAAATAGGATGAAATTCAATAGAGATAAACTCAGAGTACTCCACATAGGAAATAATAATCAGTTGCACACATGCAAAATGAGAAGTGACTGTAGAGGAAGGAGTACTGAAGAAGTGGATCTGGGTGTCATAGTAAATTACAAGCTAAATATGAGTCAACAGGAACTGTAACAGAAAAAGCAAACATCAGTCTGGAGTGCATTACCAGGAATATTGTCAGCAAGACATAAGTAATTCTTTCAACCTACTCCTCACTAATTAGACTTCAACTGGAGTATTGTGTCCAGTTGTGCATGCCATATTTCAAGAAAGATGTGGACAAACCGTAGAAAGTCCAAAAAGCCACAAAAACTATAAAAATTCTAGAAACAATAATCTATATATGCCATGATCTATGAATGAAGATTGAAAAAATTGTTTGATTAGACAGCAAAAAAGAAGACTGAGAGGGGACATAACAGTTTTCAAGTACTGATAATTTATTACAGGGAGGAGGGAGATAAATTGTTCTCATTAACCTTTGAGGATAGGTCTAGGGCTGCCCTTATCATGAGGCTAACTGAGACGCCTGCCTCAAGTGCCAGACTATGGGAGGGTGCCACTAGGACCCAGAGTGTAGAAAATTGTATCTGCTCCTGGTACATAAGTATTCTCTCTGCTCAAGATGCACAGAGATGGTGGAGTGCTGTGCTGGAGGAGGGAGGGCACAAGAGACATAATAGGCAAGGAGGAAAGAATGTGAGAGGGAATAACAGAAAGCAGCAGGAGCTGCAGGGAAAGAGAGTAGAAGACGTCTCTTATGTACCTGTCTAGCACCCCTAGGAGCCTGGACTTATTAACACCAGCTTCTCACGGAGCTTCCTGTTTCCTGCTGCTTCCCTGAACCCACCTGAGGAGAACAGACAGTCAATGGAAGTCATAGGAGCCAGCAGGGCTGTCCCTAGGGAAGGGCAAGAGAGGCAGCCACCCAGGGCCCTACACTTTGGGGGGTCCCGCGGGGCCGCACCACTGCCCCCCCCATGCCAGGGACTGGGTGAGCCAGCCAGAAGTGGCAGTCCAGTTCACAGGGCTGACTCTACTGTGAGGCCAGAAGAGTGGCTTGGGATGAAAGTTGCTTAAGGCAGTAGATCAGCATTGCAACAAAGGTGAGTCATTAGGACAAACGAAGAGGTGCTAATTGTTCTTTAAACAACCTCTATCCCTCCTCTCTGAGTCAGTATCTCTTTGGACTTCTTCATTCATATGAGGACAGAGGTCACTGGCAAGCAACCTTTGTGGTTTCTTTTAATCAATAGACCCAGTGAAGAAAAGAAAAAAACTGTGAATGCCCCCTTATTCCACCTTTTCTGGGATATGGGGATTGCAGTTATTTTTGCAAATTAGGACTTGCCTCTTTTTTCAGTGAGTTGAGAATTCCCTTGCTTGCAACAGAAGTTATAAATTGTAGATTTTAATAAAAACTCTAGAGATTTTTTGACTGATAATTAAAAAGAGAAAAGAAAAGCAAACTGTTCTAGTAGGAGCCTGTGTTACAAAGTGTGGTTATTTTTTCTACAATTAGAAAGCCTAAGTAACAGAATCATATCCAACTCAGGGATGGATCTACTGGAAGGAGAAGTTATAACAAGGTCCTAATCTGAAGGTGGGAGTGGATAGCACCATTGTGTTGCTGCCTTATGCATGCTGCCAGGGTTCACCAGACCAAAGAGAGAGGACTAGCACCCCTTCAGTCACAATACTGTGGACAATTGTGTGTTCATGGAAACTCGTGCAGACTCAGGGAGCAGAAGAAGCACAGAGGTGAAAGTGGAACCCAGAGGGGCTGCTTCAGTTCCTGGGATTTGGCAGTGGAGAAGAGAGCAGGACCTGGAGGGACTTGGAAAGGCTCAGCAGCAGACAGGATCTTCCAGGACCTTTCTTTCCAGCCTGGCATTGGCTCTCTTCTCCTTCTCTGTCTCATCACTTCCATCTCATTTCTCCACCCGGTTGCCCCCACGCCCATTTGCAAGGAGCTTCCATACACACACTCCAGGCTACTACATGCCATTTTAAAGACTTTACATCCTGATTTGAGACAGGAGTATGGCATGTGGGATCACCCTCTGCATGTTCCATGTAGGTGATCTCACATTAGATGTGTAGATTTCACAGATGCAATAGAAGCCTCAAGAGAGAGGATGATAGCCATGAGGGATTGCCACCCCACCAGCAGCTCCCCCCCCGCCCCCCCGCAGTCATGGTCACTGTTCAGTTTTCTGGCAGCGGCCACTTCTTTTCAGTGGAGGCTCACTGCATGGCAGAGGGGTCCAAAGCTAGGTCCCGAGGAAGAAAGTTTGACAACCACTGGCTTAAGGGTGGCTGAGAAACCAGACCCTGCACTCCTGTTCCGCCGCTTTTGGCCGGTTCTCCTGGTCCCTGGCATGGGACGACTGGTGCAGGGGCCTGCCCCTCCCCTGGGCCGGCTGACCCACCCCCCCAGTGCCCAGGGAGAGGTGAGTGGGGGCCCCCCAGAAGGCGATTTGCCCAGGGCCCTGCATGCCCCTAGGGATGGCCCTGGGAGCCAGCTAGGCCCTTAAGATGCTGATATCTATTGAGTGTTAAGAGCCATTAAGGCTGCATTCAGACAAAGAAAGTAAATGAAGCTTTCCTATCTAAGCGGAAAGGAGCTTTCCTGAGAGACACAGACACAAATGTTCATGTTGAGCTTTCTCGTCCCAATGACGATGTGAGGGGTGAGGGGATGCCTGATTTTCCTGTTAGACAAAGTGTAGGTGACCTGGTAGCTACTGCAGCATCCATATCTTCATCCACATTCATCAAGAAAAGTATAGATTAGATGAGTGTGGTAGAGGCACAACAAACAGCTGTTGCTGAGTTTAGTTCCTTAAGTCTAGATAATCCAGGACTGTGGAGGCACTTGAGCAGAAGCCTGAGGGACTTCCTTGTACTGCATGGGCTACAAAAAGTGAAGAACTTCATGTTCCCCAAAGACAATGAAAAAAGAAATTTCTATCCAACACATTACTGGCATAAAATCTCCAATGGTAACAAATGGAGAGGCCTTGGCTTATGTACTCAAAACTCCAGAATGCTGCATACTGTTTTTGTTGCAAACTCTTCCAGTCTAATGTTCCAGCCACATTGCATTCTACAGGAACAAAGGACTGGAAGAATCTGGCTAAAAATCTGGCATGACATGAGAAGGCAGCAAATCACAAGAAAGCATTCCATAGGTGGAAAGAGCTTGAGATGAGAGTAGGGTTAAAGGCCACCATAGATGATCAGCATCAACAGAAGATTGCATCAGAGCCCCTTTACTGGCAAAATGTTCTGAAAAGGCTTAGTGAGATTCTAAAAGTGCTTGCTACCCAAAACCTAGCACTGCGTGGCACTTCAGATCAGGTGTGTGTGCCAAACAATAGAAGCTTCCTTAAAATTGTGGAGCTGGGAGCTGAGTTTGATGCATCCAAGAGCATCTAAAAAGAGTCACCACCCAAGAAATCTACACCACTACCATGGAAAAACAAGACAGAAGAACCACTACAGTTGAGGATAGCAAATTATGCCACCCTTTTATCAAGATGAGATCATACAGTTACTGGCAACAAAAGTCAAACAAAAGATTGTGGCAAATCTGAAGTCAGCAGGAAATTACTCTGTTATTCTGGACTGTACACCTAATATCAGCTATATGGAACAAATGAATTTAATGGTGTGTTTTATATCAGCAACAGAACCTAGAGCAAATGTCACTGCAATGGTGACTGTCAGCAGTGTTCCCTCTAAGGGGAGAGGGCAGCTGAGCAACTCCGGTTGCTCGCTGCGCTCCTTGGGGGG
>ML681972.1:35831276-35893278 GCA_007922195.1 Podocnemis expansa | reverse complement strand
TACCTTGGGGCTGGACTGGAGCCAGAGGGCCCAGCCATAATTCCCAGGCCAGAGGAGCTCTACAGAGCATGCCCAGATTTTCTGGGCATGCTCTGTTGGAGCTTCTCTGGGCGGGAGTTTTCAAAACTCCCAGCCCCAGAGGAGTTCTGTGGAGGGACTCCAGCTGCCGGCAGCGCGCTGCCAGCAGCCTTCGCTGCGCTGGCAGCTGTGGCAGGATGCTCTGCAGCACGCCAGCGCATCTTAGAGGGAACATTGTCAGAGAGCATTTTCTAGATTTTATTGACATTGATGATACTACAGGAGTTGGTATGACAAATGTGCTTCTTAAAAAGATGGAAGATACAGGAATTGAAATAGCTGACATGAGAGGTCAGGGGTACGATAACGGTGCCAACATGAGAGGAATGAACAGAAGAGTGCAGGCACAGATGTAAGAGTTAAACCCTCAAGCTTTTTTTGTCCCATCTCAAAGAACCTTGACTACTGCACAATGGTGAGTAACCCTCACTTCTGTGTGGCTTAGTGTTGTGGCATGACATACTGATTGAAATAAATGTTGTAAGCAAGAGGCTCCAAGGGGTTGACCTTGATATACCTGGAGCAATGGAACTGCTGAACAAAGCAAAGTCATACTTACAGTCCTACCAGTCAGATGTGAGGTTTCAAAACATTCTGAACAGTGCACAGAAGTTGGCAGAGGAACTTCACACTGAAGCTATTTCCCACCCATTCAAGAACACAAGAGTCACAGAAGAAGACGACATTTTGATTATGAGGCATGGGATAATTCCATAAGAGACCTCAGACAACATTTCAAAGGTGAATTCTTTAGCCAGGTGCTAGATTGTGCAATACAGTCAGCTGAAGAACATTTCATGCAGCTTAAGGAGCACAGTAGCATATTTAGAATATTGTATGATATTCCAAAACTCCTCACTATACCTGAAGAAGACATACACCAGCAATGCAGGGCATCAGGGACAGTGTTGACACAAGATGACATGTGCAATATCAAGGTGAGTGATTTGGGTGATGGCCTGAAAGCCCTTTCAAGATACGTTTCAGCAGGATTAACTCCAAAGGCTGTTCTGCAATATATTGCAAAAATAAGATGACCTCCTTCTTTCCAAATGTTTTTGTTGCTCTGTGAATACTTCTAAAACTTCATGTAACAGTTGCCAGTGGAGAACGCAGCTTCTCCAAGCTGAAGTTAATAAAAACACATTTATGCTCCACAATAACAGTTATTCTACTAGTTGTTCTACTCGTGCCTGGTCAGTTACAAACTTGAGCTTATCTTTGGCAAGGATGTCACTGGATCCTTCTTCAGGCATTTCTACCTGGCCTCTTCCTGATTGTTCCAGGAGCTCTGCTGCCACCAAACAGGAACAGAAGAGGCTGCTTCTCCAATTCAAAAACCTGTACTTTATTTCTATTGGCTCCCCTGGGACTCACTGACCAGGGTGTTAACCCCTTCCTCCCCAAGGAATAACATTGATTTTTTTTCCTTTTTTGCTTAATTGCTTATATCTTTTATCTTGTCACATAGCAGGAATAACATTCAGTAACATACAATTGCTTTAAAGAACAATTGCAATTACCAGATTCTTCAACTTATATTTGGCATTTAACAAACCTCAAAAATTGTTTATTGCTCCATATACTCTGCCGTCATGAATATTAGCCTTTAATTAACTGGAAGTGATCAATTACTCTCTGATCTTAGTCTTTCTAACTACAACATTGCAGTGAAGTATTTTTCTCAAGTTGTAAAATGGAGGTTTTTGTTAAAAACGTAATGGAAAACTTCTATAATGTCTTTGAGACTAGGTACAACAATGGAATCCCTAACAGGCAGGGACAACTCACATAACTGACTTTTAATAAAGATAAATCATTCTATTGTATGTTTTTTAATATTTAAATCATTCATCAGAATTTCATAACCATGTAATCATCCTATTAGATTTGGTTGAAAAGCGCCAAACTTTTTGTAGGAAATTTTGAAAAAAAGAAATTGTTTTCCATCAAAATACTGTGTGTTAAAGTCATCATCTTCTCTCTGGTTTACCAATTTCCTACCAATTTATATCAATTTCATATCCTGATAGTGCCCATTTGGTGTGTCAGGCAAAGAAGCCAGAACAGCAGCATTGTGACATTAGGCAAAACTTCTCTAACTATCACTTTCTTCTTCCAAAACAGACAAAGAGTCCACTTAAAGACTAACACATTTATTTTTTGCATGAGTTTTTATGGGAGAAAATCCCACTTCGTCAGAGGCTTTGAAGATAGGGGAACTTACATAATGGTAGGCCATTCTGTAAGTTCCCCCATTTTCAAAGCCTCTGACGAAGTGGGATTTTCTCCCATAAAAACTCATGCAAAAAATAAATGTGTTAGTCTTTAAGTGCCACAGGACTCTGTTTGTTTTACTGAACTAGATTAACACAGTTACCCCTTTGGATCTCTTCCTCCAGTAACCCTATCCCTATTTTTAAACCCTAAATCGATTGCTTATCTTTACCATCTCTTCCCTTGCAGATGCATTTGGAATTCAGGCAAAGGATTCTGCATTATGTGATCACTGTTTATATGAACAAAAAGTTTTGACTGGACAATGTACATGGTCTTGTCTGTGCTATACAGAGTAAAGGGAGTTACAGTGGGTGTTTCCAGCCTGATTCCTAGTCAGCCAATCTAGGTCCTGATCTGAATGTGTCCTGACTATTCTAATCCAGACACTTGTGCCCCCACAACTATGTAAAAGTACCACAGTCCTAACCTTCAGTTTCATTTGCTGAGTCCCCACTTTGTTCAGCCAATAGAACCTTTCCCACAAGAAGAAAACATATTAGACAGAAGACATTTGCCTAACATTTTCTTCTTCAGAAGAATCCTCTATAGGGAAAGAATCCTGGAACTGGAATAACTCTTCTGAATGGAAATTTTCTGGAATGAAAGTGTCTATTTGTTCATTTATTTTATTACGATTGTTAATAATACTGTGTGCAATTCTGGTCTGCCACGTTTAAGAAAGATAAATTCAAACTGGAACAAGTGCAGAGAAAGGTTACTAGTGTGATCTGAAGAATGGAAAACCTGCCTTATGAGAGGAGACTCAAAGCACTTGGCTCGTTTAGCCTAAACAAAAGAAGGTTGAGAGGAGATATAATTGCTCTTTATAAATACATCAGAGGGATAAATTCCAGGGAAGAAGAGGAATTATTTAAATTCAGCACCAGTGTGGACAGAAGAACTAATGAATATAAACTGGCCATCAGAAAGTTTATACTTGAAATTAGACACAGGTTTCTATCCATCAGAGAAGTGAAGATGTGGGGTATGTCCACACAAGTCTTTTATTTCGAGACGACACTGGTTGTTTCGAAATAAAAAACTGAATATCCACACGACGTTTAATTATTTTGAAATGACAGGCTCTGTCATTTTGAAATAAGAACCATCATTTCGAAACAGCTTAAACCCCATTCATTACGAAACAGCTGTTATTTCAAAATGGTTATTTCGAAATAACGCCATTTGGACATGTTTTGAAACAACACCATTGTTTCGAAACAACTGTTTCAAAACAACATGTCCAAATGGCCTTATTTCGAAATAACTATTTCGAAATAACTGCTGTTTTGAAAGCAGGCTTCCCTTAATTCGAATTAACATTTTCTTAATTCAGATTAATTTATTTCGAAATAAGGACTTTATTTCAAAGTAACTCATTTCAAAATAACTTATTTCAAAATAATGATGTATGTGTGGACGTAGCAGTGGACTAGTCTTCCAAAGGGAGCAGTGAGGGCAAAAAAGTCTAGTGGGTTTCAAAACTGAGCTTGATAAATTTATGGAGGAGATGATTGATCTTTGGCTGCTGGTGGTAGATATGCTGATCGGAAGATTGATGGAGTAAGTTCTGAGTTATTAGAGTTCTTTCTTGGATGTCTGACTGAAGTGTCTTGCCCACATGCTCAGGGTTTACATGATCACCATATTGGAGCTGGGAAGGAATTTGCTTGTAGGACAGATTAACAAACACTCTTGTGGTTTTTGCCTTCCTCTGTAGCCTGAGGCTTGACTCCTTTGCTGGTGGATTCTCTGCACCTTAAAGTCTTGAAATCATGATTTGAGGACTTTAACTTAGTTATAGGTTAGAAGTTTATTGTAGGAGTGAGTGGGTGAGGTTCTGTGGCCTGCATGGTGCAGGACAGACTAGATGATCACATATTCCCTTCCAAACTTAGGCTATGTCTACACGGCACTTTTATTTCGAAATAACACTCGTTATTTCGAAATAAAAGAAATTTAGTCTACACAACGTTTTCTTATTTTGAAAGGACAGATCCTGTCCTTTCGAAATAAGAATCGTCCTTTCGAAACAATTAAACCTGGATGTTTTCGAAATGGCTGTTATTTCGAAATGGTAATTTCGAAATATGCTATTTGGACCTGTTGTTTCGGAATAAATGGATTCCGAAACAACAGGATTTGAACTTCCTCTCAGGGTGCAAAGCACCCTGGGAGGAAGAGCCTTCTCCTCAGCACCCTGTCCAGGGTGCTGAGGGGGGGGACAAGCCACAGGGCATGGGGGGCTGCCCCCAAGACCAGCGGGGAGCCCTGCAGAGGGGTGCCGATGCCCCACTCTGCCTGCCGCTGGGGCTGCTCAGGAGCCCTGCGGCAGGGTGCAGGGGCTCCCCACTCTGCCCGCTGCTGGGGCTGCTCCCAAACCCCACAGTGGGGTCCGGGGGCGCCCGGCTCTCCCTGCCGCCAGGGCCGGCGGCAAACCCTGGGGCAGGGAGCCGGGGCCGTGGCTTTTGCCCGCCGCGGGGGCTGCAGCCAGGGGGAGCCAGGTCCCACCGCAGCCCAGGCGGCTCACCCCGCGCCCTGCTGGGGGGCGCTGCGGCCACCCCGCCCGCGGTTGCAGGCCCCCGAGCTGGTGGCGGGGTGAGCTGCAGGGCTTGCAGCCGCTGCTGCCGCTGAGCCCAGGGCCTGAGGGGCCGGTGGGACCCGGCTCCCCGTGGCAGCGGCCGCTCAGTCGCTGGGGAGCCAGGTCGGGACCGGCTCCCCCTGGCTGCAGCCCCCACGGTGGGGAAAAGCCGCGGCCCCGGCACCCTGCTGCGGGGTTTGCCGCCAGCCCTGGCGACAGGGAGAGCCGGGCGCCCCCGGACCCCACTGTGTGGTTTGGGAGCAGCCCTGGCAGTGGGCAGAGCAGGGAGCCCCTGCACCCTGCCACCAGGCTTCTGAGCAGCCCCAGCGGTGGGGAGAGCGGGGCATCAGCACCCCTCTGCAGGGGTCCCCGCTGGTCTTGGGGGCAGCACCCCTTGCCCTGCGGCTTGTCTCCCCTCAGCACCCTGGCCAGTGTGCTGAGGGGGAGGCTCTTCCTCCCAGGGTGCTAAGCACCCTGGGAGGAATTTCAAATCATGTTGTTTTTTTCGAAATAAAGGTTTCATTTCGAAATAAGTAATTTCAGAATGACTTATTTCGAAATAAAACCTTGTGTGTAGACATAGCCTTAGAGTTTGAGTCTGTGAAAAAGAATCTTAGAAAAACTGCAGATATGAGGAGTTAGAGGGAGATCTGAATTAAGATGATACCTAGGCTATAGGCTTGAGAGACAGGCAAAAAGTTGCTTAGAACTGGTCAGAAAGTTTAACTGTTTGTCATAACCAAAACTTTTCACTGAAGCATATTGATTTCAACAAGACGGTATCTTGGATGAACTTTCTGGGCGAAGGGAGACAGACACATATCAGCCATATCAAAATAGCCAGTATCGCAGTGGTAAAGGCATTCATCTTTGAGTGGGAGACCAGGGACTTGATGTATCTTTCATATTCCAGACGAGTGCCCCAGCTTCCAGGTTATTAGCTACTCTATCATGTTTCCTTCCGCCTATCTCTGTTTCTTCCCCAAATTCTGAGAAGTCTGATTTTGTTTTGATGTGAAATGATGCTCTGAAACTTAACAAGATTTCACAAAATATTCTGTTCTGCCCAGCCCTAGTGATGTTGTCCACAGGGATTCAGAAGGGAGGTAGTGGGGAGTGCTTAGAGATGTGAATTATGACCTTCTTTTAATGATATTGTGTTTGGGTTGACACGTAGACATACATGAGATGATGTCAGACAGACATGCTGAAATTTTAATTTTAACAAAGGAGATTGTCTTGGAAGACAGAGGCAGACTTGCTATTCGCTGGCACTGAGATAGTACTTGAATTTGTGTTTGCAGATGAGATGACCGAGAGATAAGGTGAAGGAGAGGCAAAGGGGACCAAGGACAGAAGTCCCTAGACTCTACCACAGAAAGCTAGGGGGAGATAAGAGGAATCCACTGAAGGGTATGCTGAAGGAGTGACTACAGAGTCAGAGAAGAATCAGTACTAGAAGAACCAAGACAGAACAAGTTCCAAAGGGGTAGCTGTGTTAGTCTAGTCCAGCAAAACAAACAAGGAGTGTGGTGGCACTTTTAAAGACTGGAGTTTGTATATCACATGAGTTTTTCTTCTTCAAGCAGTGTCCCTGCTGCTCCACTGTAGGTGTGTGGCTGCGCCTGCACCCAGTGTCTGAGATCTTTACAGCAGAGTCCCTGGGGGGGGGGTGCACGGCCAAAGGGCTCGCAATCACTTTCCTGCTGTCTGGAACGTGCACACCCCCCCCCCCAGCAGTTCCTTCTCAACTGCCGTTCGCTCCATGTCAATACTACAGCAGCTCCGTAGCCTGACTTAGTTTAGTGTAGTGTTAGCATGTTATTTTCTCCATAGTTGGTTAGTGTCAGTTAGGTCGTTGAACTCTTTTTAAAAAAAAAAAAAAAAAAAAGCTTCTTCACAGACTCTAACACTGTTGGCAGCGGCGGCAATGCCGACTGCCTCTGGCTTCAAGCGGTGCACCGCTTGTAATCATCCTATGCCCGATTCAGATGGTCATGAGAATTGCATAAAATGCTTAGGAGAGGGGCACCTGGCTCATTCCTGCCCTCACTGTGCCAGCTTGAAATCGAAGGCTAGGAAGGAAAGGAGCAGGAAGTTAAAGCTCCTCCTGATGGAAGGAGCCCTTCGCCTGCGTCGGACCCTGGCAAATCACCACCCAGAGATACGGCCCTGAAGTGGGCTTCCACTTCATTGTCGCCGGTCCCAGCGAAAAAAGGCAGAGCTGGCCATAATCGCCCAGGGTCTAGGGAGGCTGCAGGACCCTCCAAAAAAACCCATGACAGGGCGACTTTGCACCCCTCAGGCTCATTGGTAGAGCGAGGGTCAAGAGCGGCGCCAATCAGCCCTGCACCGTCCCCGCAGCTCCCTTCCCTGGGACCGATGCTGCCGACCAGTACACCAGCACCACCCGTGGCCCCTTCAGCACCTATGCCAGCCACTAATGGTGCACTAACCTCGGGAGTGTCACTTGTGGTACCAACAGCCCCGGTGCCACTGTTCACAGCGCGGAACACCCCATTGCAGACGCCTACATCAGCGGTGCTGCCGATGCCCAACACACCACTGCTTCCAGGACAGTTCTGTGCCAAGATGTCGGCATCACTTAATCAAGTCCCAGTACTGCAGCCTCCGCACGTCCCTCCCTCGGCTCCGCCCTCTACGGTACAGGCACCAGGTACAGAGCAAGCCAGCTCAGGCCATCTGTAGTCTCCTCCTCGCAAACACAGGAGGAAGATGAAGGATTGTTTGGGGGATGATTTTTCTTTGAGTTCCTCACCGGGGTTTTCCCCTCTTTATGGTATACAGTCCTCAGATGAGGACAACAGGTCTGCGTCTCTATCTTGTTTGGACCAACAATCTAAGTACAGTTCGGAAAGGGACGCCCACACTGATGGCAGTCCTCTGCAACAAGCAACCATGCAGTCTCAACAGGCCCAGACGTGGCGCTGGCTGAACATTCCATGGTACCTGTTCTCCCTTCAGGGAATACCATGGATATCATGGCCAAATTGGCTGCCCTATGCGCAAGCTCCACCACAGCTACAGGGTAGGCAGAACACCCTGGGCATAATGACTCTGGTGCAAGACAACCACAAGAACCCTCCGGGTGCTGAAATTCCCCAAGACATGAATCCCAATGATGATCCACTGCCTCGGGGGGATGATGCCAGGCAGTTCCAAGAGCTCTTTAAGCAGGTCGTGGCAACATTGGATTTACCAGAGCAGAATGCATCTAGTTCTAAGCACAAGTTACATAGGATTCTGCAATCCACCACCTTATCTAAAGTTTCTCTCCCCATGGATGAGAGCATTATGGAGCCAGCAACTATCGTCTGGCAGAATCCGGCCTCAGCACCACCCACTAATAAGAAAATGGACAAGCAATATTTCATCACCCCAAGTAATGAGTTCCTTTTCTCTCATCCTCAAGCAAACCCCTTAGTAGTGGATGCAGCGAACCAGAGGCTGAAGCAAGATCACAATAGAACCACTCTTTCGGACAGGGAGGACAAGAAGATGGACCTCCTCGGGGAAAAAGATTTACATGTCTGCCACACTGCAGTTGAGGATAGCAAATTATGCTGCCCTTTTATCAAATTATAGCCATAACAACTACTCAAAATTGTTAGATTTTATTGGTTCGATTCTAGAGGATAGTAAGGAGTGTTTTAATTCCATCATTCAAGAGGGACTTCTGATATCCAGAACAGCTCTCCAAGTGGTACTGGACGTAGCAGATATGGCTGGTAGGACAATAGGATTCGTGGTGGTCCTTCATGGATCCTCCTGGCTTCACGCGGCAGTGTTGCTGAGACAGCTTCCGTCTGTCATTGAGGACCTTCCATTCGACAGGAACAAGCTGTTTGCACAAAAGATGAATGAGATTCTGCATTTGCTCAAGAACTCAAGGGTCACATTCAGGGCCCCATGCCTAGATTCAGATACTATAGGTATCAGCCTAATTTTGGTAATAGATACTCCTACGAACAACAATGTAGGAGATTTGATAGCACATGCCCATGATCTAGACAAGCAAATTCGAGGCATAGGCAGAACCCACAAGTCTCCTCCAGCCTGCAGCAGACAGGGGCTTAGGAGCAATTTTGAACAATCGGTAGAGGGTGTGTCCAGCTATTCAACAGTCCAAGACAGCAGGAACACCGGAGATTCCCTCCTCTTTAAGGAGAAGTTAACACCATTCCTGCATCGATGGTCTGCCATCACGTCAGACAGATGGGTGTTGCAGATAATCAACATTAGATACATAATTCCCTTTTCATCTAAACCTCTTCCCAAAACCCCTTCCCCATCCGTTTTCAGGGACCCCTCTCACGTACAAGTACTACATGAAAAGATACACACTCTTTTAAACATTGGGGCAATAGAGGAGGTACCCACCCACTTCAGGGGAAAGGGGTTTTACTCCCGGTACTTTCTAACGCAAAAGAGAACAGGGGGTTGGAGGCCTATTTTAGATCTTAGAGGCGTCAGATTTATCAGAGTACAGAAGTTTAAGATGGTAACACTGTCTAACACCCTTCCTTCCCTAGGACAAGATGACTGGCTGGCGTCCCTCAACCTCAAAAATGCGTATTTCCACATTTTCCATTCACCCCGCGCACAGGAAATCAGAGGCGTCGCTGGGGGGGGGGCAATGGACCCGGGGCACGGGCCCAGCCCCTGCCCCCTGGCCAGGGATAGGGCCAGGGGGAGGCCATGCAGCCGCAAGTGGCTAGGCCGCGGCACGGCGCCACCAGAAGCGGCAGTGGGCAGCCAGTCCCCCGATCCCCAGCTTGGGACGGGGCTGTCATGGGCGGCCGGCCAGCTGGGCCCCGGATCCCTGGCCAGGGATGGGGCCGTCGTGGCCACGGGCGGACAGCTGGGCCCCGGATCCCCCACTGGGGATCCGGGGCCTGGCTGCCTGCCGCCATGGGCACAGGCCTGGCTTCCAGTGGCCACTTCTGGCCATGCCGTGGCCGAGCCAGTCGCGGCGGTGTGGCCTCCCCCTGGCCCTATCCCTGGCCAGGGGGTGGGGCCTGCCAGGTGGCCAGCCAGGCCCCGGATCCCCAGCCAGGGACGGCGCCGCCACCGCTGCGGCCAGCCAGGGATTGGGACCTGGATCCCTGGCCCGATTAGGCCGGAGATCCGGGGCACTGGCGTTGGGACCCGGGACATGTGCCCCGGCGTGCCCAACGCTAGCAACGCCACTGCAGGAAATTTCTCTGTTTCACTTTTCAGGACTGTCATTACCAATTCAGTGTGCTCCCTTTTGGTGTCTGCACAGCCCCCAGGGTTTTTCCAAAGGTCATGGCATCGGTCGTAGCTCATTTAAGGATGCAGAGAATAGTAATCTTCCCTTACTTGGACGACTTTCTGTTGAAAGCTCAGTTATTCTTGGAGGCCCAACAAGCAGTGATAATTACAGAGCAACTTTTTCTCTCTCAGGGGCTGACAATCAACTACAAAAATTCTTCCCTGCATCCGGCACAGGAGATCCAGGTTATAGGAGCAACGATTAATACACCCTCATGCAAAACGATTGAGCCATGGTCATACTAAGTACAGTAGCAAACGTCAGCTCTGCCCCTACGGTGACAGCTCTCACATGTATGCAGCTGCTGGGGTACATGGCAGCAGCAACTTACCTCATTCTCAACACCAGACTCCATATGAGACACCTGCAGATATGGTTCCTGAGGAACTTCAAACCACACATATACCCTCGAAGCACCGTATGCTTTCCATACCAAAAATAATAAAGGACACTCTTACGTGGTGGGCCTCGCTTGAAAACCTGTGGCAGGGTGTTCCCTTCTATCAGAGGCCAGCAGCTCTTCTACTTGCAACCGATGCCTCCCTTACAGGATGGGGAGCGCATCTGATGGTGCAGGGCAAGTGGGCACGCCATGAGAGGCATTTATAGAATCATAGGGTTGGAAGGGACCCCATGAGGTCATCTTGTCAACCCCCTGCCAAAAAAGCAGGACCACTCCCACTAGATTATCCCAGCCAGGGTTTTGTCCAGCTGGGCCTTAAACACCTCCGAAGACAGAGATTCTACCACCTCCCTAGGTAGCTTATTCCAATTCTTCAACACTCGCCTAGTAAGAAAGTTTTTCCTAATATCCAACCTCGACCTCCCCAGCTGCAACTTGAAACCATTGCTCCTCGTTCTGTCCTCTGTTACTACTGAGAACAGTCAAGCTCCATCCTCCTTGGAGCAACCCTTCATGTAGTTGAAGGTTGCTATCAAATCCCCCCTCAGTCTTCTCTTCTGCAGGCTAAATAAGCCTGGTTCCTTCAGTCTTTCTTCATAGGGCTTGCACTCTAGCCCTTTGATCATTTTTGTTGCCCTCCGCTGGACTCTAATTTGTCCATGCCCTTTTTGTAGTGGGGAGCCCAAAACTGGACACAGTATTCCAGATGTGGCCTCACCAGTGCAGAATAGAGGGGAACGATCACATCTCTCCATCTGCTGGCAACACTTTTCCTGATGCAGCCCAGTATGCCATTGGCCTTTTTGGCAGCAAGTGCACACTGCTGACTCATATCCAGCTTCCCATCCACCATGACTCCCAGGTCCTTTTCTCCAGTGCTGCTACTTAGTTGATCTGTAGCAGTACATGGGGTTTTTCCATCCCAAGTGCAGGATTTTGTACTTGTCCTTGTTGAACCTCATGAGATTTCTATTGGCCCACTGCTCCAATTTGTCTAGGTCTCTCTGTATCCTCTCCCTGCCCTCCAGGGTGTCTACCGTTCCCCCCAGTTTGGTGTCATCCGCAAACTTACTAAGTGTGCAATCTATCCCATCATCCATTTACACATAGTTCGAGAAGGTTTATGGGCAATAAGCAGTGCTTGTCGACACTTCCTATACATGATAGCGGGGAAAAGCTTAAAGGTGCTGACGGACAATGTCGTGGCAATATATTACATCAATTGACGGGGGCCCCCGTTCCCAGTCTTTATGTGCAAAGGCCCTCAAATTGTGGGATTGGGCTATACGCCATGGAATACAGTTAGTAGCAATATACTTACCTGGCAGGCTCAACACGACTGCAGACATGTTGAGCAGAAACTTTGTGGAACCCACAAATGGGAAGTAGATGATGTAGTCTTCGCAGGCATATTCCAGCAATGGGGTCAGCCATCAACAGACCTGTTTGCGACACAACAACAACAAGAAATGCGTCTGTTTTTGTTCAAAAGCAGGTCTCCGTCAGGGGTCATTGGGGGACGTATTTCTAATAAAGAGGCATCGGGCTCTACTATACGCTTTTCCCCCATCCTTATGATAGCCAAAGCACTCCAAAAGACAAAGCAGGACAAGACAATACTCATACTAATAGCCCCAGCATGGCCGAGGCAAACATGGTATTCTTCCCTTCTTCAAATGTCAGTAGCCACACCGATCACCCTTCCACTTATGCTGAACCTGCTCACGTAAAACAGAAGGTTTCCTCGGCATTTCATATGAATCAGACATTACACCTGCCAGTCTTCTGTCCGAAACCACATAAAACTCAGAGGCTGCATTGCATACCCTAGTGTTAAGCAGGCAATAGCCTACTGTACAGGCAGAACGAAGACATTCTGCAAAACACCCAGACTATTTGTCTCAATCACGGAAAGGTCCAAGGGTAATCCAATTTCAAAACAGAGACTATCTAAATGGATCACTACCTGTGTCTGCATTGCATATGAGAAGCATGGTTTGGAGCCCCTGCTCTCACTTAAAGCCCATTCTACTAGATCAGTCTCCAGTTCTACAGCATTTCTCAGCAATGTTCCAATCCTAGACAGTTGTAGAGCAGCTATCTGGGCATTGACTGATACCTTTATAAAGCACTATATGATTAATACTGATGCCTCAGCAGATGCATCCTTGGGGCTTGCATTGCTTAGTACAGTTGGCAGAGCTAGTTCCGAAGTACCCTCCACCATCTAATGTACTGCTTGGTAATCACCTACAGTGGAGCAGCAGGGACACTGCTCAAAGAAGAAACGGAGGTTTCTCACCTCTTGTGCGGTAACCACAGTTCTTCAAGATTCGTGTCCCCTCACTGCTCCACTCCCCCCCCCCGCCTCCCCTCTACTTCGGAGTAACCTTTGTCATGAGTACTCCGTGGTGGAGAAGGAACAGCCGGGGGGAGGGGCGGGTGCGTGCATTCCAAACGGCGGGAAAGTGATCGCAAGCCCTTTGGCCGCACACGCCCCCCCAGGGACTCTGCTGTAAAGATCAACCTCTGTTTGTGAAAGAGAATCCCACTTCATCAGATGCTTGAAGAAGGGGAACTTATGGGATAGAACAGAATCACAGAAACCCATTGAGAACAAGACTTAAAGAAAACCGTGGTTGTCTATGCCATTGATCACAATGGTCTCTTTTGGTCTTGGGATCTATGAATATGTGACAAATCAAGAAGGATGCATACATATTGTCTGTTCAGAGCTTCAACTAGGGAGATGTCCATATAGATTTTGGCAAGACCCATTTTAGAGGAATATAAGTGGCAGAAGCCAGACTAGAGAAGGAATAGGATAGAATCAAAGGAGACAAACTCCAGTCAGTGATTGCAGACAGTGTTTTGATTAAGTTTAGAGATGAAAGGAAAGCCAAATGGGGTTAAGGATAATGTTTTAAGATGGGAAAGAATAAAGCCTTGTATTGTGAGGTGAAAGAACCTGTAACAGGGCCCCTTTCCCTCCTGAGGGGGAGGGGGCGGCCTGCCAGGGTCTCGAGCCCCCACTCAGGGGCAAGACCTCCAAGTCTTCATTTCCTTGTTCTGGGGAAGGCTACCCAGCCACCAGCCTGGCGTAGGGCAAGGCTACCAACTCTCTGGCCCCTTGTCTGGGCAAAGTCACACAACCCTCAGCCCTCTGTAGGGCTGGATCCAAGTCTCTAGCCTCTTGGCAGGGTAAATCAAAGTCACAAATAATGTCTTTTAGGGTGTCTAGGAAGGGATGATATCACCTCGGGGTTTGCAGACTGCGAGGGTGCTTGGGTTAGGGGAAGGGATCAGCGGGGGCAGGGGGTTACTCCACTCCACTGTGTCCCAGCTCAGGTCCCTGAAAGGGCCCCGGGTTTTGGTGCAGGGGTCAGTGGGGTCCTGGCCGCAACACACTGACCTTGAGGGGTAGGTCACGGGACCTGAGGCTTAGGTGCCAGGGGTCAGCAGGGTCCTGGCCGCAACACACTGCCCCTGAAATGTGGCTCCCCACCAAGGGTTGAGTCCTGCACTCCCCTGGGTCACCCCTGGTCCCCAGCTCTAGCTGTACCTCATCCTCTGCCTCCTCAGGGTAGTCCCCTAGGGGTAGATTGTAAAACCCCTCCATTTCATTGGGTGATAGTAAGTTGGGGAGTCCTTCTGGTTCTTCTGCGAGGGGTAATTCCTCCAGGTTGCAAGAAGTGGGAAGAGGTGCAGGGTCCTCAGCAGCCAGGGGTAGCTCCTCCAAGTCACAGGAGACAGGCAGAGGCTTGGGGTCCTCAGAAGCCAGAGGTAGCTCTTCCAAGTCGCACAAGATGGATCAGGGTTCAGGGTCTCCAGCAGGTGCCAACTCAGGACCACTCGCTGCCCCCCCCCACTAGCGGCTCCTCCTGCAGGTGTGGGGTGGCCCAGGGCTTGGGCAGTGGGTCCCAGTCACTGCCCCTTGGCAGCACCCAGCAGTCTGACAGGCCTGGGTCCAGAGGCCAGAACCCAGCTCCTCCACAGGGTGGCACAGGGCCAGGAGCAGGCAGATCTGCATCCTTCCCCTTCACAGACCTGGCTTGAACTGACCTGCCTGCCTCCCTTTTTATACTTCCTGTCCTGCCCCTCCACTTCTGGGCTGATTGACAGTCCCCTCCTGGCTCCACCCCCCTCCCCCGGCATCCTGCAGAACTTTCTGGGCTCTCTCTGAGGGGGGCCATGCCTTCCTGCAACAATCATAGATAGTGAGAGATTAAATATCAGATTAAGAGGGAGGGGATGAGAGTGGGCAAGAGGGACATCCAAAAAGGGGGTAAGGTGGAGTCACTGGAGTGAGTCATGAGGTTAGAGAACATACAAGAAGCTTCTGCACCTGTGGTGAAAGGAAAGGAGAAGTGTAGGACGGGGCAGGAAGGCAAACCCGAGGCGAAGGAGAAAATCACACTATGTTATTCTAATTTTCTCTTGGAGGAAATTCGCAAGATCCTGTGTAGAGACAAGTGAAGGCAGTAGGAGAAGAGATATGGGAAGAGAAAGGAAGAAAGGAAGGGGTTTAAGTGTGACATTAGGAATAATGGCATAAGAGAGCCAGAGGTGGTGGTGGGGAACTATGTGGAAAGTGTAGATGGTGAGGGTGACGAAGAGTCAAGGTTTGCACAAAAGTCACCAGATACATGGAGGAGAATGTAGGACCTAGATTTGGTCTTCTGGAAGAAAGTAGGGAATCATATAAAGGAGCAGAAGAGGATTAAGTAGAGATGTTGGGTATTGTAGCAGGATGAGGTCAGATAGAGCCACTGAGTAAGGGGATGGGAGAAGAGGGAAGGAAAAAGACAATGGATACTATCATGTAGCATATCTATGTTTTGAGGAGCCATGGGTGACTGGCAGATACCCCCAGTCATTGGCCCTGTTGGTGGCAAAGGGAGAGAGCCAGTTTAAGATGTAGTAATGTCTGCTACTCCTGGTCCAGTACTTAATGTTTTCTATGGGAAGTGTATCTGGTATAAGCAGAGCCCCACACTCACAGTCCCCATTGGTGATGAGGGATCAAAGGCATTAACTCAGTTTCTTGGGGTTTTTTTTCCCCAAATGGAGTATCTCCATGAAGAGGAGGCCCTATTCAGGAAAATTTTTCAGTCCTGTTTCTTGTTTTACACCAGTATTAATATAATGACTTTAGTGAATTTGCACCTGATTTACACGACTGTAAAAAGAGAATAAGGCCTTAAGAGCCCTGAAGTGGTGACATCCACAAGGTGACTGGAGATTTCTGCAGATTTTAGTCAATCAGTGCCAAGGTCTGCCTCTTCACATTATAGTAGTGGCTCCTTTCCTCTTAAGAATCAGACTTCCATTTACCTTGTCCTCCTTCCAAAGGGTTATAGAAGGCACACAGTGTCTACCTTTTTTTCCAGCAGTTAATGCTGATAGCGTCACATTAACTTTAACCAGACTAAATGGTTCTCAGCCTGCACCCACAAGCCACTTGCAGCCTATTCAGCACACAGCTGTGGCCCATGTGATACCCTCAGGGCCATACAAGTAGTATTGGATGTGGCCCACAGTGGAAAATACATCAAGAATCACTGACCTAGACATTGTATAGAATTTTCTGCACATTGTAAGGACACTACTTTTTTTGGTGGGGGCGGGAACCTACCCCAGCCCCACCCCCTTCTCTTGCACACCTCCAAAGTCCATATTGCCCAAAACACTGTCTTATATTCAGGGCTGCTTAGAAACCTCTCCCTCTTAAACATTTAACTTACCCCTGTAGACAGTATTTGTATGCCTCTCATCCCTCTCCCATGCCAAAAAGAAAAGGTGAAGTGGTCTGTGCCTTAATGTCATATTAAAACAAATAGAAAAATGTTTCCTAAGGACAAGTGTTCTTCTAGTTGCTGATAACAAAGACATTACATATTTATAATACTTTATATTTTAACTGCTTCATAAACCAGAAGTAATTAACTCACCTAAAACCTGTAAGATACTGTAAAATTTGTGAGCATGTAGTATTATTTCTGTTTCAAAAAGGAGGGGCAACTGAGCCAGGAGTTTAAAATATGAAGAAAATTTTTCATGGGATAATCCAAAAACAGATAATTCAAATTAATACCTACAGGACACTGCAAACAAAATTTTAAATCTTCATTTAAGAGTAATACTACTTTCTTGTAATGTCTATTAAAGCCCTAATTGGATATTTAAATTAAATACGAACATAACATGGGAAGAATGAAATGAATGCCACCTGCTATCTTATCAACCCCTTGTAAGTCACAAATGTTTCTATAAAAATTTCAGCATTTTTATTTTTTTTAATGCTGTTGAATTATGGTTTGTTTGTATGTTTATTTCCTTATATGTTTATTTCCTCCCCCCCCCAGGTAAGAGGCCCCCCAGTTGCAGGAGCATTTAAAGAACGGCCTACAAAGCCCACAGCATTTCGCAAGTTTTATGAGCGAGGAGATTTCCCAATTGCCCTTGAGCATGATACAAGAGGAAACAAAATAGCTTGGAAGGTAAGTCAGGGCACAGCTGTAACAGCCAGCTGCATTTATTGAAGTGACATATCTCATTGCCAAACAAAGTTGGCTTATAAGTAAATAAACTGGAGTAATTTCTTAGAAAATGGAAGATGGTGGGGGAGCTGTTAGAAAAAGCCCCCCAGAGTCAGCCATCTACCTTGGCTAACAATTAAATTATATGTTGCAAAAAGAAAGATGACAGAGTTGCTTTGCCTTAGAGTATTGTCTCCTGCCCAATTCATCTCTATTTCTATGAGAACCTGGCAACCCAGCCTATTTCAGGCAGTCCATCAAATGATGGAAGTGGCTGGATACAGTGAGCAGCAGCCATTTATCTCCCCAGATTTCACCTTCCTGCAGGACACTTCCAAATGGAAGCTTTAATTACCTAAATGGATAGGTCAAGATTGCCTGCTCCCTGGAAATGCAGAGCAGAATACAAACGAAGGCAAATTCTCATTCCACAGCTGTACTCTCAGTCTGCAGTATATGTCAGGCAGCGTAATCGCTGTCATACGTGCCCCTGTTAGAGGCTGACCTCCACTGCAGAAACCATTACAGCGCCGACATTTCTCTGACAAAAGGTTAATTGGCTTCAAAATAAATGTATTGCCTAATGACTCCATTCTAATGCGTCTGTGTTTCTCTCTAAAAGGCTCAGTGATGTTATTTGTAAAACTTGCCAATCTTTTAAGTAACTAGAGCAGGCTTTTAAATTTAATTTGAAAAATGAATGCTGATCTTTAACCTGCTCCTGCTATTTAATTATTTTGGTGATCAAAGAATTACTTTACTTTTTGTGTTCTTTACTGGGCTAGAATAAGATTTTTCTGGAAGCAGAATAATAGTTATACAAGGATGAGCATGAAATACATGAGGAAAAATACATCAGGTTTGTAGAATTTGAATTGTTTGTCAAACATTATCCTAATTTAAGAATATATCTTTGTTAATTCAGTGAATGAAAGGGCAATTTTGCAATACAGTGTCTGATCCCCCTCCCACTGACATCACTGGGGCAGAATTAGGCCTATAGTGGTATATTAAAGCATGCAGTTTATTACTTTTGTTCAGATACAGATTTTTACTTACCATAAAAAGGACAATCATTTTCTGGGAAATGTGGAAAATACTTGAACTTTACTGAATATAACTATTAAATCAATACAGGGAAATAAGACATAGTTCTTACAGCAAGGGGAACCTGCAGCGAGCCTCTCAACCATAGTTTTTCCATGTGCTTAGTGAAAACTGGGAGATTCCAGCATCTCCTTCGACTGCTCCTTGGACTGACTTGGCCATGCCACCTTCTAGGACTTGTTTCAGTCACTCTAAACTCATAAAGAGATCTAACTAGCCTTAAACTGATCTCCAGCATTTTCTGCCATTGGCGATCACAGTCCTGAGATATTACAATTTCTAACATCAACCTGAGAGATTTGTAATTGCTATTTGGCCGACATATTTCTACCATCTTACCACTAGATGCTGGTAATGACTTGCTTGGCTGGTAATCTTTAAGACCATTCACTTACAGCCAACCTTCCAGGTGAATCTTAAAGTGTAGGATAAAGTTGTTCTTCCTTGAATGATGTCCCTATGGCTGCTCCAGTTCAGGTGATCATATGCCCCTGTACTTGTAATCAGAGATTTGTAGTTGCAGTGCACAAGCACAATCCCTTAAGCTGTTTTAAGTGGTTAACTGCTCCTGTGTGACCAACTTCCTCTCAGTTGCTTCTCTGCAACATATGGCTCAAGTCAAAAGTTAAGCAATGCCTTTTCAACTTAGAAATCATATAGATTCAGTATTTTGATTTATTCCTAGTAATTGGTATTAGATAGAGTCCTTTAGTTATCCCCATTAAACATTGCTTAAGCTTTTTTTAAAAAAATCCCCATTTCATTCCTTCAGCTTCAGAATATAAGTTTGCACAGGAACTTTTGGAAAGATTTTCATCTTCCTCTCAAGGAAGGAGAATAAACAGCCATCTCAAGGACATGCTCAATTCTTGGCAATTCAAACGTTGTCTCACTTGTAGACTCTCAGTTTCAGATGTGCATTTGCAGTATGTCCACTGTCTAGATGAGACACATACCACAAAAGTGCTCTCACTGATACAATTTAAAAAGTCAAACCAGAAAAATCTGTGATCTATAACTTGAACTTTTTCTTTTGGAGAAGTCCCTGAGATCAGTGTCTGAACCAGAAACAAGTACCTGTATGGGTCACAGATCTCTTCCCTCCGCTTCTGACAGAGGCATTTCTTCCATGATTCAGCTCAAGGAGCAGCCCGCTAAAAAACCTTTCAGAAAAGAGGGTTAAAACTTCACTGATATAGAACTGTGCCAAGAAACGGTGTTCTCCAAACTGACAAAAGCACTACAGGACTGACCACACTGGCTCTTTCCATAGTCAAAAGTGCGATATCTCCAGCAGCATGGCTACCGTGGTGATGGAGATAATCAAGAACAGATACTCCATCGTCTTTACTTCCAAGCCACCCACTAAAAATCCATGCCTGTCCCTCTTCAGGGATCCCTCTTACAAGAAACTACTGTGCCAATAAATAAACCATCTTATACACTGGGGTCAGTAGAGCTAGTACCGACAAAATACAGAGGCATGGTCTTCTACTCACATTATTTCTTCATGTGGAAGAAAAAGAAGAATGGAGACCCATTCTCAGCCTACAGAGATTCAAGAAATTTGTGAGACCCTAACACCTCATGCTGGTAACACTAGCCAACATCATTCCAACACTGGAAAGAGAGGACTGATTCTCAGTTCTTGACTTATAAGATGGACTTACACATAACAATTCATCATGTCACAGAATTCTTCAATTCACCCTGAGTACAAATCACTTCCGAGACAAAGTCCAAACCATTTGACCTGTCCCTCACATATTCTCTATAGTTTTAGCAATAGTAGTGGTCCACCTACACAAAAGGAATCATGATATTCCCATGGTTAGATGATTGCCTTTTAAAGGTGATGATTCAACAAGAAACATCAAACCTGACCAAGGAAACGATAACACTTTTCATGTAATTAGGCCTTCAAATAAATATACAAAAATCAACACTAACATCAGTTCAGTTGGAATTCAGAGGCACCAACCTCAACTCAACCAAGGTCACAGTTTCCCTGCTACAACACAGATTCCTGACCTTGAACAACATCATCTCTATAATGCTAAACGACCCACAGGTAAGAGCCAGAACTTGGCTTCAATTACTAAACCACAACTTTTGCCATCAAGCATGCAAGATTCCACACGAGAACCCTTAAGGTATGGCTAAATTCAATTTCCTACCCACAAAGTCACAGCATAAGCAAACTTCTTATATTACTAGAGACAATAAAACAGGCATTACTATGGTGGACAAGACCAAACAATATCTCCCTTGGTTTGGCATTCACAAGAGAACCTCCAGCTATGACCATTATAACAGATGCATCCCTTCTAGGCTGGGGAGCACATCTGCATGCACATTCAACCCAAGGCTGATGGTTATCAACAAAATCACTGCTTCATATAAACCTACTCAAATTAAGAGCAGTGTGCACTGCATGCTTCTATTTCCTCCTTTTAGTCAAGAACAAAACCATACAAATTTTAACAGACAATGTAGCATGCATGTTCTTCATAAACAGAGAAAGGAAAGTATGCTCACACTCCCTGTGCATGGAAGCCACATGGCTGTGGAACTTTTGTCCATCCACATCATACCTACCTGGAAGCCAAAACACCACAGCACTTAGCAGGAATTTTTCCCTAGACCAGTGGTTCACAACCTGTGGTCCGGGGACCCCCAGGCATCCATGGACACATTGCAGGGGGGCCGCAGAGCCTCTCCCTACTGGAACTGGAATCCAGCTACAGCCCTGATGCTCCCCACCAGGGCTGCCTTTCCCCTCCCATGGCCGGATCCTGGAAGGGGGATGGGGCTACAGCGGCTCCTTGACAGGGGCAAGGGAAGGGGGCCATAGCTACTATGGCTCTGCTCTCCAATGATGTGGGGCATGGCGGTGGCAGCGCTGCTTGCCAGCTGCACCAGTGGCACCACCAGAGTGATGTGGGCCAGAGTTTGCCCGTGTGGCAAGATTACATAATCAGCCTGGGGAGGGCCGCAAAATTTTTTTTGTTAAAAAGGGGTCCCCAGCCTGAAAAAGGTTGTGAACCACTGCCCTAGACTACAAGTGGGAATTAGACACATGAGTACTACCCAATATATTCAAACTATGGGGATTCCCAGAAATAGACTCATTTGTGACTGTGCAAATGTTCCCAGTTTTGCTCCAAATCTGGATTGGGTCACCGTTCCCTAGGTGACACCTCCCTAATCAAATGAAACGCTCAATTACTATACACCTTTCCTCTCATTCCTCTGCTCACGAGTGCTCCTCAAAATCAGAACAGAAAAGGTCATAGTGATCCTGACTGCCTCACGTGGACCAGACAAATGTGGTTTCCTTATCTCCTCAGAATGTTTGTGCTCCCACCATGCATGCTTCCTCCTCTCTTTTGACTCATGTCCCAGGATGAGGGTTGGATTCTACAACCAAATCTAGAAACTCTGCATCTCAAAGAATGGCTACTCCGTGATTAGGAAGACATGAAATAGCCTGTTTGGAGGAAGTACAAAAGGTCTTACTAAATAGTCATAGACCGACTACCACAAACATCAATATAACAAGACAATTTGTTAACTGATGTCAAAATAAACAAACCACACCAATTTCTTTACTTTTATCCCTGGTACTGGAATACTTACAGGAACTTATTACAATGCTCCACCCAAAGGTGGAGAACCCATATCAGTTTTTCCACAGCCAGTTACCAAAAGATTCCTCAAAGCCCTCAATAACATTTTTCCAGAGATAAGAACACTAACCTCATCATGGGATCTCAATTTAGTTCTTCAAAGGATCACAAAACCTCTGTTTGAACATCTGAGAACCTGTTTTTCCCTACATCCCTCAAAGATGGTTGCAATTACATCACCCAGGTGAGTTAGTGAGCTGGGAACTTTCATGGTGGATCAACCTTACACACCCTTCTTTGAGGAAAAAATTATAAGACTGCATACAAAATTCTTACCTAAGATTTTCTCTTCTCTTCATAACAACCAATTTAGCCACCTACCACTATTCTACCCAATACCATACAGAAACAGGCAAGAATCCATACTTCATACTTTCGATGGCTGCAGGGCATTAACTTACTGTATAAACAGAACAAAACCATTCTGCAGATCTACCAGACTATTCCTTACATTTGTGCAACACTCAGAAGGAGATGCCATATCCAAACAAAGGTTCTCCAAATAGATCTCTGACTGTAAATAAATTATGCTACCACCAACAAAACTTGCAACCCTGATGGGATTCATACAGATTCAACAAGGGCAGTAGCCTCTTCCTTAGCATTTCTCAAAAATATCCCTGTTGAGGAATTTTGCAAACCAACAACCATACCTTCAGCCCATACCTTTGCAAAGCACTGCCTATTAGAACATCACAGATGATCTGATACATCATTCAGATGCAAGATATTATCAGCAGCCAATACTTTAATTACAAAGCCCCAACAACCCCCCCCCATACATGGGAGGGCACTGCTCTGACGTATCTGAAGCGAAGTACCTATAGGGACATCTTGAAGAAGCAGAGAGGGTTATTCATTTTGTCCAGTAACTGAGGTTCTTCAAGAGCTGTGTCCATGTGTGTGCTCTACTAATCTCATTCCTCCCCTTTACTTTGGAGTTTCACAACTATAGTTATACAGTTGAGAAGCAACACAGGGAGAATTGGTCGCACTGCACTGGTTAACTGCTTGAAACAATGTAAGGTAGGAACCACACATGTGCAGCCCAGCCAGGGCACTGCTAATACAAATCTTCTATTATCAGCATAGGGGTGCATGATCACCTTAAGTGGAGCAAGCACAGGGACATGCATTTCAAAGGACCTCAGTTACTGCAGAAGGTGAGTAACCCTCTCTTCCCAGTAGAACAAACATGGAATTCTGTGGCACTGAATTACGCTGGAATGAAAGGGCCCTCGATGATTGTAGCCTATTGTCCATGTGTCATGATGTTCCAAACAAAATCTCTAAATGTGCCTATATCATGAAAACAATGATCTAATATTTCTTGATCAAAAATTTTTGTTTTTCCTTAATAGGCTTGCTAGAACTGCATTAATAAATGAAACTAGTTGTTGCCTTTAATGATAAATGTTTGGAAAAGGTTTTTCCTAAAAATGCTGCATAGAAATGTCATTGTTACATTTATTTGCATGTATCAGCTGGTTTTGCTGAAACAAGGACAAGCTGAGAAGAAGTAAACGATGTCACATTTATCATAGATATTTTTAGACCTGATATAACCACACAGTATCAGTGCTTTGTTATTTTTCTTGTTCTCTTTATATGTGATGTATATCACAGTTCATTTTACTAGTTAGCTTGCCTGTTCTGTGGTGCATGAGAGTCAGTGCAAAAAGAGTCTTGAAAACATGATTTGGTCTGACAAAGGAAAACACCTCCGGATGTTCTTCTTTCTCATGGAGTATAAAGTATTTAATTTTCTAGTAATTATTAAAGCATTTTGTAAATATAATTATCAGATGAAAACTTATGTTGATCATTCAATCATTCCATTATAGCTGGGTTGGATTCAGAGTGGTTATTTTGTTAGCTGAAAAAAATCTGTGATTTTTTTTTCTTTTTGAGATCAGTGTTACAACTACATGTATATAGAGGGGTTAGTAAACAAACACAGCCTTGTAAACACCTATGCGGATGCTTAACTTGAAGTATATTATTAGTCCCATTTAAGGAGCTGTGTACACAAAAGTTAATCTGAAGTAAGGTAGAGTATGAATTTGAAGCAGAATAGCTATTCCAGAATAACTTCATGTGTAGACAAACCCTGTGTGCAGAATTAGAGCTGTAATTAGGGCTTGATTTTACTCTCATATGCACTGATGGAGTTGTACTTTTTTTGAGAGCAGTATCAATGAATGGCTACAACTAGATAGCATGTTTTAAAAGGTATTAAATCCTGTCTACAAAAGAATTTAAAACTCTGTAAATAAAAACATGCTTATGTTTTTAAAACACCACCTATTTTTCTAGTTTAAAAAGGACCCTGGAGGGTTGAATTCATCTCTTCCTGGTTAAAGCTCAAGTAAATAGGCTTAGTTCAGGGAAATATGCAGAAGTTTAGAGGATATAAAACCCAGGCTTAAGTGTGGACCCAGTGTGCCCCCAGTGCTATTTTATTTGAAGCCAGTACAGCACTGTGCTTTGCCTGCACTCCCAGAGGGATTATTCTGGATGTGTAGTTTGTTGAGTTGACTTTTACCATTTATAATTTACAATTTCAAAATGGAAAATGAAAGGAGATATTCATTATGTGACATTGCAGGGCTGTGACAATGTCTGATCACTATCTGATCAATTGGAGACACAATACTATTCAGTGGATTTTATTCAGTAGAGGCCAAAGTAAATTAGATTTTGCTACAACTAAATTAATTCTTACAATAGCTTTTTAAGTTTACCATGGCAGATGGCATCGCTTTGAAAGGTTCTGTAAGATTAGGTATTGTGCTTCAGAGGCAGTCATTTTAGCCTGTTCTTTTGTCCTCTTCTTTTTTATATATTACTGTCCAGATTAAACGCCTCCTCCCCGCAAAAAAAAGTTTCCACCTCATAGCTGAAAACTGATAAAGAGATAAAATGTATTTATAATTTAGGCTAGAAGCATGCTGTAGACCAGGGATGGCCAAACTTAGGGGACTCAAGAACCACACGAGTTGATTATTAAACCTTCGTGAGCCACACTGAGGCATCTACTCATACACTTTTACCTACTGCAAAATTACTAAGTTTAAAATTCATTGCACACTTTAATTTTATTGTAAAAAGAGGGCAAATATTGATCCTACTAATGTCAGATTCTGATAATTACTTAAGGTTACCATGAAGACTAGGCCTACCGTAAAAATGGTGCTGCTTCCCTGCCATCCCTGACCGTGCCACACATCTCCCCACCATGCTCTTCTGTGAGCCACACTTTTTCTGTCAAGAGCCTCATGCAGCTCATGAGCTGCAGTTTGGCCACTCCTGCTGTAGACAAAAATAAGAAAGAAAAATGGAACCAAATTCAAATAAATAGAGAAAGTACTAAATAACCCCCACAATATTCCACTCCCGGATATACACTTCAGCATCAAAAGTAATACCTATCTAAACAATCTTGATTCACAAACTATAATCAGCTCCCCATTTAAAATAAGAAGACAGGAACCTCTTACTCATAGCAACTGCCTAAAATAGGCCCTTTCAAAGGAACTTGATATCCTTTAGTGATGAGGTGGTAAATTTCTTCTTCGAGTGCTGCTCCTGTCCATTCCACCTTAGGTGTCTGCACGCCACGTGCACGGCTCGCCGGAAACTTTTCCCCTAGAGTACCCATAGGGTCGGCTGCAGCGCCCCCTGGAGTGGCGCCGCCGCCACTGCCCATATAAGCCCAGCCAACCCTGCCCCTCCTCAGTTCCTTCTTACCGCCTTGTCGGTCGCTGGAACGTTCCTGGCCTCGAGCGATAGCACGTGGCCGCGGAGTACCCGTCTGGACTTATCCAGTCCTTTTCTTTTGGTTTATTCTTTGTTATTTAGTTTATTGTTTGGTCAACTGTTTAGTTACGTTGCTGGAGCCCACCCCGGGCCCGGGGCTGGGCTATGCCTGGTTTTAAAACATGCAGCCAGTGCGGGAAATCGATGCCGGTCGATGACCCGCACAACAAGTGCCTTTTCTGCCTAGGAGAGGCCCATCTGGTAGAGCGCTGCAAACATTGTCGGAGCTTCAAGCCTCGGACTCAAAAGGACCGTGTTCAGCGCCTGAAACTCCACATGGTGGAGGAAGCTCTCCGCCCGGCACCCACGGACTCCGGCTCCAGTACGGCGCCATCGGTGCAGAGCGTGCCGGCTTCATCGGCACCGGCATCGGTACCGAAGCCCGGTCACGGCAAGCCGCGCGGGTCGCGGCGCCGTTCGGCGTCTCCAGCACCGCCCAAGAAAAGGCGGGCGGACAAGGAGACCTCGCCTAAAATGGCGAAGAGAGGGAGGGACAATGGCCAGAGCCGCGTGAGCCAGCCTATCTCCCTATCTCCTGAGGCACTGGAGCCCTCTGAACTCCGTTTTAGCCCGGTGTCCTCCCCTTCCCCAACCAGAGACATTCTGGGTGCGGAGATATCTTTACCGGCTACGCCGGAGGCGTTTGCGGCGGTACAGGCTCTATCGAGCCACTCCACGCTGCCGACACCGGTACCACCCAAGGGGGGGACTCTTGCGGCACCGGCGATTCTGGCGGCGCCGATGGAGAGAGCGGCGCCGAGACCGGTACCGTCGCGGGGCAAACCGACTCCCCTACTGACGACTCGTGGCAGGTCCACGGCACCGGCTCCCGAGCAGCGGCACCGACAGCCAGCGGCACCATCGTCATCGGCGCCGAGGAGCAGGTCTCCCAGCGTTCCCCAGCACCGCACATCATTGACGGCGCCTAGAGGCGATAGCAGGCGCCGGTCCCCGGTACCGTCAGCTTCGGCACCGCCTTGGTCGCCTCGCTCCAGCCGCTCGAGCTCGGTAGAGGACCCGGCACCGCTTCGCTCGCCGGCGGCGGGAGGCGCCTCGGCACCGCAACCTTTCGCGGCACCGCCAACCTTTACGGCACCGCCAGCCCAGCCGCCGTGGGCAGCGTGGCAGCTGACTCAATGGCCCTTTTGGACTCCGTGGGCCGCCCAACAAGGGCAGCCTTTCGGTGCGGGGTCCCTTATCCCCCCCTCTGGAACCAGCCTTCCCCCGTCTGCGGCTTTGGGGGCCCCACCCGGCACCGAGGCGACGTCCGAGGTGGAATCTCCTCGGGACGAGCAGGACAGGGGGAGCATCACCAGCGCCGGCCAGAGTACCCGGTCGCGGGCGCTATCCGAGGCTCCGGATTTTGAAGAGTCCTCTTCGTCGCCACCCGATGAGGCGGTGGCAGGGGCTAAGCCGATGGGCATCCCGGATGATGCTCGGGCCCATCAGGAACTCCTTAGGCGCGTGGCCTCCGGGCTAGGCCTCCAGGCTGAGGAGATTGTGGAGGAGGCCGACCCCATGGTTGACATTCTGCTTCCCGAGGGCCCGGGCAGAGTGGCTCTGCCATTCATAAAGACCATACAAAACACCACCAAGGCCCTGTGGCATGCGCCAGCCTCCATTCCCCCTACAGCCAAGAAGGCTGAGCGGAAGTACTTTGTGCCCTCCAAGGGCTACGAACATTTTTATTCCCACCCCGCTCCTAGCTCCCTCGTGGTAGCCGCGGCTAACGAGAGAGAGCGGCAGGGTTGTCCGGCCTCGACTCCGAAGTCCAAGGACGCGAAAAAGCTGGACCTGTTCGGGAGGAAGGTCTACTCCACGGGGGGCTTGCAACTGCGGATAGCCAATCAGCAGGCTATCCTGAGCCGATATATGTTTAATGCCTGGTCGGCTATGGAGCGTTTCTCGGACTCAGTGGGGCAGGACTTGGCAGCGGCCTTGTCGGCCTCAATCAAGGAAGGCAAGGTCGTATCTAAGGCCTTGCTACAGTCGGCCTTGGACGCGGCAGATGCGGCGGCCCGATCCATGGCCTCCGGTGTGACTATAAGGCGTAGCTCGTGGCTGCAAGCCTCAGGCCTTCCCCAGGAGGTGCAGGTCACCTTACAAGACTTGCCGTTCGAAGGCCCAGAGCTCTTTTCACAGCAGACAGACAGTCGGTTGCAGACTTTAAAAGACTCAAGGGCATTGATCAAGTCCTTAGGCCTCCACACACCCGCCATCCAGAGGAAGCCTTTTAAGCCTCCCCCTCAGACCAGGCCTTTCCGCCAACGTCGGGAGGACGAAGGGCAAAGGGGACGATCTTTTCGTCGGCCTTCGGGCCGCCGGCCCAACAACCAGGGGGGTCCCCGTCAGCAGACCACTCAAAAGAAGACCTTTTGACGACCGCATCGAGCGTGCCGTACCACTTCCCAAGGATCCAGAAACGCCCATGTTCCTCGACAGGCTGCACCGGTTCGCACAGGAATGGCGCCAGATCACGAACGAGCGCTGGGTGCTCAAAACAATTCAGGAGGGCTATTCCCTCCAATTTTCTTCGTTACCCCGGCGGCGCCGCCCAGTGTTGTGTGGTTCCCTGCGGGATCAGGCCCACCAACAGATATTGCAAGAGGAGTTGCAGACCCTCCTTCAAAAAGGAGCGGTGGAATGGGTGCCCCCAGAGGACATAGGGAGGGGTTTCTATCCCCGGTACTTCCTGATTCCCAAGGCGAAAGGGGGTCTACGCCCCATTTTGGACTTGCGGGGCCTCAACCGGCACCTCCGCAAGATCAAGTTCCGGATGGTATCCCTAGCCTCCATAGTTCCGTCTCTGGATCCGGGCGATTGGTACGCCGCCCTCGATCTGCAGGACGCGTATTTTCACATCGCCATCAAGCCCTGCCACAGAAGGTTTCTGCGTTTCACGCTGGGCCAAGCCCACCTGCAGTTCACAGTGCTTCCCTTCGGCCTGTCAGCGGCCCCGCGGGTTTTTACAAAGTGCCTCGCGGTAGTAGCAGCGTTCCTCCGGAAACAAGGGGTTTCCCTGTTCCCCTACCTGGACGACTGACTGATCGTGGGTCGGTCTCGACAAGAGGTGCAGGCCCACCTGCGTTTGACCCAGTCCGTGTTCAGCCGGCTGGGGCTGCTCGTGAACCTGCAAAAGTCGGTCCTTGTCCCGGCACAGCGGATCGAGTTCATCGGGGCGGTTCTCGATTCGAGATCAACGAATGCAAGCCTTCCCTACACCCGGTTTCAGGCCATCAAAGGGCAGGTGGACATGTTGACCAGCTTCCCGATGGTCAGCGCCCGGGAATGCCTTCGCCTCTTAGGCCTCATGGCAGCATGTACATACGTGGTTCCCCATGCCCGCCTGCGTATGTGGCCGCTCCAACTGTGGCTGGCTGGGGTGTTCCGTCCGAGTTTGGACGATGTGGACCTGATGGTGACGGTGCCGGAGTCGGTGCTCAGGACTCTACGTTGGTGGGGTTGCAAAACCAACCTCTGTTCGGGGGTCCCGTTCCGCCCCCCTCAGCCGTCGCTCCACCTGACAACCGACGCTTCGGACGTCGGCTGGGGTGCGCACCTCAATGGCCTCAAGACGTAAGGCCGGTGGTCGCGGGAGGACTCTCAACTGCACATCAACATCAAGGAGCTGAGGGCGGTTCGCCTAGCATGCGAGGCGTTTCGGGACCGCCTTCGGGGCCACTCAGTGTTGGTGCGGACGGACAACACAACCGCGATGTTTTATATAAACAAGCAGGGGGGCACCCACTCCCGCCAGTTATGCCAGGAGGCCATTTGCCTATGGGAGTTTTGCATTCTCCACCAGATCCGTCCGCTGGCCTCGTACATACCGGGGCTCAGGAATTCTCTGGCGGACGAGTTGAGCCGGAAGTTCCTGACCCACGAGTGGGCTCTCCACCCGGAGGTGACGCGGTCCGTTTTCCAGAGGTGGGGGGTTCCCCGTCTCGACCTCTTTGCTTCGGAGAAGAACAACAAGTGTCCGGTTTTCTGCTCCTTCCAAGGGCACAGCCCCGGGTCATTGGGGGACGCCTTCCACTTCCACTGGGGTCAGGTGGGGTTGTTATACGCCTTCCCCCCAGTCCCGCTGGTGCCCAGGGTCCTATGCAAGGTGAAGGAGGACAAGGCGAGGGTCATCTTAATTGCCCCGGCGTGGCCGCGGCAGCACTGGTTCTCGACCCTACTGCGCTGCGCCCAACACGATCCGATCCGCCTGCCCCTCAGACCGGACTTGCTGTCCCAGGACGACGGTTGCCTCCTGCACCCCAACCTGGAAGCCCTGCACCTCCACGCGTGGTACCTCCATGGCTAACGGCTAGTGAGCAACTGTGTTCTTCGCCCGTGCGGGAGGTCCTGCGGGGCAGCAGAAAGCCCTCCACAAGGGCTACCTATGGGGCTAAATGGACCAGGTTCGTGCTCTGGACTACCGGGCGCGGGCTGGACCCGGCGCAGGTCACAGTGCACACCATTTTGGACTATTTGTGGCACCTGAAGTCAAGGGGGTTGTCGATCTCGTCCATAAAGGTCCACTTAGCGGCAATTGCGGCTTTCCACCGCGACTTGGGGAATGGCTCTCTCTTCACCGTCCCTATGGTCAAGAGGTTTTTAGCTGGCCTCTCACGGGTATACCCAGCGCTGAAGCCACCTACACCGCAGTGGGACCTCAATGTGGTTTTACAAACTCTTACCAGAGCCCCTTTCGAACCCTTGGCGACCTGTTCCCTGTTGTATCTGTCGTGGAAGGTCGCTTTCCTCGTGGCTATCACGTCCGCTTGGCGGGTGTCGGAACTGCGGGCGCTGGTAGCGGTCCCTCCGTACACCTTGTTTTTTAAGGACAAAGTGCAACTCCGTCCTCACCCGGCTTTTAGGCCCAAGGTAGTGTCTCACTTCCACTTGAACCAGGACATTTGCCTGCCGGTGTTTTACCCCAAGCCTCACATGTCAGAGACAGATAGGGCCCTCCATTCTTTGGACGTACGCAGGGCATTGTCTTTTTACATAAAGCGTACAAGGCCGTTCTGCAAGTCCCCACAACTCTTTGTGGCGGTGGCGAACCACAAAAAAGGCCAGCCCGTTTCCACTCAACGGATCGCGGCCTGGATTAAGGACTGCATCAGAGAGTGCTACCAGTTGCGGGGCAGGCCCCTTCCAAGGGCGACGGCCCACTCAACCCGGGCGCAGGCAGCCTCGATGGCCTTCCTTGCAGGGATACCTATTGCAGATATTTGTAGAGCGGCGACGTGGTCTTCCCCCCACACCTTCGCACAGCACTACGCCATCACCCATCAGGCACAGCAAGACGCAGCGGTGGGGAGAGCAGTGCTGCAAACGGTTTCTCTATGATGTCTCCCATCTCCGAGGTAAGGCTAGCTAGTCACCTAAGGTGGAATGGACAGGAGCAGCACTCGAAGAAGAAGAAGGGGTTACTTACCTGTAACCGGTGTTCTTCGAGAGGTGTGCTCCTGGCCATTCCAAACCCTCCCACCTCCCCTCAGACAAGTAGGGTAGAAGGACCTGAGGAGGGGCAGGGTCGGCTGGGCTTATATGGGCAGTGGCGGCGGCGCCACTCCAGGGGGCGCTGCAGCCGACCCTATGGGTACTCTAGGGGAAAAGTTTCCGGCGAGCCGTGCACGTGGCGTGCAGACACCTAAGGTGGAATGGCCAGGAGCACACCTCTCGAAGAACACCGGTTACAGGTAAGTAACCCCTTCTTTTCTGATATAAGTAACAGTGTTTTGTAGTATATTTAAACTTCTGTAGGACTATTGACTCAGTACCACATAATGTTTGGATTAAGAAATTAGATGCATACAAAATTAATATGTCACATATTAAGCAGATTAAAAATTGGGTTGATCAGAGGTCTCAAGATGTAATTGTAAATTGATAATGACCAACAAATGAGTGTCTTTCTAGTGGGATCCCACAAGGATCTATTTTGTTCTGATTCTATTTAATATTTTTATAAGTGACATGTTGGAAAACATAAAATCATTCTTGATGAGGTTTGCAGATGACACAAAGATTGAGGGAGATGTAAATAATGAAGAGGACACTGATACAGAGCAATCTTGATCACTTGGTAAACTTCCAGCCAGCAAACAATGTGCCTTTTAATATAGCCACATGTAAACTCATACCTCTATGAACAAAGAATGTAGGCAGTACTTACAAGATGGGAGACTATAATGGGAAGCAGTGATTTTGAAAAAAGATTTTGGGATCATGGTGAATAATCAGCTGAACATGAGCATGATGCTGTTGTCAAAAGGGTAATTCTCTCTTTGAACATATAAACAATGGGGTATTAAGTAGATGTATGGACTTAAATTATGTCCATATTTGGTACTAGTGTGACTGTAGCTGGAATATTGTGTCCATTTCTGGTATCAACAATTCAGGAAGGATGGTGATAAGTTTGGAGCAGGCTCAGAGAAGAGCCATGAGAATCATTAAAGGATTGGAAAACATGCGTGAGAACAAGTGACGCCAGGAGCTCAATTTATTTAGCTTAACAAATGTTTAAATGGTGATTTGATCACAAAGTCTAAATAAATACATAGAGATCAACTTTGATAATGGGCTCTTCAATCATGTAGACAAAGGTATAATATGAAGCAGTGGCTGGAAGATGAAGGTAGACAAATTTAAACTAGAAATAAGGCATACATTTTGAACAGTGAAATAATTGACCAAGGCTAGTGTTGAATTCTTTGTTACTGGCAATTTTTAAGGAAGATTTTCCAAAAGATGTGCTCTAGTTCAAACAAGGACTAATTGAGAAAAGTCCTATGGCCTTTTCTTGTGCAGTAGGCTAGACTGATCACAGTGATCCTTTCTGCCTTGTAATCTATGAATATTGGAGAAGTTATCCCTTTGTCACTCTCAGCAATCAAAACTACATCCTGACTTGTCAGTTTCTTCAATAAATGGAAAAGTGAGCCTTCATACTAAGTGCTCAGTTGTTTGTACACTTGCCAGACAAGCCTGAGATTTTGATTGCAATCCAAGCAAAGAATCCGTTCAGAATTCTCTGGACTTGTTAATTCCTCGCCATGAAAGCTTCTAGCATCTGCATCCTATGAGTTTCTTTGGCAGTTGGCATATGGCCAATATGATACTTAGAATTGCAAATTATGCCTTCACTTTACATCTGTGCATCCACTTTGGTCTTCAATGGGATTGTACAGATAGTCTGTTAAATGAAAATACATGAAAAACTTACAAACATTAACATTTCAGGGCAGAAAGCCACATATAATGGAGGAGAATTAAAAAAAAAACACTTCACCTATGGTGAGTTATTCCATGACTGTCCATGCTTTTCACATCTTCCTCTGAACACGTCTAGTTCTAGCCACTGACGAAGAATGGTTACTGATTTAGTTTGGTATTGCAACTTCTATATTATACAAAACAGTTGTTACTGATACACAGTGACTTAAATTTTTAGTTCTGGATGAAAATATTGCTCTTATTTTGGCATTTGCAAAGAATCAGAAGTGTGAACTATTAAAAAAATGAATGTACTAAACTGTGGCAATAATCTTCTCTAGGTACTGTGGACAGTTGTTCAATGATCCTGTAGTTCTCTTTTAGCCTATGTATATCACTATTTGATTTTATAGCTTAGTAATAGGTTTTTATGCACAATTTCATAAAGCACTCTGAATAATAAATGTTCAGACCTCAGGTTTGATAATATACATTCCTGAATCTAAAAAGGTCAGAATCCAATTAAACCATGGGCAAAGAAAATTGATAAAACCAAAGAAGTGTTTCTGAATTATTAAGAATAAATTTTAAACCCATGCTCAGCATATTTTAGTGAAAGTCACCAGAATGCTTGAAAAATCAGAATTATTTAAGGAGTAGCGGTTAATTATAAAAATCATTATTCTCTAAACAGTTCTTTAAAATTCGCTCTTTGAAATAATTTTAGCATTTTCAGAAGAATTATAACCAATTTGAAGGCTGGCAACCTATTTTTATGCAGCACAAACAAGGTAGGCCTGGCCTGCATCAACATAGCTGTGACAGTTAGGGATATGATTTTTGCTGACATAGCTGTGCCAGCAGAAGCCTGAGTATAGATGCAGTTACTCAGGCAAAGCCTGTGGTATGTGCCAGCAAATTTTTTTTCACTGGAGAAACTGGCATACGTTATGCAAGCAAAAAGACATTTTTGCTGGCACGTACTACATGTACACCAAGAGGGTTACTGACATTGCTATACCAACAGATCTTTCAAGACTATACAAGGCTGTAGATGAAAGATGGATGACTGGTGTTTCTGTTACTTTCTAGAGGGTGATAGTGATTTATTTTTCTTAGCCTTCTATTAATCAGAAAAGGCATGTATGGCCATTTACATAGAATTCTTGTAAAGTCAATGAATCTGGACTGTGTGCACAGCCTTCCATCACAAAGCTGACTAGGGCATGGAAATCAGTGCATAAATCTGCTTTCTGGGGAAGGTAGAAGATGGGAGGAGACTGCATGTAAATGAGTATCCTACTTTTATTTTGTTCTCATTGTCAATTAAATCAATGAGCCCATTGAATTTAGCCATAAAAGAGATGCTGATGTGACTGATTCAGAGCTCTTATTCCTGTGTTGGCACCTATCCTGAACTGGGGAATGAGCAGGGGAGGGAGGAGTAGTTTTCTTCTTAAATATAGTGTTTGTTTTTACACCAAAGGGTATCTTCTTGCCTTCAGCTGAGAGTAATATGCCTTTGATATTTTTAAATCTGGTTTTTATTTTGGTTGGTATTGAGCAACATGAATCAGAACTTACTACTTTTGCATATACTTTACTCCCAAATATTGTTTTTAAATTCACTTATCCAATTTATGCAAAATTCAAAACACTTAAAAGCCAATAAAAATTAATATCAATGAGTTCATTTCCATAAAAACAGTCTCAATGCCATGCTAATTTTTAGCAATTTGTAAAGTCAGATTTTTAACAGCAAATAGCACATAACTGGCTTCAAGTGAAACTTTTTCTGAAATGAAAAATAGATATATGTTTATTTGCTGCTTTTTCCATTGCTTGTTAAGCAATGTTTAATGTCTTAAAAACCAGGAACATTGTTATGTGGATTGAAAACTGGTGAAAAATAATATGCAAAGGAAGGTGACGAATGTCAACATAGCAAGGTTGGTCTATGTGAGTAGTGGGTATTACAGAGGCTTATATCAATTATTGTTTTATTTCTCATTTTCATAAGTGATCTGGAATAAATAAATTGTAAAATAGTTAAACCTTCAGGATTATATTAAATTGGATGGAGCTGCAAATAACAATGAGCATAGAAATAATGCACAATAATTTAGAGAGATTAAAAATATGAGCAGATGATATAAAAATGAGTTCTTGGAAAATAGAATATTAAATAATATGTATGAGGAAAAAATCTGTACACATATTCACCAAGTGAAAGGAGAAAAGTGAAAAGCATATATGCTAAAAGCCTCACCCAACTGTAATTGTAGTAGAGCACAGAATATTTGGACCTATGCCATTTGATATGGCAGCAAAAAAGACAATTTAGTTTTGGGCTACAAACACAGCAATAGCTCCTCTTCAGTCAGGCAAATTATTACTTATAAAACTAAAAAGCCTACTGTATTGACTTGCTGATGTCAATGCACTATAGATGAATAGTACTTCTCATCCTATGTGACTGCAATGCTAGTCTGCTGTTTTTCAGCTAATCAGTCTCTCAAAGTTCCATCATCTCTGACATGCACATGAGTTTTTCTGAGATTTTCAAAAAATCAAATTACCGTCCGTATCTTGCATTCTTTTTGTTCAAGTTTCTGGTTTTTAAAAAAAGCAATGGCAATTTAACACAGTCTTGATTCTCATTTAAATGCAGGACTGTACACCAGTTCGACAGTGTGAGTTTGTATAAATGTAAAGCCCTTTTACACTGTCAGAGTGTAAGAGGAATGGAGTGGATAAGAATCATAGGTGAAATCCTGTCCCATTGAAGTCAATGGCAAAATGCCCTCTTACTTCACTGAGGTCAGGATTTTATCCCAAGTGCCTTCTGTCCTCTTTTTCCCCTCTCAGGTTCTATACGAAAGACTTCTTTGCAGATGTGTTGATTTATGAAGTCATTGTGACACTCAGAAGAGCTCACTACTTGTCAGCTGTAATCCATAAACTAGAAATGCTTGGTTACATTTAACTATATTTAGTATTTATGCAGTTCTGTTTTGTCTTTGAAACATTTTACAAACATTAACTCTCACAACCCTTATGTGAGTTAGATAAGTAGTTTTATCACTATTTTATGGAAGGCAAAACAGAATACAAAACTAATGCCTAGAGGTGAGGGCAATATTTTTCAGAGTTGTCATCTAAATTTGGGCATCTCTTGTATTTGGTACCACGTGGCACAATAGCAAAAATTTGTGAACACTTGCATACACTCTTGTCCTAAATAACTTGCCCAGTACCCATGGGGTCACTGCAAAAAACTAGGATTCTAAGCTCCTAAAATCAGGATTTGCTGGCTGCTAGTATTATGTTTCACACAAGCAATTCCAGATAAAATTGGTCTTTTCTAATCTTATTTTTAAAAATAATCTACTTTTCTTATTAAATATAGTAAAATAGGTTTTCAAACAAATAATCAAAGTTTTCAAAATTGTGAATAATTTAATTGCATGCTTAAAGCACTCATTAAAATTTCAGCAGAAGTGGCTGTATCAACACTTACAAGTTTGTATTGACTGACTAGTTGCTAATACTACTTTATGAAGAATTTCATGATTTTACTCCTTTTCTGTCCAAACTGCTGAAGAACTATTTCTTTCATGTCTTGGCAGAATTGCTATTCATGGAGTGAAAGATGGAAAGCGATATTAAAAAAGTGGTTCACTGACATAACTGATAATTTCATAAAGTACTATAGAATTCAAAATAATTTATTTAGCTAAATATGTCTGGTACCTATTTTCTCATATGTTTAAAAAAACTATATTTGAAAATGCTACAGTATCAGTAAAGCAGTGAATTATCTCATGAATATGAGACATCATTGCATTCTTCTTCACCACTAGTGTCTCCCTTTTATGAAGCATCAATTATTGATTCAGTTTTAGCATAGTTCACTGTTCTTTTCCTTTTCATTTCTTTCATATTTATAATTCAAAAATGCAATGAAATGTTTCTCTTCTCTCCTCAAAAAGTACCATATTTATTAAAAATTGTGACAAGCACATTTACTTAACAGCTGAATAATTTGTTTCCTTTAAAAATTAAAGGATATTATCCCAGAATTCTTTTTTCTTTTAATAAACAGCAAGTGCTAGAATTTGATGCCAGTCTTCCATGGGAGTGTAAAAGAGGATTTGCAAAGAGAAGTGACAGTTTACCTGATTTCTGTAGTACAGAGATGCCATATTTCAATTATTAATTCCTCTGTGGTTAATTAATAGTCACAATTTATTGTAGGATTCTAGAAAATGGTAATCTTGTGGCAGCTAATTTACAGTTCCTCTTCTTTTTCTGCATACACAATTAAAGCTATCCCTTTATTTGATGTAAATTGCCATCTCTTAAAAGTGTATGGAATGAAAACCCAGCCATGTATCAGAAATAACTTTAATTCATATTTGCTAAATGACCTCTGAAAGCTAGATGAAAGATTGTGTGCTGAATGGGCTGGTACTCTCTGCCTGTATAATTTATGTGAGAAATTAGTGTGAATAGTTCACTTTTATGAAGCAGTGCTGCTTGTAGCAAGCCTGCAGAAACAATTTTCCCTCAAGCCTCCATCTGTTCTTCAAACCAAGGCATATGCCATCTCATAGAGCTTGAAAGTCAACTGATTTATAACTCCTGAAAAGTGCATAGATTGAAAAGAAAGGTCGACTGCTGCTATGTGACAATGATTTGTTGGGCACTTGGATAAAGACAATTCACATTACTATGGACCCAAAGGGAAACAAGCGATGTTGTAAGCTTCAAAAGTTCGTAGATTGACAACCAGAAGGAAAACAAATTGCTCCTCCTCTTTGACTTAAACAGCTATCTCTCTTCAGACAAGGGAGAGAGTTCAGAAGGTGGGGAAGGCAACATAGCCAAGATATTTTATTATCACTGTGTTTCAGGCAGAATGGTCTTTTTTTCTCCTACTACAAAGGTTGCCGTCTAGAAGTGTCAGAGCTCATTGCACTTTAATCTTTAAACTGTAAGCAGAAACATCAGTCTTAAAAGCGCTTGGTGCTGCCTGTCAGAAAGTTCCGTTCAGTGCCACAAACAGGACTTTGATGAATTTTCTGTATCTGCCTTGAAGGTGAATCCACAGCCCTGTCCCAATTAGTAATTTAATGAATAACTCATTCTCTGTCCCATCGCTTACGATTCCTCCTCCTTTTATTCAAGAACTACAAAGAGCTAAATCTCTGTGGCAGGTGACAAATCAAATCAAATTGACAAAGTGACCGTAAGAAAATCAATGTGTTTGATGTTTTCATTTATGTTGGTGAAACGCTGTGTCTCTTCTTATGTGAGGCTTGGAGACAGAGAATTAATTCTCAGATCCCTTTTGTTTTATCAAACCTGTAATTTTTTAAAATTTCAATCATCAACCAAAAAGTGAGAAACTGTTAGTGCTCAAATGCATAAAATATTTAAGCTAAGAAAAATAAATATGATTAATACAGAAAAAAATGTTAATGTGAAAAGTATGGGACAGATCTTAAGTTAGAAAATCACCAGGAGTCAAAAGAAAAGACTATATCAGCAGAGGAATGAAGTGTCCTCCACACATGTGAAGTGCTGCTTTCATTTCACAGTTGAGGTCTCCTGAACAGTTGTAAGTGAAGGATGGCAATGTAGCTGCTAACATATTACTCAAAAAGCCTGTTAGAGTCCACAGTCATGAGGTGTGTTTACAGTCATGAAATCCTGACCTGACTCACTTAGCGACGGATAATTTCACAGTGTTCTGCTTAGTATAGCTTAGTTAAGAAGAGCTCAATAGTGCATCTTAATTAGGTCATATTCTGAATGTTTATAATTAATATAAAATAGGTTTTCCTCAAAGGCCATCACTGAAGACACTATACGGCATATCAGAAATAGAACTATATAAATAGAATAATATAGACATAATACGATTTGCCTTTGTATAATGGGTTTTTTGAAAAGCCAAATCTGATTGGATAATGAAACTTCAAGCTTTGTGAAAACAATGGAAGTCCTGTGGCACCTTATAGGTTAACAAAATCTTCAGGCATAAGTTTTCATGAGCAGCAACCCACTTCATCAGATGCAGCCCACGAAAGCTTATGCCCGAAGAAACTTATTAGTCTTTAAGGACTTTCATTGGTTTTGCTATATACAAACTAATATGGCCACCCCACTGCAAATTCTGTGAGTATCCCTTATAACTTCATAGACCAAAGATAAGAGTATACTTTCTGCAAATATATCATGGCCCAAAAATACATTAAAATAGTAAATCTACTTCTGGAAATGTTTTATACTGAATACAAGTACATCTCAGGTAGCCAGATCAAAAACTCTTAGCCTTTGATTTGCTGCTTTGTCACATACCCTATGGGTTTTTACCGTTTATTTTTTTATCCAATGTATTTACTATGTGTATGTTTGTTTATTATAAATAAACAATTTTTGAAAGTATTGTCTGAACTTATGTTCAGTATGACCATATTCCTTTGTAACAGCATGTGCTAGGCTTTATGTATTGTGGAGAAAATAAATTTCTTCTTTAAGTTTTAAGGGAAATAGTACCCTGTTGCCATCCAATCATTACACATAACGGTTGGCTAATGGCTACGTGTTGGCAATGCGAAAATTCTACTTCATGCTCCCTAAGCGGCAGAATTTCCAAATTGTTAATTTTCTTTTCTGTGATTTGCTATATTATCATATAGAAAAATGTTTCATTTTTAAAGATACACCCACCAAAAATAGTCTTTGTATCACAAAACAAATGATGTGCTACAGGACATAATAGATGTCTGTAAATTAATGTCAGAGTTATAACCCAAAGCTTCCTAATTAACAAGTTTTCTATCTTAAGTATACAATCTAATTAAAATACTTTAACTGAAGAATCATATGTTGACCCTTTTTTCTGTCTGGAAATAAATATTCTGTCATCTGTGCAGATGTTCATACTTTATTTAGGAATTATTTATTAGGTAAAAGAATAATAGAAGGAAGTCGCCACAAAAGATGACAAATCAAGGTCCTAATGGGATATCTTAATATTTAGATTGGAATTTAGATCTAAAAGTCAGATTTAAAAAAGAGTTTATGTATAGTGGGTGTATTAATAATGCTGTTTGCAGCGAATACTAGCTTGCAATGAAGACTAGAAGCATGAAAGCATAACTCTTCTTTGGGAGATTTTGCAAATGTATTCCACTCCTGGTATAGAGTCATCCCATGCAAGTCAGACTGGAATCTCTACTGAACAGCAGTCTACATGCCCTCATATGCTAGAGCATAAAGAAAACTGTATGGCTGCATCTACTTTCTATGTCTCTCTTCCAGCATGTGGCTGGGAGATGGAATGCCTGTAGTGTCTGCATCTCTGCACACTGTGCAACTTAATTCTATAGTTACATCTAGTTAGTTAGTCAAATTTTCTTGGTTTTATGGGTTTGTTCCTGTTAGTACAATAGCAACAACAAAAACCCTTCCCCAGTTTATTAGCTTTATAGAGGAGATCTTAGAGCCCACATGCTACTCCTTCACACCTCACGCTACTGAACATGGTGAGCCATTCCTGTCAACAACAGGCACTCTAGGTCCCTGCTTTAGTTGGAGGAAGCATATTTACCATATACGGGAGATAGTCTCACCCACATCTATTTCTCCTTGAGTGCTCCATGAGGGGTTTGTCAGCTCTTGAGGTTGAGGAGCTACCAAACTGGATCCTGATGTCTGTCACAATTCTGTGATGCAGTCTCCTTGGAACCAGAGCCCATTCAGTCTCAAGAAAATTCCACTTCTCCACTACAGAGTTGGCCAGAGCCTCCCTCATATCTTCAGTTTCATCTGCAGAAAAGAGGAGCCACGAAGAACACCAACCCTAATGTGACTGGAAATGTAACTCTCCACCGGCATCATTGAGCAGGTCTAGCATAAGAGGCAGTTCAAGACCCTGAACAAATTCCAAAGACACCTTAAAACAGAATGACCACAATAAGACCCCTGCTTAGCTTCTGGATGCCACTGATATACCCAGTACCAGTGACCATAGATTGAAAAGTTCAGGACCTACACTACTGGCACCAAAGACCTTGTTACCAGAGTTTCTCTCACACAAGCTTACTATTCTTGTATTGCCCTTGAAAATTCTGGTACCAAAGGACTGTGGCCAGAATGAGTCATCCACAATACTGAAAGCATGGGCACAAGCTAAAACACTCAGGCTGTGGCAACACTTACATGGTTAAATCGATTGAACTTATATCAATTTAATAAATTTGAAATAAAAATCATTAAATCGATGTGAGTTAAATCAATGTAACAGGTCCTCACTAGAAAACCAAATCGACCTAGCATGTCCATGGACAGGACTTGCTAGTTCTATTTCAGAGAGGGGCACCAATGGAGGTGTGGAAACATGGCCCCCAACATGGAACATGCTACCCAACCAATCCCCTGTCTGGCTCTCACCTGCTGAGCCAGGTGGTGGGGTAAAACATCCTCCCAGGTGGCGGGGTAAAATATCCTCCCCTTGGGTGCACTGAGTCTGGTGGGAGAAATGGCATCCCCCCACCTGGCTGCAGCCCAAGGAGCTCAGCCAGGCACTGTGAAAGGACCCTGCACCCAACTCCTGGCGTGCTGGCCAGATGCAGGGAGAAGGCACCCTGTGCCCAGGTCCTAGAGCACTGGCCAGGCAGCAGAGGAATGCACCCCACGCCTGGCTCCTGGAGTGCTCACCAGGCAGCAGGGAACGCACGCCACACCCAACTGCAGGCGCTCCTGCGGCTGGGCTCTGGGTGCATTCCCAGCTGCCCACCCAGTGCACTGGGAGCTGGGAACGGGAGTTCCTTCTCCCACTGCCCAGCCAGTGCTGACGGAGCCGGAGCGGGGGTCCCTTCATCCCATGGCCGGCAAGCGCTCCAGGGCTGGGTGCAGGGCTGCCTTCTCCTCGGGCCTGGCAGAGCACTCTGAAAGCTGGTCACAGGGGTGCCTTGCACCGCTGCACAGCAGAGCACTCCCACAGCCAGGCATGGAGGTGCCTTTTCCCCGCACTTGGTGAGTGCTTCAAGAGCTGGGTGCAGGGGTGCCTTCCCTGAGCCGGTCAGCACTCCTGGAGCCAGGGGTTGAGGTGCATTTCCCCACTGCCCAGCCAGCGAGCTGCCTGGCCAGCACTGGGGGAGCTGAGCGTGGGGGTGCCTTCCCCGGCCAGTGCTCGCAAAGTGTGGTGTGGGGGCTCTTTTCCCAGTGCCCGGCCAGTGCAGAGGGAGCCAGGCACAGGGTTCCCCCACACCACCCCCCGCCTTCCCACCTCTCCTGGCCAGGGCACTAAAGGCTTACCCTTCCTTCCAGGGTGCCATGCACCCTGGGAGGAAGAAGGTCAAACCTGGTCAAAAGTGAAACAACATTTAAATCAAAATAATGCGGCTACACCACATTATTTTGATGTAAGTGTTTCGATTTCACCATCATTTTGATATAGAACTAGGTTTTATTATATCAAAACGACCTTTCCTTACAGTGAAATGAGGGAGCTCTTCATTTCAATTTAAGGAGAGCTAGTGCGGACCTGCCCTTCTTTAAATTGAAATAATCAGAGTTAGTTCGATTTAAAGAGTAAGTGTGGACATACTGTCGGTGCTCTCCGGTACTGATTGTACTCCATCTGGAGTACCCTCCTCACCTCTTCTGAACTAGACACTGAATTAGTAACAGTTATTTCAACAGTAGTGCCTATTTTCAAGAAAGGGAAAAAGGAGGATCCAGGGAATTATAGACCAGTCAGCCTCACTTCAATCCCTGGAAAAATTATGGAGCAGATTCTCAAAGAATCCATCGTCAAACACTTAGAGCAAAATAAAGTGATCAGGAACAGTCAGCATGGATTTACCAAGGGTAAATCATGCCTGACCAATCTCATCTCCTTCTATGATCAGATGACTGGTTTTCTGGATGCAGGAAGAACCGTTGATGTGATATACCTTGATTTTAGCAAGGCTTTTGATACAGTTTCCCACAGCATTCTCATTGGCAAATTAAGGAAGTATGGGTTGGATAGGTAGACTATAAGGTGGATAGAAAATTGGCTAGATCAACGATTTCATCGTGTAGGAATCAATGGTTCCATGTCTAGCTGGTAGCGAGTCATGAGTGGTGTGCCCCAGGGGTCGGTCCTGGGGCCGGTTCTGTTCAACATTTTCATCAATGATCTGGATGATGGAATAGACTGCATTCTCAGTAAGTGTGCAGATGACACCAAGTTGGGGGGACCAGTAGACACGTTAGAGGGCAAGGACAGGGTTCAGGGAGACCTAGATAAATTGGAACAGTGGGCCAATAGAAATCTTATGAGGTTCAATAAGGACAAGTGTAAAATCCTGCACGTGGGATGAAAAATCCCCATGCACTGCTACAGGCTGGGAAACATTCAGCTAAGTAGCATCAGTGTAGAAAAGGACCTGGGGGTCATGGTGGATGGGAAGCTAGATATGAGTCAGCAGTGTGCTCTTGCTGCCAAAAAGGCCAATGGCATACTGGGCTGCATCAAAAGAAGTATTACCAGCCGATCAAGGGGTGTGATCATTCCCCTCTATTCTGCACTGGTAAGGCCACATCTAGAATACTGTGTTCAGTTTTGGGCTCCCCACTACAAAAAGGACAGGGACATGCTAGAGAGAGTTCAGAGGAGGGCAGCCAAAATGATTAAAGGGCTGGAGCACAAGCCCTATGAGGAAAGACTGAAAGCATTAGGCTTATTTAGTCTGCAGAAGAGAAGATTGAGGGGGCATTTGATAGCAACCTTCAACTACTTGAAGGGATGCTCTAAGGAAGATGGAGCTCGACTGTTCTTGGTAATAACAGAGGACAGAACAAGGAGCAATGATCTCAAGTTGCGGTTAGGGAGGTCGAGGCTGGATATTAGAAAAAGCTTTTTTACTAGGAGAGTGGTGAAGCCTTGGAATGAGCTGCTGAGGGAGGTGGTGAAATCTCCATCTTTGAAGGTGTTTAAGGCCCGGCTGGACAAAACCATGACTGGGATGGTTTAGTGGGAGTGGTCCTGCCTCTGGCAGGGGCTTGGACTAGATGACCTATGAGGTCCCTTCCAACCCTATGATTCTATGATTCTATGAACAGTAAGTTGGTGAGCCTGTTTGATCAAGGGCCTGGGGTCTCCCCAGGAGACAAATCTCCACACATACTTTCTAGAATTCAGGCCTGTTTGACTGACATATGTAGCTTTTATGCTATTACTTTGAGGTACCACAATATAAATACTCACTGGCAATAAACACCAAGGCAATGTACTGTATCAACAAACAGATCCAAAGGCTCACTTGTCAGCATTGTACCCAGAAGCAGTTCACATTTGGCAGTGATGCATCCATCACCAAGTCATGCCCTTCACTTTCACAGTCTACAGAACAACCTAGCTGACCACATCAGCCAACAATACTGAGAAAATCAAGAATGGTCATTCAAGGACTTCTTTTTTCAAGATATCTTCCACAAATGAGGAACTCAAGAGTAGACCTGTTCACAACCATCCTGAGCTATAAGCATCACAGATTCTGGTCCAGTGGGGGAGTCAGTCTTAGTTCACTGTCAGACACCTTTCTAATTCTGTGGTTTTAGGGATTCATGTATTCCTACTGTCCTATTTCCCTGATACCAAGGGTCCTCAGGAAAATCAAATAGAATACAACTCTGATGATGCTGGTAGTCCCACCTGATCCAGGCGCTTTTGGCACTCCAGCCTCATGAACCTGTCAATAAGGGCACACTCCTGCCATGTATGATGGGATTATGCATTTGGAGGGACAAGTCCTGCATCTGGAACCTGCTTACCTTCATTTTCCTACCTAGCTGCTGGCTCACTGCTGATCAGTCTTGCTCTGTAGCAGTTCAAAACGTTTCAGCTCATAGTAGGAAGGAGCTTACTAAATTCACATATATTGCTAAATGGAAGAAGTGTCTGTAGAAAATCAGCTACTCCCTTTGACAGCTGTACTTGCTGCCATCCTCAACTATATGTTTTCTCTGAAGTGCTCATGACTCTCTATTGGCTCTGTTAGTGTGCACCTGGTAGGTCCCTCCTCTCCTCTTCCCACAGTGGACGTTCACACCATCCTCTTCTAGCCAACTGTGGCTTAGTTTTTCAAATGGCTTATTCATGCCTTTATGATGGCTAGACAGATCTTTCCCTCCTAGGAACTCAAACCTTTTTAAATAAATTTGATGGGTCTTCCCTCTGGACATGATATTTTTTAATCAACCTTCTTATGATCGTTACTTCAGCCAGAAGAATAGAGGAGATTCAAGCCCATTATGGCAGGGCCTCCTACTACATGATTTCACACAAACAAACAAACAAACCTCTGAAACCCCAGTCCAAGGTTTTTTCCTAAACTGGTTTATGACTTTCATCATGATCCGATGGTTCACCTACATGTCGTCTTTGCCAAGCCTCAACTGGGGAGAAATCAGACTTCAAATGTTGGATATTGTCAGGTGCTTCTCATGCTATCTAGACAGAATGAAGCTGTTCAGAAATTCTCCTAGCCAATGGATATTGAACTGTGTTCAGGCATGCTGTGAGATGGCTAACTTAGTTCAATCTGGGCAGATTATGTTTAATTTCACCAGAGCCTGGAAAGCTCTGCTATACTTCTGGGAGGCATCCCAGCTTCAAAAATTTGTAAAGCTACTACCTGTAGTTCAGTTCACTCCTTCAGTAAGCATTATTCCTTGTTAGAGAACTCCAGGTCCAATGATTGCTTTGGTGAAGCTATCTTGCAGTCATTATTCCAGTAGACTCTCCTTTGAGAACATTTATTACTGCTTATCAGCCATCAGAAATGGAGTAAATTTGGAAATACATTGAAAGAAAAATATCACATATTGAAGAAGTGCAGTTACCACAGAAAACTTAATTGTTCTTTCTGCTCTGACAAGTAACTCAGTAAAAGAAACACAGCCATTTGAGGTTCTGCTTTTATGATGCCCAGGGGTTAAAGTACAACTTGGTGGGCCCTGGAACCCTCTGGTACAGGTGCTCCCCAGCATGGGGGGCCCCCAATACCCATCCCCAGAACTCACCCTCTGCCCCAATGTCCACCCCCAGACACACACACACAACCCCCAGAAGCCCCCCCACAAAGCCTTTACCTGGGCTGTTTGCAGGCTAGCTGACCAGCCACAAGCTGCTCTGCCCTGCACAGAGAGATTCAAAAAACTCCCCACCTGCTGCAGCTGTGTGCTGGCTGGGCTTAGAGTGGAGCCACTGGAACCCTCCATTCTGGCTGCTCTAGCTATTTTTAGCGGGGCCCCAGAACACAGCATTCCCATGCCTTCATTTATTTTTAGGGCCTCAGAATGCTGCCAGCTTAAAAATAGGGGGCCCTGGAACTGCATTCTGATGTGTTCCCCCTTCTTTAACCCATGATGATGCCTCAAGAGCTTTAAACATAATTTGTCTAATTTACGCGTCAAAATATGTTTTAGTGACTTTCAGCATCCCCTGTTCAGGAAAGCACCTAAGCAGATACTTATCTTTGAGCATAAATACATTTATGTAATAAAATTTAATAAAATTAGAAGATATAGAATAAATATATAAGGAGTGCACTTGCTGAGTAAGAAGGTGGCACTTTTTCATACTCACTTTTTCTGGTATAATCAGAATCAAAATCAGAATCCTGATTGCACCATCAAAAAATGCTTTGGGCACAAATAGGGTTCTGCCACCCTGGTCTATCCTTGGTTTCTCTTTGCATGTACTCTTATGTTTTTGAGTTCCTCTGATGAATCTTATTTGTTATACATTCATTCCATGTAATACCAAGTATTTTTCTGAAGCAGTTGTTTTTGAAGGCTTTCAAACATCTTTCTGTACCAGTGGTGGCTTTTCAGCTTTCACATCCATTTATTACAGTGGAAATAAAATTTGAGTTGAAGAGTCATAGTTTGCTCTTTAAGTTGTAGATTTTCAAGGATCAAATCTTATTTAAATTGGAATAGATTGCTGTCACCTACTTAGTTCTTGAAATTATTTTCTTACTGACATGTCTACTGATTTGACATTATTGCCAAAGGTAGGTAAACGGACTAATTTCCTATATGTCTTTGTCTTCTAATGTAATGCTTGAGTTGGAGGTTGGAAGAACTGTACTTCAATTCTGAAGCTGTCTGACAGTCATTATTTTCAGCTTGCCTCAGTTTTGACTACCTAAATAGACGTATACTCTTCACACTAAAGAGATTGTAGGTGAGGGCAATGCAGAAAGTCAAATACTGTATGTCTGAGAAATTGTTAACACTTGAGTGTCAACACTCAGTGTAAACCCCTCCCTCTGACATCTGCACCTTTCAATCCAATAAATGTTGGAATCCTTATCTTCATTTTGAAATCTTCTGTGAAGGGCTACCCTTTGATTTGTTATCTGGCTTCCCTGCCTTCAGGGAAGGTGTGGCTAATTTCCTTTTCCCATTTAAGCTTATTTGGGGTCATCAGGTGATTTTTTCCATACTTTACCTCTTTACTGGTCCATTTTCTATAGCCTGTAACAGGGTAGTACCCACCTCTCCTAAGTGCCCACTTGAGGTCAGGTATGCCTGCAGTCTTTCAGTTTATTGTGACTCCCGTCTGTGGTTCCTCTGGTGGGTTTTCAGTGACTAAGCCCTCTAGTTGAGTCACACATTGTCTGTATGTGGAATAGAACAACATCTTCTTGGGTATACAATTCATCAGGATTGTAGCAGGGCAATGACTCTGCTATGGCACACCAGGGGTTAAAAAGGTGTAGGTGGCCAGCAGCCAATGAGGGGAGAGGGCTGCAGCAGCCAATCAGAGCAAAGCTGCTGGTATGAAAACATTACAGCAGGACTAGCTGCACTGGGAGCTGCAGGGGGAAGTTTCTCCTCCTGGCTGGAGTAGCCAGCACCCTGGAGAGTTCTGAGTGGGAGCAGACACTTGGGGATGACTGGAACCAGGGATCCCAAGGGCACAGACTGCAATGGTGGCCTGGTGGCAGGGAGCTGGGGGCAGATGGCAGCTGGATGCCAGTGGTGAGGCTGTGTGTGGCTGAGGCTGTGGGGAAGTGGCCCAGGGAGTTGGTGCAGTGGGAGGAGACACTGGAGGGAGGTGGAGGCACTTAGGGTCCCTGGGCTGGGGCCTGGAGAAGTAGGTGGGCTCAGGCCCCTCCCTGCTCACCCCGTGTGCCAGAAGCAGCATGGGTGCCAGGGTTGGCACAGGTTCACTGGCCATTGACTGTTTTAGTGGCCAGGACAGAAGTGAGCTTTGGCCATGACTGTTTTAGTGGCCAGGACCCTGGAAGGGGTGGACTTGGGCTTAGCTGAAGGGCTAAGGTCCTGGAACTGGACTCAAGTAGAGTCATCATGTAAAGAAGCAGAACACGGGCCACCTCGAGGGGGCCACTTGAGCTAAGTTCCCCAAAAAACACCACCAGGAGGTGTCCTCCAGGTGGGTCTGGTGCTGCATCTGCTTGCAAAGATACTATGTCAGTACCTCTCTATTGGTGTCTTTTTAGCCTTTCCCAGGCTCCGTCTTTCAGTAGCCCAGCCCTGATATGAGGCTGTACCTCTGAAGACCTGCAGTCCTCTCTCAGTTCCAGAAACCAGCCAATTCTTTTGCTCCCTCAGTCCCTGCCAGCAACTGAACTGTCTATGGTCCTCCTGCCTTTTCAGCCAGCCAGGAACACATTCCTCTCTCCTCCAACTCGAACTGATTGCTGCTGTGTTCTGTAGCTCCTTTTATATGGCCCTTCTGAACCCTGGTCAGTGATTGGTTTTGCATTTCTTATTGGCTGTTTTCCCTGCAACCATACTAGGCTGCTTGGAGGTCTCTTCTTCTGCTCCTTTCTGTGGTGGGACCCTGAAGCCTGCAGTAGGAGGATCCATCACATGGTCAGAATCCTCCAAAAATGCCTTCTGGGCTGTGAAGAGGCTACTGTCCCTAGGCATACAATAAATAGTTCAGGATACAGCCTGGTCTCGTTGTTAGCTGAATAAATTGAGCTATAGGACATGGGAAACAAAACCCATTATGTGGTTGCTAGTGAAACAAACTTTTTTGCAAGCCTGGGCCTGAATTTCACAATAACAGTTTAAATGAGAGGAGTTTCAGGTTGGCATTGTTTCCTTACTTTGTATCTCTGAGATAGTGCAAAGGATAAGTGCTTCATCAGTTAGTCTCAGTGTGGAATTCCTGTGTACCAGATCCACAGCTGGGCTTTCAAGTCAAGTCAAGTCAAGTCAAATCATAGGGCTGGAAGGGACCTCATGAGATCATCGAGTCCAACCCCCTGGGATTTCTCCAACAGGTCAGCTGGGCTTTCTAGTCATCTTTTTTAGCAGGCAGATGAGCCAATGAAAAGTGTAGCACACTGCCCCTCTTTTGAACCAGACCTAATCTTTAGTTTTCATGCAACAAGTATTGTGAATGCAGACTACCATAAAGAAAGGGGCAGAAACTGACATGTCAACAGTACATCTCTTCAGTTAACTTTGGGAATAGGGGATTGCCACAAAAATGAAGATTATTCCTCCTTCAAAGTGACAGCGAATTTACTTATTTTGCATTTTCCCCTTCATACTTTGCATGATGGAATTAAGTTCAAAATCATATATAAGCTGGTACTCTTACAACAACTAAATTGGAATTCTCCTGGTATAATGTGAAGAGTGGGAAACCTAAATCTTACTTGTTTTCAGTCAGAGAAAACAAGAGGGGGATGCCTCAAAAAGAAATATACTACACTTATCTTTTTTTGTCTCTTGCTTCTGCTGTCTTGTTTTGCTTTATGGTATGGTTGGAGTCCCTTTTAATAGAATGGAAGGAAACAGCTAGATGTGCTTTCATTAGAACACTGAAAAAATATGATCTCTTCTCAACAAGTACCACCCATTCAGATATAAGAATAGTCTTTGTATTCAAAATCCAGGAAACTGAAAAAGTAACTTTCAAACTTCTCTACCTTTCTGTAAATAAAAGTTAACATTATCACTTAACAGAAGAATCTGGAAACTTATTCTATTTTACACAAGTAATCAATCTATGGAATTTTATCCAGTTTAATTCAGTTCTTTCATGGAAGGAAATACTTCAGAAAGGAGACACATAGATCAGCAAGTGATTCAGAAGTTTTTATATATTTACTTATTAGTCAAGAAGTTTCCTACAGGTACCTAAACTTGTGTAGCAACCCAACTATGCTTCCTTCATAGCTCTCTTACCTTCATATTTCATATTGTACTGAAGCTTGTGTGGTATGGATGGTAACTATTGGTATGTTTACACTTAGGATGTTAATTCAAAGTAATCAATTCAAACTAATAATGGTTAATTCAAATTGCCTGTATTTGAACTAACGTGGCCACACTAGGAAATCCAGTTTGAACTAGCATGTCCACAGATAGGACTTGCTAGTTCAAATTGGAAGAGGCGCACATGGGAAGTATGGCAACATGGCCCCTGAGAGGGGCCAGTGGCACAGCCAACCACATAAAAGCAGGAAGTTGCCTCAGCCCTCTTCCCAGTGAGGCTGTCAAGAGGTAAAGCAAGCAGGTCATGGACCAAGCCCAGCTCCCACAGCTTACCGCTGAGGTGCCCACCACCCACACAATCCTGTCCAGTGCTTTGGTTGCCTTGAGTGTGGTGTTCTTCAGTCCTGGAAGCACAGAGGCAGACACCAGCACTGCTATGACACTGGCCCTGCCTGGTGCCGCAGCCACCTTGCTGCCCTCCATACCCCATCACTTCTGGACAAGTGACACCAGCAGCGATTGGTGGGACCATGTTGTCCTGACCACCTGGGATGGTGACCAGTGGCAGCAGAACTACTGAATGAAGAAGCAGATCTTCCTAGAGCTGATCCATGAGCTGACCCCACTGCTGCAGTGATTGGACACCTGTCTCAGAGCTGCTCTCCCCATGGATAAGAGAATGGCTCTCAGCCTGTGGGAAATGGCCACCCTGGACACCTAGAAAGAATGGGGGACTTGAGTGAGAAGTAGGGGGAACAGGAGACTTGGGAGGTCAGGATGGGGGGCAGCCCTGGTGATGTGGAGAGGTTCCCAACAGCTTTCACTGTGCCCACCCTGGGTGCAGGGAACCCATTGGGTAGCCTTGGGGGCAGCAGGGCACACAAAGTGGTCTCCCAGCCAAACTATGCTGGCCGCCAAGCCCTGGAAGGCCACACAAATGGTGGTGAGGGTGTGGCTCATGCACTCGAGGGCCTGGCTCTCATGCTCCTCGGTGATGGTGTGGCACTTGTCCAGGTCCACGGCACTGTCTAGCAGCTGGTGGGCTAACACCTGCCCCTGCCAGGCCCACATGCCATCCTCAGCCCCCTGGACCAGATGAATCAGTTCAAGGAGGAGGTTACCACTTCAAAGTCAGTTTTCATCAGTTCGAACTAAGGAGTTCCTTGGTTTGAATTCATGAAAGCAAGTGTGGCCATGCATTTAATTTGAATTGATCCTCATCAATTCAAATTAAAATGTAAGTGTAGACGAACCTATGAGAAGAAAAAATGAATGCATTAGCCTATCTTAGTAGTTCTTAAATAAAAAATCTCTTGCCTCTAGTTATTTTAGGAGATCTCCTGCCTCCTGACACTGCAGGTAAAAATAAAATGTATCATTTATGCTTCTTGTCAGTAGTATTATTTAGAAGGTGAATCTCTTCCCTATCAAGAAGCACAAACAGCTTAAAATTATTCATAAATCAGGAGCCAATTGAATAGTGTCCTGGAAATGCCTGTGAACAAAATGTCTTCTGCATTACCATCTCACTTCGTCCTCTGATACACAAAGCCCCAAAAGATTAGAAATGGGAAAACAGAAGTCATTCATGTTACTGCCATATAACCTAGCTGTTTATGGTTTATAGACTGCTTTTTCATTTTACTTAAGGATCTGTTTCCTAAAGCCAATGGTCATTTCCTCGGTATCATCAGGGCAAGGAATCTGTAATGGAATGCTTTGCAAAAAGATTAATCTAAAGAGATTATTTAATTGCAGAAAGTAGTTTTACTGAAAGTAAAAAAAACAAACAAACAAGGAGTTGTGTGGCACTTTAAGACTAAGATTTATTCTTCTCATGAGCTTTCGTGGGAGAAAATCCCACTTTGTCAGATGCTTTGAAGATGGGTGAACTTACGAAGCATCTGACAAAGTGGGATTTTCTCCCACAAAAGCTCATGCGAAAAATAAGTCTGTTAGTCTTAAAGTGCCACACAACTCCTGGTTTGTTTGTTTGTTTTGCTGGACTAGACTAACATGGCTATCCCTTTGGCAATTTACTGAAAGTAGTAGCTTTACTGAAATCTGGAAGACTGGTGACTAGTATATTTAAAGAATATGGAAGAATTAATGTTTATGAAATGTTGAAAATGGAAAGAGCAATACAATGGGTAAAATTTTCAGAAGTGCCAAAGTTCCATTAGGATTTGTTGGAAATTTAGGCTCATTTGTCGCTAAAGACTCTTGACAATTTACCCACTACATAGTTCCATGCTGAAAGTAAACCTTCAGCATAATGTACTTCCCTTCTCTCCTCTGTTAGATTTATATCCAAACAAATTTGGATTTTTAAATGGATGTTCTCCTGCAGCATATAGAATCTAATAAATCAGGAATTTCACAGTGTCATATAGTCAGAAAAATCACAGTAAAACAAAATAAAACAAAAAAGCCCAAAGTCTGAAAAGCACACGTGTATAGTGGGAATTTGTGCACAAATTAGCATTTTGTGTTTTGCAAAGGTTCATGCATATTTTTCAAAATGTGGGCCTTCTCAAACCTTTAGAAAACATACTTTATAAAGGGTTATTTTTATCCAAACTTAAATGTTTTAGATCTTGAGGCCATTAGTTGTAGAGATTTTGCTTAAGACCCTTGACTTATAATTTTTGCCCATCTGAGCAATATCTCAATTAAACTTAGAATAAAAAAGATGAAATTTTTCTAGGAATAGGCTTTGTTTTTCATAATTTGATTAAGTGTATACCTATGACTCTCTTTCTTTATAAGATATCTCTTTGATTACTACTGCCTCTAATAGCAGGGAGAGAGAAATTAATACTCTCTTCTTCCATGAGCAAAGCATAGGAATTAGGAATCATGTCTAAATTCCTCTGTGGAATAAATTCATCCTTTCATATCAATCAAAAAATCTCCTCATTTAGCTTTTGTCCATCCTTATTTTTAGATAAGGAAAAATTGTGAGAAGATAAATGTTATCACATCTAAATGTTGCCTAGATACTTTTGTTATCTAACAGTCTTTTATTTCCTGGGAGGGATTTTAAGAAGTTCAAGAAATATCTCATCTGAGTTCTGAGAAAAAGTAAATCTTGTGTTCAAGAGACTTAAATAAGTCAGAAGGTCTTCCTTGTCCTGCCATGAAAAGCAGATACATCTTGACTGATGGAATCTACCTCAGCTAAATAAATTGGTCATACAGCAATTCGAAAATTCATTCAGCAAACACTAGTCTGAATTTGACAGTTTGTGTTTTGGATACAGAGCACTTTGTACAGTTGTTGAATAATCAGGCTTTTCACTCCTAGTTAGGTTGTAAAGGCACTGCTACTCAGAAGATTTGTAGTCTGAACTCATGGATTTAATGGCTGTGTGTACACTAGCAAATTAGTCCGGATTAAGAAGGCTTAATCTAGACTAATTTGGTCCCTGTCCACACTAAGCTTTGCCTAGTTCAAAGTCAAAAACTTTTTTAGTTCAAACTAAGCCAAGCTTAGTTTGAACTAGTAAATTTGAATGGTTAGTATGAATTTAGATCGAATTTTAGTTCAAACTAGCACGATGTAGCTATGCTAGTTCAAACTAAATAAGCATGAACTAAGCAGTTAGTTCAAACTAACTGCATTTTTTTGTTCAAACTAAAGTCAGTTTGAACTAACTTTTTAATTCAAATTAAAAAAATGTGGTTAGTTTGAAATAAAAAAGTTCCTTTTAGTTCAAACTAACCGAAAGTTAGTTCAAAATAACTCTAAACTGCTTAGTTCAGACTGAGGAAATCCAGACTAGGAAGTTAGATGTACACATAGCCAATGAGTCAAGAGGGAAATTTCCTATACTGTGAAATGTGTTTAATCTATTCATATTCACCAGCTGGATGCCTTTCCTTTCATGTTTTATAGTATGGTAAAAAAGAGAGAGAATTTTTTTCCCTTTAATTTTTAACAAGACTTTATCTTGAAGTGATGCCACAGATAATCGTTTGGGCTATGTCTGCACCAGCATATTAGTTTGAATTAAGGAGCCGTAATTCAAATTAATTTGAACTCTGCCTACACTAGGCTTTGCGTAGTTTGAACTAAAAAAATTTAGTTTGAAACTTAGTTCAAACTACTTAGTTCGGCTGGTTAGTTTGAACTAACTGCTTAGTTTGAACTTATTTGCATATTTAGTTCAAACTAGCTCAATGTAGACTTGCTAATTTGAACTAACCGTGCTTTTTTAGTTCAAACTAAAAAAGTGCAGCTAGTTTGAACTATGAGGTATTTCGAACTGAAAAAAAAATGCTTAGTTCAACTAACTTTTGAAATATTTAGTTAAGACTGAGCAAGTCCAAACTAAGATTTTAAGTGTAGACATAGCCTTGGTGGGAAATTTGGTGGAAATTTGTTTAACTATGAGTCAGTAGGAAAAGAAATGGAATTGTCATTTATGTACATTAGTGGATTTGAATATCGGAACACATTCTTTTTACAACTGTAAAAATTCTCTTCCACTTCACACAATATCGTGCTACTTTCTACCTCTTCTTGCTATTTTATAGTGATTTATTACAGACAGATTGAAAAATTTGAATAACATGATTGGCTTTGATGCTATAGTAAATCTTTTAAGAACATATTGCTAAGCTCTTGTCTTCAGAACATATTACTTTAAAACGTATTGCAATGCTGTCTTCAGAAACATTATGTGGTAAAGAATTTCACATCTCTTCAAAGAGTTTGATGTTTCTACATTCTTCTTCACAGACCTCTGTATATTCCTGCTTCTGGGATTTGTGAAAACACAGGAAGGGAGACACAAGCAAATAATACTCATAATCTAAACAAAGGAAGGATCTCTTAAGAACATGAAGCTATGTTTTGTTTGGTCTCTGAGATGCCTGGCAACAAAATGAATCAAGTGGTAGGGGAGGGCAGACACTGATAGAGTAAAGGAATGACATCATGCTTGCACCAGATCTCACATGCACCCAAGGGTTAAAGTCAGGTGGAACACAACAGAATGCAGTTCCAGGGCCCCCTATTTTTAGGTGGGCAGTGTTCTGGTGCCCCTAAAAACGGAGGGACACACAGGAATGCTGCATTCCCCGGGGGCGGGGCTAAAAATAGCCCTGGCAGCTGAAGGCAAAGTTCTGGTGGCTCCACCTTAAGCCCAGGCAGAGAGCTGCCCCAGGCTGGGAGTGTGAATCTCCCCCCTGCAGGGCAGAGCAGCTTGTGGCAGAAAATGGCTTTCAGCCCTGCAGCCAGCCTGCAAATAACCCAGGTAGGGGCTTTAAAGGGGTTGCTGGGGGCTTTGTGTGTCTGGGGAAGGCCCTGTGGGTGTGTGGCTGGGGGAGGCTCTGTTTCTGGGGATGGGTCTTGGGGCAGGGGGTGGGTTCTGGGGATGGGTATTGGGGGCCCCACCTGTGTGGGAGGGGTCTGGTGCCCACCAAATTATACTTTAACCCCTGCATGCACCCCATAAAAGGACAAGGCTTTTCAATGCAGCTCTGCAGCTTGATGCCAGGGCATCATATCTCACAAGTGTGAGTACCCAGAGATGACTCTTAGAGCAACAATTACTGGTAAACAACTGCTTTATTTAAAAAACTATGTCTTTTTATCAGTTTTGAATTTGTCACCTTTTACTTTATTGGACAGCCACTTGTGTGGCAACAGGAAGAAAAGAAGAACCTGATCTGCCTTTTCTGTACTATTTATTATTCTATATCTTTTTCATGTCTCCTGTTTATTCATTTACTTTTCAAAGTAAGCAAGACCAGACTTTTCATGTGAGTTTTTCCATGCCTCTTATCATTCTAGACATCCGTCTGAACCTCTTCTAATTCTGCAATATACTTTTTAAAATATAGTGCCCAGTCCACTACACATTATTTCAGATGAGATTACTTTTGATCTATGTAATACAACTGTATTATTTTTTTTCCTATTTTATCCATCCATTTTCTTATTCATCCTAACATCTTGTTTGCTTTTTTGACAGTAGCCGTATATCGAGCTGAGGTCTTCATTGAGTTGTGTACTTCCCAGCTGTCTTTCCTAAATTGACATGATTAATTTAGAACCTTGTAAGGACTATGAATAGTGTTGCTTTTTCCCTCTAATATTCATAATGTCACATTTATCAGCATTAAATTTCATCTGCTGCCTTGGTATTGTCCATTCATCCAATTTGGTTAGGTCCCTCTGAAGTTCCTCATAGTCTTCTCTGGATTTGAATAACTTTTAGAGAGGTAGCCATGTTTGTCTATGTACAGCAAAAACAATGAGAGTTCTGTGGCACCTTAAAGACTAACAGATTTCTTTGGGCATAAGCTTTTGTGGGCTTCAACCTACTTTGTCACATCTGACATCTGTGCATCTTCACAGGACCCTCGTTGTTTTTGCTAAATAACATTGCTATCTCTATCTAGTGTTGCCACATTTCTTACCTCCCTTTTCAGATCATCATAAATATATTTTAAAATACTGGTGTTAAGAATGTTGAACAACTCTGTTGCTACTCCTTTTCCGATGCTGAAAATTGCCTGTCTCTATTCATTACCTGGCTCTTAATTTGTTTTTCATAATAGTGGTTTGCCTTCCACCCAGTGAGTCCTTAGTTCCTGTGGTCAGTTCTCGTGAAGAACCTTGATGTTGGCCTTTTGAAAGTCTAGTAAATTATGCCAGTCATCTGTTCTTTATCTGCTACTTCACTGACATAGTCAGTTCTAATAGATTGGTGAAACATAGTTTTCCTTTACAGAAACCATTCTGTTTAGACTGAATCACATCTCTTCTTCAAAGGGTGGTATTATTTTATTTTTAATTATTGTTTCAACATATTTACCAGGTGTAGATGTAAGAATTGCTAATCTGTAATTCCATGGATCACTAATAGAGCCTTTTGAAATATAGGTATGGCACTTGTTTCCTGTCAAATCTCAGGTATTATATCTATTCTTAATGAGAATATTTTTGCTAGCATCTTATTTTTGCTAGCATCTTAGGCTATGTCTACACCTGAAAGCTTAGTTCGGACTTGCTTAGTTGGAACTAAGCAGTGCCTGGTTAGTTTGAACTAACCACGGCTTTAGTTCAGACTAACTTTTACTTCAAACTAGCCATGTTTTGTTAGTTTGAACTAAAAAGTTAGTTAGAACTAAATAAACACAGCTAGTTTGCACTAAAAAACATGGTTAGTTCGAACTTATTTAGTTCAAGCTAAAATGGCTACATCGTGCTAGTCTGAAATCCAGTTTGAACTAAGTGTTAAATTCGAACTAACCATCTGAACTAACTAGTACTTTCTCCAGTTCTTAGGTTCTGATCTGGTACTTGTTTTCATTCATCAGTTTTCAATCAGGACAAAAAAATAGCTGACAGTCTTTATCTTTTCCTGAAATTAGTAGTCTGGCTTTCAATGCTCAGGAGGTCCTGGGGAAGCCACTGAGGATGAAGCAATGTGAATACAGAATATGGCCTACATTGCAACACTGAAAATACTGATTGTGGCAAAATCATATCATTTTTATAGTATTTTTGTAATATCACAACATAGTGACTTGTTATACAAGATATTATGAAGATTTTGGGTTGCCTACTAGGTACTAATGCACACTGGATATTTGGTAGTCCCTGATCATCCAAAATTAAATTCTAATTGGGTTTTTGGTGAGGTGCTTTTTGATGTCATGGTGTCTCAACTCCTATTAATGCATGGTTGGAATATTATCAATGAAACAGAAAAATCCATATATTCCATCATATTCATTGGGCATGTGACTAAATAGTAATAGGACAGATTTGGCCAAACTGCAGTTTGGGAGCCACATGTGGCTCTTGAATGAAAAAGTGTGGCTCTTGGAAGAATGTCAGCAAATCAGTTTAGTAAGTAAAAGTGTGTGGCTATATGTCTCAGTGTGGCTCTTGAAGGTTTAATAATAAATTTGTGTGGCTCTTGAGTTCCATGAGTTTGGCCACCCCTGTAATAGGAGGAGGGGGAACAATGATAATTAAGCACCTCAGTGGATGGGAAGAAAGGTGGAGATCAATAGGTGGGTGGCAGAAAGTGGAAGAGTGAGGCCCTCATGGAGTAAAGCTGATATTTATAATGGCTCTCTATTTCAAAGTACCCAAGTACCAAGGTTCCACTTTGCATGTGCATAGCTATTTTCAGAATTGGAACCAAACATGATCACTCCTCAATATTCCAAATTAGTTTTATATAAAAGGAAATGAAAGTGACTCGTCCACAAACTGCTGCTGAAAAGGAGGATATGTCTGTAAGAAGTAGTCCAAATAGCACAAGAGAACTTGAGAGGGAGAGAGAGAGGCTAAGAAAAACAAATACGTAAGAATTTATCTCCTTTCCTATTATATTTTAGCTTATGTGTTTACTAAGATCTAGTTTCCCTGGTAGAAATACATTTTGCAATCCCTTCACCCCTCAGAACTATATTTTCAACAACAACAACAACAACACAAAAGTGTAATAGTAGAATTAAACAACCATGCTGTAAGCTGCTCCAGCACATGTAGTTATTGTCTATGGGCGCATTGGTTTATTGGTTCTTAGTCTGGGTAAAGTTGCCTTCAGCTTCGGGCTCTCAAGAAATGCAAGATATGTAGCAGTAGACTGTTCTTATTGTATAGTTTATCTTGTTTCAAAACACTGAATTAAAGCGATATGCTTTGGAAAAATGTTATTCATTTAGAAAAGAAGATGTTCACAATTTATTTTCCCCAATAACTGAAAAGACTAAAGCTACAGTATTAGCGTTTGCAAACCTCACAGCATGGCTACTTTCAAGTGTTCCCTTTCTAACAATCAGATGCAATTAAACTAACTACATATTCTTGTTGTAGTAAGGTTACAAATGGTTGTAGTGATTGGCATTTTTTGATTGACATCCAAAATTGCCTAACAACTTTTCTATTATTTATTATATTCTTTGGTTCATGCTGGGATTTGATCTTTAAAGGGAAATGAAAATAGTGGAAACAAAATATATTTTTAAATTAAATGTTTTTGCCTAAGTCCTAGATCTCAACCAGAGAAAACAGAATGATTGGCCATTTGTTCTCTTCTCAATTTAAAATATAGTTATATTTAGGCAGGCAAATATTTGGACTCTGTTCTTGGAAATCAAGGATCTATTTTGTCTGAAAATTGTCTTAAACAAACAAACAAACAGACTGAGATTCTACCCTACCCACATTACTACAGTGGCTAAGGTTCTAGGCATATGCTGGTAATGCTTGTTTCTTAACTCATTCAATCTTTAAAGGGGACCCTTTCAAAAACAGATTCCCTTATGCAGTGCTGTTCTGTACCTAACAAGAACCGAAACATAAACGGAAGTTGGGTTTTCTTGACCAGACCAAACAGTTGTGTTTAATGAAGAAAAAGAGAACTTGTAGAAAATGAGTAAAAGTGTGCAAAAATAACTCATGTATTTAAAAAAGTAGTAATTGTGTGCTGCCCCTTAGAATGGATGATCAGTTGAAATAATAGTGGTCATGCAAATATAAAACTGCTTTATAGTTCCATTTGTTTATTTGTTCCCTAATTTTAAGAAGATTTAGACAAGACACTAAGTAAGTTAAGCACGCTCTTGTATGCTGAAAAAATAATAATTAGACAAATTTATTACTGTTATAAATCTGAAGTCAGTGAAGAAGATACAGTAGGAATTAATGTAACTCACTATTTTTGTTTTGCTTGTCTGATGTGGGAAATTTTTTTTCTTGCTCCATCTTGATCTGATAGCCCTGCCTATTATTAAGTCAGCCCATTATAATTCTTCAACATATTTATGATTTGGCCAGGGAGGGAAGGGAAGGGGTGGCATTTGAATCAAAGGTGTCTCTTGCTTACTTCATAAAAATACACCCAAATTTTGTCAGATTATAAGCCTCTAAAAAATTGAATTTTGCACATGTTCATTAGAGACTTCTTAGGATTTAACAATTAAAAATCTTAGATTCAGCCTTCACTGAGTATACACAATCTCCTCAAAGTTCTGACTATTACCCAGAGTGCTTATGTACCATCTCCATGCAGCATGCTAAAGGAGCAAAGCCAGACTTCCCCTGTAGAGGTTGCAAAATGCTCTAGGCTCGAATGAGGGTAGGAACTGGAAATGAGACCCTACCTCTCCTGTGCATTCAGTGATCCCACTTCTACCACCCAGGAGCAGAAAGCTGACTGATTTGAATGTATGGGGTATCAGGACAAGAGAGTAAGACCCTACAGGGCTAACACCTGGAACCATGATGTGATTCTTCCATCACACTACTAGAGACTTGTGCTTGATGTCCACAGAATGACCTCATGAGTCTGGGCTTGGCAGGAAGTGCAGCCCATTGATTGGCACTTTGGCAAGTACCAGGACGTAAACCAGGAAGCTGTGCAGCAGAGTGATTTAGGCAGCAACACAGACAAATGTCTGACTCTCCTCTCGACCCTAGGCTAGAGGTGAGAAAACTATGGTCTATAGGCCAGATCCACCCCATGGGAGCCTTAATCCGGCCTGAAAGCTGAGCCTTGCTTGTGATCCAAAGCACAGCTGCCAGTGCCTCTCCCCATCCTGTTCCCTCCCCAACCTACCACTTGGGCCCAGCAGAGCCCTGGGTGGAGCAAGGCATCTCTATCTGCTCCGGCTCCACCCTGTCCCCCACAGTGCTACAGGGCCCTGGCCAGAGCCCCACATTGGAATTTTATTTTACTTTACTTTATTTTACCTTTTTATTTTCTTTACTTTTATAAATGAAATATCTTATTATTGTTTTACTTTGTTTTCATTGTGTTATTTATTTACTATTTATCATTTATTTTTAAGACCCACCACTTCCCTACCCTCTACTCCTCTGCCACCACGTGTGAGCCTTCATAGGGTGGGAGGTGTCCGTCAAGTCAAAAATTGTGCCCTTCCTGCCCTTGGTTCTAGCTTCTGCTGCTGGCTCATCCTTGATTTTGCTGTTCAGTTGCTGTCTGCAAGCTGGTGCTGGAGCCTGCTCTGAGAACCTGAACCTGCTGCCTCCTGAAGCCTGCTTCTTGATTTGCACTCCGGCCTGTCTTGAATTCTGACCTGCCCTGGTTCCTGTTCTGACCACTGAGTCTGAATGTCTTTATCTGGATTGTGACACAGACTGAGGGGATGGAAAGGAATAAATTGGGACAAGGAATCTAGTGAGATTAGGACTGAATACAGTGGGGGGAAACCATGACTGGGAGTTGGACAGGGGATGTTAGGACTGGTTGGGTAAAGGAAATGGAAATGGATGTTGTGAGGAGATTGGGAGGGGACTTGCTGGGCAAACAGACTGGGTGTTGGAAGGAAGGCAGGAAGAGATGGGTTGTTCGAGGAGACTGGGAGCCAGCAAGTGAAATGGGAAATAGTTGCCTGGACAGGGGTAGCACTTAAATTTACAACTCTGAAATGTTTTTAATGTAGGGGGGTTTGGTTTTTTTATTTTGTTTGTTTGTTTGGGGTTTTTTGGTTTTGGCTTTTGTTGCTTTTAAAGCATGCCTGACCAACCTCATCGCCTTCTATGATAAGATGACTGGATTTGTGGATGCGGGAAGAGCTGTTGATGTGATATACCTTGACTTTAGCAAGGCTTTTGATACGGTTTCCCACAGCATTCTCATTGGCAAATTAAGGAAGTATGGGTTAAATGCATGGACTGTAAGGTGGATAGAAAACTGGCTAGAACAACGGTTT
>ML681972.1:35789528-35826276 GCA_007922195.1 Podocnemis expansa | reverse complement strand
TTCTTTGAGAAGCTGCTCCATGATTTTTCCAGGGATTGAGGTGAGGCTGACAGGTCTGTAATTCCCTGGATCCTCCTTTTTGCCTTTCTTGAAGATAGGTACTATATTTGCTTTTTTCCAGTCCTCTGGAAAACCATCTTAAGTCTCATAAATGAATTTCCACCTGGCAGCATTACCCTTGTATTGAGGGATAGCTGATGATGATTAAACATTACATTGACATGTAAGTTTGGCTTTTGTCTAATATTTGTTTCTATCTAGATGGAAAAGGCTTGTTGCTTTCCCTGTTTGGATACACAAATCTCTTTGAAAACTTGTATAGCAGTTGTAACTGCAGAAAATAAACTTCATTAAGAAAAGTTATTATAAGTGCTTTTTGCTGATCATTTTAGTCCTGATCCTGCTCCCATTATTGTTTTGCCTTTTACTTCAGTGGAAGCAGAATCAGGAATACATGTATATGACTATGTTGTCCTTGATTGGTGGGACACAATTTAGAAGAGCAATCTGGGGTTTCTATATCTGACATGTAACTCATCTTCTTTTAGCTCATGTAGAAGCGGCGTTTGGTCTTGGAAGTATGAAATCAAGTTTCCAGTCCTGGCTGTGAGATGCCACCAACTTAAGTTAATTTGATATAAGGTACTCTTAAACTAAAGTAAGAGTGACACACAAGGGAGTTGCACCAATTTAACTACAGACTTGACATAGCTGCAGCAGCTCTTCAGTTTAGACAGTACCTGGGATGACAGGAGAAGTTCTCTAGCTGGTGTAGATAATTTACTTCCCTGAAAGGCAGTAGTTAGGTTGACAGAAGAATTCTTCTCTTGACTTAGCAGTAGTATACATCAGGGGTTAGATTGGTTTTAAATACATTGCTCAGATGTGGATTTTTCATACCCTGATGACCTAGGAAGGCTTACATAATGTTTTAGTGTAGAACAGACCTAAATCAGTTTCTAAACCAATTGAGTTAAATCAGTACAATTTTCTCAAAGACAAGACTTCAGAACCCCCAAATTAAATTATAAAATGCTATCAGTTAAGAAGGATGCTTGAAGTTTTGGGATGTTAGAAGAAGTCCCAGTGATATGTGTTAGTGGACATAGGAGCAGATTTTCTGAACTAAATGTGACTTTTAAGAGTCTAGGACAGTAATGTAATATGTTTTGGGTTTTCAGAAAGCTGTGAATAGTGTTTCTGTACTGTCTTACATCAGAGGCTTCATGCCACCAGTTAACAGGGCTACATAACAATATGAAAAATCAATCAAGAGTATAGTTATCAAAAGTTTATTCAAATTTGATTTGCAGCTTTTTCAGTAGTCTTCATCCCAATTTTAAACAACAGCTGTAACATTTAATTTCAGTGTCTCTGTATTCAGATGAATAGGGTTAGAAGAAGAATAACAGTAGTATAGTAAAATAAGTTATACTACAAGTCATAAGAAAAATATGTTGAGACAGCTGATGTTGTTTTTTGAGTACTTGACATGCAGGCAGCAAAATTTCAATATTTGTGGAGAAAGTGACTTTAAACATCATCTCTAAGACCACTACTTTATCGTGGTAGGTAAAGATAGGTTCAGAGTATAGGAAGAACGATTTTAAGCACATGTTTTCATGATGGTCCAAGAGTTTACCATGATGCTCATTCAAATAAGGTTAAGAAATATCTGTTAATATTGTGTCAGTAAATTCCATTTCCCAAATCATGGCTCCAACTATGTGGGAGGGTGAATTTCACTCTTAATATTTCAAAGATCCCCTCTGAGTGGCTTCTTTCGGGTCCAGTTGGAACACCGAGGATCCCACTATGCCTGTGCCTCCATGTGACACAAAAAAAAGTTGCCAGGAGTGGCTCCTCTCTGTAGTGTGAGGGTCTCCAAAGGAGCCACTCAGGACAATTTCTTTCTGCAGCATGCCTTGGAATCCCTGAAAGGAGCCACTTTTTGTGTAGACTGTTCATAGTCTAATATATTGTTATGATGAATGTACATTTTAAAAACTCATAATAAAGATGTGCTTCAGTAATCATCTGTATCTTTTATTTCATAAATAAAACAATATATGCAGCATAAATTCAAATAACTGGAGATTCCATATTTTAAAGCATTATAGTTCTTATAATAAGTGTGTAGGTTTTCTTCCACTTGTCAGCCTTTTACCATCATCAAAGAATTGCCCTGTGGCTATGTCTACACTATCATAGTTATTTTGAAATAGAAATTTCAAAATAACTGTTTCAATTTTAATTCAGAATAATTATTTCAAATTAGTGAGTCTTCACTAGACTCCTAATTTGAAATAAGGTAGGTATTATTATTTTGAGTTAGAGAGTCTACATTAGACTCTCTAACTCTAATTGGATCCCCCAGTGGGCTGTCTTCCCTGCTGGGGGCAGGATTTCCCCCGGTAGGCTGGTTTCCCCACTGGGGACAGGGAACTCCTGGCGGCTGGTTTTCCCCCGGGGGCAGGGAATCCCAGCAGGGCTGTTTCCCCCGTCAGGCATGCCAATCTGCACCCCCCTCCCCCTGTTGAAGGCTTGGGGCACCTTGCAAGCAGCTCAGAGCCCGGTCAGTAACATCTCTATGGCTTGGAATTCTGTGGGTTGGAATAGCTTATTTTCAAATAATGATTTTGAAATAAGTCCTATTTTGAAACAGAAGCAGGTTTTAGTATTTCAAAATAGTGCTGCTTTTTTTTTTAAACTGAAGTGCTTATTTCAAAATACCAAAATGCCTGCATGGACAGCGAAAAGTTATTTTGAAATAAGCCTTCTTATTTTGAAATAACTTGTCAGTGTAGACATACCCTGTGCACTATACTAGCATAATGAACTTACAGTGCTTTCTAACTACCAGTTAGTCAATGAACCCCTCCATGCTAAAAGAAAAAGTCCTGAAAACTAAAATAAATAATAAACTCCTTTCATTTGAGGACTTTGAGGATGTTAAAAGTGAATATTCCACAGATGCCAGTTATCCCTCAGATTAGGGAGCACGTATTGTTCTTGGTCTCAGTGTAATGCTGTTATTCAGAGGAGAGAGCAACAGCAACATATAGTAAACCTCTTTCAAAATGGGGAGAGTCCACCTACATGGTCAAAAGTCATTGAGAAGGCATATCATGACAGTGTTGGAATCATTGTCTGCCTAAGAAGACTAAACAGCAGTTAAGAGACGTGATTCCCAGCTCTGGTAGACACATAGTAGCTCCGCTTGACATAGGACTCTAAAAATAGTGTGGCTATAGCAACACAGGCAACAATTTGGGCTAACCATCTGAGAATGTATGGAGAGGTTGTGGAGTTACTTAGGTAGCCAGCGTGAGCTGCTGCCTGTGCTGCTGCATTCATATCCAGAGAGTTTGACAGGATTGTACTAGAGTAGGGGTGTCAAACTCATTAAGTGTGGGGGGCCACACTGGAGGGCAGGACACCTGTTGCGGACGATGTGTCCGCACAGACTCCCCAACCCTATCCCCTGCCACATTCAGAGTGACATGGGCTCCACTTTCCCCTCCCTAGCCCTGCAGGCTCAGGCACCTTCCCTTTCCCTGCCCTGTGGGCTCCCCTTCCCCCCTCTGGCTCCCAGACTCTTTCCAGCCAGGCAGCTCCTGGACACCTCTTCCCTTTCCGCTTCCCCTAGTGCGTGGTGGTGGGCAATCAGTCTGTCACAGTCACAACCACAGCCACAGGCAGTCTGTGCTCCTGCCTCCCCCCTCCCCACCCACTCACTGTCAGTTATTCAGCATTCTGGCCTTTGGTTGGGCTCAGTCCTGGCTAGCCTTTGATTGGCTCATTCCCATGTGGGTCCCTGCTACGTTTTCCTTTATTTGTGATTTGTGCAATGTGTTATCAAATTAGCATGCTTACTGACTGACAGTGAACAGTTGGGGTGAGGGCAGTGTGGGGAATCTCTGGGAGTCCAGCCCAGTCTGCTATGACTGAGACTCGGATGGGTTGGCAGACTGCAGCAGAGCTGAACCGGGATTGGCTGGAGCATTCCTTTGTGCCCCTATGCTCTGCCTCAGATCTTGTGAATAAGTCAGATGCACACTTAGCCCAGCTCTGCTGGCAGCAGCCTGTCTTTGACGTTCACTGCTGCTGCTGCTGCAGAGAGTTCCCAGGAACAGTCCAGGCAGCAGCTCTACAGGCTGGATCGGTGCCCTTGGAGGGTCTGATGTGGCCCATGGGCTGTGAGTTTGACGCCCCAATACTAGAGTGCCTAGCCTGAGTTTGTACCCATGCCACCATAGCCATACTTCATCTGATAACTTCAAAATTCAGTAATCAGGAGCAGCCACCACAGTGAGATTTATTCCAAGGAATGAAACTGTAGGACAATTGCAGTGGATGTCCTGTCACAGGAGCTGATCTGTTTTGAAGATTATTGCATAATGCAGAAAATGAAGAGGACACAAACCAGAGTACTACTAGGGACGTTTCACTGATGCAGGAGTCTACAGTTTTCTGACTTGATGCCTTGCAATATATCCATTCCTTCAGCTGCTACCTTTTCAGTATTTGGTCTTACAGGAGCAAAGATGCATGAATGTGGTAGTTTGTCTAGTGGGAATAACTAGATGAGAAGAGCTGGTTATTCAGATGAAATCAGCACCCTTCTCCTCACACTTAAGAAGGTACATCATGGATTTGTTGACATCGAATCATTTTGTGGCATAGCTTACAATAGCAACATTAACCTCATTGTAATCTGCATGTCTTCCATACTGCAGTTTCTTCAGGCTGGCCTGATGATAGATTTTAGAGGCAGCTTACTGAAGGGACACAAATCAGCACTCAGTTTAGTTGTCTGCATATAGATGGAAGGACTGTAGCCATCTCATCCTCATTTGGCAATATTTCTCTATCTATAAAAGTGTTCTAATCTGTGATGTGGACTGATAACTAGTATTGAGGCTCATAATGATCATCCCTTCAAAATGCTGAGCTCAGAATTTCTTGGCGTTCTGACTACTAACGTGCTTCACCTCGTGACCATTACTATCAGTTGCAGAGTAGCAGAATTATCAGCCTTGACAGTCAGGCCGTAATTATGCTCCATTTGGCCAAAGTGATCCTCAGTACATCAGAAAACATAATACCCAAAAGATACTCCATTTTACATAGAGCCCAAGGCAAAACACACAAAAGGGAACGAGAAAAAGAAGTAGGGGTGAAAGTTGAACAGATATCCAGGCTAAGTTCACTAGCCTTGTGGTAAGAGGTCATCCTGGCAAAGAAAATCATATGTTTGGTTCTACTGAAGATGGTAGCAAAACTCACCTAGATTTCAGTGTGTCTAGGATTTGGAAGCTCCAATGTCTGTTTGGATCAATTGCTATTATACTAATCCTTATTATATGACCCAAAACCTTCTACTTTCAGAAAGGACAAGGTACACTTCACCAGCTAAACCAAATTTCAGCAGAACACTGCTCTTAGCTGGTGTCTTGTTCTTTGTTTTATATGCTCTGGAAAGGTTAACAGACAGCAGGTATTTCCTGCCCTGCTGGTTAAGTTTTGCCTCACAGGAATGAATTTCCAGGACTATCAGACTTCATCACCCAACTGTTCTACATTCCAGCTGCAGATGAGTACACTCCATAATACCTGCATATATAATACATGATGTTATGGCATGATATAAACATTTAATAAGCCATGTATTTGGCATGGCATTTTAGGCACGATCAGTAAGGTCATATGTAGTTTATGCAAATAATCTAAAACATGCATGTTAATAAAATTTTTCTACTTTACTACATCATCATATTTTTTTAAAAATGACTTCTCAGATTTCCACTGGCACATGTGCATAGGTCAATTCAGCAGAATTTCATTGTTAGTGTTTAGCTACATGAGAAATATGTTAGAAATGAGGTGGTCAAGGAACCAGGTGGGAAACAAGCCTCCAGTTTTTTTGTTTTTTGGTTTTTTTTGGCTTCACCATAAGTGAAGGTGAACATGGAATAAAGCAAAGCTTTGAAGAGCTAATGACATCAGAGCATTTCAGTGAGTGCTTGTTGACTTTTTCCTATGTGGCTGTGTAAGGAGGAAATGACCCTCTGTTCTTTCCCCATTTCCCCATTTTGTTATCCCAAGCAAAGACAGGTGTAATTTAGATACACCCTACAATCTATCAAGGATTTAACATATTTTAAGTCCAAATGAGAAAACAGTATGTGGACAAACAATAACGGATTACACTTACAGAGGATAACAAAGGAAATTCAGATAATTATCACTTTCTTAAATTGGCGAGATCCTTTTGAATCTCACCCTTATTAAATGCAAAATATTTTTGCTTTTTGAAAACTTTATTCAGGATAATGCATTTTTTTTCTTATTACATATAACACCTAACCCTTCAGAATATTCGTTTCTCACGAACTGGTACAAACTTATCTGATGGCTACTCAAAAGCTATATGTATGGATCACATAGGCCTCCCAGTTCTTCCATGTAGCTTTGCAAAAATTTTGTGTCCTTCTTTGGGAATTGTGCCCTATACTGTGGATTTAGATTCACTTATGCTAATTTTTGTTTGAATTATCAATTTGGCTATAGTATTTTTAATATAACATTAAATTGACTACAATTTTTATTTTATATATATACCTATGGTATTTAAACATGAGTCTCTAAAAACAACTCATAACAGCATGAACACAAATTAAATTAACAAACATTTTATTAAGTAAAAACTGCTGTTTAAAAAATAAATTTAATAAAATAGCCTGCAGTGGGGGTAGGCAACCCCTGGCATGTGTGCCAGCAGTGGCACCTAAGCCCATTCAGAGTATCATCCTCTGCAGTACCACAGAAATTACCACTCTTGCCACCGAAAGCCCCTCTGAGTGGCTTCTTTCGGGTCCAGTTGGAACACCGAGGATCCCACTATGCCTGTGCCTCCATGTGACACAAAAAAAAGTTGCCAGGAGTGGCTCCTCTCTGTAGTGTGAGGGTCTCCAAAGGAGCCACTCAGGACAATTTCTTTCTGCAGCATGCCATGGAATCCCTGAAAGGAGCCACTTTTTGTGGTGTGCCTGGGGACCCCAGGCACACCACAAAGATGAGCCACTCTGGGCAACTTCTTTCTGTGGCATGCCTGGGAAGCACTCCCACTCCAGCCATGACCACTGCTGAATTTTCAGGCAGCCACCACATTTTTTCAGCAGAGGGGGTCTTTGGCACCAGTCCAGGGTTGGGAAGGAAGGACCGACACAAGGGTCAGCAAAGGTTGCTGACCCCTGGGCTGCAGTATAATTAAAAAGGAACTTTAAATATACCAGAGCATAATCACATATTCAGCAAATTTCTCTATAAATTATAAAACCATTCTAATTTATATTCATAATTCAAGAATGATTCTTTTAGGATTATGTGAACCATCTTTTCTCTTTACCCTAGAGACATATGACAATTTAAAGAGTAATTCTTTATACCTGACATTTAATGTGCCCCTGCGACTTATTATTCTTACCCAAAAGGTTGCTAAACATATTTAAAAATTTAACTAGAACCTAGTGCCAGAGCTGTGTTCCTCAAAATTCATATTTTCTCACCTAATTCTCTCTGCTTTGGCAGAGGATATATTTGGGTATCTTCCACTATTTGCAAGGCTCTCCCACAGGAACTTTGATTAGAAATTAAAACGAGAAAACACTTTGTCACCATTAGGTGGCTCACTATGAATGTGCTTGTGATTGTACCAGTAATGTCACCCCTCCTCCACTTTCCCTTTGCTTCAGTCCCTACTGCTTCTGCTATGAGCTTTTCTGCAATGTGAGTCATTTACAGGAAGAAGGAAAAAAAGACCCTGCATTTGAGTCCTAGAATAGCAGAGACCTGGGTCTTATTCTAAAGACAGTGTTCACAAACTGTGGCCTAAGCAGAATTCTATTTGCCTCACATAGCTGCTTGCCCCTTTGTTCCTTGTGTCCTTGGCAGAGGCTGAAAGAACTGGGCCTGTAATACTTGGGCCCTGCTGTGCCACTTAAAGAAATAATAAGCCATTGTCTTCATTAAGTAACCCTTGTTTTAGCAAACAGAATCCAGATTCTGAAAAGGGAACATTTTAAAGGGAAAGGAATTAGAGACTGGGATGCTTTACAAAATTCCCTAGAGAAACTGCTTTGTTTCTACTATTTTATTGGTACTTACTGAGAAGATTCATATTCAAATAGGTTGGGGTTGTGAATCGGTCGTTTGCACATTCTCATGCACCCAGGAAGGCTATGATTATGGCTAATTACAATGACGAATGAAATCCTAACAAGAGTGCTCAATCAGATTGCTGTTCATGCATGAAGTAACTAAGGCCAGCCAATGGAGGTGTGATTTTTGTAATTACAAACAATGTGGCTAAGTTGAAAAAAGCTTAGTAAATCTGCTCAAGACCAAAATAAGGTCTAATTAATCACTTTAAGTTCTGAATTCTCCAGATCATCTGCTTACTCTGTTCATTTTAGCATTCTTTTAATAGACTTGATCTAAAGGATAAGAATGCTTCCCTGTTGCCCACACTTTCACTGGAAAGAAGAATGCAACTGTTTCAGTGTTCCAAGTCTCTCCTTGTGACAGTCATGCTTCAATCTGTTTTTAATGAAAGCAGATAAAATGTTAGAAAAATAAACAGTGAATATTTGCTATACATCTTAAATTTTATGTCTCTTTGCTTTTGAATAAAAAAATTCGTAAATTGCATTTCAATTTTAAACATCCTCATTTTTAAAAAGTTTAAGTATGTATCCTCCTCGGAACAAAAGCAGGATGTGACAGATTATGTTAAAATATCCCTCTCCAATCTTACTTAAACATGCAGATACCTGAGCTAATCTTATACACATAATCTTCAGAAGTTAGACTGTGCTAATATAGTAACTAACATAACAATCATGAAACCATAAACCGAGTCAGAGTACACAAAAAGCATAGGGAGAGTATTTCCTTTATTGGGCCCCCAGTCTTGTAAAGTGATCTACCAGACAGTCTGTTAACTTCAGTGGGACTCCACCTGGACAGATCCATGTGCAGGACTGTGGGCTTAAACTGTAAACTCTTCAGAACAAGAGCATTTTTGTGTTATAGACAATGCTGAGCCCACTGTTGGTGCTAAATAAAGAATAACCTTGCTTATGCTTCCAAAACTACATACCACTGGTAATTGTTGGTTTTTGTGTTTAGCTAAAGAAAGAGGTATTAAATAGTAAATGTTTATAATACATCTTGAAGGTAAGTATACAGAAGTATTATATAATTGTAATGACTGTAGAATACATTCTTTTGTCTGCAGCCATATAAAAGATAGCAGATCATAGAATAAATAGCATTCATTTTGAACCTTTAATCTTTTCAAAGGGAATTGCCCCACTAATCTCCACAGGGGCTACTGCTAACATTTCAAACTTGTCAGTAACTCCCCAAAGCCTTTTTTTAATAGAATCCACAGTACCACAAAAAAGGCTTCTCTTTGCCCCATATGTTGGTCAGATAGAGACAGAAACGGAATATTATATTTACGGTATCAGTTCTCAACCGGGAACAATCAGGACTAGAAATGATGAGGCTATTTGAGAAAAAAAAAAGTGGGTGAGGTAATAACTTTTATTGGACCAGCTTCTGTTGGTGACAGAGACAAGCTTTTAAGCTTACACAGAGTCCTTCTTCAAATCTAGGCAACTAGCTCAGTGTCCTATTTAGGCTCTTGACAAGCAGAAATAGAGAAAATTGTGCCAATAATAATTTTTCTAAAATCTTAAATAATTTCTTTGTAATATGTGGCTGTGAGAAGTATTTAGTAGCACTTGTTTGGCATAATCTACATATCTCATTCATGAATAAAACTATTGTCTCAAATTCTTCTAAACTTCTCACACTAACCCGCAGTCTGTTGTCTGTCTATCAATCTAAAATATGGACATCAAACACATACCCAGAGTTGTCCATGTAGCTATTGCAAAAGTCTGTAAGAATCTCCATTTATAATGCATATTTCTTGCTTCTGACCACATCTCTAAGCATCTTCAAACATCCAGTTTTTATTCTCTAAATGAAAATATTTTCCCAAATTACACTAAACAGAACTCCAAGAAGGTAAATAATCATTCCTAGACAAGTGAGGGCCAATAATTCATTAGGGCAAACTAGAAATGGGAGTGCTATTCCATTAGATAGCCAGCGCATCCTCTCTCTAGTCAGTGGATTAAAGCACTTGTTGCCAGCCCTGGGAGATTGTGAAACTGTGACATTAACATGTAGGGACATGTTAGGCACCTTTGTTATAGGTTTATAAGGTTTATCAGTTATAATTTTCCCTCTAAGATTTTGTTAGTTGGGCTCATAGAAGTGAGAGAGAAGAAAAATAGTAATAAAAATCTGTTTTACAATTCCAAAACATTTCTAAAATAGTTTTTCTCTGCAATTTGAGGCTTTTATAGAATTCAGGATTGTCATTTGTGATAGAAAATTTCAAGTGGCACTTGTTTTGAATAATCTGCTTATTGCCTATAAAACCTTTTATTTCAAAGTATCATGTTTTCTCTGTGTATAAAGTATAGGTGGGTGGGTTGTGGGTAATACATTAACAAAGCTATTTATATTACACATAAATGAATTTCACAGATAGGATGTTTAGACATTACTTTAAGGAAGCTGGAAGAAGTCTATGTTCATCACCATTAACAAAATCTTAATACAAAATGTAAGTTAGACTTGAACCAATTATCTTCCTGAATTATCTATACACCTTTGGTGAAATCTTAGAAAAGTGATTTAGGGAGGTCTCTGGTAGATAGCTGTACAATAACATAGGTGAAATGAGATTATATATCATAGTCTAGTTCCTATGGCAAAAAAGTAAAATATATAAACTGTCCATAACTAGAATTAAAATCATTCATCATTTTCACCTGCAAGAATATCCAAGGCTCTTAGACAACTGGCCACTTAGGTAGTATGGTGATGGATACATTACAAATGCTCAGAGTTTCTTCCACTTTTCTGGTTGATATATGCTGCCTGAGAGGCATAAAGTGCCTGGAATCTGATCTTAGCTATCTGATAATTTTGATGTAGTGGAGCTCTCAGCAGCCATAATGCCACCATAGTTTGTACTTGTGCCAACTTTCTTCCTCATACATATCTTGGCATGGTGTGTTGAGCACAGGGTATGTTAGCTTTCCACCATTTTGTAACAGAGATCATAGCCAGCTGTCATAAATTAGAGTAGCCACAAGGTTGCCTGAGGCCAGGACAGCTTGAGAACCAGGGAGTAGCATGCAACTAACTAACTACATTTTCCTTCCTGACAGGGCTGGCTTATTGGAGGGGCTTTAGGGGATTAAGCCCTGGGCCCAAGCCCCTTAATCTGTCTGATAATTTGGCACACTATGCCCTGCTCAGTGCCAGCAGGGCAGGAAAGCTTAGCACACTCCTACCCTGCCAGCATTGCAGGGAGGGGGCGAGGCGGTGCCCTGGAGGCAGAGGCTGGGCTGGTTCTGCGCTCCACCCTTCCCCTGGGCCAGCTAGTCCACCTCTGGGGGAGGAGCAGGGTGCACCACTGCCTGCTCACTCCAGCTGGGGTTAGGGCCCAGCCATCCGTGGCCTACTCAGCTCCAGCCCATGGCCCTGGGGACCTGCATTGGGGTCTCCTCGCTACACCATGTACCAACCAACTGGCTGGAGCAGGAGCACTCACTGGCCCCAGGGTGCCCCCCACCAAAGATGGTGGGGGGCTGGGGATGTGGGGAGGCATTGTGGGGGGCAGCCCAGGGTGCCTGGTCCAGTTAATCTGGCCCTGCTTCCTGCATAAAATGGATCTTAGCATAGGAGAGATTCTTTGCTGTAATACCTATACAGCACAATACATATGTTAAGTGATCTAGTGATTTATTCAAACATTACTTCATACACTTCAACTGAAAGACAACCTTCAGGTAGTGAATAAAATAAAACCTTTCATTTTCAGTATGGCCATCCATTTCTTTCATAATTACTTGTTCGTGATTATGAGTAACATTATTTTTATTCTTTACTCTTTTTTGTTAGGCCCTATTATGCCTTTTCTATTTTTGTCTCTTTCTGGGGCAACACATTCTTTAAGGAGTTAATCAAGTATTCTTGTTCTGTGGCATATACGGTTGTGATATTATAAAATTAATATATAATGACAAGATGAGAATAGCTAGAGATTAATTTTTATTGGGTAACTGTCATTCAGGTCCCAAATTCTGTCTAAATTTATTTTATGTCCAATATAACCCTACTAAATTAGGTGGAATTGCATAGGAAAAATACATAGAGCTGAATTTTCCTCAGAAACTCAACTTGTTTTTATAACAAAATTTGTAATCTTGGTCATCAAGCTGATTTTGAGGGTAGCAGTGTGCATTACCACAATGAGGGGTACATGCTTGGAAATAAACCCCAAATGTCATTTATTTCTCAAATTAATGCAGACAGATTTTTGCAGAAATTGCAGTTCTAATCTGCTATAGATGTGGAAAACATAGCTAAATGCAATTTTTTCTGAGACAAGTAAAAATAATAAATAAAATGGTTCCGCAGTGGTTGAATGCAGATTATTCCTACCTACATAAACAGATAAAGAGAAGATAAAAATGGCAACAAAATTCAAGGGGCAGTGACAAAGTTGTTACTGTAGGTCTAAAAATCCACCTATTTTCCCTTGACATCTTTTTTTTCATATTATAGGTTTTTATTCAGAAGGATTATAGGGTTTTTGATATATGAGAATACTTTTTTCCCCCAAAGATAAATGCTTCATTCAGGAGAAAGCACAGAATTGTTCATTAAATTTGAAGTGAAAAGTTAATTTTTTAGTGACAAGAAATGCTTCTGTTCATTTTGTGAATCAAAACAAAATGAGCAAAGTTTTCTTTTAGTGAAGTTGTAATACTTTCACAAACATTAAATTTCATTTTGGAGCAAACATGAAGTGGAGGGAACATTTATTTATGCATACAAGTTTCATCACACTATAAAGGTATCCCTTTAATAAATTGTAATTATGACAAGGAAAAAACCCAAAACACACATGGAAGTAATGCTTTGGGTTTAAATATTTGAAAGTTTTCTCCAGTGTGAAAGTTCTTCCTAAATATTCTAATAACCTTGATAATTGCCCCCATTAGTTTCTAACAATAAACTTGTAAATGTTGCAAACATCTTCATTTAAGCTATGTCTCTGAAGAATCTGCAGTGTAAATAAATAGAACGAGGAACCTTCAGAAACTTTCTCAATTTTTATGTCTTATGAATAGAAAAGATTCATCCTTCCCATGCCAATATTGCTACACACCATGTACAGATTTCTTTTATCATTTTTACTGTGGTATTTTACAGCAAATATTATGCAGCCTTCCAGCACAGAGGCTTAAAATACATGTTTGCTAATGGTCTGATCCAGTCTGTTCACTTGTAATGAGACTGAACCTTATCAGAACTGATTAGTTTAGAACTTCATGTGCAGCTGGTGCAGTTTCTACATGTTAACTGTACTTGTTGAAGCCTTGAACAACAGTATTCCCTTCAGGACAGTTTAAAAAAAAAAGGAAGATAAACAGCTGAATTCTTGCTTTTGACTGAGTGTTTGTTACTAACCCAACAGGAACTGACATGTACTGGTTGCTGGGTAACATGCAGCTGCTCCAGTAAGAATATCCTGTAGCAAGTGTTCCTCTGGGCAGTGGTATTTAGGACTATGCCTCCTACAGAAGTCAGAAGAAATGGTATCTACACAAACAGAGACACTGGAAAAAATGTGTTATATTGCAGAAAGCCTTAAAGAACATAATGAGATCTCTTTCTTTTTAATTTTCTTTTTTTATTAAATGTAAATAAGGTGGCACAGATAAAACCACTAAACTGTTGAGGTCTATTTCCTGCAGTTGTATTATGTTATAATACAACTGAGTTACAGCAAGACACAATGAGTTAAGGTAACTTGTTGCCAGAAACAGTAGTTTCTGGTTAATATGAGCTGTCATAGCATAGTTAAATAACATCAGATAGGCTTTTATAATTTTATATTGGTTGACTAAAAGTGTCATATGATTGCGCAGTTAAACACTGCCACGTAATCAGGAACTTCTCCTCAAGTAAGTGATTCATTGCGCTCTTAAAATTATGGATCAGTATGCCAAGAATATTTGAATAAATCAGTTCATTTTAAAAACAGAGAAACTATTTTAAATGTCATTTTACACTGTCTTTTCTTCCCTTCTGTTCAGTTCTTTCTCAACTCCCCTCTCCCTGCTGCTGCCCAGGAAATCTCCCCAGATCCCATAATACAGCTCCCGTGGCTGATTAGCTGAGTTAGTTTAATTTTTTATTGTGAAACTAATCCAGTTGATTTGGTAAGTGGGAGGAGGGGAGCAGAGCACTATGCTGGAAAAGCCTACCTTTGTATTTCACAGGAAAACTGCTGGTTTAAGAAGTTTCAGAAAAATGACTGCAGATCTTTTCAACACTATGCTCTTCCCAACCCAGCCTGCACATATATCAATCAACTGAGTTAGCTTTAATTTTGTATTCAGATATTAAACTGGGACCATCAAAAATCTCTCGGCTTAATATTTCAATGCAAAACATGCAGACAGGGCACTGGAGAAAATGCTGGGGAACAGCTGCTTAATCTGCACTGGGAGTAAGTCATAATGGAAAGAGGAGAATACAGTCCTAAAACAAACTACTAAATAAAATTTTAAAATAATATTGTATACAACTTGACTTAATAAATGTTTGTTATTTAACAAAAATCCCAGATCCAATTAGGCAGACTTACAGTGCAGTTGTTGATGGTATTTGCCTGATGGTAAGAATATTCTTAATGGGACTTGCAGCAGTCGAATCTCCTTAAACAGGAGGAAGATAGAAGGACTGGGAAAAAGCAGGATCCTCCAGGGAATGAATACTAGGAGAAGAGCAAGAAATTGGCAATGCCCCCCTCCTCAGACCTGTAAGGCAATTTACACACTTCCTTTAGAAATATATGGTCAGCAATGGAAAAATCTCTAGGAATTTAGATTATGTTGTAAGAATATTTAAATATGTTTTTTCATTATACCTGTAGCCATTTAAAACTACACCCATTTCATCATTACAGTGAGATATGACTGACCGTGTAATAATGTGATGAATTCAGAGTCTTGTGACAATGGCACATCTAAAGCATGCAATCAGTAGCATCATCACTTATTTGGAAGATCTTATGATTATAAAATGGGCTTTGTTTGCATTAAATACAACTGAGATTTTTTAATGCATAAAATATGTACTAAATATTCTTTTGCTCCTCAAATAACTTAGAAAGATTTCATTTTGGAAAGAAGATATAAATTTATAAAAATGGTAGAAATAGTTTGTTGTTCAAGGGCTGCTAACTGCCTCCCTTTTCCTCACCTTTCAGCACAGCCATGAGTTTCTCATTTGCTTCTTCTGACCTGATTAACTATTAACTTAACAATTAAAATTCTGATCTTTGAACAGAGGTGAACCAAAAACCCCTGGATTCTGTCTGGCGAAAATTAAGAACAATTGCCTTAGTATGCTGTTCCCGCCTTCTGTTTTGGTATTTTGCATGTTTGTTCCCCTGACCTAGATATTTTTCTCGTTTAACTATGGAGTATTCTATTAACAGTAGAACATGTTTAACATGTTTTAATTCTGATAATTTAAATGAAACAACAAAATGCACAGAATTCCCATTATTACTTTTTTATTGACCCGCACATATATTTGACTGTCAATTATTTAGGAAGAAGATAGGCTACTTATTTAGCTCACTTAAAATTGAATTTGCATCCTGTTCCAATACCCACTAAAACCTAGTATAGAATACCTCCCATTGACTTCAGTGTGCAATGAACCAGTCCATTAATGAGACCAGAAATTACTTGAATTCAGGGAACTTTGAATTCTAGAAACTATGTCCTTTTACCTAGAGTATACTTCTAATTCTTTAGCGATATGGTAAAATGTTCTATGTTCTTTTCTATTTTATATAGTCTATTGCACTGCACTCATCACTGCAGTATCTTAGCACCTTCCATAGGAAGTGCCCAGAGGGCTTAGGAACTCTGCATTATTCAGCTTGTGGGTTCTGACTAGTTCACCCTTTAGAATGAGACAAAGGCAAACAGCCTTTAAATCTCTGAAATTCTGGGATCCAAGTCTGGTGCATGACAGTCATTCTGCACGGCAACAGTCTCTTGCACTCCACAGTGCCGCCAATAACATTTCTACTCACAACTGTATAATATTTCACTGTCTGAAGCGGTGTGGGTAGGAGCAGAAGCTACTACTGCTAGAATCAGCATTAATGCCCACCAGTGCTTGTGGGGAGCATATCACATAGGGCAGATATTCAATCAGGGCAGATGTTGCTTCTGGTCTCTCTCATCCATCTGAATAGTTATGTTGCCTTGGCACACAGGAGTTTCCATGGGCTTTTGTGGAGGGCTCTGCTTTTCTGCTTATGGCTGTATTCCCTCCTTGCCACTCAAGGTTTGGAGACCATTCTACTTTCTTTATTTGTTTTCAGTCTCTAACTTATCTAATGTTAGAGGCCAAAAACATTTAAATCCCTGTGTGCACACTGTTATTCACAATTGAAGTGGCTTTAATTTGGTTTAGTTTAATTCACTTTGTAAGTGAATTAAAGTGAATTAGGGCCACTTTACCTCTGAATGAGGGTGTCCACACAGGAGTTCATTGCAGTTTAACTAATCCACTTTAAATTTACACCTTTAGTTAATTCAGATTCATTTTCCAGTATGTCCTGATATAGACAAACTCAGAAACTCCAATAAGAGATAAATAGCCTCTTTAAAAGGTAGCAATACTTTCTACCTCGTGGCACTTCTGTGGACAAGCAGTTGGGGAGTGAGATCTCTTTATTGTCTCTCTCATTTAAATTCTTGACACATCCCTAGACATGATAATTTCTGGAAGCAGAAATTTGTCCAAAATTTGTATTGTGGTACCTTATAATGCCTATAATAATAACTGGATTTGCAGAAAAAAAGTGATAAAACTAACATAATATTCTGGTTTCTTGTTTGCAAAAATAATTCTCATAAAATCAGGATTAAGAACTTTAATTTCCCATTAGGCATATTGTCAGCAAAGGAGGAGGAAATTGTGTCTTCTGTAGAGATAAGAAATATATAAATAAAATGTTTTTTCTTTTATTGTGCTGAGATACATACAAAAGTAAGTGCACTACAGTAACAGATAAATTTTGATTATTCATTTTGGTTTATTATAATAAAATTAATTAATTGTAATTCTTACAAGAAGCCTATAGGGTTTTGCAAATACAAGCTCCATATCAGTCTACAGCAGTAAGAAGAGAGAGAGGGCTAAGCCTCGATAGGATCATTTCTAGGCAAATCACACACGGAATAAAAATTACAGGTTTCAGACGTCTCATTTAATTATTACTGTGTAGCCCTGATAAGATCATTTCTAGTGAGATAAATTTGACAGGATAATTTTCAGATGTTAAAATTCATTTTTAGAGCAAAAAGCATGATAAGGTTACAACTGACAACATAAACTATGATATAAAATAAAATTTTACACTGCTAACTTTTATCCTAACTGATTAGTGATGTATTTCTAGTAAAGATTTCAGTGAATGTTGAACGCTTTTGTTTTTATAAAATGATCCTGGTAGTTGAATTCACCAGTTTTATGTAGCATTGAGGTTGCTGACTGTTGCGCTTGAGTTTCCTAGTGTTTAGAGTTTTCAGAGTTACAGCTGAAGTTTGATTTATTGTTTCTCCTTTAGTCAATACTCAGCACAAATGTACTTTCCTTTTTTTACTTCAATTTTGTTTGGTTAGGTATTGCTATTATGGATATAATCTCATAAAATTAATCCATTTATATCTTCCCACTGTATCAGAAAATGCAAAGAAAACCAGCACATCCATGCAAAATGTGATTGCTTTCTTTCAGGCATCATGCTATAATGTATTGATGTTCACTCTTAATAAATCTGGAATGAAATCCTGGGCCCCTCTGAAATCAACAGAAGTTTTGCAACTGACTTTGGTGAAGCCAGAATTTCACTTTTGCTGTGCAGTTTTCTCTTTCCTCCCTAGATTTCCAAGACTCTTACTTCTAAGGTTCTTCTCTGAGTGCTGAACCATATGGGCCCTCACTCTGGGTGCACATGCCCCCTGTGTTCCTGGAACTGGAAATTCTGCAGCAGCAGTGTCTTTCGAGCTGCTTCTGCACTCTGAACTTCCTTGTGTTCCCTACTGAGGTCATAAAGGAACATGCAGAACTCACCGTCTTTCCTTTTCTGCTGCTTGTGATTTGGCAGAGAATAGTTCCTATGTCAATATTCTGTAAATGTTATAAATAATTGCTAGATTTGTTTAATTTTTAGTCTAGTTACTTAACTAGGGATGAGGAGATTTACTCCTCCTTGCTTCTGCATCATGTGGGGTATCTATTATACGCAAGATTCCATGCTTTAAATGCTGTCTGACTTATCACTGGGTCTTCCCAGTGAGTGACCTGCATGAGATCTGCTTGTAGTGCCTTACGGAGGCAGATACCTCCTCTAGATGTAAGTATATGTAGATCTAAGTTATTACATAAATACTAGAATATGATATCAAGTTAATTTGACAATATATGTTGTCTGTAAAGCTGTGTTGATCTGCATTAATTGTATTACTCTTCTTAATTATTTTTAATCAATTCCCTTCTCAGCTGCTGCATTATCTTGCCCAGAATCACTGTCAGACTGACAGATCTATGGTGACCTGGGTCAACCCACTTACACTTTCTATATATTGGCAAAATATTAGCTTTCTTCTAGTCCTCTGGATCTTCCCCAGTGTTCCAAGACTTATTTAAAGTTAACATTAATCGTCCAGGCAGCTCTTCAGTTAGCTCTTTAAAAACTCTAAAGGCTGTGTCCCAACTAGCAAAAGTTAGTTCGAACTAACAAGTTTGAGGTTAGTTCAAACTAACCTCAAACTTATTAGTTCAAACTAACAGCGTGGACTAGTTCCTACTAACATTAGTTTGAACTAGTACACTTCATTAGTTCAAACTAACTATCCTTAGTTCAAACTTCTTAAGTTCAAATGAAGGGTTAGTTCAAGCCTACATCATGCATATTTTGAACTAAGTGCCAGTACTTACTTGTTCAAACTAAGCATTCCTTGGTTTGAACTAAGAAGTTTCTTAGTTCAAACTAAGGAAAGGCTAATGTAGACTGGGACCAATTTAGCTGGAATTAAGCTGTCTTAATTTGAACTAAATTGGCAGTGTAGACATAACCTAAGATGCAAGTTATCCAGTTCTGGCTTTAACAATGGCTAACTTTTTAGTAGCTGCTGTTTAACTTCTTCATGAGTTATTATGGACTACAAAAGTGTCATCATCATCATATGATATGTCTGCATCATCTGGTTTTCCCCCAGTATAGACTAGACATATTTATTGAACACTTCTATCTTTTCTACATTATCTCTGATAATTTTACCATTTCCATCTAATAATGAACAAGTACTATTGTTAGGATACTTCTGATCATAATATAATTTAAAAACCTCCGTATTGTCCATAAATTTCTCCTTGTGTTCCTTTGCTTCTCTCATTATGTTCTGCAATTCCAAGCTTCTGATATATATTCATTACTATCAACTTTTCCTTTCTTCTATTTCATATATATTTTACATTTTTATTATTGCCTTTATTTCTCCTCTAAAGACAGGCCATTCTTTTAACCAACAGAGCCTTCTTTTTGTTTGTGGGATAGTGCCTTTTTGGGCATCTAATAAAGTGTTCTTAAGCAATTCCCAGTTATCATTTACAATTTTTTAATTAAATTCTTCCTTCAAGCTGATATGGCTTGTAACTGTTTTCAGCTTTGTAAAATTCATCCTCTTAAAGCACCAAGTATATATATTAATTGTGTAGACTTTATTTTGTTTCCACATTATGAATGTAACCAAGTCATGTACCTAAGATTCCATTTATTTTTTGTGCTATGATCATTTCCTATTTTTCAAGGTGAGGTATAATACAGAATTCCCACAGACTGAATCTAACATATTTTGAGTCCAGTGTGCCTGTGTGCAAGTGCAATCTGACGGCAACACCATCGCCTATTATATAAATAGACACAGAGAAGCAAAATTCTCTTCACTCTGCAGAGGCAGTCCAGCTCTGGAACTGGTGCCTCAAGCATCAGATCACACTTTTGACAATTCATATTCCAGGGGTAATGAACTCCCTAAGAGACAGCACCTAGCATATTTGGATCATGAGTGGAAACTCCGTGCATTGATAAAACAATAAATCTTTCATCGGATTGGTCTCCCATCCTGCGACCCCTAGTGAACAGAACAATGCTGTCATTGAGTGGGAAAGTTATACCATAGGTTGGGCTCTTAAGCAACATAAGCCTTGTTTGTATAATAGAAAAGAAGTTTTTAACAGACCATTCCCTATTAATATGGGTGTTTTGAGCTAAAGGTACCAGCCAGATCCATCCTATTGTGCTGAAGCCTAGCTTTGAAGGAGTATCACAGAAATAATCCTTATCAAAGGGTCTGTCTGTGACTCTGTGTTAACGCTGTTATAATGCTTGAAGAGTTTACTTGATACTTGGTTGGTGAAATCATAGAATGCACAACCAGTCTGGGGTTTGTAACAGTTTGCTCTGGTGTTGGTACCCATGTTTGCAAGCCACTCCAGACAGCTTGAGGTGCAATCTTCTCTTATTTAGAAATGTCAGACCTATCAGCTTATTAAGGTGCATGTGGCATCCATCAGTGCTTTCTATCCTGTGCAAAGCAGGTCAGTCTTTAGCCATCCCACTACAATAAACTTCCTGAAAGGTATCATACAGACATTCTCTCTGATTTCTAAACCAGTTCCTCTCTGGCACCTGAACCTGGTCCTCTCTGCATGTATAAGGCCACCATTTGAGCCACTGGACTCCTGTTCTGTTCTGAACTTCTCTTGAATAGAGACCTTCCTTATGGCAACTACCTCAACTAGGCAGATGGGGGGGGGCTTGGGGCTCTTAAGATGAATCTTCTGTACACCGTTTTTCAGATACAAAATATCTTTGAGACCTCATTCCAAATCCATCACTTAAAGTACTTTCTAAATTCCATTTTAACCGGATGATTCACCTTCAGGTATTTTTTCTGAAGCCTCACTGTAAATTGGAAAATAAAAGGCTTCATTCTGTGGGTGTATGCTGGTCTCTAGCATTCTATCTGGACAGGAAAAGCCCTTTTGAAAGTCTCTGAGGCTATGTCTACAATAGCAAATTAGTTCAAATTAAGGAGCCTTAATTTGAACCCTGTCTACACTATGCTTTGCCTAGTTCAAACTAAAAAAAATTTTAGTTCAAAGTAAGCAAAGCTAAGTATGAACCAGTTAGTTTGGCTGGTTGGTCCAAACTAACTGCTTAGTTTGAATTTATTTACATATTTAGTTCAAACTAGCCCAACATAGACATGCTAATTTGAACTAAACAAGTTTGAGCTAGTGGTTAGTTTAAACTAGGCGCGTTTTTTTAGGTCAAGCTAACTTTTAGTTCAAACTAACCATGCTTTTTTAGTTCAAATGAAAAAGATTGAATGAAAAAAAGCACGGCTAGTTTGAACTAAAAAGTACGCTTAGTTCAAACTAACTTTTGAACTACTTGGTTCAGACTAACCAAGTCTGAACTAAGATTTTAGGTATAGACGTAGCCTGGGACTACTCATCTCCCTCTCCAAGCAGATGGAAAAAGAAGCAATCTCTTACCTGTAAATCTCTGAATGGATTTTGGGTTGTGTCCTCCTTTGCTATGACATCACTGAAGTCCTGCCTCCCCCCACCCAACCCCAGGTTATCAGGACTCACTCAATCAGAGCTCAAGTTGCCTTGTGATCTTCTCTTTAAGGGATTTGTCTTTCACATCTCTAGAGCAGCAGTGTAGACATACAGTCACATCTTCACTAAACACTGTGTGGTTAAAACTTCTGGGGAGTCTTCCATCAGCTAAGTGATCTTTCAATCTGTGGTGCAGACAGGGACGTCCGGGGGTGGGGGGTGACAAGGGCAATCGCCCCTGGGCTCATGGCTCCATGGGCCCCACGCAGTCCTGCTGTGAGCCACACTGTCCTCTGCCCCTTCCCCGCTGCTTTTGGCATGGAGGGGAGCAGGAGCACAGGGCCAGCCTCTGCTCTGGCCCAGCTAGCCCCACCCCAGCATGGGGAACAGCTGGCACAGGAGCAAGGAGGGGCAGCCCAGAGGCCAGGCTCCACACTACCATCCCTCCCCGGGGCCAGCTTTTCCACCCTGGGGGGTGGGAATGTCTGACCAAGAGGTGGGGCAGGAGAACAAAGACCATCTCCTGGACTGGCCCACTCTACCCCCAGGGGCACAGTGGCTGGCTTGGGGAGGGGCAGGAATGCATGGCCAGCCTCTGAGCCAGCCTGACCCCCTCAGTGGGAGGGGGCACAGGCCAATTGCATTGGGCCCTGCATCCCCCCTGGGGACGGCTCTGGGTGCAGAACACTTCTTTATATACTATTCCTGAGCAGACACTGCTAGGGAATTACCCATAGGCTGTGTTCCCACACAGTGGGTTATTTCGATATGGTTGTTTCGAAACAACCGTATATCGAAATAACGCTTATTTTGAAACAACTTATTTTGAATTAACAAAATGTTATTTCGAAATAAGAAAAAAAGCGGGAATCAAAATAGCATGTTCACACAGTGGGCATGCTATTTCGCCCCAGGGGCAGGGCACCATGGGAGGTGTGGCAACATGGCCACCACACTGGGCCATGTCGGTGGCCGTGTTGCTATCCAATCCCATGAAAGCTGGCCCTGGCCTCACTTCCCCCTCCACCCAGGCTAGCAGCGCGTTGCAAGCCATGGACAGTGCCCGGCAGCCCAGATGGCGCCGTGCCACCCAGGGACCCCCTGCCTGCCCGCAGAGTGTCCTGCACATGTGGGACACCCTGTTTGTGGATGCAGAGGGTGCCCAGCCCCCACACCAGGCCCTCATCCACCTCATACTCAGGGCAGACCTCATGCCCCTGCCCTCCCCTGTGCCCCGCCAGCTCTGGGTTCGGGAAACTAGCCCAGACTGGTGGGAGCGGGTCGTCCTGTGCACCTGGGGCGACGAGGACTGGCAGCGCAACCTCCGCAAGACCAGGGCCAGCTTCACTGCCCTGGTCATGGAGCTCGCCCCGTACCTGCACCGCAGAGACACCCCGATGAGGCGTGCCATCCCGGTGGACAAAAGAGTGGCTATCGCCCTATGGAAGATGGCCACTCCGGAGTGGCACACCTCTTCGGAGTTGGGCAATCCACCATCTGTGCCATCCTCCGCGAGGTCGCCAGGGCCATCAACCGGGTCCTGATGCGGTGCCTGGTGAGAGCAGGGCAGCTCCAGGACATCATCCCTGGGATGGCTGCCCTCAGCTTCCCCAACTGTGCGGAGGTCCTTGATGCCACCCACATCCCTGTGAGGGCCCCGGAGCACAGGGCAGCGGAGTACCGCAACCGGCAAGGGTACCACTCCATGGTCCTGCAGGCCCTCGTCGACCACCAGGGCTGCTTTCAGAACATCTACGTCGGATGGCCAGGGAGGGCCCACGACGCCCGGGTCCTCCAGAACTCTTCCCTCCACCAGGACATGGAGGCGGGCACCTTCTCCCCCCAGCACGACATCCATCTCAGGGGCATAGTGGTGCCTGTCCTCGTCGTGGCCGACGCAGCCTACCCCTTGCAGCCCTGGCTCATGTGGCCATATGCAGGGCCCCTGGACCCGAGCAGGCAGCTTTTCAACCAACGCCTGACCGTCTGCCACCAGGTCATGGAGCGGGCATTCGGCCGCCTCAAGGCCCGCTGGAGGTACCTGCTCACCCAGCTCCACCTTGCGGAGAGGACCCTGCCCCACATCATCGGGGCATGTGTGGTCCTCGACAATTACTGTGACCTGCGGCGAGAGCCCATCCAGCCAGCGTGGGAGGCCGAGGCCCAACACCTCGCCACCAACCTCACGGAGCCTGGGCCCGTGCCCACAAGGGAACAGCCCTCCCAACAGGCCCTTGCCATGCACGATGCCCTCAGGGTCGCATTCACGGAGGGGGACCTGTGAGGGCCAGGCCCACCCTGCCCTACACTACCCTCTCCCCTGTTCACCCATGGCCAGCCCCCACCCGTCTACCCGCACTGTCCACCAACCCCAATAAAAAGACCGACACACAAAAAGACGGTGCAACTGGGGTTTATTAACAACAGGGGTTCGGGGCAGGGGGGAAGGGGGTTCTGGGGGTGTCAGGGAGGGGGCAGCAACTTGGGAGGGGAGGGGGTTCCAGGGGTGTCAGGGAGGGGCCAGCGACTTGGGAGGGGAAGGGGGCGTGAAGGTCCAGGGGGAAGGGGGGGAGGTCAGGCAAGGCCCGGGGGGGGGCTCGTGGGGGGGGGTGGCACACACCGGCCGTGCCCACGGCCGCCGTCCAGCCGGCGTCGCCTCTGGGGAGGTCCGGGCGGTGGGCCCCCTGCAGGCTGTGGTGGTGGCAGCCATTGGGCGAGCTCCCTAATGGCAGCTGGCAGCTGGTCGGCGACGTGACCCAGGCAGTGGCCAGCTCAGTCTCCACCTCGATCACGCGTTCCAGCCGCTGGCACTGCTCCTGTCGCCAGGCCTGTGTGGAGGCCTCCATGCGTTCGCCCAGGTCCTCCAGGGCCTCGAGGAGCTCCGAGCGGGTGCGTGGGGCCCTCCTCCGCCGCCGCCGGTGTGCCCGGGGGCTCGGATATCCGGCTGCCGGTGGTGGTGGCAGCTGGCAAGGGGCAGCCCTGTGACCTGCCGGACGGAAGCAGAAGACACAGTCAGCCCCTGCTGCCTGTTGGCCCTGTCTGTTTGCGCCGGTCCGCTGCACACACCCCTGCCCTGACTTCCAGAGGGCCCCAGGATCCCGTGGGGGAGTGCACAGAGGTGGGGTTACCAGTCCCCAAGGCCTCAGGAATGAGGCCAGGGCAGTACCTGGCGGGGGACATTGGGGGACCCTGGGTGGCGACGTCGTCTGGCTGGGGTAGTCGTCGGGGCCTGGGGGCCCTGGACCACCTGCCTGTACAGATCAGTATTCTATGGCAGTGCAGGCGCCTTCCACCCCTCCGGTCCAATGCCTGGCAAACCCCTGTATCTTACACACCCTGCCGTACCGGGACTCTGAGTCTGGACAGAGGCACAGGACGGCACGAAGGGGACCGTGTCCTCCTCCTACCTGCCATCTGAGAACTGTTCCCTGGGGGCACACATACCGGTCATGCCCACGGGGGTGGGCTAGACTCGGTCACACCTCGCCCTAGGGGGGCCTACCACAGCTACCTGCCAGCGGTGTGGCCCGCATGCTGTCCACCCCACCCGGGATGCGGTCGCATCTCCGCCAGCCAGCCCCTGTCCACCGCCCCCGGGCGCACAGACCCCTGTGCGCATGGTGCCACCCGTCCCCATGGGACCTGTGGCCACGGGGGTGCCTTTGCACCCACCAACCCTGTGCCCTACCTGCCCTGGTACCCAGCCCTGGCCCCCTCGCTGCATGGGGCCTGCTGGACAGGCCCAGCCCTGTGTGCCTCGGTGGGGGGGTACTTACCAACAGGGGATCTGGCTGTCCAGCGTGACGTCCCTGGCTCCGTCTTGGACCCTGGGGCAGTGGTCGGCCCCTGGTCCTCCCCGCTGGTCTCCAGCTCGGGCCTGGCAAACAGCTCGGGGCTGCTGGCGGTGGCCTTCGCCACGGATGGTAGTGGCACAGCCAGAGGCCCCCCAACCGACACATCAGAGCCCTGGGCCTCTGGGCCTGACGAGGGGCTCGGATGCCCTCCTGAGTCCAGAGCCTCGGCGGGCTGGCCGCTGGGCTCTGGACCCAGGAAGGCATGGAGCTCGTCGTAGTAGGGGCAGGTGATGATGCTCCCTGCCCCCTGGAGCTCCCGGGCCTCCCGGATCCGTGCATGCTCCTGTCGGAGCATTTTAATTTTGCTCCAGACCTGCTCCAGGGTCCGGGGATGGCCTGCTGCGGACATCTCCGTGGCAATGTCCACGTATATGCCCCGGTTCCGGTGTGATGACTGGAACCGGGACAAGATGTTTGGCCGCTGCCAGACCCCCAGGAGGCACAGGGTGTCCTCCCGGGTCCATACTGGGGCCCTGCGGCGCCCCCCAGCGGAGGAGCCTGCCTGGGTGGCCATGTGCTTGTCAGGCAGTGAGCACGCTGGCTGACAGGCATGCCCAGACCAGAACTTCCTGTTCCCCAGGGTGCTGGGCACCCTGGGAGGAAGGTCAGACGGTTGTTTCGAAACAACCGTTGTTTCGAAACAACATGTTCGCACGGCATTGTTTTGAAACAACCTGTTTCGAAACAACCGTTGTTTCAAAACAACATGTTCGCACGACGTTGTTTCAAAACAAGTTGTTTTCAAACAACGTTGTTTCATCCCCGCATGGGGTTTAATTTGTTTCAAAGCAACACGGTTTTTTCGGAACAACAGTTCCCGTTGTTCCGAAACAACCGTGCGTCATGTGAACAGCTGAATCCTTATTTCGAAACAACCTCCGTTGTTTCAAAATAAGGGGGCTGTGTGAACACAGCCATAGTGACTACCCTTAGGGACAAACTCTCCAAGAGGTAAGCTACTTACCTTATGGTAATTGGAATTCTTTGAGATGTGTGTGTCTTATCTTATGGGATTTTTAGTACAGAAGCAACTGGAGACACATGGGACACGTCTACACGGCTCTTTTATTTCGAAATAACACCTGTTATTTCGAAATAAAAAAAAATTAGTCTACATGATGTTTCCTTATTTCGAAAGGACAGACCTCGTCCTTTCGAAAGAAGGATCACCCTTCCAAAAAAGTAAAACCTACCCCCCCCCGAAAAGACCGTTATTTCGAAATGGATGTTTTGAAATAACAGCTTTAGACCCGTTGTTTCGAAACAGTGGTCCCATTGCTGTTATTTCGAAACATCCGTTTCAAAATAACTGTCTTTTTGATCCCGCGGTTTCCCTTATTTTGAAAGGAGCCCTTTTAAAATAAGGGTTTTATTTCGAAATCGGTCCTTTCAAAAGGACCGATTTCGGAATAAAACGGTCTGTGTAGACGTGCCAATGTAGTCTGTGCTACCTTTTATGCACTTGTTTGGGAGCACAAGAAGATACAAGGCACTGGTACGAGCCATGGATACTTCTTTGAAGAATTTCTGCTCCCAGGTCCACAGCCTGCATATGTATCCACAGTACATACCAATAAGGGGACCACCCATCTCTAAGAACTCCAGTTACTATGAACTGAATAACCCTCCTTTTTCTTTTTTACCTCCATAATGGGTTCTTTCTTCTGGAGACTCATAATCTGTCTTTGTATTTTGTTTGAAACCTCCTCCGCTAATATTGTTTCAAAGGCACCTCTAGTCACAGCCTATTGGTTGTTTCCTATCATAAAATTCTCCCTGTTTTTTGTTGGCCCTCAGGCCAGTCCCTGTGGTTTTCCTCTTCTTGGGTATCAAACTGTCTCTGAACTGGCTGTCCAAATATCATTCCTGGCAGTCTTCTAATTTCCGGCTATAACACTTCCTCAGTGGCTGTAGGGGAAACTAGCTCCACCCCCTACTCCATGTTGACATCCAGGGACCCTTCAATCAGCAGTCAAGGTTTCCACCCTTCTGAAATTCTGCTGCCTTTTTCTGGGCTGCTTCTTATTCCACCTCTGTCAAGCTTCTCTGTCCACCACTCCTCTAGGTAACCCTTTCTTCAGGGTCAGGATCCCAGCACTTCTACTCCTTTTTTGGATTTTTACTTTTCCTTCGCTAAGCCTAGAGAATAACTTCAGGCATACACACAACAGCCCCTTCTGTTTTCACTTCATGGCCTTATACCAACCTTGTCTGCTCCTTGCCAACTGAGTCCCATCCCTAGTCACTGCTTGTATATCAAGCAGATTCTTCCTCGTGTGTGGCCTATCAGGCTAACCCATTCTGAGCCACCTTAACCCTTTTCAGGCTAGTGTGGGGTGAAGATGCCATCACATTTCAATTTCTCACTGTCTGGCCAATGTCACATTTCCAAATGTCTCTGACACCGTCTCTGGGGTATTGTGCTGCCATCCCAAACTCACTTTCCAAAATACAATTCATTTCTTTTCCCAGTGTCTCTTCAGTTCCTTTCCTTTCTCTTTTGACAATTCCAATATCCATCACCTTTCACAGCTCTTAACAATAGTGTAATCTTCTTTTTCCGTCTCTCCCATTAACCATTCCTTTGCTAAATAGTGTAACTACTCCCTTTTTAATATCACCCAAATCTACCCTCGCAACACAATTCCTAGAACTAGAACTTTTATCCACACTTTGCTAACTCCTTGACTTGTTGCTTTCTCTTTAACTTCCCTTCAGCTTTCATCTAGCAGCCTTTTCAAAATGCCACTGCTGAAGTCATCTTCCTTTCATGCTGTTCTGACCACATCATTCCTCCTGTTAAAACTTTCATTGGTTTCTTACCATGTAAAATATTGTCTCTGTTCTCATTTCCTCTTTACTTGGTGAAACCACTCTTCTCACTAATGAATTTATTTCCTCCCACTATTTTGTATGTTCAGCCATTCTGTCTCCTCTTCCTAGCACAGTCTTCCTCAACTTTTGTCTACCTCTGTTTCTGACTCCACTTTTAAATCATTCCTTCAAATCACTCTTTTCAAGGAAAAAGTGTTCTTACAACTAGTCTTAATACCCTCTTGGTCCCTTATCGTATTTTGTTTATCTTGTTTTGTTTTACTTAAACTGCTGCATTCAGTCCTTGGACCATGTCTCAGTCTGTTTGTAGGATAAATTAATAGAAATATATAAGTAAATATTATTTATTATTAGTGGAGTAGTAGAGCTACTCGTAGTTGAGGCTGCTGTAATGCATTCATTCTTAGACTCTGTTTTCAATCATACTATTTTTTGAAAGACTCATGGAGCCAAAATTAGCCACATTTAGCCCAAAGGTGACTTTTTAAGTTCTAGCCAAAGCAGTTCAACCATTTTTGAGTATGGGGGAAGTGAAAAATATGGTACTATTTTGAAAGGAAGATAGAAAGAAAGAACCTTTCTTTTAAATAGTACAATACCATTTTTTTAGTCTTATTAACAATAAAAACATTAATATGTTAAAAATGTAAAACACACAGGCATTTTCTTACCATTTTCTGCTATATAAAGGAAGATCAATGAAGATTTTGTAGACCAGTTGACAATTCTCTATTCCAGTATGACTATTCTGCTTTTTTCCATACTCTCTAGTTTTAGACTCTTGGACTGTTTTTTTTTTTAAATCTTTCTGGTTGCTTTCAATATCTTTCCATATTTTTCCATAATTTATTTTTCATCAGCATGATTTCACAGATCTCAAGTACACTAGTCCAAGGAGGAAAACAAAAATATGCTTTTTGTCACTACTTGATACCTCTAAGAAAAGGGGAATCATTAAGTTCAATGAGTGGTGAAACTATGCAATGTTCTATGATTTTGAATTCTCACCTAGTTCTCCACATCCCCAACTATATTTCATTAGTGCCATGGTTAAGCCTGCAAGGCCTGCATATCTTTAGTTGAGTAACTCTCCTACTGTTCCTGCATTCTACCACTAACTAATTCAATTTTAAGTCAAAACAAGATAGAGAGTTTTACATAGAATATGTTAACATCAGGGGCATCGCTGGCGCCTGGCACCCGGGGCATGTGCCCCATGTCCTGGTGCCAATGCCTCGAGGGCTTGAGGTGTTCCCTGCCTCTCCCATCCCCGTCCCCAACCAGGGTTTCGGGACCAGGGCACCCTCAGCGGCGCCTGCCTCTCCCAGATGGCGATTCAGGCTAGGCCACCCGTGGTGGCTCCCGCCTCTCCCAGCCCCATCCCCAGCCCGCAATCCAGGGCCAGGCTGGCAGCAGCAGGAGCAAGACGCTGGTTCCGGCTCTGGCACCAGATCGTGGACAGGGGCGGGGCCTGGGCCCATGACCTGGATCTTTCCCTGGGGCAGCCACATTCCTGGTTAACACAGATATTTATGAAGTAAGTCCAAGCTTTTAGATGAAGCAGCTGGAAATTCCAGGAAGACAGAGTAAAAGCTTGGACCATTCGTAATAGCTTAAAATAAGTGCATAGTCCTTTGTTTAAGAGATATTTGATTAAAAAAAATGAATCTTTCAGTTAGCCTGCCTGGTTTTGGCATCTTACTGTACTTCCAAATGACAGAATGCCACACACCAATAAAAATGTCAAAAACTGAGAAGAGAGGCAAACTTCCCATAAAACAAAGAAAAAATGTTAAAATTAAATTATGTATTCTGACCCTGAATATACCTCTCTAGAGGCTGTAGTTATATTAAAAACAACAACAATAAAATACACAAACTATTCTGAAAGCAATTAAGATTGAATAGATTCTAAATTAACCTGTATTATTATTATTGGTGGTGGTGGTGGTGGTGGTGTTTTGTTATTTTCCCTTATCTTTAGTGTCTCTTATAATCTTGCAACTTCCTTTTTTAAAGTGCTTGCTGTGTTTTCTTATAACTGTATAACAATACAATTCTGTTCAAATTTGTTAGCTTTTTTATTGAAAGCTCAGGTTAGGGGCATTGAACTCATATTCTAGCTAACAAAAAAAGGGCCAGGATTTTATTTAGTTTTTGGGTTTTTTTCCCCACAGAAAGGGTTTTGAACTTCTTACCTGATGGGAGCTTTGGATCTTTAGAACATTTTTGTATTGTTTCATATACTTTCTTGTCCAAGCTCAAGATGTAACACAGCTTAATTTTAGAGAAATAGAACTGAATTCTGACATATGATGACTTCATGGACATAGCTCAGTGCAAATTGTACACCAAGTTAATTAGCTTGAGTTTGTGATAACTTGATGTAAAGGTGGAGGAGAAAGGGACTCATTTCTGCTTTGCCAATGGAAAATCATGAACTAAATGAGATGGTGGAATGAAATTCATAAATATATGCTATCTTCCCTCAAACAGTCTTACATGTATCCTTATTCACTCTTCCGCTATAGCTGCTACAGAGGTATAGTCCCTATTGTGACCACTGGACAACATCTATGAGTGAAAGGGGCAAAGTGTAGACTCTTATATCTACTCAGAAGGTTTGGGAATCTCATAAAGATCCTTCTTCAAGAAGTGTCCTTGTGGGTGCTCCACTGCCTGTGACTGTTCTTACAACTCTGGAAAGAAATCACAACAGACATATGGGCTTTAGAAATAATAAACAAAGGATATTCTATCCCCTTTTCTTCTATCCCTTCAACTCAACCCCCTTCGTGTCCCTTTTCAGGGGCCCCTCTCACAAAGTCCTGTTACAAGGGCTGTCCTTCAGGTAGGGTGACTGGGGCGGCTGCCCAGGGCCCAGCACTTTGGGGGCGCCTCATGGGGCCGCACCACTGCCCCCCCCCCACAATGCCAGGGACCAGGCAAGCTGGCCAAAAGGGTGACCGGTTCAACACTGCTGGTCCAGCCATCCTGCACCCTGCATGCCACCACACGTGCTGCACAGAACCCAGAACAGTGTGTGTGGCTGGCAGGGACGGGGAGGGCGGACCGGCAGCACCGCCCTGTGTTGCTCTTTTGGCTGCTCACCCAGTCTCCGGCATGGGGGTTGGCAGCGCAGGGGCCTGCCCCTCCCCAGGGCCAGCGAGCCCCCCCTAGTGCTGGGGGCAGTGTAGGAGGGGTCCCGCAGAGGGTGATTTGCCCAGGCCCCTGCACTGTTACAACAGGAAGCTCAGTGCTTCCTTTCACTCAGCACAATAGATAGAGCCCCAATACGATTCAGAGGGAAGGGCTTTTATTCCTTGTATTTCCTCACCCAGAAAAAGGCAGGTGACTGGAGACTTATCCTAGATCTAAGGAGACTCAACAAATTGATCCTGACTCATCACTTCAAGGTGGTAACACTGACAACAATAATTCCTGCTCTAGAAAAAGGAGATTGGCTCTCTGCTCTCACCCTCCAAGATATGTACTGCCATATCACAATCCATCCCTCACACAGGAGATTCCCAAGGTTCACTCTATGAGATCACCATTTTCAATACAAGGTCCTACTCTTCAGACTCTCAACTGCACCCAGGGTCTTCTTGAAGGTACTATAAGTGGTGGTGGCCCACCTAAGAAAACAGGGCATAATTACATTTCCTTACCTCGACAATTGCCTGATAAAAGTGTCAAAACTAACAAGGACACAAGAAGCCACACAATCAGCAATGACTCTGTTTTCCAACCTACATCTACAAATAATCAATGAGAAATCAATTACTTCACTAGTCCAAAAATTAGAAAGTATCAGTGCTTGCCTTGACATGATACAGGCAACAGCTACACTACCCAACAAAAGATTCATCAACATAATCAATCTCATAACGTCCATCTCCAACAGTCCTCAGATATTGGTCAGTTTTTGCCTACAGTTGTTGAGACATACATCCACAACAACTTTCTTGATGAAGCATGCCAAATTACACACAGGAGACCCCTGCAGCCATGGCTTTGAACAGTGTACAGTCCACAAAAACACATCAGTGAGATCTTAATTTTACCACTCAATATAAAACAATCTCTAAAATGGAGAACTATCCCAAGCAATGTTAGTGTGTGTTCCATTTGCCCCCAAATCTCCCAAAACTAACAATCACAACAGATGTTTCCCTAACAGGCTGGGGTGCATATCTACTACAGAACAGAATACAGGGTCTTTGGTCCAATCAGAAACCAATATACACAAACACCTGCTAGCACTGAGACTAGTATGGTATGCATGCAAACCATTCCTCCCAGTAATCACCAGCAAGTCAGTCAGAATGTTCATGGACAACACAACTTGCTCATGCTATATAAATTGCCAACATAGTCCAAGATCCCAGTTGTTCACACCTTCTTTGGAACTGGTGCATCACACACAACAACTCCATACTTACCAGGAGAACTGAACACAATTGTGGTCTCCTTGAGCAGAGCGTTTATGCATGCTCACGAGTTGGAAATTCACCACAGCATCCTTAGAATAATATTCAAGCACTGGGGTTTTCCTTCAATAGACTTATTTCCTACAGCACAGAATATCAGATATCCATGGTTTTGTTCCAGAGCATGGATAGGACTGAACACCCTAAGGGATGCTCTCACTGTAACATGGGATGCTCTCCTAATGTACACATTACCACCCAAACCTCTTGTGAACAGGGTCATCCACAAGATATGAACAGACAGGGCAAGAGTCTTTCTAAAAGCTCTTACATGGCCCAGAGAAGTTTGGTTCCCCTTCTTTCTCCAAATGTCACTGTGCCCTCCACAGCACCCACCTCAAGTACCACATTTCCTTTCACAAAATTCAAGACAGACACACCACCTGAATCTAACAATCCTGAACCTCAAAGCATCACTCCATGGTTCATGGACAGAGAACTAAAATGTTCAAAAGAGGTTCAAAACATCCTACTCAATAGCAGGAGACCAAACACAAGGAAAACCTACAGGCACACATGGAAAAGATTTAGCACATGGTGCCTCAATAAACACCTCAACCCTATCTCTGTACTCTTACAGTAGGTACTAAATTACATACATTAAAAAATCACTGTCTGACATTGAATTCTATCAAAGTACATTTGCAGCCTTCCCTAAAAAAAAATACCACATCACTGTTTTCACCCATCCAACAGCCAAATGTTCATAAAAGGCTTAAAAAAATATTATCGTGAGGCCAGAGCTCTAGTCCCTTCCTGTGTCCTCAGCCAGGTCCTTCATGCACTCATGGCACCACCATTTGAATCACTCGCAACCTTCTCTTTGCTGCATCTCTCCATTAAGGTTGCATTCCTCATCGCCATCATTTCTGCTAGAAGAATAGGTGAATTGGCACCATAATGGCAGATCCACTGTACAGCATCTTTTAGAAAGACAAAGCACTTTAAAACCACACCCAAAATTCCTGCCAAAAGTCATCCCTTTATGCCACATAAATGATCCCATTCACTTACCTGTCTTCTACCCAAAACCCCATACAGACAACATAGAAAAGCTTTCCATACTCTAGACGTCTGAAGAGCACTCACTTTTTACCTGGTTAGAACAAAACTAATTAGAAAATCACTGATGCTATTCATCTCAATCACAGAATGACCTAAAGGTCAATCCCTTTCCAAACAGAGGCTATTCAAATGGATTTCCTTTGTTATCAAATAGAACAGCAACAGCTTCCAGCTCAAATTAGGACACACTACACAAGAGCCATTTCTACCTCAGTTCCTTTTCTCAGCAATGTACCTATTATGGACATTTGTAAAGCAGCCACATGGGCTTCTGTACACACTTTCTTCAAATACTATGCTATAGAAAAACACTCAACTTCAGAGGCACTGTTTGGCCAAAGAGTTTTATCAATTATATACAGCTCAGCTCTGAAGCCCTTCTTCTCCAACTAGAGGCACTGGTCTTCAGCCACCTACAGTTGAGCACCCACAGGGATACTCCTCAAAGAAGATAAGGTTACTCACTTTGGTGTAGTAGCTGAGGTTCTTTGAGATGTTAGTCTCTATGGATGCTCCATTACCCACCCTCCTCCCCTCTACTTTGAAGCTCACACTCATAAATTTGGCTCTGTGATTGAGAGGGAACAGACGGATGGTTGTTCATACAACACTTTTAAATGCCAAGCTCAGCGCAAGACGGTGACAGCGTGCATACAACCTGATCAGGCACTACTGCTGAAAATCTCCGAGCTCACATGTGTGGCACTCAGGCATCTACAGTGAAGCACCCACAGGAATAACCATCTTGAAGAACTTAAGCTATTCCAGCAAAGTGAATACCCCCTTTTCTGTTGTCCTTTCCACTGCTACACACACACAGGTGCATGCATGTGCACATGCGCACATGCCAAGAGAGGATTCTTCTGTGAAAGGTACCATTTCCATACTTCTGACAGTTGTTTTAGACCTCATCTTAGTCAAGGATGCTTCTTAACCAAGGAGAGACTTGCCCTACATCTCCATAATATAGGCCAATTCTCCCATTGAAGGTTATTGAAGTCAATGGGAGCTGCTCATAACCTGTCAGAGACAATCTGGATTGTGGTGTCTTTAATTTATTTCCTTTTCTGAGATCACTCCCCCGCTATTAACTATGATATATGGTACAAGGCATTAAAATTTTCATAACTACCATCTCTGAATAATATTTACTGTCATGCTGTCTGGAGTGGCTCATGACCATGAATGCCTACCGCAGAGCAGACCATCAAAAGTAGGGCAGATGCCCCAAAACAGTGGTATGTTCTGTAATTAGGTTTCAACTCAGTGCTGAATGTAAATTTCCAAAGTACTACTATAGTCTTCTAATGGAATCAGAGAGAGTCTGCTCAGTCATTCCAGTCTATCTTGCCATCCAGGCAAACTGGATTGTGTCATAAATGTTCATTTACACCAAAAATCACAAATATTCTAGGTTACTCCTGGGCTCAAGGGACCAGTCACTCACCCAGCTTGAGTTGCACCAAAGACAATGTTAGTAGCCAGTTCTATAGAAAACTAACTAAAGGTTAATTAGCTGAGAAAAAGAACTAAGAGCTATTAAGAAGTTAAAGCAGGTAAAGTATATGTAGAGTTGAGTCCCAGTCTATAATTCCTAATAATAGCTGAGATGTGGTAATCTTCCAGTTTCCCAACAGGCTCTCAAGGCTACCTGGAATTACCCCTTTGGGTTTCTGCCTTCTTGTCCAGTTATCTGCCCTTTTAGAATCCAAACAGTCAGAGCTTAAGAATTTTTTCTCTTATGTCCATACTTACAGTGTCCTCAAACAGAAAACAAGTTACACGGGGTCAGCACTGCTCTTTCTTTGACGGGAAGAGAGAAGAGTGCGTTTAGAGTCTTTGATATCTGATCATCACACACAAAAATGCTTGCCATCAAATGCACAAGACTTAGTACTTTCCTGTTAGAGGTTTTCATTTGCATTACATGAGGATTCATTCTCATTTGATGGGCTACATAATTATAGGAGTATATACAATTTAAAAGATTCCTATTAAATTATAACATATACAGATAAGTGAAAATAATGCATGTAAAATCCCATTAGGCTTCATGAAGTTTAAACACTAAATATATTCTTGTACATTGATCAATCATTTCGATCTCTAACAATATATATGTGAATTGGCCTGACCTCCAGCTGTGAGTTTCTCAGTTTTCAGCTGAGCCTACAGTTTTGATCAGAGCTGGCACCAGCTGTATAGTTGTCAAAGATATTTTCTTTTCTAGATATAGATAAAATCTGTGGTAATCTTAAAACACCCCCCCCCATATAACTGTTGACAAATGGTGATCTCTAGGGGTATGTTCACACACACTTCTTATTTCGAAACAACAGAGGTTGTTTTGCAGTAAGAACTGCCATGGCCACACGACTCACGGCCATTTCGAAACAAGCAAACCACTTGTTTCGAAATGGCTGCTGTTCTTTCAGAATAGCTAAAACCTCGTTTGGTTTCAAAAAAGGGTTGTTTTGAAACCAATGGTTTCGAAACAGCCCTGTGTGGACATGTTGTTTTGGAACAAATTGTTCCGAAACAACATTTGACCTCCCTCCCGGGGTGCTAAGCACCCTGGGAGGAAGGGCTGCCCCCTCAGCACCCTGGCCAGGG
>ML681972.1:35763154-35774528 GCA_007922195.1 Podocnemis expansa | reverse complement strand
ATTGAGAACCGTCCTTTATTGAGCTACGCAAAATGGCTATGTCCACACGCAGGGAGTTAAATCAATGTAGCTTGAAGCAATTCAAGCTAAATCAATATAACAACCATTAAATCGATTTAAATTAAATCAATTTACTAGGTCCCCACAGATTGAACTAGCATGTCCAGGGAAGGACTTGCTAGTTTGATTTAGGAGAGGGGCACCCTAGGATGTGTGGCAAAATGGCCACCTGGCAGGGCCATGTTGCCATCCAATTTCCTGCCACTGGTGAGGAAGAGGGGTGCCCTGATTTCTGCCCTGCCACCCTCCCAGTGGTGGGGATGCAGGGCTCCCCCAGTCCCTGACCCGCCGCCCAGCCAGTGGCAGGGATGAGGGGCACCCTGATTTCTGTCCCACCACCTAGCCAGTGGCGGGGATGCAGGGTGCCCTGATCAATTCCCAACCACCCAGCCAGCGGCAGGGATGAGGGGCACCCCGATCCATTCCTTGCCGCTGGAAGGCGGTGGGGAAGTGAGTCGGTCCCCATCCATTCCCTGCCACTGGAAAGCGGCAGGGAAGAGGAGCACTGAATCCCTCCCCTGCTCCCCTTGCACTCTCCTGCTCTGGCCAGGGTGCTAATTCCCTCCGTGGCCAGCGTGCTGAGGGGGCAGGCCTTCCTTCCAGGGTGCCATGCACCCTGGGAAGAAGGTCAAGCCATTGAATTGAAACATCATTGTTTTGAAACAACACGTCCCAATGGCTGTTTTGATTACTTACCAGGTGTTAGTGTTTCGATTTAAGTTTTGTTGTTTCAATATGACAGAGCTCATCATATTGAAACAACAAAACATCATGTGGACCTAACCATGGTTGTTTCGCTTTAAAACCTACGTGTGGACATACCCAATGATGCCCAAGTTCTTTTCCTGAACTGATGCTAGCATTCTGTGAAGTGTATGGGTAGTTCAGATTTTTCCCTCTGGTGTTCATTACTTTGCTTTCATCTGCCATTGTCTTGACCTTCCATCATACCTCTGAAGTGCTTCACACTCTTTACTGGGCTTGACAAAGCCAATAACTGGTTTGTTTTGTTGACAAGTTCCAAGGGGTAGCTGTGTTAGTCTAGGTCAGCAAAACAAACAAGGAGTCTAAGACTAACAAATTTATTTATCGTGTGAGCTATTGTGGAAGAAATCCTACTTCATCAGATGCTTGAAGATGGAGTCCATCTTCAAGAGTCTGATAAAGTGGGATTTCTCCCATGAAAGCTCATGAAATAAAATAATTTTGTTAGTCTTTAAAAGTGCCACAAAACTCCTTGTTTGTTGTGCTTTCCTCATTGTGACCTCCCTTCTTGAGACCATTAACAAATACATTAAATAATATCAGTCCTAATACAGAACCTTAGGCACCCCACTGTTAACCTTTTCTCATTATAAAAAGTAGCCATTTGTTCCTATTCTTTGTTCTTCTTTTAAGCAGTTTTACACTTCATAAATTGTGTGTTACTCCCACCAATAATCTCCTATATTTAATAACCATTTTTTAAAAAATGGATAAGGAAATCAATGATTAACGTTAGCTATGTCAACTTTGCTTTATGTTTTTGGCTTGATGTATGAACATCTTTTTAGGAAATGAATGGGTCCTTTTTAGAGCAGTGAAAAAAGCTGGAACTGGAAGCTGAGACATTAGAATATCAAGGCTCCTGTGTCTGAACATGTTTCTTTGTGGAAATTTAAAAAGTAAATTATTTAAAGCAACCAAAAAAAAACTTATGGGGAGGTTTGCAGTTCATACAACATGATTGCCTTGCATAACATTCTTCTAACAAAAGTAGGAATTTTATGCAATTATAAATTCTGCTCAAGTAATATCCATTCTTCTCTATTTAAAAGCAAGTATCAAAAATATATGCTAGAATGCAGATTCCCTCCAATTAGACTACAGTGTTTGTCTACTTTTTATGAACCTTGAGTATTTGAAAACACAGAAGGCTGCAAATGTGCCAATAGGTAAAAATAGGAATCTGCTACATCAAACTATTGTCAGCTGCTACTTTAGGCAATAAAAATGTGATTTATAACTTGTTAACCTACATCTCATGGATATCCTTTCTATAATAATGTGTGCAGATCATTGTTTATTGTCTAAATCAGCCTTGTCAGAGAACTGCTCCCTAGTGATTTTTTTTAAAAGTCAAAATAAACTGTCACATTCTGCTGTGTTTTCTGATTATACAGTCATGAATGGCTGTGTTCTTTCTTGTAGTTGCATAATGAATAAGAATAAGAGAGCACAGCTACTTAGGCTGATGTAACCTTTTCATTGTAATTTTATATTGGGGCTGCAGCCAGTAGTTATGTTGGTATCTATGAAATATTTTGATAGGGCCTTATATTCTGATTATATCCTACTTAACAGTTACCTCTGAACAGTTTGAATATGTGCACACATACTTTATGTTTATTACATCAAAATACTGAACTCGACCTTATTTGTGAAATGCTATAAAATGTTACCGGAAGTCAGTTACTGCAGGTTTAATATTGTCTATTCAAGTTTCTGCGTATTTGTTTTGACAACAAACTGCATCAATAAACAACTTAACATGGGGCATGGAACTTTATGACCCAAAATAAAAGATATAAAACCTATTAAAGAAACCTGAGTACATGTTTGAAAATTGGCAGACATTTGAGAAGGAAATTACTTGGCACTATTGCATGGATACCCAGCTAAATTAGAAGATTAAAATGTATATTACTTAGTGGAAGTATTATCAAATTCCTGATATGAGATGTTCAGCAGAAAACAAAGATTAAATTACTTTTCTTGAAACATAAATGAATAGTACTTCTTATTACCCTATCCAGTTATAACTATATTTCCAATTTTCTGACCCTTCTGAACCTCTTCTTCTTTAGTGCAAGCTCTGATATTTATCTGTGGTATTTGTCTGCACAATGTAATAGGGTAAAATTTATTCATGTAAAAGTTTCACTGAAGTCAGTAAGGCTATGTCTACACTTAGGTTGTAAAATTGATTTAACTTAAACCAATCTAATTGAATTGAAATAAATATCATTAAATCAATTTAAGTTAAATTGATTTAACATGTCCCCACTAAAAACCCAAATTCAACTAGCATGTCCATGGACAGGACTTGCTAGTTCGATTTAGGAGAGGGCTCCATGGGAGGTATGGCAAGATGACACCCAAGAAGGGCCATGCCCCCACCTAGTATATAGAAAAAGGAAGGCACCCTTGGATGGGAGAAGGGCAAAATGTGTTAAATCAAAATAACAGTTAAATCGAAATAAAGCAGCTATACTGCATTATTTTGAAATAATAATTTTGATGTAACCAGCATTTTGATATAAAGTGAGGTTTTATTATAGCGATATGACTGTTCCTTATTTTGAAATGAGGGAGCTCTTCATTTTGAAATAAGGAAAGCTAGTGCAGATATGCACTACTTTAAATCAAAATAATCATCATCATTTTGATTTAAAGTGTAAGTGTAGACATACCTGAAGACTAAACTGAATAAATACTTCAGAATTTTCTTCACAGTGGACTTTACACTACATACAGAAGATAGAAGAAATGTATACAACATCGAAAAGGAGATGAATGTTCCTAAAAACCACTTAAATATTAGCATTATCCATAGGGAAGAAGACACTTCCTCACCTTTGAAAACATATTCACTGGCAAAAAAAGCCACAGCTGAAGAAATAGACACTAAAGAGGACAAGTTCCTAGTTTCTGTCTCTTACTCCTGAAGCTATTTGTCCCATTTCCAGTCTTCTATGTCAAGGAAAAACATGGAATGAAGACTTGGTCTCACGAAAGTCAACAGGAGTTTTGTCCTTGACTAAAGTGGGGTCAGGTTCACATGCACATGGTGGTGTTAGTCTTCATCCCTCACAATTGCTATGGCATGATGAGGCAGCGCTAGGAACTATATTAATATTTTGTTATATTTCTGGTGACATTGTAAAGAATGAGATTTATGGTAAAGGAATTTTTTTATCCTGTTAATGTATCAGATTGGATGTGTTAATATGACTTTTTTTTCTGACACAAGTCGAAAAGGAGAGTTTGTAGGATAATTCCTTAATGATGCAAAGTACCAGAGTAAAATGTGATATAGAGAAATTAGTTTTATCAGTATAATAATAGATGTAAAACAAAAGACTGATTCAGGTGCTCTTTCCGTTAAAGCCAGTGTGAGAGGCAGTAATTGATAAGGAAGATTTGAAATCATGAAAAAGTTGTATAGCTAGACAGGCAGCTGGAACTGTTTTTCTAGGCTTCGGATTTAGGAGTGGTGGCTATGAGTGGCATAACAACTGTTGTCCTATCTTTTTGTAGTATAGTCACTATGCAGCCTGCTGCTGCAAGAAGCCTGTAAGGATTGAGTCCTGATGATGGTCCTCTGTGGTATCATCACACAATATTAGAAAGCTGATCCGCTCACCTGCTAGAGGCAGGTGTGTCTGGTAAGAATTAAAAAACACAAATTGGAGGGAAAAAGAGATGATGGGAAAATAATAATAAGGGTGAGGATTACAGAGAAGAAAGAGGAAAATACAAAAAGATTAGTGAAAAGAAGGAGGAGGCAGCTAGAATAAACTAAAAACATGCACAGAAAAATGGCACTGAGGGACAGAGAGAAGAGGAGAAATCTGAAATGGGGAAATTGAAAATATTGGAGGAGTTGTGACAAGAAATAGGAAAGGAAAAATACCATGGGATGGCAGAGATCTGATGAAAAGGTGACCTATCAAGGAAGTAAAGGTGAAGAGGCTGGTGTGTGGTTGTATGAAATTGAGGCGTATGGATTACATGGATTCTTGTCTCAGGCTTGTATATCGTGTACCAAAATAATTAATATGCTGGACATCAGTATAAGAAAAAAATCTGGAATACGATTGATTCTTTCTAAAGAAATATTTTGTTTCCATTAAACTGTGCTGATTTTTTTCCTCTTGGTGAAGTGTCAGTAGGTATTCATTGTATGATGTTATGATTTTAGCTTGTTGCTCCTAACTTTAAAGTGTTCAGTGGAGTAAATGCCTTTAAAATTTATGATTGCATACATTATGGTCCCTTCACTTTCCCAAATGAAATGCACAGAAGTGTTGTTTGAATTCTGCTTAACTACTTTGTTACTTGAATACTTGCTGCTAGTTACAAAATTATGTTTGCTAATTTGAGTATATGCTATTCTTAGAATACTATCTTTGTAAAAGCAAGTAGGTCAGTCATTCAGATTAGTTCTACATAATCCTTCAAACTATAATAGGTTCAGGCTGGTTTAATCTGTAGATAGAACCTACCTGTGTGTCTGTAATTCATAAAATACACATTCAGTTCTGTCCTTTTTAGAACTTCTAACTCAGCCCACATACCTGACATTCCCTTGTGTAGCCTGGAGTTATTTCACATGCACGAATCAACAAGTTTTCCAGGCCTTTACCTGTACCATAGGTATGCACCTAAAGTTTTATCCTGCTTAATGAATTTGCCACCGTCCTTGCTTGAACTGTTTTATACACTTATTACAAATCTCAATAGAAATGCAGCATCTTTGAGAGCAGCTTCAAAGTTTGAGCTAAGATTTTGATTTTAGCATGATCCTTTTTTTGTTAATGCTACAGGGAACAGTTTGGGATATCAAGACACGGGGTTAATAAAATGATAAAAAGAAATCTTATTCATTTCATTGTCACTTGAATAGCTTTGTATATCTGTCATTTTTTACAAAAAAAGTTATCTTAAATTTTGGAGAGACCCAAGTTTTGTCTTCTCGCTGAGATTTCATAGCACAATTGTAAGTATACATAAGATTAACTTATCTTTAAAGAACTGGGAGACAGGGCAAAAGACTATGGTGAGGTCAGCATCAATAGTGGCCTTTGTGCAAGAATTTTTTTCTGAAATCTAATGATACTGGTTTCATTTTTCAAGCAATCTAAGGGTCTGTTAGGAAGCACTGGGGGTATAATACAGGTGAGAATATTGGATAGCCATATGGGGCATTACATTTATTGAAGTAAAGAGTACTTACTACTGGCATTTTTTTCTTATTCATAGAACCCTGTTCAAATACAAAATTTATATCTGCATCTGAGCCACAAGCTGCAAAAACCATCTGCGAATATCCACAGATTTACAGGGCTCTTATTTATTCAGTCACCTTCAAACATCTCCACTCAGAGTCTAGGATATGTTCAAATTTCTTTGCTATAAATGAGAATCCTTCAAACAACCTCAAAGTGGGTATATACTCTTAATTGTGACTATGTAGAGATGTCTTTTTCTCACTCAACAGGTGTTTTTATGTGTATTTCAAGTCATATCAGCTGACTTCAATGACAAAAATGAGTTTTTATTGTTATTTCTGCAAAACCAATACAGGCACAGGAGGCTGAGAGGATGATCTATATATAAAATTGTAAGTTAAATTCCAAAAATATGGCTATATGCCACTGTCAGTTATGGTTGTATGACCCAAGTGAAGACACAAATGTTGCAAAACCAGTTGCTTCAAAATAACGCCTTTCCACATGTTATTTCAAAACAAGGATTGTTTTGAAATAACAGGGACCTTCCTCCCAGGGTGCATAGCACCCTGGAGAGAAGGTCCCAGCCCCCCTCAGCACCCTAGCCAGGGTGCTGAGTGGAGTGCAGGGGGTTGGAGGGTGCCCCAGCCAGCTTCCCCCCCCCGCTTCCCCTTGCTGGGAGCAGAGGGGAAAGGGTGCTTCAGCCCCCTTTGCCCCCCTGTCCTCGGCAAGGGAAAGACGGGGGGAGGCCGGCGGGGGCACCCCCAGGGGTCTGCCCCCACCCAGGCTGCGGGGCAGCTGCCGGTCCCGCAGCTCGGTCGGGGGGCTGCAGCCCCCGCAGGGTGGCCGCTCCAGGGGCAGCTCACCCCGCCACTGTGGCTGCCCCCAAGCCCAGGGGTACCTGGCCCCTGGGGTTCCCCAGCACCCTCCCACCTGCTCCTGCCACAGGCGGGGGGCTTGCCCGCCACCCTCCCCCCACTTCTGCCACGGGCGGGGCCCCCCCGCACAAGCCCCCCCGCACCTCCCCTATTTCAAAATAGCATGTCCACTGTGTGGACATGCTATTTCAATTCCCACTTTTTTCCTTATTTCAAAATAAGGCACTTTGAAATAAGGCGTTATTTCGAAACGGCTTGTTTTGGAACGGCTTGTTTCGAAACAAGTGCTTGTGTGCGGTCATAGCCTGTATGTACGAGGGATGTGATGGCTTGGAGACTTCGTCTCTGTAAATTTATGAACTCCAACGAATTTTATTTTCATGATTTTTATTAACTATGTCTGACTATCACCTTTTGTGAAGATTAAAATTTCCATGTTATGACAGAAGACAGACATGTTGGCAAATCTGAAACAGGGCCATCAAAGGCCATCTACAATTTAATAACCTTATCTGGATGGTATAGTAGGGCTATCGTCTTAGCAGTTTAATGCAGGCCACAAGCTAAACCATTTACTTTTAATAACCCCCTGCCACAAATGCCACTTGATGGTAGGGGAAATGGAAAATCCCAACCTGAGAACAGAAGCTAGATGTCACACCGTGCTGTGAAAAGGAACTAGCTCCCTAGCAATAGGGGTACAGACAGTTACCAGATGCAGAAAGATTAAGCAGGAGAAGTGGAAGGCACTAGAGGCAGCTATTTGCATTCAGTTTTTTGTTTTGCCTAGAACTATACATTCCCCATTACAGCACCGTGTAAGAGTAACATGCATGTATTTAAGAAGCTCCCTTGCAAATACAATGTTTCTTGCTTTAACTGTCATGTGTTGCCAGAAAATGAAGCTACACACTGGAGTGCCCACAAAGGTGGACTGCTGAGGAAAATGTTTAGAAGCTAGGGTTACCATACGTCCTGGTTTTCTCGGACACTGCCTTTCTTTTTTTTCTTTTTTTTCTTTTTTTTTTTTTTTTGAGGCTCTGTTCTCTGTTGGAGCAGATTTTAAAATAACAGGAAAGAACCCTGACTGGTCTACTTCCCAACTGGTCCCGCCCCTGCATTAGCATCTGATTGGTACAATCACCTGAGTCATAGCAGCTGGATCTTGCCTCTCTCCCCACAGCGTCTTCTTTTTGGGAACCTGCAATAGGGTGTAAACTTAGCATAAGCTTCTGAGGAGGCCTGTGTGGGCACTGATTCCAGGGTCCAGGAGTCTGGACTTTGTGGTCCTACTGCCAGGGGAGGGAGTTGAGACCCTGGCTCTGCACCAGCAACCATTAGTCACTACCCCAACCCATGGAGTTTGGCAGCTCATAGTTTCCAGAGGTTTGGAGCTGCTTATCATGGCCTGATAATCATCCAGACCCAGGGACTCATACAAGGCTGTATTAGGGGCCTAAAGCAGGAATATGAATCCATTTCGACCCCCTCAGACTTATCAGGAGGTCAGCGCTTGATGTGGAGTGGAATGGCTTGTAAGAGTATTTTAAAAACTGAACTGCCTGAGGGAAAAGCATGCCAACCTTTAAGAATCAGAAGACATGAATTTCTAACTCTCAATCTGGAGAAAGAAAGAAATATATATTTCTATTTGTTACCTTTGTTTTGTACTGTAAAATATTGAATAGTTGCACATTAAATGAGCATCATTCATCTGGTACACTGAATAAGGCAGTGTACCTGTGGAAAAATAGCATAATACAATCACATAATTAAAGACTGTATTATACTACATATGCACAAGCCACCTTAATTCTGACATGCTCTAATTTTTTAATGTTTGATTTTGCAACCTTAACGTTTTAATTTAGTTTTTGGGGTTTAATAATATTTATTTATATTTATTTTTGAAGACTGATTATAAAAATCTTAGCTACTTATGCATTTTAAATTACATATTCTTTTATTTTATTAAGTAGTGGGAAAATGTTTATATCATTTTGTGGTTGAATCTGATTAAAACTGATTGATTTTATTAAGACATTATAACGTTCCATCATTACTTGTTAGTGTAGCAATATAGGAAAAGGAACAAAATATGTAATGACTAGCAGTCCTTGGTATAGCATCAGTAAATTACTTTATTACTTTGATAGATCTTTTCCTAAAAGTTATGTGATGAAATTGTTACCATTATTGAAAAAACAATGATCCTGTGATTTGCTCAGGGTATGCAGAAGAATGAATACAGACACTGGCGTGGATCAGAAAGTGGAAGGCTGTAATTTCATTAAAATTTCATTTTAATGGGCCTGTGTATAGTTACTTAGGTCCAGTGCAGTGTTAAATGTCCTCCATGCCAAATGACCAGAATTCGGGATTGGCCCTCTTCAGGCTAACCTTTAATATTCAGCCAATCTCTGAGACCTCTTACCCTCCTTTATGAGGGAGAATAAGAGTACACAGGAAAGATATCTCCATTTGTGAAGATTTAAGGTTTCTTTCCTTACAGGAGACCTAACAGCTTCTATACATAATCTCCTAGCTTTCTCATTCATATTTACGCAAGTTGCTGGTCACTTTCAGTTTCTTGCTTGCTCTGTATACCAGTCCAATGAAATTAAAATCCTCCACTTACATATTTACAGCTTTTTAATTCTTGTCCTTATTCTTTACTAGCCTAAACCTGAACTACCAAGATGTTGCAAGAAAGAATAAAAACAATGGATGATTTGTTAATCTTGCCTCAAGGAAAAATTCCTTTGTGATTTCCAAAAGTGGTGATCTGAATGGTCAGGCCCATAGTATCTTGGAAATGCAGTTCAAATTATACCTTAATTAGAGGGCAGCAAAGGAAAGGCAGCAGCTGCAACAGAATGGTTGCTGCCAAACCTTAAGGGTTTCATACATAGCAAGAAGAAGGGAAGGGCATGTGAGAAAGTCATCTCTCCATTTTCAAATCATAGCCTAGGTAATGAGTGCAGGGTGAGTTGAAGAAAACCATCTTCTCCCTTACCTCCATCACCTCCTCAAGACATGATCTTCACATGTGTTGTAGACAAGGACAAAAAAGAAGATGAGAGAGCAACTTAATCTGCCACTCTTTTCCTTCTCTCAGGATCCCAGAGGTTCTCTTTCTTTTGGTGGTCCATTAAACATCCCCACCACAGAGACGGAAGTGGCATTTTATGCCTGTCAGGTCTTCCCACAGAGAAACAAAATGATCTTTTTGTATGTTTAATTAAACAATTTTCTTTTGAGGTCCAATAAAGGATAGCTAACATATTGCTATGTGTTCATTTATCCTTTATGTAAGTGTCTTTCTTTACTAATCCAAAAGCCCTGAAAGAATTTTAGCATCTAAAATGTGTGATGCAATTTTCTCTTTCCTTTAAAGTTGCCTGGCCAGAGTGAAACTCTCCATACCTCTTTTCTTTGAAGATTATACCTGAGTGACACTCTTGATCCAGTTTTCAGAGGTGCCAGATAAGCAAGCATAAGCTACATCTGGTTTAGAACTGCCAACCTTTTATAATGAAACCTGAAGAGATAGAGATTTTCTAAGTTTGGTACCAACCAGAAATAGGCCAGGGTTTAGCAAAAGGTTTGATGTGGGTCACATGATTTTTTCCTCTCACCAATTGGCTCTTGATCCACTTATCTTTTGCTGTTAACTGAATGAGGGAGGGAGAGTACAATCTTAGGCTCTTTCCCTCTGCTGACATCCCCTTTCTTTAAGAGGTGACTAGTTTTTTTGAAAAGCACCCGATATTAAGAGCTGACAGTAGGGCTATATCTATGCTATCAAAGTTATTTCAAAATAGCTGTGAAAATGACCAGGCTCTGAGCTGCTGGCAGGGCTCCTCAAGCAGCTCAGAGCCTGATGTGCCTCCTAGTCCACTCCTTGCCCCCACAGCCTGAACAGAGGAACTGAAGGGGCAAATCAGCATGCATTCGGGGGGGGAAAGCATGCCAATCAGGAGTTCCCTGGCTGGCTGGTGGGGAACCCAACCCTGAAGGGGATCTGTGGCTGGCCAGTGGGGAACACAGCCCTGCAGGGATTCCCGTCCCCTGGAAGGGAAACCAGCCCACTGGGGGACTCCCTGCCCATTATTTCAAAATAAGCCAATTTGGCAGCTTGAAATAGCTTATTTTGAAATAATAATTTTAAAATAAGTTCTATTTAGAAATAAAGGCAGGTTTTATTATTTCAAAACAGCACCTCATTATTTCAAAATAGCAAAATGCTTATTTTGAAATAATAAAATGCTTGCATGAATGGCAAAAAGTTATTTCAAATTTAAAAAAACAAGGAGTCATGTGGCACTTAAAGATTAAGGCTGTGTTCTCACACAGCGGGTTATTTCGATACGGTTGTTTTGAAACAACTGTATATCGAAATAACCCTTATTTCGAAACAACGTATTTCGAATTAACAAAATG
>ML681972.1:35738856-35762754 GCA_007922195.1 Podocnemis expansa | reverse complement strand
AAGGGCTTCCCCTTGTTTTGAAACAACTGTGCGTGGTGTGAACAGCTGAAACCTCATTTTGAAACAACCTCTGTTGTTTCGAAATAAGGGGGCTGTCTGAACACAGCCAATAAGCCTTCTTATTTTGAAATAACTTTTAAGTGTTGACATATCCTAAGTATTTATTTAGCCCCAAATTCCCCATTATCATCTTTTGGGTCCATGTGACTGCCTGCACTCACATTGTTTCTGACATTTTAATACCCAAAATACATTTCTTTTTTTGTTTTAAGTGTATCCAAAATGCATGCACATGAATAAATAGATAAATTCATACAGTGCATTATCCCATTTATAAATTAGGTTCTGCAGTATGAAGGGATGTTAGGAAATATATATTTCAAAGTGGTAGCTGTGTCAATCTATATAGAGCAAAAACAAGAGTCCTGTGGCACCGTAAAGACTGATAATTTTTTTTTGCATAAGCTTTCATGCGTTGCAACCCAAGAAACCCTTTGTCATGCATCCAGTTAAGTGGTTGCAGCCCACAAAAGCTTATATCCAAAGAAACTTGCTAATCTTTAAGATGCCACAGGATTCTCATTGCTTTAGGAAATATATATGGAACTTTCTTTAGTGAGGATAATTGATTTACAAGTTCTCCCAACTGTGATATACATTGTGTTTATAACAACTTGTTGTTATTAAGAAAAACAATTAAAAACAAGGACTAGGTTATTTTAAGCAAACAGCTTCATTTTAAATTCATCTATTTTTGTTTTTGAGTGTAGAACAGCTGCATTGTAATGTGATCAAGCACAATAAAATCTGCTCTATTGTTTACGGATGACAGAACTTTACAATCCAGGTAGTGTACAATTATACCTAAAAAGTCTTGAAATTATAGATTAAGTATACAAATAAGTCAGTTATTTTTAAACTCCAAGAAGTGCTAACCTTTCACTTACATTTTCACATATGTTAACCATCTTAGACTTGGTCATATAGCACTTTTTGTCTGTATTTCTATGAATCCATTTCTGAACTTTCTATCTGTGAAGCTTGCTTATCTGAAGGAAGTTGCTGGATCCTTCTTCAGCCCCTTCTATCTAGCCTCCTCCTCCTGATCCTTCCAGGAGCTCTGCTGCCAACAAATAAATTCCAGGAGAACATGAGCTTCTGGAAGAGAGAACTAATCCATATTCTCCACTCTTCCATTTTCCATGTTTCAACTCAATCCAGAATCACTTATGATTATAGTGGACTGAGAATCTACAATAATCATCTCAGTGGATAAGAAAGTAAAGATAGTCTGTGGACTTTTTAAAAAGCAAGTACAATATTAAAATTAAAGTGTGGACTTAAGAAAAGACTTTCATGATAAGGAGAACACTCATAATAATAAGAAATACCTCAAATAATGTATTTTTTATAAAACAAAACAGTTTAGCTTTAATTAATAGCAGATCATTATGGTCAGCTTCATGTATGCTTACTTAGTATGCTCAGAACAAAAGCATTATGGAGGCTATGTCCACATATTGCTTTTAAATAGAGACAATGACCATTGTTTCAATTTTTAAAAAGTCATGTCCGAATGACGTTTCATTATTTCGAAATGATGAGCCCCATTCTTGTGAAGAATTGAGACAGAGCTGTACCTAGAAACAGTCTTCACCTCAAACTTTAATCCAGAAACTGACCACTCTTCTTTGAAGCTGGAACTTTTCTCCATTTTTTCCTCTCCGTTTTACAAATCCTTCCTTAGTCTTGTCTGGGTTGAAATTAGATAACTTCCATTCAAAGTGTAATTTTACTGGGGATGCTGACAGTTGGACAATGGTTAATAACTAGATCTCTCATCTTCTCCCCAGAGGAGTGAAGAATAGTGGAGTGTCTTGGTTTTGGTAGGATATGTAGACTTTTGGAGGGTTTTGTTATTTATATAAATATACCTCTTATGTATTTATGTTAAGCAAGACAACATAAATGAAATGCACACTGCATTTGAAATGCAAGTTTGTTAGGTTTGTGTTGGTCCTTAGTTCTTAGTGGAATTCATTCTACTGTCTCAGACCATCCTCAGAAAAATCTCATTACCTGCACAGACAAACTTTACTCTTATAGTTGAAAGTTTCATTGTTCCAGAAAGTAATTGTTGACAATGAATATGATATTTTACCAGCAGTAAGGGTATTTTACCATCAACTTTGGCAAGAGAAAATTCTGTGCCCCAGCCTCCCAATGCTCCCGTATATATATTTAACAGAAGGAGCAACAACACAAAGAATCCAAGTGTCTTGTGCTCTCCATGCTTAGTAATATTACTTTCAGCTGTAAACAGCTTTTAGCTTGAGGGTATAACAGAATTTACTATGAATTCCCATTATCTCAATGCTGCTTTATCACAGTTAAAAATAAAAATAAAAATGAAAGAGGACCTGCCCACCTATAAAGAAAAGAATGATAACAACAACAAAAGCTATCTGTGCAGATAACAAGGATGTATAGGCACTCTCTTAATTACCCCAAGCCACTGGGAAAATAATCCCCAAAAAAGTCTATTTGTAGTTTTACAAGGAATTGTTTTCTTTGCACTACTTAGCATGACAGCAAAACATTTATTATGCAGTGAATATAAGTTATGTAGAGGTAATATAAAATGATTAACTAGTTGTTCCATGCATTTGCAATGACTATCATTTTTTATAAGAATCAAGAAAGTTATACCCAAAATGTTTTGTTTGGAGCAGGTAGCAGTTAGTTGTGATGTTTTAGTTTTCAACTGTTTAGGAAACTCTTGTGTTCTTGATGTGTAGATCTCCACAGAAGTTTGTGAATGACTATCTGAATCTGCACATCTCCAGGTTCACTTAATTCTAGAAAATATTTTCTTCTGACACAAAATGTCCACACTGTACTAGAACTCCATTGAACCTTTCCTGAAATTACCTTAGATATTGGTTTTGTACATTGTCATAAGGAATAGGAGGTGCCCTAGACTTATCTTCTGCACTTACAAGTCATCCTTCTCGCCTTCTCAGAGAGCTAGTACTGATAAATAGGCAGCAATATTGCTGCAGATAGGATCCATAACAGTCAGATTCTTTATCTATAAGTGCTGTTTTATATCAGGACTTTGGAAGTTGAATTTGTGATTATTATTTTTCTATATATGTAGATTCTGGTATTAGCCTGACACTTGACATTTCTATCAAGAGAAAATTAGTATATAAGCAGAATGTCTTTGAATCAATGAAAATTTAAAATAAGGGAAGAATTAAGAAACCAAATTAAACTTGAGAAAAATAAGTAGCATTTATAATTTCAATTTGAAAATTTAGAAATGTTGTAATAGATAAACATCAAGATTTCCTGCCAGTTGTCCCATTAGTTAATCAATATAGTCATTTCTTATTCACAGAAATTATTAATGGATTTATAATAATCAGACTAGGTGCTTTTCTGTTCAAAGGTTGAAAGTCTTGTAAGTCTGTATTATATTTTCTTTGATATTTGCAGTTCTGGAATTATTTGCTTAAGACAACCAGAAAAAGGGATTCAATAAGTCAGAAATCCATTCCCCTCCCCCCTTCTCTATACATCATAGTTAATTATCAGAGCTAAAATCCATTAATTATTTTGGATTAAATTCTTAAAAGTACTCCGTTAGAAAATTTGATACCATTTTATTTTAAGCATCCATTAACTAATGCTAAATTACTGAGTAGTGCCTCCGGAAGTACATGTGATATCCATATGAATACCAAATGAACTCATTATTATCTGCACTACTATAATGAATATCAGATCAATTTATAAGAGAACACTTAACTTACTCCTGGAGTTTTATGTTCTCATCAGTTCTTAGAGTAAGATATGAAAAGAGTTCTGTGGAACAATTGTTGGCATTGCCTGGCCTTTAATGTGGAGAAGAGTAGAAACCTGAAAGCAAGTCATAACAAAATGAGAAACAGAATATTGTGAGAACTGGATAGGGAGAGATCTAAATTCAACCCAAAACAATCAGGTGAATTCCTTTATCGTACGTTTCCACACTGTTTTCAAATTTAGCCTTTTTTGTAAGTGATATGGACAGCTTAATATAAAAATGGCAATTTTTAGGAATTTTTTGACACTAATACTGACAATGTTGGAGTTTTATTTTAAATTATGGTAAACATTATTTAGCTTGCAAAGTTAACAATCCAGAGGTTAGAAAAAGTCAAATTTACAGTTGCCCATGGAATTTTCATTCTGTCATATTGTGCCTTCATTTTATGCAGTGAATGAGACTGCAGTTCGATGGGAAAATTGCATGTGTTTATGTAGTTAAAGACCATATCACAGTGACAGTGATAAAGGAGCTGAAATAAGTTTCCAAAGGGATAGCCGTGTTAGTCTAGTCCAGCAAAAAAAACAAGGAGTCGTGGCACTTAAAGACTAACAAAGTTTGTCACAGCAAACATGATATGGCATTTCTTAACTTTGGGTGCTGGAATTTGTAAGCTAAACATTCTTTTAACATAGGGTTTTTAACCATAATTTCCTAGAGGTGTTCTAAAGACAAAAGGTAAAATGTTCCATGTGTGTATGTGCTGGCTCTAGTGGCAGAGGCCAGCCCTGCATTCTTCCTTTACCCCTCCCTCCCCTATAGCTGCTCTGGAAGATCCTATGCTGCATTCCCTGTACAATGTCTGCTGCTCCTTAGCTGGTAGCTCAAGCCCAGCTGTAGAGTGTTCATGTGTTCAGTTGTTGTTTTGTCAGGCTGCTGAGATTTTCTTGATCATAACTGAGAGAAAGGAGATAGCAATTTTTAGCAGTTTAGATCTTAAAAAAAGCTGGATGGAATTTAATGGGACAAAGGAAAGATAATTCCTTAGTCTGAGGGCATTCCCCTGCTCAATATCAAAGATCTGCTGCAAACAATGGGTGTGGGGTGGAGGGGACATTTCTCAAAGGAAAGGTTCCAAGGATCTTTATAATGGAAAATGTTAAGCATCTCAAATATAGGATCACTACCAGTTCACTCACAGACACACACAAACACTGCCCTCCGCAGTAAAGTCACATTTTTAAGATCCTACTTGATTTCAACATTTTATTCATTTTTCTCTTGTGATATAATCACTGGGTAACATCTGTTGTCACCAAATGTTGTATTATAACATTTTCATGGTTAAGAATATTCTCTATATGGTGCTGAGGAACTGTTGTTTGTTTAATAGAGCCAGGAATTCCTGAGTTGCAAGGGGCAGCTGTGTTAGTCTAGTTCAACAAAACAAACAAGGAGTCCTGTGGCACTTAAAGACTAACAAATTTATTTATTGCATGAGCTTTCATGGAAGAAAATCCCACTTTGTCAGTCGCTTTAACAAAGTGGGATTTTCTCCCACGAAAGCTCATGCAATTAATAACTTTTTTAGCCTTTAAGTGCCACAGCATTCCTTGTTAGGAATTCCTGACTTCCTTGGAGTTCTGCTAATGATTTGCTATGCAGCCTTGGACAACCCACAAACTTTCTTCATTTCCTGATCTGTAAAATAGAGATGATACTTAGCTCCCTTCCAGATATATTGTGAGAATAAAAGTTTGTAAATCACTTTGAATATATAAAGAACTCAGTGTTACTAAGTATTGTCTGTACGGGTATGTCCACACAGGCTTCTTATTTTGAAACAACAGAGGTTGTTTTGAAATAAGAAGTGGCATGTCCACACGATGCACCGTTATTTCGAAACTGTTAAACCTCACATCTAATTGAAATAGACGTTGTTTCAAAACAGTTGTTTCGAAACAACGGTGTTTGGACAAGTTGTTTCAAAACAACACCATTCTTTTGAAACAACTGTTTTGAAACTACATGTCTGAACAGCCTTGTTTCGAAATAACCATTTCAAAACAACAGCTATTTCGAAAGCAGGCTTTCCCTTAATTCGAATGAACAAACTGTTCATTCGAATTAACTTATTTCAAAATAAGGATTTTATTTCGAAATAACTCATTTCGAAATGGGTTATTTCAAAATAATGATGTATATGTGGACATAGCCTATGTGCCTAACACTGTTGAATTACTGTTTGAGATGGATTAAATCATCTGATTTAATAGAACTCTAATTTAAATATTTTTCTATAGAGTACGCTAATATCACTTATCTGCATTATTGTTCTAGCCATGTTGCTCACATGGTATTAAGGGACACAAACTGGGTGGGGTAATATCTCTTATTGGACCAGCTTTCTGTTAGTGAGAAAGGTGAGCTTTTGAGCTTTCATAGGTTCTTCCAATCTGGGTATTGTGTAAGCTCACAAGTTTGTTTCTCTCATCAACAGAAGTTGGTCCAATAAAAGATACTACCTCACTCACCTTCTCTCTCTAATGTCACTTATATTACAGTAACCAGAACATGTACTTAATTGTAAAGATAATATTGTTAAAGACACAGTTCCCAGCTCAAAAGAGCCACTCTGTTAAAGGGCGCATTTCACACCACCGGTCCTAAGCGCTGCTAATTGCAAGGGGCATGTTGCAATCAGAACACACTCCAGGCACCGAAACAGAGTGTTACAGCTCTGATAGTTCCTATCCCAAGAAAAATGACAAAGTTCATTTTCTGTTTTTGAAGTAGACTGTCTTTTCCTCCAAGTTACCAGGAAGCACAAAAAATATTACTTCAGTGTATTTTCAGTAAAATTGCTGAAAGAAAGACATTGTTAGAGATTTGTATAATGCTTAAGTAGAAATGTTGTTATAAAAATCATGTCTCATATGTGTCTGATACACAGATACAATTAATGGTAGCCACATAAATATTTATACAAAATATTTCAGGTCATGTTTTTTTCTGCAGCTCAGTCACCAGTCCCAGTCAGGAAATTCATTTTACCAAAAGACAGAGACAAACAACACTAACAGAGAAAATGATGTGACTTAGTACCTTAATCCTTTAGTCTTGTCAATTGACTTCATCTCTATTTCTCACTTTGCCTCTTCAAAGTGTAATTCATGGCAGCTCTTTGTCTTGTTTGAATGTTGTGACAGAATTTTTTTAACATTTAGATTTATTTCTGAATTTGTGACAACATTAAAAAAGTAGAAAACGGGGAAATAAAGAAAGGGCACAAACTCTCTTTGTTTTAGCCATCTTTAATTTGATCTCTTTGGCTGTGTTCACACAGCACTCTTACTTCGAAACAACAGAGGTTGTTTTGAAATAAGAAATACCCTGTTCACGCGAAGCACGGTTGTTTCGAAACAATGGCACCCGTTGTTTCGAAACAACGGCGTTGTTTCAAAACAACTTAAACCCCATGTGGGGACGAAACAATGTTGTTTCGAAATGATTGTTTCAAAACAATGCCATCTGAACATGTTGTTTCAAAACAACAGTGACTTGTTTTGAAATAACTGTTGCCTGAAACTGCTATTTCGCTTTGAGCTTTTTTCCTTAATTCGAATTAACAAACTGTTAATTCGAATTAAGTTATTTCAAAATAAGGCATTATTTTGATACAAGTTGTTTCGACATAACTGGTATTGATATAATGCCTGTCTGTGAACACAGCCTTTGTGTCAGCTGTATTTTGACTCTTCTATTTTTATATTAACATATCTAGAAAGCCTTCCTTTGTGATTATTCTGTCATTATCTTAAAGCCACCTCCTAAAATTTGGGCAGAGTCATTGATGCTGGGCTGGGGAGGGAATGAATGATGATCTATGCCCCCACATTTTCATTGAATATATATACTGTTCAAACTCTATCATTTACAAAAGATATCAGTGAAAACATTAATACTGAACATCAGTCAAATAAGTTTGGAAAATAATTACTCTGTTAGCAGAGATTAACTGCATGATCAAGATGGATTTTTCTTCAGTTTCACAAAAAGTTAATTGACTGACAAGACAGTCAACCGGTGAAACACATTACTTCATTGACTGTTCCCCCAGCCTTATTTTCTTTCATTTACAATGAGACCAATAGGTAAAAAATGATCAGATAAAAATCTGTTAGTTAAGTTGACAGTAGCCTTCTAAAAATTACAGGTATGGTAACTCTCAAATATATTTTGTTTTTAAATTCAGCCTTTTAACAGATTGCCACATGGCAACTGGGAGTCACTTTCACATCAGAATATGAATTATGTGTAATTAAAAGTGGATGTGAGTTAATGTAATTTTGCTCAGTTTAGAAAGGAGAATAGAAAAAAGATATGATAAATTATATGGAAAATAATCATTAGTATAGCAAAGACAAGAAAAATATTCCTATTTACTACTTGTTATAACACAAGGAAAAGGAGAACATGACAAAATCAGGGCCTGATCTTCTAAAATATATTTACAGAAATAATCCTAATTTATAAGAGTAGTTCTGATGGAGTCAAGAAGTCGAGTTTTCTAAGACAGCACTGTTCATATAATGGTTAGCATTTGCAAAACTGGGCCCTATAAGCAAAGATGTAACAATGAATAGAGATAAGTATTTTTACAGCAACATCTAATTAAGCTATGAAATTCAGAACTGCAAGGTATTATTCTAGCAATCACCTAAATAAAACCCAAAGCAGATTGGTCATGTATGTGAATAAAAATGGCATTTGCACCAACTAAAACACCTTACATGTGTTAACAAGCATTATATTTTGTGCGTATGCATTTAATTATATAATGGGTAACCCTCATCACTTAATGGGAAAGTCTTTAATTTCAGTTCTGTAATGATTCTGGTGGATTTGATGCTGAGAAAGAACTTCAGGTTTCACAAGTTGCTGAGTAAGCATTCCACCTTCAAGATCATTGATCAGTCAATGAAGCAATACTTCTATCTTGTGTTTCACTGATTGAATGAATTGTCAACCAATTAACTTTTTGTGAAATTGAAAAGGAATCCATCTTGATCATGCAGTTAAATTAATCTATGTTAACAGAGTAATTATTTTCCAAATTTCTTTAACTGATGTTCAGTATTAATGTTTTCACTGATATCTTTTGTAAATGATAGAGTTTGAGCAGTAAAGGTGTTTAATGAAAATATGGGGGCATATCATCATTTAATTCAAGTCTGTAAATTGCATTGTTTTGAGAAAATAACGTGAACAGCTTCACAGTTTCTTCTGTCTTGCCAGTCAATCAGTCATTTCCTCCTTTTGTTTTTGTGGGTCTTCCACACACTGCAACAGAAAAAGGGGATGCGGGGAACCACAAGAAAGATAGGAAAATATGAAGGACTTTTTAAATCAATGACTGTTCATCAGTGATCACTTTCATTGATGATCAGAGATCCTCTCACAAAAAAGTTCAGCCTGGCAGGGTAGACTTGTAGTCTGGTTCAGCAGCTGTTTCTCAGGGCAGCTAACTCCTCAAATGCTTTCCATCCCACAGTTTAGCCTGAGAAACTAAAGAAGTTTTCTAATGTAGAGTTAATTTAGGGGTTCCTGCCACAGAATTTAGGTCCATTGTGCAGATTACAGAGGACTCTGTCTATGAGTTTAACAAGCAACTCCACCCTAGAAACTATCATAGGTAAGCTTGAAGTAATCTCTTCATACATAGCTACTTACACCATAGGTTTTTTTTTTTCTGGTTGTTGCTAGTTGCTTTACTCATGGGCTTTTTGCTCACTATACACCCTTTCTGCATCTTTGTATAAAATTTGTTTTGCCGCCAGAGAGAAAGCCAGTGAGAAAGTTATAGATCTGCTTGTAGCAGCATCTTCTGTTTTGTTAGAACTGTGCGCATTTCCAATGGTCTCTATCCTTGACTTCTTTCAGTTGCAGTGTTCCTCCCAACCTATTTACCAGGAGGTTTATTGCAACTCAGTACAAGAAACATTAAGAGAAGCATAAAGTGGATGAGCCAGAAGCAGTATTAAGTATGTCCTATAACTGGATGAGAACTATAAAAATACATTAATTGTCTCAGTTATTAATCCTTGTGAATAAGTGGTTTCTAAACTGTTGATCAGATGTTCGTTCTCTGATCTGGCCTTTGCAAGTTGACAGAGGACTAAATGACTGACTGCAGATTTATAAACCTAAAATGACATTCTGAATCTGAGCTAAAATCTTGGACACTGATTCCACAGAGTATTAGCACTATTCCTTTGAAAACAAAGCCTCTCACCCTAAATTAAATGATTTTGATAGTATCAGTTCAGTCCCTAGTCAACAGCTGTCTGAACTATATGAGTAAATCAATGTAATTGATAGTCTGTGCTCAAGAGAGCCTCAAGACTAAATTAACATATACAGTAAATTGTATTATGGGTCTCTCTTAGATTAAGGTATGTGATAGGGATTTAGTAGAATGACTTGTATTGTTCTTTACTTTATGAGATTAATTGAAGAAGGTAGCTATGGTTACTTTCAGTGACATTAGTCATCAGTGGTTGCATCCCTATAGGTATGTCCACACAAGTCTTTTATTTCGAAACAACACTGGTTGTTTTGAAATAAAAAACTGAATGTCCACACTATGTTTTCTTATTTCGAAATGACAGGCTCTGTCATTTCGAAATAAGAACCGTCATTTCGAAACAGCTTAAACCCCATTCATTTCGAAATGGCTGTTATTTCAAAATTGTTATTTTGAAATAATGCCATTTGGACATGTTTCAAAACAACATTGTTTTGAAACAACTGTTTCGAAATAACATGTCCAAACCACCTTATTTCAAAATAACCATTTTGAAATAACAGCCGTTTCGATAGCAGGCTTTTCTTTAACTCGAATTAACATTTTCTTAATTCAAATTAACTTATTGCAAAATAAGGACTTTATTTCAAATAACTTTTTTCGAAATAACTTATTTCGAAATAACAATGTATGTGTGGACATAGCCTATGTGACTAGACATGTACTTTACTAAGTTGTAATCTTAGCTTTGTCAGCTATCATTAAGATGTTACTATCATATAATGCTAGCACTGAGAGCTAATGTTATGGTGCTACCAGGAAGACTTTGCTTTCATGAGCTGTAAATTGAATACTTTACATTAATTGTTTTATTCAGGTTGAATTAAAGTATGTGTGGATGGAGGCTTTAAAATTTATTGGTATTGCAAGTAACTGCAATTCACTGACTTTACTGGAATTACTCATGTTTGAGCCAACTGTTAAATTGACCCTTAAAGTGTGTGCGTGTGCATGTGTGTGTGAGCGTGCGTGTGTGCACAGATGTGTATGAATGCGTGTGTGCATGATTACAGTGTCTAAGGATAGGAAAGGATCAGTAGGAATGTTTGACTTCCATAAAACAGACTATTTTTTTCATCTTTTTAGTTTCTTTTAAACAATTTGTGCCTTTTAAGGTCATTTTAAAATAAATCAGCATTTATTGTGTCTATTTTATTTTACACATCAGCAAATAAAAATAAAATAGATGTTTGTTCAAGTGCTAAACCATTGCCAAATAGGAGAACTGAACTATTTATAAATCTTCTATTGCTTATTATGTATTTTATTTATATTCTTGATCAGTCAAGGTAATAAGTTTCTCTTTACCTAATATTGGTTTGCCATTTTTAGTTTAATCTACTGTACATTATAATATATTTGCTTATCTTATATATGGTGACAGTATCTAGGACAAATTCACATATTATATAAAAAGATACAACTCTAGTTCGGTAGACAGACAATGAAAAGAACCACTAAAAATTGTTCCACATTAAACTATAAGTGTTTGAATTAAATTGCAGTCAGTGATTGAAAATGTTAGGATTCAGATGACCTTGAGATTTTTCAGAGACCAGCAAACAGGCATATCAGTTGGTGATGTTTGTCTCCAGGCTTGCCTAGAACTGTAAGAGTATTTTACTGAGGGCATTTACTCTCTCTTCTGTTGTCCCATCAGTGAATGTCAGTCACACAATTAAATAGGAAAGGAAAATGGTGATACACAAATATTGTTGCACTTTTTAGGCTAATCTGAGTAAACCGTACAGCCTGTAGTAGAAACTTCAATTCACTGAAAAGTAACCAAAACAATCTGCATTAGACAATATTAGATCAAAAAAGCAAACAAAATTAAAACAAATTTACTTTTTAGTAATTCTAAGGGTAGCATGGAAAGATGTAAGCTGAACATTTCTCTTGGTGAAAGCTTAGCCACATTCACTGGCAGATAAAAGAGGGAGCTTCTGGACATCCAAACTGACTATGTCAAGGAGGAAGAAGATCAATTTACAGGATTTTTTTTCAGCTATAAGAGTACAAGGGATGCATTTTAGTTATCCTCAATATTAAAAGACTTGTGGTTAGTTTGCTGCAATTAGATTTTTACAATCTCCAGTTGTGATATTAAGGTGGATACTGTCCTAATGAATATTAAAGATGTTCGAAACCTAGTTTCAGTTCATATGTTTTCTACTAAAAAAAAAAAAGTAGCTTTTATTTTGTGATTGATTCCTTGAGATATTGATGCATAGTAATTTTATCAAATGGGGAATGCAATCTACTAAAAGAAATGAACAATGATTCTCAGAAACAAAAATGTTTAAAATTGAACCAAAACTCCAGAGAAATTCTAAGCAGTGAATGACCCACACTTCCCAATAGTTCTGTTCTTGAGTTCCATGATCTGCTCCTTTCACTAGCTCATTTTGAATTTTGCTGATTTGTGATATTGTATTTTTTTCACAACCCCAAATGGGTGGTTTATTCTTATTCAAAGTTGTTTCATGTCCATCTATCCATATTTTTGCCAGAACTTTAATATAGGACGTCATTTAGTTCAGTTTTCTATTTTATGTTGACATAGTGCTCTGTAAATTGTTCAACTTAGAGGTTATTTCCTCTAATAACTCCCTTAAGGACTTATCTGCTGCAAGGGCCATCATAGTTGTTAATATGAGCTGATTTCCATTTATGCCATCAGGTTAACAATTCCTTTGGCACTTGCCATTCAAGGCCAAAGCCTGTTTTGCTAATGTGACTGTTTTTCCTCCCTGGCATGTCTATTTGCATACCAGCTGATTACTGACCATTTGCAAGTCAAGGTCACAAAAAGATCAAAAAGAAAGCATGTTTCAGATCCACAAAGGCATCTAAATCTGGGTTTGAGGATTATCTAGAGTTTAGGCACTATTGCAACCCACAAAACCCCCATTCAGTTGCAGCATACCTAACCCTGTTGCTGCTCAAGATAGATGTCTAATTTTTTACTGTACAGGTGTCCTAGCACATGGAGTTGCTTTGCCAAAATGAACAAGAGTCCTGTGGCACCTTACAGACTAACTAATTTCTTCAGGCATAAGTTTTCATAGTCTTTAACCCACTTCATAAAATTGTCAGGTGCATCTGAAGAATTGGGTTGCAGCCCATGAAAGCTTATGCCCAAAGAAATTTGTTAGTCTTTAAGGTGCCACAGGACTCTCATCATTTTTGCTGTACACAAACTAACAGGGCTACCCATCTAGAATTTGCCAAAATGATCAATTTTGGCTGATTTTGCATTGCAAATCACTCAAGTGTTGAGTGCAGGGGTAATGAAATGATGTTATCCTTATTATATGAGGAAAGGGCTGGAAAACTGTGCTTTTCAGGTCATTACTGTGGGGATGACCCTAAACTGAACCTGACTTGCTAACTAAACGAGAGGGAAGAATGGATTCCCCTGTGGGGGTTGGTGAAGACTTTGCCTAAAAAGTCCTAGGCACTGTTTGACCTGCCTCTCTTTACCATTTAATGATGGAGCTGATTAGACTTAAAGATTTTGTTGCTACTTGTTGACTCCTAGAACTGACATCACAACTGAGCAGATCTAGAAGCTGAGCCTCCAATTTTGTGGGGACAATAAAAGACAATATGGGGTCTGTACTGACTGTTAGCTCCCCTACTAGCTTCAGAAATCACTGAGAGCTGATTTAAGTAGGTGGTGAAACCTCAGAATATCATATTGTGGGAGCAGCAAGCAGCAGCAGCTTTTGGTGACAGGAGAATGGCAGCATAGAGCAGAAACAGAAAAATAGCAGGAGCTGTGAGCCAGTGCAGAGGCAGCAGCAAAGGCATTGCTTGACACCCCTCACTCCCTGCCCCTGGGGTGGGAGGTGAATTTATGTCTGAACTTTGGGTTTTTTGCTAATCAAGGGCAGCCAACTGTCAGTGGGGTGCAGTATAAGAAGAGGGGAGTGGTGTAGCATGGGATACTTATGTAAGGCAGCCATAGAAGCTGTGCCTAACAGCTTCTGAACTGACAGGGGGGAGCAACTAATCTGCATGGGTCCTGTATTAGCATGGATACAAAGAGCACAATTAGCTGATTAGCATACTGGGGCAAAGCATAGTGGGTGATAGTATCTGGGGTTAATTTTCTCACAATTCTATCAATAGCTGTAATTCTACTACAGGGAAATATAAAATACTGTCCTTGTGTAAACTGCTACTCTCTGTTTGTTTCAAATCTGTCTGGATTAGTTAAAGGGTAAAGACTACCCTTAGTTAAAAAGAGGCTTGAAAGAAAGGTGACTGCATATTTCAGCCTGAAAAAGACAAGAAAAGGATGAGGTTTCACATTAGGTCCTTTTGAAGCAAAATTCTGGAGGTGTTCTGATCTTACCTTGGTCTCTCTATCAAATGATAGCTCTGGCTAGGGCTCATTTGAGGCCTTTTGTTATGATAAGGGCAGTAGTTATTTACATACTGCTAGATGTTTAAGAGTTGCTGTAAAGGAAAAGGGCAGAGTCTCTAAGCTGAAATTTCTGAAGAGGAGTGGCAGATGGAGAGAGCAGGTGAAGCCAGCAGACAGCAAGAGTGGCCAGTGGTGAGCTGGGTGACATGAGGTAGTGGAGGACAATGCCAGGAGACAGTGGGTGGAGCCAATGGACAGGGAGAGCAGCCAGTGGCAAGCTGGGCAACACAAGGGACCTGAGGGCAGAGCTGGCGAACAGTGGGCGGAGCCAAGGAACCGGTTTTAGAGGATGGAGTGAGTGACCACTAGATGGCATCAGTGGACAGCTGGCGTAAAAGACACTCCCTATATACCTTAGGGTTGTTTGGGAGCCTAGTTAGCACAGGTTCTCCAGACCAGTGCCAGTTTTGCCATTAGGTTTGTATGTGCTGATATGCGGTGTAGGTTATTGGGAACTTTGCTCTATACTAAGTTTCCTAGATTAGTGCTGATCTCTGTTATTTGGCCTTTTGCATTTTTGTTTTACTGCTATTAAAAGCTCCATTTACTACACTCAGACTCGTGCTTGTGAGTGGGGAAGCCTTACCCTTTGGGGTGCCCAAGGAACACTGCAGGATTCCCAGAGATCTGGGTGGGGGCTCGAGCCAGTTGGTGGTGCTGCAACATTGGGAAACCTCTAGATATAGAACCCAGCCCTTATTCTCTCAGCCTGCCCTGGCAGAAGGGTTACACTTATTTGTCAGACTTGTACAATGGATGGTCAGCACTAGTGGCATAGGCACTGCCCAGCTCACTATGGGGTGCAGTTGTCATGCGCCTATGGTCACATACTTTTGAACTGTGGTTGTGGCATTTTCCCAATGATAGTCCCCTTTCCTTTTCATTAAAACTTCCCTTTAGTTGTCCACAGACTTATTTGCTGTGAGAAGGGAAGTGTTGTCTCCTCAGTATGGCAAAGAAAAACCTATGGCTGGCCTGTGCCAAACAACGCAGGGTTCCTGGGCTCAGGCTGTGGGATGTTTTATTGCTCTGAAACTTCTGGACTCACAGTGAAGCCCAAGCTCTGTGACTCCATGGGGCATTTCTTTGCTGTGTAGACATATCCTTAGAGGCATGCATAGCTGATATTTAGTTTTCCCAGATTAGAGATTGGGGCTCAACCTGGCTTTATTTGGTGCTATTAAGAGAAACCCCTAAAAAGTGAACTCCCCTTTTTGCTGCCACTTCCACCTAATATAAGGGTTACAGGTACATAATGGCTATGTCTACACTACAGGGCTCAGTTAAGCCGGCTTAATAAAGTTTGCTTAAAGTAGACTTTATTAAGCCGGTTTAGCACATCCACACTCAAAATGCCAGGAGACTGCCCACATCCACACTGGCAGCTGCTAGGTCGTCCTAGGAGTGGTGCATTGTGGGTATCTAGCTCACAGTGCACCACAGCAGAGATGGCCCTCCCTTACGGCCCCTCCTTTACTACAGGAAGTGAGTGACTGCACCACCCTCCAAACTGTGTGTGGCAACAGGGAGCCCATGGAGGCCAGGGAGCCTGACATAGCGCAGCGATGTGCCAGTGCAGGACTCCACACCTTCCCTGCGTTGCCCTGACTCCTCTGGCTCCAGAACAGGTGCTGCAGGGCAACTGCCAGCACAGGGGCAGGGTGCAGTAGTAGTTAAGACTCAAACACCAGGAAACAGCACATAGAGGAAGGTGAAGTCAAATCACCTGTTATAATGGGGGTGGGGTGGGGAATCCATAGTCAGGCATTAAGCCTGCTTTCACACAATCTAATCTAAAAGAATAGCAACTTTCTTTCTTTCTATGTGCTATTTCCCAGTGTGTGAATCTTAACAACTGCTTTGATTTGCTATTAGACTGTGACCTGATCCTATGTCTTACACTCCCCTGCATTTATTTCCTACCATTCTGTAAACTCCCCCATCTTCCAACTGTCGGATGAAGTGGGATTTTTCTCCCATGAAAGCTCATCCAATAAATAAATTTGTTAGTCTTAAACAGTGCCTGTGGACTCCTTGTTTGTCTTACAATAATATCAAGGGGTTCCTTTGAGAAGGGGAGATGCAGAGGGTTGGTCGGAGAGGGGGAGACACAGGCAGGGTCAGACTGAAAAGGGCAAGGGGGAGACAGGGGTTTGGGCAGAAAAGGGGGAGACACTGAGGATTGGGCTGAGAAGGGTGTTGAACCCCGGGTTCACAATGTGACTGGGATGGACCAGCGACACCCACCAATGAGACAGACACCAGTTCAATTAAACAAAAAAAACTACTTTTATAGTGACACCTTAAACACCTTCAACCCCTTAACAGTGTAAAACAAGGAGATCTATGCAAAACCACTTGTAATCAACTAACAATATGAAGCAAAAATCTATATAGGACACTTATAACCAACTAATAGCATAAAGCAAAATCTAAATGAACACTTATAACTAAATGACAATATAAAGCTAAAAACCTATGCAAAGCACTTATAACCAAGTAACAGTGTGGAGCAAGAGTCTATATAAAGCACCTGTAAAACAGCTCCAGCCAAACAACAGGATAAAGCATGTAAGTCTATGCAAAACACTTACAACCTACCAAAGTACTTATAGTTAAATAACAGTATGGATTAATGACCTACAAGAGGGTGGCCATAATAAGTCAAGGACTTTTCTGGCCTTTTACTGCCTCAACATCGGTATAGGCACTGACCAGCCCACCCGACGCGTATTTACCAATGGCTGGAAGCCATTCCTCCTTGCTAACCAAGAAGGGTGGGCGGCAGAATAAAAAAAAAAGTCAGATGAGAGAAAAATAAACCCCCACATTCCCCCCGTGTACACTGGGGAAGTTTGGGGCCAGCAGTTTAGAGCAGAAGCAGAGTAATGAACAATTATACAGTAAGAAGGATGCAAAATACAAATGACTAACAAAACACCTGGCAAATTAACAACACAAAACTATGCTAGACCTTAAACAGCTATACCATAAAAAGATTATGCAGGATACAGAGAAAATAATAACAACTACACAAACTATACAAAACTCAGGTGAAGAAGCTACAATCACAGACTATATATAAATGGTACCAAGTAGAATGATTAAGAGAAGGTAGGAGGCCTATATCGATTTATAATACCTGTCCCAGGACCGCAGTGGAACCCAAAGCGAGGAGGCAGACCAGCTGCAGCATCTCAGAACTTAATCGTTCGGCCGGCAATCCGTGTACACCCCAAAAAAAAAATAAAAGAGGGTCTCGGGGGTGGGTACTCCCTGTCTCAGTCGGGGGATCAGTCCGACCGGGTCGCGACGTGCCCTTTAGCATCCGAGGGTGGGAGAACAACAAGCTAGCTGAGACAGGGGGTTTTAATAGAATTTTGCCCAGCCAGAGTAAAAAATAGCCAATTAGGAGTGGGATCCTGGTCAGGACCAATGATAAAACCGGGACCCCAGACAATGACCCCTCCTTCGTGGTGACGGGGGTGCCGAGAAACTGTTATGGGGGGATAGGAACTCACCCCCCTTCTTGTTGACACAAAGCTAGGGAGGCAGAAACTCACACAGGAGATTGAGGCCCATCAGGGAAGATCAATCCTTAACACTCTTCCCCTTGAGCTGAATAGCATAGATACTTAACACTCCTCCCTGTGAGCTCCATAGTCTAGAGGGCTATGTTGGGGGGGGGGGCGGGGGCGGGTGGCCATTATGTCTGCCACCTCCGTTGACAAAGGGCAAGGGGGGGGGCACAGGTTTGGACAGAGAAGGGGGAGACACCCAGGGTCGGGCAGAGAAGGGCGGGGGGGAGACACAGTTTTGGGCAGAGAAGGAGTGAAACAGGCAGGGTTGGGCTGAGAATGGGAGAGACATGGGGGGCGGGCAAAGAACGGGGGAGACATGCGGGGTTGGCCAAAGAAGAGGGGAGACATGCGGGGTCGGGCTGAGAATGGGGGAAGACATACGGGGTCGGGCTGAGAATGGGGGAGACATGCAGAGTGGGCAAAGAACAGGGGAGACATGCGGGGTGAGCTGAGAATGGGGGCAATGCCGGGTCAGGCTGTGATGCCTGGTCCGGCTCAGAACAGGAGAGATCAGTCAGGGAACATCAGGAGTTTGGCTGTGGTCCACACAGCTGGGAACACTCCCAGCTGTGTTGTGCCTTCTAGCCAGCCTCCATCCCCATGTTTTGTGTGGTTGGGAGGCCAATTAAGTTGACTTAAGGCAATGTGGAGGGGAAGTTGCCTTAAGTCTACTCAATATAGTCAACTGAACTGTAAAGTTGACTTTATAAGCGGAAGTAATAAAGTCGACTTTACCTGATGCTAAAGTCGACTTTATTGCTCTGCAATGTAGACAGGGCTTTGTTTAAGTCGACTTAAGGGCCCTTAAGTCGACATAAACACACTGTAGACATACCCAATGTTGCACCTTTGTAATAGTACTGGCTGCCTTGGCAGATGGGTTAGCAATCCTTCCCATCAATTAGAGAGGTGGCTAACTCCTGCCCCTTTGACAGTTGGCCCCAGCTAAGCCTGGCTCTCTCCTTTTTTCCTCTGTCCAAGGCCAGCATTGTCTGCAGGTATAACAGGGCAGGACTAGCTGGGCCCAAAGACTTTCCTAACCCCTGCTAAGCTGGCTGGTAGGTGCTTTGCTTCATCACACCTCCCTAGAAAGTGGTGAAATTTTGCTTCTTTTGTGGAGGAGGAAATATCTTTCTTTGCTGTTTATGAGCTTTGTTAAAAATGTCCTGATCCTTAAAGTCTTGGTGCAACCTTGTGCTCTGTAGGAACTTCTTTCCTAACAGAAAACATATTGGAAAACTGAAACTGAGATCAGATTTTCAAAATTGTTTAAAGAATTTTAAATATTACTGTAGAATGTTTTTTTTCAGGTGGAAACCACAAAACATGGTGGCTTGGGGTGAGTTTTACTTCAACACTTTTAGTTTCTTTTCAACTCAAAACTTAAAGGAAACTGAAACAAAGGAAAGGTTACATGGGACCTAAACTGTAATCACTGAATTCTGCACAGACTCCAGTCTAACAATAACACTGAATCTGACACAGAGAGTCTCTTTCTGAAACCGATAGGATTTCCAAAACAAAAGAAAGTAAACCTGACACAACCAACGTTCAGAAGAGTCACACAATTAGACATCCATCTACCATCTAAAAGAGATCCACTATGTGTGGTGCTGAAGTCATGAACTCAATCTGTATTCGAAGATAAGGGAAGATTTCTAAATAATTTGGCCACTTACTTCCAAACTGTTATATCAGATCTTTTCTTCATGAGTTGATGAGAGCTGTCAATTTATATTTGGTAGCATGCATAGTCAAAGTAAATCCTTTACTAATAGTCTGATGTTCTTCATTAGAGATTTAGCAGACTGAATATGAGCAAGAGCAAGTAGGAGGTCAGATAAAGGCAACCTATTTACATGTTTGAGCATATGCTGTGTCTGCAGGTGTCTCTAAAACTGTGTTATGGCTAATGGATACAATCTATCTCTTGCAGGCTTGAGGATATAAAACACTTAAACAAATGAGATGCTTCCATCCATTGAACCCACATCAAGTGGTTTCCCACTCTCTCTCCTGTTTGAGGAATATTTTCTATTTTCAAGGAGCAAATGTCTAAATAAAATGCCTTTCCTTACTTCCATTTTTGCATCATTGAAAGCTTCAGAAATGTGCATGGCTCTGAATATTATTTAGCTACATACCTGTCTATCCAGATACTTATATGGCCTCCATCAGTGTAATATCTTTGCTGGAGCAGCATGCATAAGATGTCATATTAACCAGTCAATAGCCTACAGCTCTCTTGCACTACAGAGACTCTTCTTATTGCTTTAAACCTTGCTTCCACGGTTGTGCTCAGCTTTTAGCTCTTTTTGCACATGAACACAAATTACAAAAAGACTTAGCTGATTGCATCCAATCACCAATTTTAAGATTAGTCACATTTGGTACTTGTTAGTGTCCTCTTAATAGCTGATTAGGAAGTCCAATAATATTACTTATTTTGCACAGGAAGTTAAAATATTTTAAAACCAACATATAATGTTACATCTAGAATTTGGAACTGCTATGTGACAGTGTAGTAATTTCAGTCTCCACAATCAGAATTTGCACCAAAGAAATGTATTAGGCTATGTCCACACATACATCATTATTTTGAAATAAGTTATTTCAAAATGAGTTATTTTGAAATAAAGTCCTTATTTCGAAATAAGTTAATTCAAATTAAGAAAATGTTAATTCAAATTAAGGGAAAGCCTGCTTTCTAAACAGCTGTTATTTTGAAATGGTTATTTCAAAATAAGGCCGTTTGGACATGGGCTGTGTTCACACAGCCCTCTTATTTCGAAACAACAGAGGTTGTTTCGAAATAAGATTTAGGCTGTTCACACGATGCACAGTTGTTTCGAAACAATGGGTCCCGTTGTTTCGAAACAACGGCGTTGTTTCAAAACAAGTTAAACCCCATGCGGGGACGAAACAACGTTGTTTCGAAACAACGCCATGCGAACATGTTGTTTCGAAACAACAGTGACTTGTTTCAAAATAACTGTTGCCTGAACCTGCTATTTCACTTTGAGCTTTCTTCCTTAATTCAAATTAACAAACTGTTAATTCGAATTAAGTTATTTCGAAATAAGGTGTTATTTCGATACAAGTTGTTTCGAAACAACCCCCTGTGTGTGAACATAGCCATGTTGTTTCAAAACAGTTGTTTCGAAACAATGGTGTTGTTTCAAAACAGCATGTTCAAATGGCATTATTTTGAAATAACCATTTCGAAATAATAGCTGTTTCGAAATGAATGGTGTTTAAGCTGTTTCAAAATGACAGTTCTTATTTCGAAATGACAGAGCCTGTCATTTCGAAATAAGAAAACGTCATGTGGACATTCAGTTTTTTATTTCAAAACAATCAGTGTTGTTTCGAAATAAAAGACTTGTGTGGACATACCCTTAAGGAAGATGTCAGTGAAAATGAGTTTTCAAAGTAGATATGAACATAGATAGATACTAGTAATGTCACATTAAAGAGCTGGAAAGTGAAAGCTTGGCCCAAGACAATTTCCAAATACAGCTTTCAGAATATAATTTTTAAAAGTAAAAACAAATGCAAATCACAATTCAGTTCGAAGAACTGTAAATTTTGAAATAGGTATTGAAATTATAGTTGGCAAATTTCCATATTTGTTACAGTCAGAAAATCAAGGCTTAGGTGATGGGTAGATTGTCTGTATGTATAACATTTTGTTTTATGTTGTAAATTTTACCAGTTGTGGGGATCTGAAAAGACATAGTTAAATGATCAGAAGTATTTCATCCCTTTGATGTACAGTGATAGAACACAGGATTCATGACATACTGGTTTAATTCAGCTCTCACAACAACTTGTAAGAGATAAGAAGGTTGTTGGAAAGATACTATTGGATGCTCAAGAACTGTGTTTGAAGTTGTTCTGAACTGACAGCTAATGGGGAGAAGCTTTCTTTGATAACTGGTATATTTGAGTATAGATAGATTTTTACTGTTACATTTGATTTTTTTTTTTTTTTGGAAGAAGATAGTTTAAGCATATGCATAATTTGCTGTCTCAATAATGCAAACTCTATACTTTTTTTCCTGGGGGAAATCTTCATTACTGCATGTCACTAGCAGTGTCTAGCAATGTTTTGGCATGTCTAACATGACAAGAAGTCTGAATTCAAAAACTAAATCAGTGTGGTTCTGGTAAATACATTTGGCCTGAAAACAAAAAGTATTTATGAAAAAAAGTTACATGTATGTTATGTGATGGGTAGAATGTTGAGTGTGAGATGCTCAGAGGATTAAGGAGGACTCAGTTGGAAGGGTTTCTTTCTTGTTTCCATTTTGGTAGTGGGTGCATGTGTGGTGTTCAGTTATGGTGGGCTGAGGAGATACAAGATGGTTTTGGCTTTATGAATGCTCTGGAGTTCTTTATTTGAGTGCCCAAATATGGCAGTTAAGACCCTTTGATGACCATTTCATGATGGCCAAGATGTTAGAAAGCAATGTCATATGCGGAAGCTATGAAGACCTGAGAGAAACTTGATTTCAAAGGCCTGGAATTGTCAATGCTTGTGGGTGTGTGTATGAGCAGACCTGGTATCAAAGTATACAAAACATACAATAAGGCCTAATCACTTTGTTTGCTTTCTGCTCTCATGTTGCTCATAGTCCAACATAGGCACATAACTTGTATCAGTGACCTAACCTTGCAATGTACTTGTTTGCGGCAAGAGCAAACTTCCCCAACAGTGTGTCTCAGCCCTGAACTGAAAGCACATCCTCTAAGTTTTGGACAATAGTTCATTCTCTTTGTCAGCTCAGTACTTGGCCCCTTTAATATTGCCAGCAAGGGTCTCAGTTTTGCTTGCGGTGGTGTGGATATCTGTCCACTAAGAAGTGATTTAAGAGCACCAATTAACTGTGCATGGGCCACTAGCAGACTCAGCTGACTTGAACTAGTGGCTTAAAGGTGAAAGTTTTAGTGTCCTATTACGACTCCCTAAATTAAACATCATGCTCCTCTGAGTTTCAGTGATAGATTCAGAACCTGCAAATTCTGTGAGAAAGACACTGAGTTTGATAATTAAAGTGGGATAGCATAAGTCTGTGTTCACAGTAAATTGTTGATTTCTAATGATTTAAGGCCTTCCTTTTGTGGTATTCTCAAGTTGTTTCTTATAACAATAGTGCCATGGGAGGTGCAACATGAAACATTTCTCTCAATAGTACGTAAAGTCTCAAATCCGATTATGACTGCATACATCCTAATATGTTGAATCATTTTTCTTGTTTCTCACTGTACAAGAAACATTCAAGCAGTGTGCTTCTCTAGTTTCGTTGGATGAAGCTGTCATGTCCTAGGTTTAACTGATCTTACTGAATTCCACATTGTAGGAACAAAGCAATGTGTTATACCATAATTTGGATTATTCAGATAAAAAAAATTTCCCCTCTCACCCCTATGGGTGGTATGTGTCTTCCTCAACCTCGGGTCCTCTACCAGAGGCCTGGGAGTTTGAGGGTTCTGCGCAGTATCTTAGCTGTTCCTAGCACTGCACTCTTTGGGACAGAGAGCTCTGATGTTGTTCCTGGGATCTATTGGAGCCACTCTCCCAGCTTAGGAGTCACAGGCCCGAGTGTTCCTACTACCACTGGGACCACTTTGGCCTTCACTTTCTACATCCTCTCTAGTTCCTCTTTCAGGCCCTGGTACTTCTCCAGCTTCTCATACT
>ML681972.1:35617854-35723856 GCA_007922195.1 Podocnemis expansa | reverse complement strand
GGCATGTGGGGGGCAGTAGCTGGGGTGGGGAGGCAGGCATTTGGGGGTTAGTAGCTATGGTACATGGAGGGGGCCTGCACTGGCATGAGGGGGCCCTGGACTGTGATCAGGGGGGCCCGCCAATTTAGGAGGGTTCCAGGACCCACCAAATTATACTAACGGAGGGGTGTAGGCAACCCCTGGCATGTGTACTGACAGCGGCACAAGAGCCCGCTTAGAGCGGCACACAGCACCCTCTGCAGTGCCACAGAAATTGTGTCTCCTGCCACTGAAAGCCACTCTGGGCAGCTTTTTTCAGGGGCAGCTGGGGCAGGGAGGTTCCCCACTATGCCCATGTTCTGGGCATGGTGCAGAAAGAAGATACCTGGAACTGCTTCTCTCCATGGTATACAGTTGCCAAGGAGCCACTATGGGTAGCTTCATTCCTCAGCATGCCTGGGGACCTCCCAAGAGGAGCTGCTCCAGGCAGCTTGTTTCCATGGTATCCCTGGCGACCCCTGTACCCAGGCATGTTGCCAAGAGGAGCCACTGTAGGCAGCTTCTTTCCACAAGTGGCTCCTTTCAGTAGCATGCCAGTGAAGCTCCCCCCTCGCTGCCCCCCAACCTCCAGCTATGGCTGCTGCCAAATTTTCAGACAGCTGCTGCTTTTATTTCTGTGGAGGGAGCCACTGGCACTAGATGACAGTTGAGGAGGAGGGTCTGGCAGAGGGGTTGGCAAAGTTTGCTGACCCCTGCTTTAACCCCTCCCTGAATATGAGTGTACTTAGCCTCCTGGGAACATGAATTCACACCACATTAGCATAGTCCTTTGCATACAAACATCCTTGTATCTTATTACCATTGATTCCCATGCTATTAACATTCCAGCTATCTTTTCATTACACCGTTTTATAACAGTTTTAGTTGCTTTAAGTCAGGGGTGTCAAACTCATTCAGTGTGGCGAGCCACACTGGAGGGCAGGACACCTGACGAGGACCATGTATCTGCACAGGCTCCCCAACCCTTTCCCCTGCCAGATTCAGAGCATCATGGGCTCCCCTTTCCCCTCTCCTACCCTGCACATTGGATATCTTCCCTTTCTCCTGCCCTGTGGGCTCCCCTTCCCCACACTGTCTCCCAGATCTTCTGCTGCTGGGCTGCTCCCGGACACCAATTCCCCTTCCCTTTCCACTTCCCCTACCAAGTGGCATCAAGCAATGTCTGTCACAGTCACAGCCACAGGCAGGCTGGGCTCCTACCTCCCCCCCCCATCAGTCATTCAGCATGCTGGCATTTGGTTGGGCTCAGTCCTGGCTGGCCTTTGATTGGCTTGTTCCCACATGGGCCCTTACTATTTTTTCCTTTCTTATGTGAGTCATGTAAAGTGCTGTCGATCAAATTAGCATTTTGACTGACTGACAGTGAACAGCTGGGGTGGAGGGGTGGCGCGGGAATCTCCTGCTGTAACTGAGACTCTGATTGGTTGACTGCCACAGCAGAGCTGAGCCAGGATTGGCTGGAGCACTTCCTTTGTTCCCCTGTGCTGTGACTCGGATCGATGTGAGTGAGGCAGAAGCAGGCTTAGCCATGCTCTGTTGGTGGCAGCCTGTCTTTGCTGTTTGCTGCGGAGAGCTCCTAGTCACAGTCCAGGCAGCAGCTCCACGGGCCAGATCAGTGCCCTTGGCAGGCCAAATTCAGCCCACGGCTCATGAGTTTGACACTCCTGCTTTAAGATAGCATGTTATACTCCTCTGCAATAGCAAAACATAACTAGTCTGTACATTTTGGAATTTATAACCAACTCTATTCAATTAAATAGTTAACCATAGTATATTTAATCCTGCCTCTATCACCTTTGAGTAGTTTTCCCAGGACATAAGTTATAACACAACTTTCTCCAGGTTGATAATGCTACACAGCTTCATCAGATATTAGTTCACTTTAGCAATGTTGGTAACACTGCATCTGTAAAGGTTCTGCATTTGGGACTGAATCCACAAAAGGACTTGGGTACATAGTTGCCAGTTCACAAGTCTAAAACTCCCTTACTCAGTTGTCATCTGATACTGAAGGCGCCTAAAGTCTCTTGGCACCTAGATTTCCATCAAAAAAGTCTGCAAGGTATGTTCATAAGTGCCTCATTCCTGACTCCAGCCACCATTTAAATGCCTATCTCACCCTTAAACCACAGATGGACTCTCAAAACAGGTGTTGTCCTGCCTATCTTGCCCATGAGGCCTAATCTTCTAGGTGTTCTCAGAGTAACTCTAACTCCACTCAAAATGGCTGGGGTGAAAAAGAGGAGGCACTGGTGGCCTTCTTGTAATCTTCAGTCCCCTTGTCAGAGGACTTACTTGAAAATCGACACACTTAAGTTCATTGTCCCTCTTCTGCCTGATGTGGAGCTGGGATTTGATTGTAGGTCTCCTGCCTCAGGTTAGTGTCTGAACCAGTGGGTTAAAAATTTTAAGGAAGTTGCTGCTTTCTTCTTGGCTCTTTGTGTAGAGTTAAGTATGCACATCCATGAGTCTTGTAAGAAACAGCTTTTATTGTTCTTTCCTGATTCAAAACATATCTGGGATATCTTGGATGTTCCAAGTAAATCTCTGATTTGACATTTGACATTTTGTTTTTACAATATATGACTCTGGGTCTTTCAATATGCTGACTTTGAGATTCTATCATTCGTTCTTAGATCAACTCTTTCCCCAGTTACTTATATAAGGGCTTGTCTACTTGGGGAGTTCAGTATGCAGCAAGTTTTAGTGCATTGGGTGGTGAATAGTATACAGTCTGCACTGAGGATGTACACACAGGATTCTGTTTCAACCCATATCATTATATAATGGTTTTGAATGTATGACATCACATTTCTTCTCTCCTTTATTTCATATCAGTTATATTTATAGATCTAGTATATGTTAAGTAAATCCTTGTTTGTCTGCCCATTAGCATCTGTATCATGGAAACCAATCCTTCTGCTGGCCTGTTTTTAAGATCTGTTGGGGCTAGATAAAGATCTTTATGCTCATGTGTAGCTCTCTTTAAAAGATTGTTCACTGTTTGTTTGAATAGATCTCTTGACTATCCTATTACTTTGCAGAGCATTTAGTGAGTTTAGACTTGGGTCTTAAAGAACTTCTGACATTGTGCACTTGAAAAATAAACTTTATCAGTAAGTGGAGGTTAACTAGTACCTAAGCAGTCAACCAACCTCACCCTTAGGCAGTCTGTGACTCTTCTCCCACCAGGGGCTGCATAGGGGTTAATGCATTAATGGCATACTGCAGTGGTTCCCAACCTGTGGTCCCGGGACCCCCAGGGGTCCGTGGACATGTTGCGGGAGTCCGCAGAGCCTCTCCTTACTGGGGCTGGAATCCAGCCACAGACCTGATGCTCCCTGCCAGGGCTGCCTTTCCCCTCTTGTGGCCAGATCCTGGCAGGGGCATAGGGCTGCAGTGGCTCCCCAGCAGGGGCAAGGGCAAGGGCAGGGGGCCAGAGCTCCTGCGGCTCGGCTCCCCAGCAGTGTGGGCCATGGTGGAAGCAGCGCTGCTCACTGGCTGTCACAGCGCCACCACCATAGTGATGTGAGCCAGAGTCTGCCCGTGTGGGCCAGATTACATAATCAGCCAGGGGGGATGCAAATTTTTTTTCTGTTTGTTAAAAAGGGGTCCCCAGCCTGAAAAAGGTTGGGAACCACTGGCATACTGTAACCTCTCAATCCCAGAGTCAAGAAAAAGTCATACAATCTACAAAGATTGAATTATAAAGTGTTCACAGAGTCCTTTGGCTTCCACCTCTCCCCCTGCCATATAAATTGGTGATGACAGCCATTCATAGGATGTCAGTCCAACATAGGGCACATAGATGCAACAGTAAATTGCTATTGTATTTTGTACTTCTTCATAACATTGTCCCAGGATTTTCTCATTATCACCTTTCATTCAAAGATATTATTAGCCATTTGGGACCAAATGGTTCATCAGTTTTCAGGATCTAGGGGCTTGCTTCTCTTAGGAGGAGAAATTGATGACGGAGTCAAGCATTTTTTGACACAAGCCTGTTTTTTTTTTAAAGAAAGAATCTTAAAATTGTACCCCCCCTCCCCCGAACACAGTAGGAATAGGTGGGAGGGAGGGAAACCAGCAGGTAGTTTCTTTGCTTACAGTTTTAGACCTTTCTCGATCAGCTTCTCCCCAAAGTTCTCACTCACTTACATTTTTTTTCTTGGGGGGAGGGGGGGTCACAGTACATGGGCTTCTCTGCAAAGAAAAACAAACAGCTCCACCAATCAGTAGTCCACCTCCTACTCTTGTTATATTATTCACCAGTAAAACTCATGCCTTGGTATGTGCATGTGTGTTCTGCAGTGGTGCCTGTTCTTTCAGCTATCATAGTCCATAAAGAAGCTTGATTGGTTTTTGCATTCATATTAATGATGAGCAGGAATTATATCCATCAGCTTCAATGAGACTTTACCCAACCCCCAGCATAGCAATATCACACACCCTTACAAATGTTAATTGATATTCCTGTGATCTCTGTGAATTAGTACTTTACTTGTTTTATAGATACATGACCAAACTGCAGCTGACATCTGTGGAAACTATAGGTGCTCAGCATCTGTGACACTACTATAGAGATTCAAATGAGGGCAAATAGAATTTCAGGGAATTCCCAGAAATATGCTCCTAAGTGACTTTCCCAAAGACACAGCTAATTAGTGGCAGAGAGCTGGGAATAGAATCCAGAATTCCTTGCATTCATTCCCTGCTCTGCCCATTTGACTACATTTTCCCCCTCTCATACAGGGGTTGGTCCAAAGACCACTGAAGTCAATGAGAGTGTTTCAGTTAATTTCAATGGCCAATGGATCAGACCTAGAAAGCATTTCAGTAAATATCACATCACATTCTGATTAAAAAATCTAGCACTATTTAAAATCAATATCATAAATATGAAAGGAATGAAAATCTGGCTAGCTAGTATATCTCAAAACCTAGCTCTTAATGCAGAACTGTCAGTTATAGGGGGTGTTTCTTTTGTAGTCTTTCAAAGATTGATTATCAGCCCAGTTCTATTCAGTATTTAATATAGTCCTCCTGGTACCTAAAGGACTCAATGATTTCAGTGGCAGTTCATTTGGTTGTTAAATGCTTGTCTAAGCCATGTAAGTAATCCTACTGAAACCAGGGATCACAGGATTTGTTTTAAGTAGAGTATTATTTTGTATAAGATGGAAATAAGTCACTCTATTTTATCTGGTCAAATTTTTTGCTGATATATTTGGCATAATTTGTGTTTGTCATTTATTTAATTCTTCATCTGTTCCTTAGAGATTCTCTGTGTTACCTAACTGTGCCTAAATGTATTGGGGCCTACAAAATGTTTAGCGAGAGAGAAAAGTGATTTCTATTTATCAAATATAATTTCTTTTGTTTCCAACTCATGATTTCTTTCCATTTATTTACTGGTCTGTATGAAAACATAACTTCTTTTTAAGTGATTAGAGACACTATCTTTCTTTTGAGTAACTTGCATACTTTGGGTAAAGGTCATAGTAGATAGATACATAAATATGCATATCTTCTGCTGTATCATTTTCATATTAAACAGATAGATGGAGGAAAGTACACAGCCAGACACAACATTATGCAGTTAGCCTCGTTAGTGTGTTGGTTCCAAGGGCAGTTTGAAGATCCCATGACCTGATTTCATCTAGTGAAAACTATGAAATGCTTGTTTCAAATTCAGTTTGCAACATGCTGGAAGATACAGTTCATATTTCTCTGATAAATGAAATAAAAAAGAAAAAGAACTGGACAGTGAGCCTCTGTAATCTAATCTGGCTTGCTGTGTTATATGATACTGAACTCTGTATGATGTAATTCTTGAGGTTTGACGAGATAATAAAGTCACATTCTGGCCAGCATTTTATGGTGTTATTTTACTTAAGATTGGTTTACATTCCAGACATGTCTTGTTCTTCACATTTCATTTCTTCAACAGGATCAAAAATCAGAAAGAACCATGACTGTTTTAATATACTAATGCTACTGATCTAAGAATTTATGATAGGAGTAGGTAGCCTTGTCCCATTGTTTTCAAAGCGATTCAGCTGGGCTGATATAGATAGAGTTCTTGTGTCAATATGGTAGACAAAAATTCAGATCATTACTATGGCAGATATGTGACATTCCAATAATCCTAGTGTATATGACCCAGTTTTTTACTTCACTATAGTAGGAAGAGTTAAAAGCGATAACTTTGCTGGAAGGAAATGCAGTTCAGGTGTCTACGAAGTTTATGCAGGTGAGAAAGATGGGTTTTCAGATTAAGGATGGTAAAGCTCAACAGCTAGAGGACTGGAAAAACAAAAACTTCCACTTGACTAGTCAATAGAAACTAATGGCTGCTTACTGTATTTCAAAAAGTGAGTGTTAAATACTGAAAGCGATGATAGTTGAAATTATGAAAACTCCATAATAATGGTTAGCATCATGGACTGAAAAACAATGAGCTTGTAATACTATACTGGGCTTAGATCAGTAAATAATTGTAATGTTTTGATGTACACTCCATTTGAAGCCTATTTATATGAGGTAGCTGAAGAAACTGTGCAATAGTTCAGTGTTTATACCTTTTTTACAAGACAAAATGTTTTAAGTATAAGTTCACTATATAGTGAATTCAATGCGTATTGAGAAAACAGAAGTATGTGTTTTGTCACTAGAGTTACTCTGAGTTTTCAAGAGTTTTTTGTGCAGCGTGGGAGGGCTCTAGGAAAAAGTCCTATCTTTAAGTTTGTGCCTGTGCCATACTAAAGCAACAATTCAAAATATGAATGCTATCTACAACTTCTTGTAAATTCCTCTATTTCTGTTAAGGTACCACCATCACCATAGTACCTAATTGCCTGCTTTATGTACTTGAGTGCATTCTTACTTTTGATACAGTAATTTAACAAAGAATCTCACTGATTTTACTAAAAAGATGTAGACTTCTCTGTATGTACCAGTAACACTTTCCAAAACCAAGATTTTTACCAGCATATGGTATATCTTCCCAGCATATTTTAAGAACTGAATCCTAGACAAGTTCTGTAATGAATTATGAATATTTTTGCTAAAATATTTTTAACCTTTCAGTCAAATAAGCAATGTTAAAATAGTTACTCCGTTACTTCAGTGTCACAATTTTGTTGTGACCTATGAAAAACTGAAATCTTTCATGCTATGATTAACTGGAATGCATAGCAAAGTAACATAGGGGTTGTAAAATACAGTTTCTCTATAAATAATCATACCTTAAATACAAATATGAAATAAATCATGCTATAATTGTCAACTTGAATGGTATTTCATTTTATTCACTGTTTTTCAATAAAAGCTTATTATGAAGTTTCTCAATTTTATCATGCACTATATGAAATTTATATTTTAAGAAAATATTATCTAACCATAAAGCTATGAATTTCCAACATCCCAGGACACACAAACACTTAGAATCATAGGGTTGGAAGGGACCTCATAGGTCATCTAGTCCAACCCCCTGCCAGAGGCAGGGCCACTCCCACTAAACCATCCCAGTCATGGTTTTGTCCATCCAGGCCTTAAACACCTCCAAAGATGGAGATTTCACCACCTCCCTCAGCAGCTCATTCCAAGGCTTCACCACTCTTCCAGTAAAAAAGTTTTTTCTAATATCCAGCCTCAACCTCTCTAACCACAACTTGAGACCATTGCTCCTCGTTCTGTCCTCTGTTATTACCAAGAACAGTCGAGCTCCATCTTTCTTAGAGCATCCCTTCAAGTAGTTGAAGGTTGCTATCAAATCCCCCCTTAATCTTCTCTTCTGCAGACTAAATAAGCCTAATGCTTTCAGTCTTTCCTCATAGGGCTTGTGCTCCAGCCCTTTAATCATTTTGGTTGCCCTCCGCTGAACTCTCTCTAGCATGTCCCTGTCCTTTTTGTAGTGGGGAGCCCAAAACTGAACACAGTATTCTAGATGGGGCCTCACCAGTGCAGAATAAAGGGGAATGATCACATCCCTTGACCTGCTGGTAATACTTCTTTTGATGCAGCCCAGTACGCCATTGGCCTTTTTGGCAGCAAGAGCACACTGCTGACTCATATCCAGCTTCCCATCCACCAGGACCCCCAGGTCCTTTTCTATACTGCTGCTACTTAGCTGAATGTTTCCCAGCCTGTAGCAGTGCATGGGGTTTTTCCATCCCCTCTGCAGGATTTTACAATTGTCCTTATTGAACCTCATAAGATTTCTATTGGCCCACTGTTCCAATTTATCTAGGTCTCCCTGAATCCTGTCCTTGCCCTCCAACGCATCTACTGTTCCCCCCACCTTGGTGTCATCCGCGAACTTACTGAGAATGCAGTCTATTCCATCATCTAGATCACTGATGAAAATGTTGAACAGAACCAGCCCCAGGACCGACCCCTGGGGCACACCACTCGTGACTGGCTGCCAGCTAGACATGGAACCATTGATTCCTACATGCTGAAACCGTTGATCTAGCCAGTTTTCTATCCACCTTATAGTCCACCTATCCATCCCATACTTCCTTAATTTGCCAATGAGAATGCTGTGGGAAACTGTATCAAAAGCCTTGCTAAAATCAAGGTATTTCACATCAGCGGTTCTTCCTGCATCCAGAAAACCAGTCATCTGATCATAGAAGGAAATGAGATTGGTCAGACATGATTTAACCTTGGTAAATCCATGCTGACTGTTCCTGATCACTTTATTTTCCTCTAAGTGTTTTAGGATGGCTTCTTTGAGAACCTGCTCCATAATTTTTCCAGGGATTGAGGTGAGGCTGACTGGTCTGTAATTCCCCAGATCCTCCTTTTTCCCTTTCTTGAAAATAGGCACTACATTTGCTTTTTTCCAATCCTCTGGCACCTCCCCCATTCTCCATGAGTTTTGAAAGATAATGGCCAGCGGTGCTGCTATCTCATCGGCCAATTCCCTTAGCACCCTTGGATGCAGTTCGTCCGGCCCCATGGACTTGTGCACATCCAGCTTCTTTAAGCAGTCCCTAACCTGACCTTCCATCACCAAGGGCCTCTCTTCTTCTCTCCAATCTGCCATACCCATGGTAGTGGGCTGGGAGCTGACCCTGCCTGTGAAAACTGAAGCAAAAAAAGCATTGAGCACTTCAGCTTTTCCCTCATCCTCTGTCACGAGGATGCCTGCCCCATTCAGCAAGGGTCCTACACCATCCCTGATCCTCTTCTTGTTATTAACATACTTGTAGAACCCCTTCTTGTTATCCTTTACATCCCTTGCTAGCCGCAGCTCCATTTGTCCTTTGGCCTTTCTGATTTTATCTCTGTAGTCCCTAGCAATATCTTTATATGCCTCCTTACTCATCTGACCAAGTTTCCACTTCCTGTAAGCCTCCTTTTTATGTTTAAGCTCAGAGCAGAGTTCTCTGATAAGCCATTCTGGCTGTCTCACATGTTTGTTCTTTCTCCTAATTGGAATGGCAACTTCCTGTGCCCTTATCAGGGTTTCTTTAAAATATAACCAACTCTCTTGGACTCCTTTCCCCTTCAGATTAGCGTCCCAAGGGATCCTCTCCATCAGTTCCCTGAGGAAGCCAAAATCTGCTTTTTTGAAGTCCAGGGTTTTTGTTTTGCTTCTTTCCTTCCTTCCTTTAATCAGCATCCTGAACTCAACCATGTCATGGTCACTACTGCCTAGCTTGCCATTTACCTCTACCTCCCTGATCAATTCTTCCCTGTTTGTGAGCAGCAGGTCGAGAGGTGCAAGGCCCCTAGTTGGTTCCTCTAGCATTTGTACTAGAAAGTTGTCCCCAACACTCTCTAAAAATTTCCTGGATTGCCCATGCACTGCTGTATTGGCCTCCCAGCAGATGTCAGGCTAATTGAAGTCTCCCATCAGCACCAGGGCTTGTGATCTAGAAGCTTCCGCTAGTTGTCCATAGAATACCTCATCCACCTCCTGCTTCTGGTCTGATGGTCTATAGCAGACACCCACCACAACATCCCCCTTGTTGCTTTCCCCTCTCAGTGTGTAACCCACAGCCTTTCTATTGGCACGCTTCCACTTCCATAATGGAGCTCTGAGCAGTCATAGAGCTCTTTTCCATATCGTGCTACTCCTCCCCCTCTTCTTCCCTGCCTGTCCTTCCTGAACAGTTTATACCCATCCATGGCAGAGCTCCAGTCATGCAGACTATCCCACCACATCTCCGTTATTCCTATGATATCATAGTTCCTTGTCTGCGCTAGTATTACCAATTTATCTTGCTTATTTCCCAGGCTCCTCGCATTAGTGTATAGGCATCTAAGATAACCTGGCCGATTGCCCTACTTTGTCATTTTGATTTTCAGTTCTATTACATATACCTCCTTGCATTTTTTCTTGGAGTTCTCCTCCCCCACTCTCCTCATGTATTGGGGCTTCAGTAGAGCACTTAAGACAATTATTTGATTCCCTCCCCCATGTTCCAACTACCTTCTCTTTTATTGCTGGTGCTACAGTCCCAGCACCCCCCAAGTTCCATCCCTTCCCCCAGATCACCCACATTGTCAGTTACCTGTGGGCTTTGGTCTCCTTCCCCCATTGAACCTAGTGTAAAGCCCTCCTCACTAGGTCAGCCAGTCTGTGCCCAAATATGCTCTTCCCCTTCCTGGACAGGTGAAGGCCATCTCTGCCTATCAATCCTCTGTCCTGAAACAGGACTCCATGGTCAAGGAAGCCAGATCCCTCCTGACCACACCATCTTCTCAGCCAGGCATTCACTTCTAGGATGCATCTGTCTCTCCTCAGGCCTCTAGCCTTGACTGGAAGGATCGAGGAGAACACCACCTGTGCTCCAAACTCCTTCACCCTCACTCCCAGAGCCCTGAAGTCACCTTTGATCTGCTGAGGATCACCTCTCACAGTATCATTGGTACCCACATGGATAAGAAGCATGGGGTAGTAATCTGAGGGTTGGATGATTTTTGACAATCCATCCGTTACATCTCGGATACGGGCACCTGGCAGGCAGCATACCTCTCTAGAGGCCTTGTCAGGGCAACAGATGGGTGCCTCCGTTCCTCTCAGGGGTGAGTCCCCAATCACTACAACTCTACGTTTCCTCTGAGGTGAGGTGGCTGTGATCTGCCCAGCCTCTGGGGTGGATGGCATCTCCTCTACCTCCTTCATTGTGTCCAGCACCGCATAACGGTTCCTCACCACAATGGATGGTGGGATGTGAGCAGGCGTGGAGCACTGTCTACTGCCAGAGGTGACCAGCTGCCAGTGTCCTTCCTCTGCCATAGGCATCCCATCCATTTCCAGAGCTGTGGCAGTAGCCCTTGGCACTGGGATAGGGACCTCCTCCTTGCAGGTCTCATCGTGGACACTGTCAAGGAACTTTTCCAGGGCATGGATACCCCTGATTCATGATACCTCCTCCTGTAACTCTCCTACCTGTTTCCGGAGACATGCCACCAGAAGGCACCTATCACATAGATTCACCTCCCTAGCCTGATCATCAGTGGCAGGAAAATGAAGGCCACAGTCCCTGCAAATCCACACCAGGATCTGGGTGGAGATATCCATGGTCAGACCGTCTGTCTGGCTACAAACAGAAGCAAAGGAAACAGAAGGGGCGCTGGCACCAGCAGTGTGGCTCCTCTTCACCATTGTGGCCTTACCAAACTGCTCCCCAAACTCCCTCGCAAGCTCCCCTGTTCATTCTGTCACCTGAAAGAAGGAGGCAGTAAAAATAAATTTTCAGGTAATTTTAACATTGAAACAAAAACCATATTCTAATTATACAATCAGCCTGAAAATATGTTATGCTGAAGAAAAAAAGACACACATGTGACACTAAATACAGTTTATTGATCAGTTGTAAATACTAAATGATCCTATACCTAATCACTCAGTTGTTAAGTATAGTTTTTCTGTAAGAAATGTCATTGTATAATAAGTAGTCAAAAGTTGAATTTAGATAAATGATACCTGGATTTTTCCGAGTCATAGTCAAGAATTTCAGTATTTTAAATTTCAAAGAAAATTCCTTATTACTCATTTTCTCTTCATAACCTAGCAAAAGAGAAAAATTACATATTGCAGAGCAGTTAATATGGTTTTATCCCTTTAATCAAAGTTCCCTCTTGAAACTATTTCCTTCCAGAGAACACCCATTTCCATTCACTGGAATAAAATATATTGTTAGAAAACTAATCATATTCAAAGAATTGATACATGTGTGACAGAGCAAAGTCTGTGCATGCAATGAGCAGGTGGAAAGCATTCCATTGCCAACAGGCTGTCTGGAAATTTGGATTCAAAAGCCTGACAGGGAATTTGAGACTGAGAGGGTTTTTTGTTTGTTTGTTTTTGTTTTGTCTCTGTACTGTTGAACAAAGTGTTCAAGGAACAATTATTGTTCCTGATCTAATTCCCATTTACTTCACTGTAGAGATCTGGTTGGGCCTAAAAGTTAGGATACAAGCTGACTCAGCCCAAGCCCAACCCTGAGAGGATTGAATTATTTTCCATCCAGACCCAATCCAAACCCTTCCATCCACAAAACAGAGTCAGCATTGCTACTCCATGCCCATGGCATTACCTCTTCTCTTCATCTCCAGGTGGTTGATGCAGTGTTGATTCCTGCCATCCACTGCTGACTGCTGCACTCGAGATGTGCTGAGGAGAGAGACTGACTGGCTACAAATCCTCAGCACATCATCTGTACAGTACCCAAAGCACAGCAAAGTGGCTGTGGCTATAGCAGGAGGAGAGCATGTAGCTACTGCACACCGACACCATGGGCAGGAGGCGAGTTGACTTAACCCAGGCCTGAGTTTGCTTGTTTTCCCATCTAGCCTGGACCCAGCAAGAGCAATCTGGCCTCACCAGGTTATAGGGCTTTATTTCATTGGAGGTTGGATCAAGCTCCTCATGAATATGTGTTACAGGTGTTGTAGCTCTCTAGTTACTTAATAATAGCTTTTCTGGTTGATCATTCTGTTCTGAGGAACGTATTGTCCTGTCTTTCAGACAGATACATCAAATTGCCATGATGACAATTGACTCATTAGGAGGAAGGTTTCAAACTGATTTAATTAAATAAAGTAACTTTCAAATGAAAGTGGTTAAAAGTAAATATATGCTTGCAGTCCCTACTAAATCACTTTATAAATTATCATTTAAATCTGATTATTAAGAAGACAAGCATTTGCAAGTTCTCACTGTTATCTGAAAATCTTCATGTATCTGGAAGGAAACAGAAATTATCACAAATGTATCTCTACTTACAATGTGGCTCTTAAACAGAGCTATATTAGGAAGTATTTCTGGATTCATACCAAAACAAGCAAGGAGTCCCGTGACACTTTTAAAGACTAACAAATTTATTTATCACATGAGCTTTAATGAGAGAAAATCCCACTTCATCGAAGCTTTTAAGCTTCAAAGTTTCAAAGCATCTGATGAAGTGGGGTTTTCTTCCACGAAAGCTCATGCAATAAATAAATTTGTTAGTCTTTAAAAGTGCTACAGGACTGCTTGTTCCTTTTGCTGAACTACCAGTAGACGAACAAGGCAACCCCTTTGGAACTAGATTCACACTGTATTTAATGAGTTTAGGTGTTCAAGGCACTTCATTCTGTTCACCAAATTCAACAAAGTGGGATTTTCTCTCACAAAAGCTCATGTGATAAAAAAATTAGTTAGTCTTTAAAAGTGTCACCAAGACCCCTTGTTTGTTTCAGATTCAGGAAAAGACTCCTGAATTACCTCATCTGAATACATGCATTTAAGAATCTTAACAACCTAATGCTAGAAGAACCATTTCACATAGATCATCCAAAATATTTTTTCTTAATTGATTTATAACAGATGTTTTCTGTTTGCATATGTCACAAAAAAGCAAACGGTCAGGTAACTACTGTATTCAGCCCTGCATCAAGACATGTTTAGTATCAACATAAGGCTTTGAAAAAAGAGCAGTGAAGGTCACAGTATTTTGTGGCATGGGTGTCATTGAACTGAGAGTCATGTTGCACCTGCTTTTAAATTGTAACATGCCATCTTAGTTGCTGCAGCCAATATAACAGGTGTGTGATATGCCTTTCACTTTACTGACATCCATGCTAGATGCCACTAAATACTGCCACCTCCGTTGAAAAGTAACAATGTCCTTTTAAACTGTGTGGAAGCTCAGAGTAGGATTCTATCTATCCAACACTGCCAAGGAATATTCAAAATATATACAACATTTCTGAGTGGAAATGTCTGCACTGAGACCTTTATTTAAACAGATATAGTTGATGGATACATATATTTTCATAATCTCCTTCCTAGCTTCACTTTTGTGAGGCTTCTGTATGTTCTTCATTCTGCTTAAAGTAATAGTCAAGGTGGGGAGAATCCAGTTAGTGACAAGTCTAAAAGAGCTATTTTGATCTTATTTTTGACTATTTTTTGAGATCTATTTGCAACAATGCAGAAGGGCCTCAGTTTTGGAGTAAAACATTATGAGTTATTGTTCAACAACTATAAATCTGCATAGTTCTGCTGACTTAACTGGTCCTACACTACTTCACACCAACAGATGATCTCAGGATTTCATTGGTAACCATATCTTGTTTTAGAACTTGTCCCTATTTGTAATGCAAGAGGCTGTCAAGGTTCCCCAGTTTCATAGCTCAGCGCCCAAAACAGTTTGGTCAAAATGTTTATTTGTGTATTATGCTATGATTCTAAGGATGATATTTGGTTGTAGATAAGATCACATCTCAGCATATCTCTGTGATTTATCTTGTTGGGAGAAGGGACACTGCAGATAATATAGTCAGGGAATTTAATACCCATCCTAAATCAATCACATTCCCCTTAATTCACCTAACACAAATAAGTAGTTGAGCCAGTACCCTCCATAGGAACAACAGTGAACTCCATTTTGCATGAAGTACCTGATTTTTAGGGAGCTGTGTTAGAGAATAGAACTAGGGGAGGCCTGCATGCTGTCACTAAATTCATGAACACTGAAACAAGTAATATTTGATTGTATTATTATTATATAGTGGTATTAGCATAGTATCTACAAGCTCTAGTTACGATTAAGGACCTCATTGTTCTAGCTGCTGTCCAAACATGGAATGAACATGGTCCTTCTTACAGTATAAGTATAAAATAAGAGACAAAAGATGAGTACATAGACAGCTGGAAGTACAAGGAAACAATGAGACAGTGTTGGTCACCGTAATAGGCAGTGGTTTCAGTGTACCAATAGTTTAACCATTGTCAATTTTTTTGTAGGCCTCATGGCAAATACAAGTTTTAAGTAGGGTTTTGAGGGAGGATAATTAGTCAGTTTTATGAATGTTTATGGAAACCTTCTCTCAAATGTGAGGGGCACCATGAAAGCATGAAGGTGTTTGTTTAAAAATTTAACAAGTGGGTGATGGAGATTGTCATCATTGGTCAATCAGAGGCAGGAGTCAACATCTTTATAATGTATGACAGATGATAGGGTGGAGATAGGCCATGAGGGGGGGCTAAAAAGTGACAGAAAGTAGCTTATGTTTGATGCAATTGAGAAGAGGGAGGACCCCAATGAATGGATGCCAAGAGGGGTGATGTTCAAAGTGATGAGCTAGAAAAATGATCTGTACAGTTGCATTCTGAAAGATATGAGTGGTTCAAGACTGTAGCTGTTAAGAGCAGAGAAATATGTTGCAGTCATAGAGACACAAAAGGATGAAAGCCTGGACACAAGACTTTTAGATATGTGGATGAAGAAGGACCATGTCTTAAAGATGTTATGCAGAAAAAATGTTTAAAATTTATATTAGTGCCCATGGGATCTGACTGAAGCAAGTCCTGTTGTCATATAACTTTTATTATTGCCTGTGGCTTGAGCTTTGAAGAGGAGTGAGTTTTAGATATGTTTATTTTTAAGAGACTGTATCTTAGAGGTGAATCTAGCAGTGGTAGACGATCTGAGAGCAGCACTAGCAGGGCACACTGACACAGAAGATGGCACAGTAGCTCCTGTGAAATACTACAAAAGCCCAAAGACATTACTGGACATGGCAGACAACAGCCATGATGAAGTTAGCCTACACCCAGTCCTAACCATAGTGGCACATGACTTTCCTGACAGAAAAGATTCAGATAAGACCAATGAGCCAAGAGATCAATGACATTTGCTCACAGAAGAGAGATGGCAACGTCACTGTGGAACTGTCCTCCACTAAATCACCACTGACATGAAAAGTCATGTAATTAAATCTGCAGTCTGCCTTGTGATCTGGCTGGCAATTGGTGATGGTTTGTATCCAGACAGGACAGAGTAAAATGGATTTCTGGGTTCCCTAATTTAGATAACTGTGCATCCTGAATAAAGTCAACTACTGGAAAATTGAGAAAGAAACATCTTGGATTGATAAAAATTACAACTTGGAAAGTAAGAACAATATTTACAAATTTCTATAGGCTTTCATTGTTGAATAGTTAAAACTGCACATCTGCACTAAATTGCTGATGTGCTACTGATGGTCACTTCTCCTGTCCGGCTATGAGAGCTGGAGACATAAAAAGAACACTCTCAGAAGACTCAGAGCATCAAGTTTTGTTGTTTTAGAAAAATATTAAAAACTAACAATAATAAGTGAATGAAGAGATGATATGAAGCGTGCATCTTAAAAGAGGACAATTATTTGGGACTCTAGGTAAAAGAATAGTATCTTTTTATGGACACATAGCTCACTAATTACAGAGTGACTCACTTCCAGCACTCTACTGTTAGACAAGATCACAAGTGAGCCAGAAAGAGAAGAAAGGAAACCAATTACAGCAGAAGTATCATCAGATAGAATTGTATTTAAAGGTGTCCAGTGGAAGTTTTACAACTCTGATGCAACTATGAAAGAAGAAAGTTGGTGGTTGATGGCCTCCACACTAGAGATAGCACTTGAAGAAGAATCTTGACTAATTTAAAATCCACTAATATCAGGCAGATTTCATTTCTTTAAGTATTTGTCCTATCATATATGCCTGAAAGCACAGCTAAAAACACACTAAAAAAAAAGTAGCTACAGCAGCATAAAAAGTAGGATGGACTAGCCACCCTCAGTACAATTCCTGGTGAACCCAAGATATGTACGCAGGTGTCTAGCCCGTCTCGTTGCTTGAGTCATTGTGGCTATACCTATTGTGACAGGGTCAGACCTGATGGCTTGAGGAGAGTAGTAGAAAGTGTATATATTGAGCACAGGATGAGGAAATCCTTGTTCCCTGGGGAATTTAGCCAAGGTTATTCCAGGTTAATTAAGTCACTGGAAGCCAATTAAGGAGCCTGCTGCACTGCTTAAAAGCCTCCTTCTCAAGCAGGCAGGGGCAGCTGAAGGTTTGGTGGGAGGGGAAGTGGAGCAGAATACAGTAGAGCTGTACTGCTGGACATGAATTGAACTGATTGATTGCTGCATCTCGTTCTGTAAATTCCCCATCTTCAAGCATTTGACAATGTGGGATTTTCTCCCACAGAAACTAATGCAATAAATAAATGAGTTACTCTTTAGAAGTGCAACAGGACTCATCTGTTTTGCTGAACTAGACTTAACACGGCTACCCCTTTGGAACTTGTTAACATGATGAAGGTACAGGTTTTAGGGAGAAGCCCACCTACACAGGACCCAGGGCTATTAGGCACTGTGACCTGACGGAGGACCCTGCCACTCAGAGAACTGAGCAAGGGAGTTGTGGTGGGGCAAACCCATACAAACAGGGAGGATTGCAGACTCTTAATGACTCCAGGCAAGGAAGCTGTGAAAACACTCCCCACATTCAGGGAGCATATCAGGAGCAGTGGGGCCAAGGGCAGGTGACCCAGAGAAGACAGTAGCTCTCCTGGACTCAGCTGTTGGAGGCTGCTACAAATAGGGTGCTTGGGTTGGGACCTGGGGTGGAGTATAGGACTGGGCCCCCCACCCAATTCTCTCTCTGCCATTCAGCCATACTAGGGCAGCTGAACAGAGAACAAACCTCAATGAGGAGGCCAATCAGGCTACAACTTGAACTAGTCCCAACAGTGGACCTCCACCTTGGGGAAATTGGGAGCAAGAAACCTCATTATACCAGGCCGCAGAGTAGAAGCTTGGGACCTGCAGAGGCAGGCTAGGCCTCACTCCACCATATTATACATATAGTGTTTTCACTTAATGAGAGCTAGCACACATGTGTGTACTGGAGCTGGAAATTATACCTTCCAGCCCTAGTGCAGACATATCATGAGACTGGTAGTGCTGATTCCAGAGAGGATAGCCTTATATAGAAGAGCACTCATGGTTTTGGAGCAGGCTGACTCATGAATTTTTAAACTCATGGGGTGGGCACTCCTATTATCTTGTCTTTAATGTGGTTGCTTTTCTAAATATCACATTTTAAAATATTTTATACACATCAGTTCAAATAAATAATAAAAATTGTGTATGAAAAACCTAATGAATGAGCACTGTGTCCCAAACCAATACCTGTCAGAATTGTATATGAGCAGTGAAGTATTAGACAGTCCAAAGCTATTATTAATGATTATTACATTTAACAGTACCTTTAATTTGGCAGGCATTTTACAGCTAAAAATACAAGATCCTTGATCTGGAGAGCTTGCAGTCTAGTTTTATGGCTAGATATCTTAGAAACTGGAGGGGACCAGGAGAGGTCATTGATTCCAGTTCCTTGCACTCATAGCAGGACCAAGTACTCTCTTAAACTATCCCTGACAGGTGCTTGTCTAACCCAGTGGTTCCCAAAGTGTGCTGTGAGCATCCCCGAGAGCTGGAGTTAAAGTTCCCTCCCTGCTCAGCCCAGCCACATGGGCTGTGCAGGGCTGGGAAAAGGCAGGGGTTAAAGTAAGGGGAAAGGCACAGTTCCGGGCCCCCTTATTTTTAGGCAGGCAGCATTCCAGCCCCTCTAAAGATAGAGGAGGGCACCAGAACGTGGTGTTCCGGGGGTCCCCTTAAAAATAGCATGAGCAGCTGGAAAACAGTGTTTCGGTAGCTCCGCCTTAAACCCCGCTCCACCTTAAGCCCAGCCAGCAGTTTGCTGCAGGAGGCTGGGAGTGTGTGAATCTCCCCCTGCAGTATAGAGCAGCTTGTGTCAGGCAGCCTGCAAACAAGCTGGGAGAGGGCTGCTGGGGGTTGTGTGGGGCAGCTGTGTGCATGTAGCAGAGGTGGGTGGGAGTGAATGTGTAGCAGAGGGTGTGTAGCTGGGGGTTGGGGTGGCTGTGTGTGGGGGGGTGTAGCTGGGGGCTGAAGGCCTAGTTCTGGCCCCTGCAGTGATGGGAGGGTCCATCACAGGCAGCAGGGGGCTGGGGGAGGGAACGATGGGACCCACTGGGGTAGGAGGGAGCAGCAGTTGAGTGAGGATTTGCCCTGGGTGGCAGGGAGCCACTGTGGAGAAGAGGAAGTGGAGCTCCCCTGCCCTACCTTCCCACTCCCCAGGTTCCCCCCTGCACCCCAATAAAGCCACTGTTGTTCTCCCTTCCTCTCTCCTCTCTTGCCACCCTTGTGCTGTTTCCCACATGGCTGCCCTTGTCCTCTTTTGCCACCCCTGCCCTGCTCTGCTCCCCACACTCACTCCTGCCACTGCACACGTCTCCTGACCTCCCCTGTTTTACGATCCCTGCTCTGCTACCCCTAGTACTCCACATAGCAGCATTTCCAAAACACTGTGCCATTGTTCATGAATATTCATAAGTAATTTGCATTGATTTGAATATTCATGAGTTTTGTAGTGGTGGTGTGCCCCGAAACATTGGAAGGTATCAAGCTGTGCCACAGCAGAAAAAAGGTTGGAAAACACTGATCTAACCTGCTGTTAAATAGTTCCAGTAATGGCAATTCCACAACTTGCTTAGGCAACTTGTTCCACTGGTTAATCATCCTGACAGTTAGGAATTTTTTCCTGATATCCAAATGACATATTGAATGACAGTAAAGTTGAGAAAGAACTCCAAAGGAAAGTATAGCATTTTATCTTACCTGCCTAATAAAGGAACTTTTTTGACATCAGGTGATATCCAAAAGCATACTAATCCAAGCACCTGGATATCAAGGTTGAAACTCTGGCCCCATTGAAGTCAATGGCAAAACTTCCACTGACTTAGATGGAGCCAGGATTTCACCCACAGATTCTTCAGTGACATTGCCATCTCTGCTATTTTAAATGTTGTTACTGTAAGTTTAAAATGAGATTAACTGGCACAATATCAAACAAGGAATGATGTAATCTCTAAGGCAGTGGACCCAGTTCTGGGTTGCAGCACTCAGGTGCTGGATTGTGGCATCCCCTGTTGGCACTGCCTTAAGACTGGAATGCATTGCTCAAAGATGTAACTTGGGTTATGTCCATAAAAGATTTTTTTCAACTGGGTCCTGAGAAAAAAAGTTTGAAAACCATTGCTCTAGAATATTCAAACACAAACCAATTAGAGTTCAAAACCAATGCTTTGGATGAAATCCTGGCTCTGTTGAAGTCAGTAGGAGCTTTGCCATTTATTTCATAGAAATGGAAGGCTGGAAGGGAACATCAAAGACATCAAGTCCAGCTCCCTGCCCTTGACAGCATCAAATAAATTTAGACCAGCTCTGGCACATGTTCATCCAACTGTTTTCTAGAAACCCCCAATATGGAGATTCCATAAACTTCTTTGGAAGTCTAATCCAGTGCTAAACTATCCTTAAAGATGGAAAGATTTTTAAATAATTGGTTAATCCAAATCTCCCTTTCTGCATGTTAAGGCAATTACTACTTGTCCTACCTTTGGCAAGCATGGAAAACAATTTATCACCATGTTCTTAAGAGCATTTAATACAGTGGTTCCCAATCTTTTTGGTTCAAGGACCCCAAATGTAATTTTTACAACCCTTAAGGGCCACCAGTCTAACAATTCATAAAAAATGTATTGATGTATTTGTATACAGTACAGGGTACACCATTAGAGACTACAGATCTATACATCTTTGAAAATAAACATTTATTTAGTGAAAAGCCAACTTACAATTTTTTTAAAAAATTGAACTGTAAAAGTCTTTTAAAAAACAGTTCCAAAATTTAAAACTTTAAAATTAAAAAAAGTAGAAGTCTTAAAAACAGTTCATTTCATGCAACAAAATGCTCCCATTTACAGAGTCCCTGCTCCTTGGTTATGATGGGTTGCTGGGAGAGCTGGGATCAGGCACTAGGCAGGAGGAGGGAGGGCTGGAAAGAGGCACCAGGCAGAAAAAAATTGTGGGAGACTGACAACTGCAGCCTAGTTTCTGGCTGTGTTCTGGGACTGGGCAGGAGGAACGAGCTGCAGTAGCCCAGCTTCTGCTCTTGGCTGTGTACTGGATAGGACCAGTCAGTAAGCAGGTGCTACAGCCCAGCTCCTGCTCTCGGCTGTCTGCCAGTGCCAAACTGGGCAGAAGAAATGAACTGCAGCCTGACTCCCTCTCCCAGCTGTGTGCTGGTACTGGACAAGAGGAATGCGTCACTGCAGCCTGGCTCCCATTACTGGCTCCATGCTGGCTCCAGCTCCCAGCTTTCAGTCACAGCCTGGCTCCCAGCTGCTTACCAGGACCAGTGGGAGGCAGGCGACCACAGCCTGGCTCCCAGCTGTGCACCTGGACCAGCCAGGAGGTGAGGGCTGCAGCCCGGCTCCTAGCCAGCAGCAAGGGAGCACAGGCCGCTTTAAAAAGCCCTGCACACCACTTTTGGCTCACGGGCTGGGGGTTGGGAACCCTGGCTTTAACATATTTGAAGACTTTCTTCAGGTCACCCCAGTCAGTCTTTTCTCAAAAAAAATGCCTTTTTTTAAAATCTTTCCTCATAGATCAAGTTTTCTAATCTTTGTATCATTTTTGTTGCTCTTCTCTGGATACTCTCCAGTATGTTCACATCTTTCCTAAAATTTGGCACCCAGAATAGGACAGTGTACTCCAGCAGAGGCCTAATCAGTGTCAAGTAGAGTGGGAGACTTGCCTCCTATATCTTACATAAAACACTTGTTAATATCCCCTAGCAAGATATTAGCCTTCCTCACAGGCAGCTGCATCGTGTTGCTGACTCAAATTCAATTTGTGATCCATTATAACTCCTATATCATTTATCACCTACCCAGTTACTCCCTATTTTGTAGTTTTGCATTTGATTTTTCCTTCCTAAGTGAATATTTGCATTCTTCTTTTTTTTGTATTTGATTTTGTTGAATTCAGGGCAATTTTCCAATTTGTCAAAATCTTTTGAATTCCAATCCTGGCCTCTAAAATGCTAGTACTTTCCCAGCTTGGTGTCATCTGCTAATTTTATAAGCATGCTCTCCACTGCATTATCCTAATCATTTATGAAAATATTGAATAGTACCAGACCCAGGTCCAATCCTTGCGGGTCCCAGTAGATATGCCCTCCCAGTTTGACAGTGAACCGTTAATAACTGCTTTTTATATATGGTCTTTCAGACATCTGTGCACCCCAGAGGTGTCGCTGCCCTGGGGAGGGACCTGGGGCACGGGCCCAGGTCATACCCCTGGCCCACAGGCCCTGCCCCCGGCCCACAGGCCCCACCCCCTGGCAAAGGACAGGGCCGGAAGCTGCCGCACCACCACGGGTGGCTAGGCCCTGTATCCCTGGCTGGGGATGGGGCTGGAAGCGGCTGCAGGTGGCTGGGTCCTACATCCCCAGCTGGGGATGGGGCCGGAAGCGACCATGGGTGGCTGGGTTCCACATCCCTGGCTGGTGCCGGGGCTGGGGCCGCTGCCGCTGTGGGCGGCCGGGCCCAGGATTCCCCATCGCAGCTGCGGGTGGCTGGGCCCCAGAACTCCAGCCCAATTGCCGGAGATCGGGAGAGGGGCGGCCCTGCGAGATCTGGGGCACCGGCACTGGGATTTGGGGCACGTGCCCGGGGTGCCCAGCGCCAGTGACGCCCCTGGTGCACCCACTTTAATGACTTCATATAGACCAAATTTTCCTGGTTTGCTGATGAGCATGTCATGTGGGACTATCTCAAAAGCTTTACTAAAATTAAGAGATCACATCTACTGCTTCTCTCTCATCCACTAGTCCAATAACTCTGTTAAAGAAGGAAATTAGGTTATTTTTGCATAATTTGTTCTTCACAAATTCATGCTAGCTTTTCCTTATAATGCTGTTATCCTACAGCTGCTTACAAACTAGTTTGTTTAATGATTTGTTCCAGTATCTTTCCAGGTTTTGAAGGTAGGCTGACTGCTCTATATTTCTCTGGGTCCTCTTTCTTCCATTTTTGAATATAGGTACTATATTTTCCCTTTTCCAGTCCTCTGGGACCTCACACATCCTCTATGATATTTTTAAGATAAACACTAAGTGTTCTGATGTTGCTTCAGCTAGTTCTTTAAGTACCCAAATCTTCATTAATGGTCTGAATGATGGGATAGATTGTACGTTCAGTAAATTCGCAGATGACACTAAGTTGGGGGGAATCGTAAATACATTGGAAGGCCAGGATAGGATTCAGGGAGACCTAGATAATTTGGAGCTTTGGGCCAAACAAAATCTCATGAGGTTCAACAAGGACAAGTGTAGAGTCCTGCATTTAGGATGGAAAAATCCCATGTACTACTACAGACTTGGGGACCAATCAGTTAAGTAGCAGCACTATAGAAAAGGACCTGGGGGTTATGGTGGAAGGGAAACAGGACATGAGTCAACACTGTGCTCTTGTTGCCAAAAAGGCCAATAGCATATTGGGCTGCATCAATAAGAGTGTTGCCAACAGATGGAGGGATATGATTATTCCCCTCTATTCAGCTCTGGTGAGGCCACATCTGGAATACTGTGTCAGTTTTGGGCTCTGCACTACAGGAAGGCAGTGGACAAATTAGAAAGAATCCATTGGAGGGCCACAAAAATGTTTAGGGGGTTGGAGCACATGACTTATGAGAAGAGACTGAAGGAACTATGATTATTTAGTCTGCAGAAGAGAAGACTGAAGGGGGATTTGATAGCAGCCTTCAGCTACTTGATGGGGTGCTCCAATGAGAAGGGAGCTAGGCTGTTCTCAGTAGTAACAGAGGATGGAATGAATTTCATTAGGCCCTCCTGATTTGTATACATGAAACAGCTAATATTCTTTAACATGTTTTTCCCAAATTGTGTTGTTTATTTGGTCACCATTAGCCTTTTTAGTGAGGACTGAAGTACAATAGGCATTTTACCTCAGCTTTCTTGATACTGTCAGTTATTAGCTTTCCTTCCTCAAAAGCAGAGGACCTACATGGTCATTCCTCTTTCTCTTGCTCCTTATGTATTCAAAGAACCTCTTACTGTGTTTTATGTCTCTTGCTAGACATTACTTATTTGGTATCTTTGCCTTTCTGATTTTACTAATATATGCTTGTGCTATTCTTTAATACTCATCCTTAGCAATTTGCCCATGTTTGTGCTTTTGTAGGATTACTTTTTGTTGTTCTGGTCATTAAAGAGCTTCTGATGGAGCCAAATTGGTTTCTTACTATTCTTGCTGTCCTTTATATCTAGGTAGTTTGTGGTTGTGCCTTCAATTTTGTCTTCTTGAGAAAGTGCCAGCTCTCCTGAAAACCCTTTATTGTTTAGGTTTTCTTCCCCATAGGACCACACATGGCAGTTCTCCAGGTTTTAGTCTGCCTTTATGAAGTTCACTTTTCTGAAGTCCATTGTCTTTATTTTACTGATCACTCCTTCCTTTTCTTAGAGTCATGAAATTTATTATATCTAAGATTTTATGATCATTTTCACCCAAATTTCCTTCTACCTTCAGATTTGCTAGCAGTTCCTCCCTGTTGGTTAGAATGAAGTCTAAAATGGCAGTCCCCAGATTACTTCCTCCATTTTCTGGGATGAGGGTTGTCCCCCTTACATTCTTACTGGAACTTAACTGGCAAATATTAGTTTTGCCATATTATTTTTCCAGCAGAGTAGTTGATGTCCCCCATTACTACCAGGTTTTGTGTTTGGGTGTTTGTTATTTGTTCTAGAAATGAATCATCCACTTCCTCTGCCTGGTTTAGTAGTGTTTAATAACAATTCCTACCATGAAATCACCCTATTTGTACCCCTTTTACCTTTACCCAGAAGTTTTTGACTGGTCTGCTTCTCACCTCCTTCTGCACCTCAAAACAAAAACAATATGTTTTTGATGTGTAATTCATTTATCTCCTCCATATTTCCTATGTTTGTTCTTCCTGAACAAGCAGTACCCTTCTATGTCAATATTCCATTCATGAGACTTATCCCATCAGTTATGCCATCAAGTCATAATTTTACTTATATACTAACAGTTCCAGTTCATCCTGTTTGTTCCCCATATTCTTTTCAATTGTGTATAGATATCTGAGATGTTGTGCAGATTTTCCACTGATTTGCCTCTTCTTGCTTTTACTGTTTTATAGTTTTCCATGTTCTCTTCTACCCAACATCTAACCTTCTATTACAGTTGAATTACTGTGGGTTTTTGTCACTTGCCCCCTTTGTACCTAGTTTAAGGCCCTTCTCATTAGGTTGGCAAGTTGATGCATAAAGATGCAATACCCTTTTTGATCAGAAGACTCCATCTCGTCCCAGCAGATGTTCTTCAATGGAGTCAGAATTTTGTCCTGTGCATTTAATCTAGAAATCAATTGGAAACCAATTTAAACCACAAATCACAGGTCTAATCAGTCTATTCAATCAATAAAGGATTGCTGTATTTTAGATATAGGTCCTAATTTTCAAATGTGATCACTTAGGTTACAGTGCTCAATTCTGTGGTTTGGCTCTCACACTGATATTTCCAGCAGATGCACGTAACCCATTTCTGGTGTTTGAATACCAACATAAATGGTCAAATTTGAAAACTGAGCTCCTTGGCTAAATATTGCATATGGGTATACTATGGAATCCATCATTTTTGAATGTGTAGATTTAGAATTTGAGGTATATTTTCAGCAAAGTGCAGCAATATCAATACACATAACGGCTTTGGCATTGCATTGCCTGTGCACAATACTCAAAATGATTGTTTATTTAGATTTATTATACCTATCAATTATCTCTAGGGATTTACAAAGATGTTTAAAACCACACTAATTAAATCAACTCAAAACAGCAATTAAATGAATGTCCCTGAGAGAGTATCTCCAGCTGTAAAGCAGGACAGCTCCTCATTAACCCCAGCTAACCACATGGGATATACTACCACATATTAAAAAATCCCTCAAGAAATATCTCCAGCCATGAAAGAAAATAGGTTCTTCCTTGATGTGCAGCCACACACAACCTCCATCAAATCCTCTTCCACAAGAAAAGACAGAGAGAACAAATGAAGTTTACAGCATATTTGGAAGGTTACTGTATCTTGTCTCTGGCCAGCAGAGAAGGGAATCAACTTTGAGATCTTACTGGGAGTACCCTAACACAACAACTCACCCATTAATATCCTTGTCTTAATCTTGATATGCATCATTTGTCTATATAATGACATGATATGTTTGCATATATGAGAAAAATTCTACTTGCTTTCCAATGAAAATATAAACCTTACTCAATTGAAATATTTTCTATTTATCTTATTGTGCATATTATTGACTCCCTAAATATGTAGAGTAATATGCTTTTAAAAAACATCCACTCTGAGCAGAGTGTTTTTGATATAAAAATCAACAATTTTCTGGTACTTAATTGAAGTTTGGTATGCTACTTAGTCCTATTAAAGACACCACTGGCTTTCAGTAAGGTCTCATAAACAGCTGAGTTTTTAAGCATAAGTTTGTTTTATAAATGAGTTAAATCAGCATGGAAACAACCTTTGGTTAGAAGTCCTTTACTTATTGGCTATTGCTGTGCTATGATTTACGTACATTAAACATCTGATTTAAAGAAGAATAGTTTCGTAGGGCTGGCTCTGAGTATCAGAGTTTCACTTTTTAAAAGGAGCTCAGAGAAACGCATTGATGGATAACAGATATTAATTTTTGTGCCTTTGTGCTGCATCAGTTCTTCCCTCCATTGAATGTATAGTACCTATTGCTTAGATTTGACCTCATGCATTTCAGAGTCTAGTGTAGATCTCCATTTTTGTGTGTCTACTGATAGCAGAGCAGAAAGCAGGGGTGTAGTTTCACTAAAAGCTGGAAGTATTAGCAACAAACAAAACAGTCCTCCCTAAAACCATACCACAACCATCTCCCCACTTCTGTGTACCATTTGAAACAAGTATTTATGTAAAGGAGCCCACAAGCTACAGAAAGGATTGCTTCTTGACACTTTTTTGCAAGTAGCTCAACTTGCTCCTCAGAAGAGACCATTACTTGAGCCAGTTCTCTGTCATCTTCATGAAGAGTCAGGAGCTCTAACTGCTGACTGCTGTAACAATGGTTGTATAGAGTGAGTAACATATTTTACAAGGCAATGACTGTGGATCACTTGAAGATTATCTGTTCTATTTTTTCTCTCTGAAGCACCTGATTTTGGGCTAGATGAACCATTGGTTTGACCCAGTATAGCCTTTCTTATGTTTTTATGACTGTGCAATTGGCCTAGCCCATTCTGTGGCAAGCTCCTTCTCCCATGGAACTTTAACTCTCCCCTGAGAGAGAGAAGGAAGAACTCATAAGATACATGCCTTTCTTGGGTAGGCACCAGTGGATGCCACATAGGAGGCTCCATGTGTAAGGCAGCAGAGACTCTGAGGAGATTCTAATTGGGCAGGTAGCCAGGTGTCTACGCTTGCTTTGTAGCTAAATCCTGCTCTTTTGAATCTCTTTACCTTTTCAAGACTTCCAAGTTGAAGCAATTCACACTCAGATTCCATAAATCTTTATTTTACTTCCTGTATTGTCATTGCATAGGTCTTCACAGATGTCCCTTTAAATCTTGCTGCAAGAGCATTTTCCAAAAGTCCTACTACACAATGGCTCTGAGGAGTAAGTCAAATTGGCAGTATCCATCAAGCCAGCTAAGCAAAGATTTTGGTGCTAGGGATCCTCAACTCTCTGGAAGATAGGCACTATTTCTTCCACTAGTGGTACATCACAATATTTCATGAATTTCTAGTCTCTTAGTTCTCATAGGTTTTGTTTTTATTTTTCATATCTATCGTTTCTTATGAGCCAGAAGAATCTGAAGGATAGGTGTGTGTTTGAAAATTTAATAAGTTGCCAATGGAGGCTGACATTATTGGCTAGTTGAAGGTGGGAATTATGTTTTTGAGGCTTTGTGAGAAATCATAGGTAGGTCATGAAGGGCTTCTTAAGTAAAGATAAGTAGCTTGTGTTTGATATAATGGAGAAGAGGAAACCAGGGAAATATGCAAAGCGATGGGAGACATGGTCTAATCTAAGAAACGAGCTAGGAAAATTACCTTTGCAGCTGCATTCTGAATGGATGTCAGAGGGAAGGATGGTGCTAGTACCTGTTGTGTTTTTTTAATTGATTTCCATGGTTCAGATCTTATTAGTTTGTAAAAGCAGTTTATTTGGACCATAAGATCTTTGGGGGCAGTAATTATTTTTTGCTCTGTTTATATAGCTCCTAGCAGAATGGAACCCTGATCTGTGCTCAGGGCCTCAAAATGCCACTGCAAGAGAAATAATTAAAAAAACCTTCATTTATTTTCTTGCCTATATTTGAATTTTATCTGCTGTTCTGTTACTAAATCAATTAGTTTTGTCATGTCCTTCATATGTTTCGCATAATCTTCTACTATGTCTGTTCTGAACTGGTTTTAGTCTAAAAATTTTGTGGCCTCACTAATAACCCTTTTCTAGATCTGTGATAAATATAGAACAACATTAGTCCTAGCACTGATCCCTGGAGCATCCTGCCATTAGCTTTTTTGCTTTCTTTCCTGTAATGAGCTTTTAATTCATGAAAGGATTTTATCTCACCCCCTGTGGTTACCAAGTTAATTTAATAATCTCTTGTGAGGGTCTCTACTGAAAGCTTTTTGAAAGTCTGAACAGATATCTAGAGGGCCAGATATCCCTTATCTACTATTTTGTTAACTCTTAAAACTGTCCTTCAGACTACTTTCATCAGAGATCAACAGGCTGCAATTTTGGCTCTTCAGAATCCAGTCTAAGATAAGCATACTTCTACTCAGACTGTAGCTCTCTTGTTTATAAAAGAGAAAGAGGCAATATAGCCTTCTAAATAAAAAACATTCAGTATCAGAGACATCAGCTTGGTCCTTGTAAAATTAGTGGAACAGTCACTTGAGTTACCTAATTCTTGTAAATTTAAGATTCTGATTTGGGACATTTCATATATAGAGTCAGTTCTAATTTGTACAGCTAGTAAAATACAGGTTTGCCTGAAGATCTACCCAAAAAATTATGTTAATGATAAGGTGGTTTTGCAAATGCACTATGAAGTCAGTGAGATGCTAGTGTGGTAATACATGGGGCCTTCTATTGTAAATGCCTTTAGACAAGGATTGTGTCTTCCTTCATGTTTTATACAATGTTTTCCATGCTTAAGTAGTAGTAATAAATTCTTCCTAGACATATATTTAAATCAATAAATTAGTTCATCTTTAAGTGCCTCAGGACTCCTTGTTTGTTTTCCTGATAGACTGACACTGCTGCCCCTTTGGAACAGAATAATTCTAATACAGTTTTAACAAAGAGTGCATGGCAGGCATATTACAGCAGTTGTGCTGTTTGTCTCTAACATCTCTGAGGAGCAACTAATCAGTCACAATGAGTATTTGGGTCATGTGATCAAAACTATGATTTGTTTGTCACCTAGGAGAGGCCATCAGTGAAACAAGCTATTTTGTTCTAAATAAATGGAAGTGGAAGAGGGTTAAATAATGTAGAGTTAACTAAGAAATAATCTAATTACAGCCATATAGATAAGGACATCTGTTTTTGTACATAAACTGTATCTAATCCCTTATGTAGTCTCCTTTAGTTCCTTAACTAATGATTAGCCTAATGACAAAATTTTCCCCACTAATTTGTTTAAAATTGGAATATTTGAAATTCCCTGAGTTCAATTTTTATTTTTAGTCTTGTTAATAATTATGGTTCTAAATTTTTAGGCTTGGTAATCTAATTCATTAGATTTGAATAAGAATATTAGATTCTCAGTCTTAGTTGGGCTTCCTTGGTTTGGAAGAAAACTACAGGGGGAGAAACCTCTAGTGGGGGTTTGAGAGGGGTGTATTGGATTGGACCTGGATTGGAGAGGTGGTCATAGCAGGAGTCCCATGTTGTCAGTTTTCATTGAGAATTTTGGGTAGCTTTTGAATGAGCATCCAAACCAAAATTCCAAGCCTACTGCTGTATGTATTCTCCTGAAGCATCTCTGTTGGACTTAAAATAACATAGGTGTCGTCTTGGAAGGTCAAATCTCATCCTCAGATTTGTGTGAATGGTGTCTTTCCTCCCTTTCCATTTAATGATTTCTTGGGTCAGTATTTCCTATTGTTATAAAATTACAATACCGTAATCTTATCATCTGATTTTTGTCCTCCTTAAATTGTTTATTGAAGTGTATCTTGCTTTTATTTTGACAAAGAAAGCAGATAGTATGGTTTTATTTATTTGTATTTCTAATGGCCTTTTTGTCTAGTTTCAACTGTAGAGACAAATGTCAAAACTCAGAACCAGGTGGAAAAAAGTAGATTCCTTGGTCATTTTAAGTGCAAGTCATAAGAAAAAGGAACTACACAGTTTAATGCATGAAAAAAGGACTAACTTATTTGCTTGGTTTTGCTTTCTTTATTAGTTTAGATACATAGTAAGGCAAGGAAATGCATCAGCAAGCCAAGGAAATGCATGACCAAATTTGTTACTTAGACTTTTGTGTTTTACGTAGTTTAAAGGCTTCTCCAGTAAATAACATCTAAAATCATAAAACTGTCAGTCATAAAATCATATATATGTCTGGAATACATGACAAATTATTATAAATGAATAAAATGTTCAGTATGCATTACATTGCAAAAGTTCTCATAATAAACCTTTTTTGCTGTATCTACATTATTCGAGCAGGGTAATTCTTTAGCTATCTGTAATTTTGCCTTAAATAACTTTACTAGGTTGCATCCTACTGGTTCCATTTCCCTCTGGACTATTTTTTCCTTCAATTTTAACAATACTTTGATGTGCACCAACAAAAAACAAGTTGATTTGACAGATTATGTGAGTAACTAGGATGGATGGATGGATGGATGGATGGATCTGGTGTCCAGACCAAAAAAAAAAAAAAAAAACTTGTTCAGCTGCTGTCTCCCAGAATCAGATTATGTTCCTTCCTGCTTTGCCCCAATAATTCACTTTTGAGAAATAACGTAAAATTCTATGCTTCGAGTTCTTTTCCCTATTATCTTAACTTCTTTACCTTTAAGTTTCTCACACCTCCCACCTACAATCGTCAGTTAAAAATGATAGCTGAAATTCTTCCATGGAAAGGGAAAATCAGTGTTTTCTCCTGTAAAGCTGGAAATGTCCTTCCAAAATGGATCAGGCAATATAGACAACACTGAATAGATTTATTTACAGTACCAGTACTGGGAACACTGAACAAAACAGTATTAGCTTCAAAATGGAAGTAATATGGCAATTGCTTATATACACAGACTGCTTGTCTACTGGTTTAAACTGATTTTCTAACAGTTTTTTGTTTCCTTTGGGGAAAAACAACTCTATATATGGTAAAAGGGTCAGGGCAGTGGCGGTGGGGTCTTGATAGGTAGGGGAATATGAGCTTCCATACAAGGTAGGCAGAAGGGTTGAAGGGATATGTGACATCAGGCAGGGAAGGATACGTGACAAGAGGTATGGATTCAGGGGAGACTATGTAACAAAAGAGAGCCTACATGCTGCCTGTTTGGCCAGGCTCTGTATTTATGAGGCCTTGTGTGCTGGCATGGATATTTTATCCTAACACTCCCAATCAGTTTGTGGAGTTTTATTTTACACTGAAACCACTATTGTGTATTTTGCAAGAAGGGGCAAATGAATCCACTGCCCTTTTAACAGGGTGTTAAAGTAAGTTTCCCTATTGTACGGAGCAGAGAAGACATGAAAGGCCTATCTATCTCTGTAAAGGTGGGATATCAGACACCTGCAGCTGCTTTAGCTGCTTCTTTCCCTTCTACTCCCACTTCCCCATTGGGAGGGATGTGCTATCCTCAGAGCAAGGGGCTGACAGGAAGATGGTATAGGCACATGAAAGAGCTGCCTATTACTGGGAATGTCATATTCCTCCTTGCTAAACATCTGGAGGTGAGGTGGAATTCACTCATGCCTGCCCAAGACACTTTAATGCAAAGTGTAGCGGGTTCCTTTTATATACCTGTCTGCTATTGCAAATAACTGGAGATCAGGGTTTAGTAAAATTGGGGTTAGTCATAAAGCACTTCTTTAAGGAATGATCATCACCATTTATATCCCAGCCTGAATTTTCTCATTTATTGTACCTGTGAATGTCTTATGGCATGCTAACATGCCTAATAAAAGAGCATAGATGAAGTGACTAGGTGTGTGCGAAGTGTCTGAAGCTTTTTTAGTAACTAAAAGGACATGAATAGAAAACCATTCAGTCTGAAGTAGAGGAGCCAGGTTTTTGTCTGGCAATGAGTTAACAGTGTGTCTCCATTATTTCCTTCACACAAATAATTCTTGAGTGCCTTCCACATTTATCAGAGTTATGTTTATAGAACACTTTTCTCAGGATGCATCTGGCTGCCATTACTGCCTTTCAACAGTTAATAGAAAGTAAATCCATTTTGGTTTGCTCCCTAATCATTTGTTATATTAGAAAGATATATTTCACATGCCCTTTGTGTCAAAAAGTATAAGTAGATCCTAACTGAATTAATAATTAAATATAACCACTTGTTCTTCATTGAGTGGTTTCCCTGTAGGGTAGTGTACTCTAGGTGTTCATAGTGTCAGTTAGCTAGTCAGGAGATTTTTTCCCCCTGCAGTCCCCACTCCGGTCGTGCTCACATGGGCTGCCCAGAACACTCTTAGCAGTTTCAAGCAGTGTGAGCGTAACCGAGCTCCCTCGGCTCAACCATCAATGGCTGAGTAGGGCTTCTCAACTGCTCCTCTCCTCTGTCAATTTCAGTGAGATTAGGCTAGTTCAGGTGTGGCCAAACTGTGGTTCTTGGAGCCACATGTGGCTCGTGAATGAAAAATTGTGGCTCCCAGAAGAATGTAAGCAAATCAGGTTAGGAAAGCAGGCCCAGCCTAGGAATTCAGGCTAGGGTCAGGACAATGGGGAGAAGTGCAGCATAGTCTGGGATGTCAGGGAGAAGTGTGGCATGGTCAGGATTTTAAAAAACTCACCACCAGCCTGCAGTATTCTACATCAAGCAGCAACTAAGTTTTTACTGTATAGGCCTAATTTTCATGGTAGCCTTAATTGTTAGAATCTGACATTAGTAGGATTGATAATTGTCCTCTTTTTACAATAAATTTGAAGTGTGCAATGAATTTTAAACTTAGTAATTTTGGAGTAGGTAAAAGTATATGGCTATAGGCCTCAGTGCAGCTCTCGAAGGTTTAATAATCAACTTGTGTGGCTCTTGAGTTCCATAAGTTTGGCCACCCCTGGGCTAGTTAGTTAATTTAGTTAAGTTAATTTATAGTTAATTCTAGTGAGTTTAGTTAAATAATTTGTGCCTTAAAGAAAAAAAGGAAAAAAGAAAAAAGCCACGATCCCCTCAGGGAGAAATGCAGGGATCAGCAGGCTTTAAACATTGCATCTGGTGCTAGGACACTATGCTGACACCGGATATGCATACACAATGTATTTGGTGTCTAAGGGAAGGGCACATTACAGCAAAGTGCCCCCACTACCGAAAACTAAAGTCCAGGGCTAGACGCGACAGGGAGCTGCACCTGAAAATGCTCCTGCTTGAAAAATCCCTAAGACCAGCCTCTGACCCTGGTCAGGGATCCTCCCTAGGGTCCAGAGGGAGAGACAGGGGAGAAGATCCTCGGCCTCATCAAGGTCCCCCACAAGAAAGAGATCAGCGTCACACAGACCGGTGGCATTTCAAAAGCCAACTGACGCTGCGTTGGAGCCAGCATCAAACCAGGGTGCAGGAGAAAGGGTCAAAGACATTTCCCTTTCAGCGCTGAGAACAATAGTGCCAACAGCCTGCATGGTGCTGGAAAACAACAAGTAGGCAACAGCAGAGGACACAGCACTTAAAGAGACAATGGCACCAACTGCCACAGTGCGGCAGGAACTGGCAAAGACATCTGCACCATCAATGCTGCCCTTCCTCCGGCACCGGATAGAGGGACAGCACAGAGCCACCCTCTAGCACCAGCTACAGAACAGTGCCTCAAGAGCCACAGCCTCCCAAGGGCACTGGTAAAAGGAAGGAAAAGACTAAGAATGTGGAAGGGAGAAGGTCTCCTTCCCCACTATGCTCACGTGCTAGGAGGAGCCTTTCTCCACCTCTTTTTCCACTCTCCAAGCAGTAGTGATGAGGACTCAGGCTCCATGCTGTCTGCCTCGTGCAGACCATCAAGGCACCGAGATCCATCTCGTGGGAGCAGAAGATGCCAAAAGAGATACATTAACAACGCATGGTTCCCTCCTCACTGGATGATACCTCAAGTACCATTCCCTATGCACTGAGGAAATGGGGATGCCTGGTCTGCCTATATACACTCCTACAGGAGGACCTGCAGTGCAGACAAGGACATAGCATCTCTGTCTAGATCCTCTCAAGGCATTAAGAAAGAACAGCCCTCAGATCATGATGGAGTAGAGGAAGACGCTACACAGGAGAATGCAAATGTCCAACATACTACTTGTTCTCTCTAAGAGGATACGATTATCTCGACCCCCAACAGGACCATAACTAGGATGGGGCACATGGAGCAAAGCTCCAGGCATCAAATTTTAAAGGACACTCCCCCAGACCCAGTACTGGCTGCAATTGCCAGGTGGAGGGGAAAACCCCCTGCTGGGGGTCCCTGCCAGGCAGTGGGAAAATAGCCCCAAACTGGGGTCCCTGCAGGGTGGCCAGGAAGGTGGCCTCCTGGGGGACCCCCCGACTGCTGAGGCCAGATTGGGCCCCGGGGGGGGGGCACGTCTGGGGCTTCTTGCCTCAGGTGCTGACTCATCTAGTTATGGCTCTGCCCCTCAACATCAGCAGTTGACTTTAAATCCTTCCAGGAGTTATTCAAACAAGTAGCACAGGATCTAGACATTACCCTGGAAGAAGCATCTTAAACAAACCACAAGTTGCTAAAAATACTGCATAGTTCTACTTTCTCCAAGGTAGCATTACCGATGAGTGAGGCTCTCATGCATCCTGCCAACACCATGTGGCAAAACCTGGCAACAACTACCCAGACGTGCAGAAGAGCAGATAAGAAGTACCACATCCCCCTGATAGACAATGAATACTTCATTCATCCAGCCCCGAACTCTCTTGTGGTTCTGGCAGCTCAACATAGGAACAAAGGAGTGGCTGAGAGAGTGGGGCACTTCTGCTGTGGGGGCCAGCTACCCACAATGCATCACTCCTAGGGCAACCTAGCAGCTGCCAATGTGGATGTGGGCAGTCTTCTGGCATTTGAGTGTGAACTCTCTAAACCAGCTTAAAAAGGTCTTCTTTAAGGCGGCTTAAAGTAGAGTTTATTAAACTGGCTTAACTGAGCCCTCTAGTGTAGACATAGGCCTAGAGTGGAGCACCCCTACAGGAACACACATCTCGGAGAACGTTGGTTACTGTTCAGGTAAGCAACCTTCGTATTTTCTTGACTCTTGTAGTCCTGGGTATGTGATACGTCAAGTTGCTTCAGTTATTTTGGTTACAGAGTTAATGAGAAGTCAGTAATAACAAAACATTGGTTCACTCTCATTCAGAACTATCTTAATAGATGGTAATAGAATTCAATTTCTGCTTCTCAGATGAGACATAAAGAGAAAATATAATTAATTTTCCTGCACTCTGAAATATCTTGAGTTAATAGAAACTTAAACCAGAAATAAACTGAAAAGAAAATCAAGGGTCAAACTTAACCCTCATATAAGCCAGTGAGAGTTGTCTGCGTACACCATGGCAGAATGTGTTCAGACACTTATATTCAGAAATGCCAGTTCTAGGACAAGGTCTGATGAGAATTGGGGATCAACAGCACAGAAACATAATTCCCTTATGATGCAAATGGAGATCTACAACATGCAAAATGCTATGTGCTCTTCATCAAGAATAAATCGGATTATGATCAGGAGGCTTATAAACAACTCTGCAACACAACATTCTACAAACCACTTTCCTCTGACCCCACTGAGGAATACCAAAAGGAATTACAATGCCTACTCAAGAAACTCCCTAAGACAGCACTCAAACATATTGGTAACACTGCTATCTTTATTGGAAAGTTTATTTTTGGTTAGTTCTTCTTCAAGTAAATGCAGCAGTGTATTATTCCAGTTATGTGTGTTGATGGCTGACACATCGGAGCCAGAGTTTGCCTAGCAGTATCCATAGGAGACAGCACTTACACCTTTTGGCCATAGTCCTTTTCTTGGCTATATGAGGCAGTACTGCCTGAACCCCCGGTCCTCCTAGTTCCTTCTCACTGCCTACAGCTGGGATCAGAGCTCTGTCTGGTTCCTCACCCTACAATCTCTCTTTCTCTTTTAATGACTTTCTGTAGTTATATACAGTCTGTAGTACCTTTGGTATTACTGTTCATTAGATTTAGATTTAGTTAAGTACTTTCCTGGTGATGACTTCATCTGTTATATGAGCATGCTAGCTGTGCTTGGATGAGGCCCACATCAAAGAGCAGTGTTTGATGTACAAGTGATTCACAAAGTGAATTTACAAGTGATTCACAAAGTAGCTAGAGACCTTCACCTGAAACAGGCTCAATCAGTCCATGCAGCCTGTTTCATCACTGAAACCTACATCAAATCAGAGGTCTTCTTCAGATTCAGAGAATGCTATTGTTATGTGCTCTGGAGCTGATGTCTTTTCAAAGAGAAAGAGGAGCCCCTACCCATCAGATGCACTGAGGAAAAGGTTGCTTAAAACCAATCAAGATCATCCCTGATCTCACAGAAACTTTACTGCCCCCTCTAACAGGAGTATCTACTGGCATGGTGTTACTGCCAGCATGCAGGATGGAGCTGGTTCTTACAGCCACTACCCTGCATAGGGAGGTTAGCCCCTGCATCATCTGCTCCATTTCTGCTCTCAGCAAGTCCATTGAGTGTGGTACCAAAAGGGTGATACTGGCATGGGCTGTGTTCACGCTAGTGGAATACGATGTGGCAACAGACTTCATCTGCTTTTCCATCCTGACCTCTTACATAGTCCAGTAGTTCACCAGTGCTACATCACTTACAGCCCAGGTGTCTGGATGGGACACTGAACCTTTGGTTGCATTGTTACTGCACTGATGTTTCCCTGCTGCAGATCTTAGAATAAGACCTGTGTCAGGCTTGGCACAAGGGCCTTCTCAACACTGGGAAATACCCTAGCCCTGTTGCATTTTGCATCACCGATGTTACTGTGGTGTCACCACTGAGTTCCAGACTGCTCCTGGTGCCAGCAATGACTATGATATACTCAGTGCTACCATTACAGTTTCCACTGCTAGCACCAGTCCCTCCCTTGTTTGGAGTGACAGATGAGTTGGATCAGTTGCTTGCACCTTGAGGCTTCCCCAGTGTCCTGTGACTCCTTGGTGTTGAGGTTGGTCTCCTGCTCTCCATTGCCTGACCCACTTGGGAACCATTCATGGAGCACAATGAGCACCAGGATTGACCTTCATGTCATGATCAGGATGAGAGACCCTGGCATGGTGCTGACTGGCCACAAATGTCTTATCCGTATGCCCAGTGGCCTCCATGGAATCTGTGGGACATTGTTTAGTTTCTGAGGTCACATTCTTCACCTCATTCCAAGGTGAGATCATTGGCAATGTCTGAACCACAGGTTCAGATACCATTGAGCCTTCCCCTTGTGGAGCCTCCAGAGTTGTTCTGACAAGGTTTGCCAGTCCAAGACTGGGATCTGGACCTGGCACAGTTAACTGCTTCCTCTTTTTCCCTGAACAGTTCAGTGATGTGTGGCTTTTCCTTTCTTTCACTGCCTTAGAACTGCATGGTCTACCAGAATTTTTGTAGCACATGGCTGCTTTCCTGAACATTCAGGCAGTTTCTGCAGAAAAATATTCATAAGTTGTTGTACATCTGCAGCTGTCTGCTCTTGCAAAAGTTCTTTAGAGTACACATGCTTTGGTACCAAACTGTTTGGTGAAATGCTGCTTTGCACCAGTGCAAAAATTTGAGGGCTTTTATTACCACTCAGTTCCAATTTCCCTAGTCATGACTATGACGCGTGATGACCTCATCAGGGCAGGTTTAAGTCCAGTCTGAAGGACAAGGACTTGAAGCGGATTGGTATAATGGGAAGAAAGACCTATATCTCCTTTCCCCTGCAAATGCGATTTGCATACAAGGTGGCATTGTTGTTCATATATGACTTTGTGAATTGGATGGGTATATCCAAACGTACATACCTGAAGACTCCAGGGAGGAATTTTGGTCATACTTCACTTGAGTCTGATTGGTGGCCAAGACATTATTTTGAGTGGTTTGCTACTCCAGACCATCAGAATGCTTATTTTCATGTGGTGATTTTGTCAAGTCACAGAATATTCTTCAAGTTTGTCATGGCAACTTGCCATTTTCAGTACATAGTGCTTCTTTTTCACCTCTCTTCTGGCCTCCCATGTTTTTATCAGATACATGGTCATTGTGACAATGTACCTCCACCTCCAGAAAGAAGGGAATCTATATTTTTCTGTGTTTGGACAACCAGCTAGTAAGGGACAGTTCCAGAGAAGTTCTTTCTCATGTATATATTTCTCAGGTACACTGAACTTACTCAATTGGCAGGGTCTCATCCTAAACTCAGGAAAATCTATATTTTTGTTCCCACTCAGTAAATCAAGTTCATTGGGGCCCTAATAATCTCTCTAAACTTGAGAGATTTTGCTCACTGACCATTTTCAGATGATTTGCCAGCTTACCCTCAGTCTCCAGGCTCAACCTTCTATGACAGTTCAGACATGCCTTAGGCTCTTGGGCCACATGTCCACTAGCATACAACTGATCCAGTTTGCAAAGTTATGTCTTTACTCTCTTCAAATGTGGTGCAGAATATTTTACCATCTAACTTGTCACATATATGCCATCATGTGCCAACAAGGCCCCTCTTCCATATACACTGGCCAAAATGGACTGTCTCTACACAAAAGAATAAAAGCAAGGAGTCTTGTGGCACAGAAAGACTAAAGGGATGTCCACACATCTCTTTTAAATCGAAACAACACTAGTTATTATCAATTTTAAAAAGATTAGGTCAACATGATATAATCTTATTTCAAAATGACAGTCTCCATCATTTCGAAACAAGAGATGTCATTTTAAAATAGCTTAAACCCACTTTAACGCAAAATGTCCGTTATTTCAAATTGGTTATTTCAAAATAATGCTGTTAGGACCTTCCTCCCAGGGTGCACAGCAGCAGGAATGAGGAAGTGCTTGTCCCGTTCCCCCCCTCCTGCTGCCAGGCAGCATGCTTAAGGGCTTCAGGGAGCATGGCAGCACATGGCTCTGATGGCACACAGGGGAGATGCCGTGCCCCTGTTTGGACCAATGAGAAGGTCCTGTGTCTCCTCCACATATAGAGGAGGCAGGACATCCTTGCCCGGTTCCGTGCCAGGCACAGGAACCAGGATGTCTATGCGGACATAGCTGCAGAGCTGTCTGCCCAGGGCCACAAGCACACTAAGAAGCAAATGCGCTCCAAGATTAAGGCCCTGCGGCAAGACCATGCCCGCACTGTGGAGGCACACCAGCTCCAGGGGGCAGGTAGCAGTGCCACCTACCTGTTCTATCAGGAGCTCCATGAGTTCCTGGGGGCAGAGCCCAGTGGCCTCCCAGCTCAGGCCATCAACTCCGGGCAGTTCCCCAGCACAGACTCACCCTCGGAGGGAGGAGACAGTGACTCTGAGGTGTCCCTTGATGTTGGTGACGCCAGCCAGCCTGCTGTCACACCACCGCCACCACCAGAGGCTGCCTCAGAGACTCTGGAGCTCTTCCTTGTCCCAGAGGAGGGGACTGGCACTGCCGAGGAGGAAGACAGTCCTAGTGACATGCCAACACCCGTGGAGTCGGAGACAGACTGTGTGCCTGGGATTGCTCAAGAGGGGGTGGAAGTACAAAGATGCAGCTGCATCTTGGCCAGGGAGGAGCGCATACAGGTCATGCCACTGGCAAGTGGCCTCAGGACACTCCCCAGACCAAGTCTTGGGTGACTCCAGCTCACCATTGTGGGAACCGCTAGGCCATGCATGTCTCTGGGGCAGTGTCCCACAGGACCCAGATCCAGAATCCTGTTGACAATCAGGGCAGAGGTTTGTGCTGCAGACAGGCTGCACACAGACAAGGCCAACAGGGGCCAACCCTGTTTTGTGCTTCCCTCCAGCAGTTCACCCAGCCGCCTGCAGTGCTGCTGCACAGAGCCCACCAGCTGTCCCAAGACCGAGGAGGAGGAGGGGCCGCCAGACATGAGGGGAAATCCTGGTCAGCCTTCTGGACCTGGGCCACCAAGCGGAGGACTCTGCCCAGGCTTGGAGACAGTAGCAGGCCCATTGCCAGGATGCTGCCATCCACCTGCTGCAACAGGCAGCGACGGTTGATGAACGCATGGTCGTCACACTCAAGCGGCAGGCCTTGGCGATGGAGCACCTGAGCACTGCGGTAAAGAGTGTCCGGCGCATTGCAGATGACATGGTCCCTCCAGCAGCTGACAGAGGTCCACCTAGGGACCTTCATGTCCCTTGTCAGAGGCAGCCCCAGACCAAGGGTTGCCATGGGCAGGGGTGTGCGATGCCACCCCAGGACCCCAACACAGGCCCCGCATAGGGACTCCCCGCCCACCCAAACTCCCCAACCCAACACCCCACTCCTGTCTCCCAGTTTCAGGCTCTCCCACACCCCACTCCCATCTCCCAGTTTCAGGCCCCCCCCATTCTCCCCCCACAGTTCCACATCTCTTTACCCTCCCCAGCCCTTCTTTGGCCCAACCCCCCATGTTATGTTCAATAAACAGATTGTGACACGTATTAGTGCATATCTGTGGTTTTTTGGGTGTGGTTCACAGTGCGGGTGGATGGGCAGGGGCTGGCTGTGGTAGAACAGGGGAGAAGGTGGTGTGGCAGGGCGGGCCTGGCCCTCAGCATTTCTCTGTGGCAAAAACGTTCATGAGTGCATCATGAACTGTCATTGCCCTTTGTGATGCTCGCTCCTGTGGAGCCATGGGTGTGGGTTGCTCATACTGGCCACCAATGAGCTGTGCCTCAGCCTCCTGGGCGACAGCAACAGACTCACTCTGCAGATCACAGAAGTTATGCAAAGCCACGCAGGCACTGATGACCTCCATGGTCATCTCCTCTGCAAGGTGGAGGCACGTAAGGAGGCACCTCCATCGTGCCTTCAGCCAGCCAAATGTCCGTTGGCAGCAGCAGCTCATACAACGGTTGAAAAGCTGCCAGCAGGCAGTGAGGGGCCCTGTGTATGGGTGCATGAGCCATGGGCGCAGGGGATAAGCTGCATCGGCAGCAATAAGGATGGCCACCTTTACTCTCCCAACACTGATGTTATGGAGGGGGGAAGAAGGTGCCTGCTTCCATGCCTCGATACAGGGCAGAGTTATGGAGGACCCTCGCATCATGTGCCCTCCCTGGCCATCCCACATAACAGTTTAGAAAAATGCCCTGGTGGTCCACAAGAGCCTGCAGGATAACTGAGTAGTACTCCGTCTGGTTCTGGTACTCGGTGGCTTGGTGCTCCGGGGCCCTGACAGGGCTGTGTGTGGCATCCAGTCTCCCAGTGCAACTGGGAAATCCAAGGGTAGCCATACTGGCAATAGTATCCTGCAGCTCTCCTTGAATGACAAGACATGGCAGCAGGATCCTGTTGATGGCCCTGGTGACCTCTAGCAGCACGTTGCCAATGGTGGACCTCCCTCTGCCAAAGAGGTACACCACAGACCTGTATGACTCGGAACTGGCCATCTTCCAAAGAGCAATGGCCACTCTCTTGTTGACAGGGATAGCTGGTCTCATGCTGGTGTCCCTTTGGCACAGGACCAAGGCAAGTTCTGCAACCAGGTCGTTCGGTGATTTATCTACCACTGCTTGTCACCCCAGGTTCCGAGCACTACCCGCTCCCACCAGTCTGTGCTGGTGTCTCGGGCCCAGATCTGACAAGGCACTGAAAGGGGGAGGGGTACTAGGGCTGCTTTGAGGCCCAATGAGATAATAGCATAGGGCACAGCCTGGGCACCATCAGAGTGTGAGAGCAGAGTGTCCCACAGCAGGAGGACACGCTGCAGATGAGCAACAGGTCTATTCACAGCACGGCAATGGTTAAGAAACTGGGCAGCGTCCATCACTGTGTCTCAAAGTCTCCTGCTAGCCAGAATGTATGGGGAAGTGAGGTCCGTTCCTGCTTTTATAGGATTGGCTGGTAACATGGCTGCCAACATGGCCCAGCGAGGGGGCCATGTTGCCACACCTCCCATGCTGCCCCTGTCCTGAAGGAAAATAGCAAGTCCTGTGTCCAGACATGCTATTTCGCTTTGAGGTTTTCCCTTATTTCAATTTAATATTTGCTTATTTCAATTTGTTATTTCAAAATAATGATTTTATTTTGATTTAGCTTATTTCAAAATAATTTATTTCAAAATAAGCATCTACGTGTGGACATAGCCTTAGTGCTTAAGTGCCACAAGACTCCTTGCTTTACTAGACTAACATGGCTGTCCCTTTGGAACTGCAAAAGAATAAATGAACACAAAACAGACATCAAGAATGGTAACATTAAAAAACCAGACACGCAATAACAGGCTTGAAAGTTGCCATACATCGGCAGAAAAACTTCAGGAATAGACTTCAACATGAAACTGCAGAGCTAGAACTCATATGCAAACTTCACATTATCAGACTAGGCCTGAACAGAGACTGGGAATGGCTAGCTCACTACGGAAATAATGTTCCCTGTTTTAGCAATTCACACCTTCTTATCATCTGTTTTGAATGAGCCTCTTTCTCCCTCATTGAACTGATCTCATTAGCACTTGCCATGCTCCTAAACTGTAATAGATATCTAACAAACTGAAGCTTCCACTTCATGCATCTGATGATGTTGATTCCAACTCATGAAAGCTTATGTCCTTTCAAAAAAGTTTTTTTTTTTGATTAGTCATTAAGGCTATGTCTACATTAGGAAAAGCTAGTTTGAATTTGTTAATTTGAACTAACCTTGGTTTAGTTTGAACTAACCTTGAACTTCTTAGTTTGCATTAACAACATGGACTAGTTTAAACTAACGTTAGTTTGAATTAGTCCACTATGTTAATTTGAACAAACTGCCCTTAGTTAATCCTTGTCTGCATCGTCCTTAGTTTGAACTAACGATTGAACTAAGGGCTTAGTTCAAACTAACTGGCAGGTCTTACCAGTTCGAACTAAGCTTTCTTTAGTTTGAATTAAGGAACTCCTTAATTTGAATTAATGAAAGTTTAGTGTAGACAGGTGCTAAATTAGAATTAAGCCTCCTTAATTTGAACTAACTTGCAAGTGGAGACATACCCTAAGGTGCCACATGACTCTTCATAGTTTTTGCTGAAAACAGACTAGCACCACTACCCCTCCAAAACCTATTTTAAGCAAAGATGTTCTACCATGACTGCTTCTGGTATTTGGCAAAGTGTAAGAGATCTGCCAGATGCTTCAAAATGCTACCAGTTCCTATTATCTAACCCAGGGGTGTCAAACTCATTTGCTATGGCAGACCAGATTTGACTTAAAGGTACTTCAAGAGGGCTGTACATACCATAAATCAAAATAGTACAGCACTCTTGTGGCATCGCAAAGTGCTGTGTTTGCAAACCTGCACTCCATGATACCTCCCTTTCTCTCTCTCTCTCTGTCTCTCTCTCTCTCTTTTGGGGGAAAGTGTGGTCTTGCAGAGCACAGTCTCACATACCTGACACTTGATGATGTCACAAAACCTGACACTCTCACAACATTGTGGAGTGCTAGGTATGAGATCACTCTGTGTGTGTGTGTGTGTGTGTGTGTGTGTGTGAGTGAGTGAGAGAGAGAGAGAGAGAGAGAGAGAGAGAGAGAGAGAGAGAGAGAGAGAACACTGGGCTAAGCTATATTTGGATCAGATGTTTTGTATCTTCTGCAGTTATCTGCACTGTCTCAATTGTGTTAAAAACAAAGATATGAAATGAGGAAAAGATTGGACACCGCTTGATGTATTCTGTCCTTCTCTCTGTAGTGAACCTTGCTTTGCACAAGTTTAAAAAATGGGGAATAAGGAGCAAGGTACAAAAGGGGATAATTTGGAGTAACAAAGAATAGTTATATATTATTTTATATGTAAAATTTGGGAATTCTGCATTGGGAGCATGAACATAAGAGGGAATTTTCAGGTGGGTGATCCCCAATGCTCAAAGTTATGGAAACACAAGAGACTGTTTTTAATGGTGTTATTAACAGGTTTGCATCAGCAACAGAGATTCGTAACACCCTCAATTCTTTTGTCAGTCTTCCTTTTAACTGTTTGGTGAAAATCAGCATGATTTTTTAATTAAAAAAGCACATTTTTAATAAAGTTAGATAACATCCTAGACTGTGGTTTAATTAATAAGTAATGTATGGGATTACTTTTAGGTTTTGTAACTAAATAAATACAAGGCCTTACAGAATCTCCCACCAAGTTCTGAGCTGACAGCTGAGAAGTGCTAAATCTTTCAGATCCTCCATCTTTACCATAAAGTATGTTCTTTATAAACCTTTATTGACAATGACCCTTACCTTCTGTGTGCCCATGTTCCTGTCTCTCATGCTCACACACTGTCACTACAGTGTGTGAGCGATTTAAGGGAATCGGGGGAGGTAGAGGCAAAACTATAGTAAAAAGGATGGAAATAGTTGAACAAAAAGCATCATTACACAGTTAATACATTCAATAATTGCCTGCATTTTACCATAACTGAGATAAAATAAAAATAGACTAAATGATAAGTATGATATAAATGATGAAATAGGATGAATGATAGAGCTGGCATTGGGATACATAGGAAGACACAATGTATGATTCCATAGATGCACACAATAGGGTCACCAAGAGATCCCTGTCAGAATGCTTAACTTTTAGAGATGAAGACATGTATCCATCTGATCAAATGACCAACAGCCAAGGTTATAATAAACCCACCTGTTCAACTGTAGAATGCACACCATTTCCCTGAACACCTTTAGATAGATTAGGGACTTCAAAATTTCTCTGCTGAAGCGTGTTCATTTTTATCATACATTAAATGATCTGGCTGTTAACAATAATTTAGAACTTTGTCTGCTCTGGCAGTCACCGAATAAAAAATAAAGTTTAAAAGGTGCTGTTCCTTCCCTTACAAAAATGTCCATTTCAGATCAACATCCCCAGTACCTGCAGTCCTTGGATGAAGACATTCATTGAAGTGCATATAAAATATAACACATCTGCTCACAACTAAAATTACTGTACCATTGAGTATGATATCTCCAGAAAAGCAGATACAGCATGTGGGCAATTGTTATCCAAAAACATATTACATTAAGCAACAGTCGAGACTGATTTTATGAAACCGTGTAGGAATTTAAACCTTACGTATTTGTGCATCTTAAACAGTAGTTTCTAAATGCCAGGTTTGTTTTATAGTGCATAAGAGTTATGTATGATGGATTGAAGAAGGCCCATGATGTATATATCTATTCAGGTCTTCATTATCAAATTTTTGTCCACTGAGTTCTGTCCAGCTGCTTTCCTTATTGACTGGAAAGAAAAGCCAAGGAGCTGCTTTTTCACTCGTTGCATTGTTTGCTTCTCATTTGGAGTTTTTCTCTTAAATTATTTCATAAATTTAAACTTTAAGTATCATCTTTCTTTCATGAAACATTTGCAAGTTTATAATACAGATGCTTATAAACTATGGACAGTTTTTCTCAGATAGTATTATTAAAGGCCTGACCTAAACACAGACTGTCAAGAGGTAAGGCTGTCATTGGAATTTATTTCTATTCCAATCTTGCAATTTATACAGCAGCCATCAGTACATAAGAGGTTTATAATAACTATTGTGAGGGTTGTTCATGAAATGGAAAATTGCATATGTCTTGGAAGTTTTGGAATATGTTCAACAAAGCATTTCAACCTTAACTCAGAATATTTTGTGAGTGGAAGTAAAAAGAAATGGGAATTAGTGAGCATAATCAAAAAATTTGCATTTTTCTCAGTACATATGTATAATAACCACTTTTCAAAGCTAAATAGTAAACACACAATCAAAATGTGTCACACCACAGAATTTAAGACAAAATGATTTCTGGCTTCTATATTATGTGTTGGGGGGGTGGTATTCAATTTGCAAAATCAATACATATCGACCATTGTGAGTGAAGATCTCAGTCAAATAATGTCTCCTTCATGTATATTTATGTATGTCCTGTAATTTATTTTTTTAAAGGTTTTGTAGTCTTTATCAAAAGTCATATGCTGTATTTTATTAAACCCAGAAGCCATACTCTGCTCAAGACTGAAATATCTTTCCGATGTATCTGTACTATGTAGATACAATATCTATAGCAGTGCTGCTGAGAGACTCATCCTGGCCCTCTTTATCTGACATGTACTAGGGTTACAAAATGTTTTATTCCATTGTATGGCAGAAGTTAGTACCACTGACTCAAGTGTATATAATACATTTTAAAAAATAATATAATACAATGAAAACATAACTTGAATTAAATATTACCAACTAATAATCCCATTCAGACAACACAAAATTAAAGATATCTAGGAAGAAGGTTGAGATGATATTCCTTGTCCCCTAGTGCAGTGGTTTTCAAACATTCTTCTGATCTGAAAAAAATCATTTATGCTGCTGCGACCCAATAATTACATCTTTGAGCAATGCATTCCAGTCTTGTGGTGGCTGCAACAGGAGATGCCATGAGTCAGTACGTAAGGGTCTGGACCTGGTACTGTGTCTCATCCCACAGTTTGAAAACCACTGCCCTAAAAGACATATTTTCTGTTTCTGCTGTAGTACAGATTTTCAGCAGTGGTTATATGTATGTGCTACAGGTAAACAGAAATGAAGTAGGGGAGGACCAATTTATTGGACCAGTTCCGGATGGTAGAAGATACAAGCTTTCAAGATACAGAGAGCTCTTTTTTAGGAGAAGGAAATCTGTGCTGACCGCTATGTAGCTCAGACGTAAACCTTCCACCAATAAAATATATTACCTCATGTACCTAGTCTCTCTCATATCCAAGGACCAACATGGCTATAACAAAACTACTAGCAACTATAAATAAATAAATATCCTGTTTAAGAACTATCAAAATAGAAATTCTATTCCTGATCTAAGCTCTGGAATCTGTTATCAGAGAAACAGCAACCATTTAATATGGAAAAATAACATATAGCCCCAAGCTTAGTCTGTTGCTTCATGAGTCAGAAGAATCTAGGAGCCCTCTAAGCAATACACTCAGTCTCTGGGGAGGGCAAGTTCATTAGCAGTGAAACAGCTCTCTCATTTATGCTCAGATAGCATTAACTGACCTGGGGAAGTAGCTTCGGGTCCCCTTTAGAAAATCTGTGACACCAGAGGTGATGGAAGTAAAAGGCAGAAAAAGATTTTAGAGGTTATCACTTCATTCAAAAAAAGACCCATGATGATAAGGTGTATTGCTCCATCTGTATACTCTCAAACTTTACATACATTCAAAGGACAAAAGAAATGTATAGCATTTCTCAATATTTTATCTTAAACTATGTTATTGCTGTTAACCATTTACTAAATTAAATGAGGACAATGTTTTAGGGAGTTGTAAACCACATGTATTGCATTCCTGTAAACTTATTAGTTTTTATTAGTCAAACAGTTTCTTCTTTTTATACGGTCCATTTTCCATGTGAAGTCAATATTTTAAGGTCTGATTTTACCTGTTAGTAGCCCCATTGAAATTGGTGGAATTATATATACTGTAAGGCCCTATTTAGCATGAGTAAGGGCATTGCAGTCTGATCTTGACTTAACTAGAATATTGACATACTGGTTTTAGACACATGCATTTATATATAACTCTGGGGAAAAAACTGACAAAATTGTTTTGCATGGCAACTATACAAAACAAAAATCAGGAACAGTTTCCTTTTAGGTCTGTACTTCAGATCTTGTGGTTAAGAACTTAAGAATTTCAGTATCATGCCAAACACCATACCTGAGACATGGTGATATCCTACTTTGACACACCGAGTTTATTATTTCTTATTAAAACCTTTTGTCAATGAGGCATGACAATGAAATATATCATTAGTTTTTTGTTTGTTTGTTTCTTCTGTGTGCATTCTTAGGTGGAGATTGAGAAACTGGACTATCATCACTATCTGCCTCTATTTTTTGATGGGCTTTGTGAAATGACATTTCCCTATGAGTTTTTTGCTCGGCAAGGAATCCATGACATGCTGGAACATGGGGGAAGCAAGATTCTTCCTGTCATTCCTCAGCTCATTATCCCAATAAAAAGTAAGTGAGCATGTGGAAAAACCCCAACAATGAATTTATCTAGTGTAACTTTTTGACAAGTAGCTAATTAACCAATAAAACATGACAGGTTATGCATTTCTAGGTGATGATTGGAAACTTGAGTATATTGTGAGGTAGGGGGCCAGAAGACTTGTAGCTTTAGTCACCCAGTACATGTAACTATCCTAAAGAAATGTGCTGTCTGGAATAGATTTTTCTCATTATAATGTGGGTCTTGGTATTTAGAAAAGTGAAATTAAGTTTTTATTTTATTTTGCTAAATTTATTAACTATAATCTCCATTCTACAAAATAGTTCATCTCAAAAGGTATGAGAAAAAAGCAGAAGAAGTTGGGAATTACATTATGTATTTTACAATTGCCTTAGTTAGACCTCCCCTTCTAGTTATATACACCATTCTTCCTCTTTCTCTCCATTCCATCATATTCCTTGTCAATACATCATAGATTGGGCTACTGCTTAACTCAAGGATGCCTCATTTTAAATTTTTGTTGTTTTATAAAACATTCCTTATGGAGGTTCTTGCAGTTTCAAAAACAGCTCTTTACTGAAGTACAGTATTTAAGTTAGCAATTAGTGTACATTCCGATAGAATGCTACTGAAAATCATTTCACTATAACCACCACATCTTCTAAGAATGCATTTCTTTATTTTGCCCTTTCCTGTTTCTTCAGCCCAGTAGTCTGAGCAGACCATTCCCCTGCATCATTCTTAATCTTGGAACATGAATTTTGACTTCTGCAAATATTTTTATTATATTCAGCCTTCCAAAGAAGAAATATTGGATAGGATTCCCTTTAAATTCCATCGGCATCTTTTCTTAATTGAGCAGATTGATTACTGCCAACAACTAGTGCTTCCCACTCAGTGGTTGTCTAGGGGGTGGTATCACTACCTGAAACAGAGTTCTCCCACATGGAAATGATGAGCAATAACTAGTACCTTTGGTTAAATAAATGCATATGTTTGAATAAATTGATAAAATGAAAAGGAGAAAATCACAAGTAATGTGCTGAATTATAGTATCCCTGTTTTACAGATGGGAAAAAATAAGAGATAGTGGCTAAGGAATTTGCTCAGTTTCCCAGAGAGAGTGGGAATAGACTCCATATCACCTGTATTTCAGTTTTCATACCAATATCATCTATGTGGCCTAGAGTCCATAGGGTTTGTCTACATGGGAGTACACAGGAATCTCTTTGTGTAGTTAGGGCCTTAGAGTGGAACTGGAAAATTCTCTTTTGTCTCTGGTGTTAAAATATATCTTGATTGTTTGGGGAAGATTCATTTAGCATGAGGAGGGAGAGTAGGATCATCAGGATAAAAACAGAGTCACCATGGAGTAGATTCACTTCTGGAATAGTGCAAGAAGGAAAAAGGCAAGCAGAACTTTGAGAACAAGTAATAGAGTAGACAGTTTAATTGGGACCTAATATTATCTAAACATGCATGTCTTAAGGACCACTTTTTGGCCTTTTATTCACCTTCATATTTTCCTTTTTAAAAAGATTAATTAAAAATGCCTCTAGCTGTACTTCAGTGTATTGGTAGATTTTGTTTAAGGGCATAGAATTTCAACAAGTCAACAGGAATATAAAACCATAGCAATTGTTTTAAAAGTGACACTGCCCTCTAGAGACTAAATGCAAAGGGACTCAGGCACCTGATGGAATTATAAAAACCCACCAATCATAATTTAGCTCATCTGTTTGAGGAGAGACCCTATTAAATGAGAAGTTTTGTCACTTTTTAATTTTTATTGTAAATTATTTAAAAATTGTATTATCAGTTTTCAAGATATATTTGCATATAGGAAACATTCAGGTATGTTTTAGTAATAAAAACGTAAAGCTTCTCAAAACTGAAAGCATCTTCAGGAAGGACTCTCTACAGTCAGCATTTAATAGAGTCCTGTGGGGACAGTCAGGGGTTAAAGTATAATCTGTTGGGCCCTGGAACCCTCCAGTGCCAGTGGATCCCCCAATACCCATCCCCAGAGCTCACCCCTTGCCCCAGTTCCCACCCCCAGACACATCCATCCCCCCACACAAAGCCACCCCACCCTCCCCACACAGCCACCCCAGACAGACAGAGACACACACAGACAGCCACTCCCAGGCAGACGAGAGAACGAGAAAGAAAGAGACACACACACAACTCCCAGGAGCCTCCCGAAGCCCTTACCTGGGTTGTTTGGAGGCTGCCTGACCCACTGGAAGCTGCTTCAAGCCACAAGCTGGTCTGCTCTGCAGGGGGAAGATTCACAAACTCCCAACCTGCTGCAGCTCTCTGCTGGCTGGGCTTAAGGAGGAACAGGGTTTAAGGTAGAGCCACAAAAATGCTGCGTTCCAGCTGCTTGTGCTATTTTTAGGGGGGTCCGGAACGCTGCCAGCCTAAAAATAGAGGGTCCTGGAAATTCATTCCTGTGCGTTCCCCCTTACTTTAACCCCTGGGGACAGTGGACCCATTGTGCTTTTAAAGTAACTACTCAGTATCTTAATCTACTATACAATTTTCAGCCTCAGAGAGCGATATCAACATATAAGTATCTATATGGGACAGAGAGAGAGCCTCTTAAAGTGTCATAATTTTTGGCAAGTTGAAAATATTCAAGAACACCCTAGTTTATGTTATTTGGTTTCAATTTTATATGAGTGTACAGTCATTACTTTTTATTCATTTTTATTCCTTTTATCAGTTTTTAAATTTGTGGAGTCCACATATACTTTACTAAGAAGGGCTTTCTCGTTCATTAATACCAGCCTTAATGTGAAGAAAGGCATTGTCCTCCCAGGCAAACCGAATAGATTTGAAATTAGCTATGAGTATGTGCTATAGTCACAGCTATAGATTTGTGTGATTCTGCTGCGTTCGCAATAAATTGTCTTTTGAACTCACCAATCTCTCAAATGTCCCTGTGGGTAAGTTATATCTGGCTAATCAGCTGTCTTCAAGACTAGTACCATACTGTCACTAGAGAAAAAGACTAAAACAAATGGAAAGAAGATTGCTAGGCAAGAGGATATTTCTGGGAGTGGGAGAGAGAGAAAGAAGTTTATAAATAGAGCCTTTCATAAAAAGCTTCCTTCTCCCACATGCATCAAAAAGAGTATCAGTGATGGGCTGCTTTCTAAAAGACATTTAAAATGCAGAATAGCAATCCTGTTTCATATTTGCAGCTCTTTTAAAGAGCAATTTGTCCTTTGGTTGCCCTACATTTTCTTGCTTACTATATACAGTTCACAGTTTCTGACCAGTACAAATCCAAACTGAAAATTTACATTATTTACTCAAGATGTAAGGCATCTGAAAATCACTTCCTTCATAATAATTTCTCTCCAGTAGTGTAGCTAGACAGTGGCTGAAGATAAGCAAGATAGTGGTTGCAAAATATTGGATCAATTCATTATTTTACCATGTGACACAGGATTAAAATAATATGAACAAATGCACACTGTTTCAGACTGTTGTCTGTGTGTCCAAACTCCTTATAAAATTTTTTTACAACAGTTTAAAACAATAACACAGCAACATGGAAGAAATTCAGAACAGGAATGGTGGGAAGCGACTGACTTATCAGGAAAGGTTAAAATATGTCATTGACTAAATAGGATGACAGTCTATAAATATGGTGTTTGAAGGGCATAAAAACAAGGAAAAACATACTAGTTAAAGGTGTCCTAAACACATACACCTATAAGTGATAACATCCAACTAAAAATAAAAACAAATAAATTAGGAAGAATATCAGGGAAAGTTTACTAAAAGCAAAGCAGTTAGACCCTTCATTGTTTTTCAAGGGAAGTGAAGCCCCTTATATTAGTCATCGAGATTGGGAATGGATCAAGCATTTGAGAATATGCTTCAGGGAATTTTTCTCAGTTGGCCATGAGATGGACATGTTGACTAAATGAGTGGTAGTAAGTGCTGCACTGAATTGGTACTGGAACACAAGTACTGGAACTGCACACCGCATCATTACCTCTTCCCAAAAATGTGCTGGAATGGCACTCCCCAAGCCTTCCAACAGGATTCAACTACTGCAAATGAGTCTTCTCCATCTTTAAGTTCTGTGAGTCCCCAGCTTGTATCCATTTCTGTATTCAGGATACAGTTAGAATAGGTCTGCAAAGGCCTGCCTTCTCAATTACTTTGTTCCAGTGTTTGGCACAGCATGAGGTACAAAGCTGCCTTGTAAGCAATATCTGTTTCCCTATTTTCAGTTGCAAAAGCCCTGAGGCTGCTCTGATTTACAGTCAGGTGGATCTTGGCCCTTAGTGGCCATGAACAGCCAAGGATGGAAGAAAATTGGAAGTCTATTGTAATATTTACTTAAGAATGAAAAGCTAGTGTTTTAGATTCCTATCTAACCACTAGGGGAATGTGTAAAATTCCTTTTTGATAGTCATAGTGTTACAAAATTGTTGCTTTAAATCTTAGATTTGCCAAAATAAATTATAAATAATATCTGAATAATAATAATAATAATAATAATAATAATAATAATAATAATAATAATAATAAAAGTGTAACACCTGAGAACTGTTACTTCTTCTTCGAGTAGTGTCCCTGTCTGCTCCACTCTAGGTGCATGGCCAGCCTCGTGCCTCAAACCGGAGAGTTCTTAGCAGCCATGTCAGGGTGACCTGCGCGCGGCAGCAGGGGTCATTGATTCCATTAGTGATGTGCACAGGCGCCACCCCATTCCCTCAGTTCCCTTCTTACCACTTCAGCGCTCAGATGGAGACAGTCTCAGCTCCAGCTTTACACCAATGGCCATTTTAACAGCCATTATTGCCCTAGTCAATTTCAGGGGAAAAAAACAGAAAAGGAAGAAAAGGAAAGAGAAAAGGAAAAAAAACCCAGACAGAACAAACAGTACAACAGTCAGTAATGATGCCGACACCACCGGGTTTTAAACGGTGCACCTCCTGCTGTGACGCTATGCCAGCGTCTGATGGGCATGCGGAGTGCATAAGGTGCCTGGGGGAGGGTCACTTAACACACACGTGCCCTCACTGTAAAAGACTGACCACCGGAGCCCGCAGGGACAGGCAAATGAAGCTAAAATTATTTCTAATGGAGGGCTCTCTCAAGCCTGCATCTGATCCCGGCCAGCAGCCGCAATCTCCTCAGCTGCACAAGCGGCGCTCTGCTGCTTCCTCCCCCACGCCATCAAAAAAGGCTAGGGGTGACCATACCACAGAGGGTGCTGTGAGAACTGTAGCTCCCTCTGGCAGCTCTGGGGGAAGGAAACATCTGCCAGCAAGCACTAGGAGTGAGTGTGGGTGCGAAAACCCAGCCAAGAGGAATAAGCTAACACTGACCACAGCTGCGGCTCTAGACACAGCGCAGTTAATGGCACCCACGGCACCGCAGACCCCACTAGCGGTGTCGTTCTTACAGCCGGGACTGTGCATCAACTCGGCGGCACCATCCCCAGCGGCAGGCACCGTTAAAATCATAGCGCCGAGCGGGGCGGCGCTCAGCACGGCACCGCAGCCAGCTCCTGCAGCAAGCACAGCTCCATTGCCGCCAGAGCAACACCATCCCTGGGCAGGGGAACAATCGCCCCTGCAGCAGGGGAAAAGAAAGCAGAAGAGACACCATATTGATTTAGCGGAGGGAAGTCAGTCCTCTTCCTCCCCGATATCCCCGTTATTTAGTGTTCACTCTTCTGATGAGGACGTCCCCTCTTTGACTTTTTCCAGTGGGGGATCTGCCTCGTCAAGGTCAAGATCACTAAGTCTGGAACCACCTAGTGACAAACCTTATCCCAGTACTCAGACATAGGCAGTGACCATAGTAGCTACACCATTGCCACACTGGAGCATGCCTTGGCCATATGCATGCCCATCGTTAGGCTGGGGAAACTGGTCTCAGATGGGGGTCCCACAGGCTATACCTCCAATGGTACAGGCTGACGGGGGTAATGAATACTTACCTTTGATGATCCCAGCGCAGCAGAAGTTTCCACCAGTGACACAGCAATCACAGCAGTTGTCAGGGCAGAAGGAGTTGTGTGAGGAGCCAGGTCATCAGTCTAAATCTGAGGAGGTAAAGCAGTTCCAGGAGTTGTTCAAGAGGGTAGCGAGCAGCCTGGACATTTCCATACAGGACGAGGACACAACTAGGCATAAGCTATACAAGATTTTGCAGTCCTTGACCTCAGCCAAAGTGGCGCTCCCAATGGACAAAGGGATCATGGATCCCACAAATCAAATATGGCAAATGCTTGCTACAACTGCTACAACTAATAAAAAGGCTGACAAGAAGTACTTCATATTGCCGAAGGGAAATGAGTTCCTGTTCACACACCCTCAGCCCAATTCACTAGTAATAGAGGCGGCAAACCATAGGGTGAAACAGGACCACCACAAGACCACCCCAGCTGACAAAGAAGATAAGAAGCTCGACCTACTGGGGAAAAAGGTCTACACCTCAACAACTTTTTTATTGAAGGTAGCGAACTATACTGCAGTGCTAGCAAATTACGACCATGATATATACACAAAACTGTCAGAGCTACTTACCTCTTTACCTGAAGACAGAAAGGAACAGTTTAAATTATTAATAAGGGAAGGACAACTTACCACAAGAACAGCACTGCAGGCCTCCCTGGATGCAGCTGATGCGGTGGCTCATGCCATTGGTACAGCTGTAGTCATGAGAAGAGCATCATGGCTTCACGCGGCTGCATTGCCAAAGCAAATGCAGGCAACGATAGATCTTCCATTTGAGCAGGAGAAGCTGTTTGCAAAGAGAACGAATGATGTGATGCATACCTTCAAAGATTCCAGGTTGACCCTTCGCACCCTAGGAATATACCCACCAAATTTCAACAGAAGAATTCAGAGATTTCAACCATACAGAGGCAGATACCCCCAGTTTAACCAGGGGCGGAGATCAGAAAGTGCTAGATCTCAACCTAGGCACCAGCAGCGTCGAAGGCAAAGGTCTTAGCCTACAGCTAACCCTCAACCATCGGATACCAGACAGCAGTTTTGAGGTTTCAGTCGAGGGTTTGCCCGACCACCTCACTCCAGTGGACACTCTTGTCACCAAATCACCACAATTCTTCCTCAACAGACGCCTCCCTTTTTTCCACCAATGGGAGGCTATCACGTCAGACAAGTGGGTTCTCAATACCATCTTGAAGGGATATACCATCCCATTTCTATCAAGACCCACCCCACACCCCTACCCCGTCCCTCTTCAGGGACCCATTTCACGAACAAATGTTGGCTCAGAAGATAGACAATCTTCTCAACTTGGGGGTGATAAAAGAAGTTCCACCTCAGTAGAGGAACATGGGGTTTTATTCTCACTATTTTCTGGCAGAGAAAAAGATGGGGGGGTGGAGGCCTATCCTAGACCTCAGGAGGCTAAACAAGCATATGGAGACAAAGTGATTCAAAATGGTGACGATTCCGGGTATACTCCCGGCACTGGAGAAGGGAGACTGGTTGGCTTCCCTTGACGTGAAGGATGCCTATTTCTATGTATCGATTCATCCGGCCCATGGGAAGTTTCTCAGATTTGTAGGATTGGGCAGACATTACTAGTATACCGCAATGCCCTTTGGTCTGTGCACCTCACCGAGGGTCTTCTCAAAAGTCATGGCGGTCATTTGTGCCAATCTCAGGACATGGGGAGTGACAATATTTCTTGTCTGGATGATTTCTTGATAAGGGCAGGATCCTTTCCCGAAGCTCAACGGGCAGTAAAGATCACCGTGACACCCCTCCAGTCATTAAGGCTCACGATAAATTACAAAAAGTCTTCTCTTTGCCCTTTGCAGGAGATACTGTTCATAGGGGCAAGAATACAAACACCGACGGCACGAGCCTATCTCCCATGAGAGCTGTACAAGAACATCCTCGATCTGGTCTAAGTAGTCAGGGCTTCCCCCATAGTGTGGGCTCGTACCTGCATGCAACTACTTGGTCGCATGGTGGCCACGAGATCTCTGGTCAGTCATGCCCAGGCTACATATGCGACTCTTCCAGCTGTGGTTCGCAAGGGCATTCAAGATAGGTCATCAACATCTACATTGCATGCTGTTCCCTCCAGGTTCCATAAAAGACTCGTTGGAATGGTAGACAAGGGAGGAAAACCTGTTGCAGGGTGTTCCTTTCCCGTCACTGGAAACGGACTTGCTAATGATGACAGATGCCTCACTAGTAGGCTAGGGGTCCCATCTGATGGCGGAAACAGCCCAGGCCAGGTGGTCGCCACGGGAGAGAGGCATGCATACAAATATCTTGGAACTTCGGGTGGTGCACAGTGCATGCAAACATTTCCTGCCAGCGATCACGGGCAAAACGGTGAAAGTACGAATGGACAATATCACATGTATGTATTATATCAATCAGCAAGGGGGGGCACGATCCACAGCACTGTGCCTTGAGACGATGAGACTGTGGGAGTTGTGCTTAAAACACAGGATAGACCTCTCTGCCATTTACCTGCCGGGCAGGGCCAACATGGTGGCAGATGCATTGAGCAGGACTTTCAAGGTGACACGTGAGTGGGAAATACGTATGAACATTATCCAACAGGTTTTCCAGCTATGGGGGCTTCCAGTGATATACCTGTTTGCCACAAAGGGCAACAGGAAATGTCAGGACTTTTGCTCCCGAGCAGGGATAGGGGAAGCTTCCAGTGGGGATGCCTTCCTTATCAACTGGGGCAAGGGTCTTCTGTATGTGTTTCCCCCAATTCCTCTGATTCCCAGGACCCTTTGGAAGATCTGTAGCAACAGGGCCACTGTAATAATGCTAGCACCAGCCTGGCCCAGACAGACCTGGTACACCGACCTGTTATGGATGTTGAGAAGGTCCCCAATCACGTGCCCGAAAGTTCCAGATCTCCTGACACAAGGCAGGGGAAGAATTCTCCATACTTACCTCAGCAGGTTGCACCTCACGGCCTGGTACGTGGATGGTACAATGAGTTAGAGCTGCAGTCTTCCCAGCAAGTCAGTGATATCCTCCTAAATAGCAGAAAACCGGTGACGAGGCATACTTACCTTCAGCAGTGGTGCAGGTTTGTGGTGTGGTGCCATCAGAATGATAAGGATCCTGTCTCACTCTCTATCCATGATCTGCTGGACTATCTTCTTCACGTGAAAAACACAAGATTGTCGGTTAACACCATAAAGGTTCACCTGGCGGCAATAGCTACATTCCACGAGCCAGTACAAGATGCATCAGTGTTCTCTCATCCGGTGGTTAAGCGTTTCATGACAGGGTTGCAGAACTCTTATCCTCTCCTTCGGCCACCTGCCCCACCATGGGACCTCTCCATGGTCCTTAAAGTGTTGACAGGGAAACTGTTTGAACCACTGGCAAACTGCTCACTCCTACATATCTCAATGAAGGTGGCCTTCCTTGTGGCCATAACATCAGCCAGGTGTGTAGGCGAGCTGGCGGCACTCATGGCGAGTCCGCCATACACAGTTTTTCATAGAGAAAAAATCTCCATGCTGCCACACCCGAGGTTTCTCCCAAAAATAGTATCTCCGTTCCACATTAATCAGACGATACACTTACCAATGTTTTTTCCTAAGCCACATGAGAGTCTGCAGCATGCATTATGGCATACGCTCTATGTGAGATGGGCGGTGGCTTTCTACCTTCAGAGGACTAAACCAATTCGGAAGACCCCGAAGCTCTTTGTATCTATAGCAGAGCGGTCAAGAGGCCAACCGATATCGAAACAGAGACTTTCAAAATGGATATCAAGTTGCATAAAGGCAGCATACGAATTAAAGGGACTGCCAACCCCAGAAGGCATCCGGACCCACTCCACAAGGTCCTTGGCAGCTTCCATGACATTTATGCATAATGTTCCAATAACGGAAATTTGTAGAGCAGCTACGTTGGGGTCGGCAGATACATTTGTGAAGTACTATGCTATTGACCAGCTATTCAGAGCAGATTCAGCAGTGGGCCTGGCAGTTCTTCAGTCAGTCCAAGGGGCAAACTTCGAAGTCCCCTCCACCAGATAGAGGACAGCTCGGTACTCACCTAGAGTGGAGCAGACAGGGACACTGCTCGAAGAAGAAGTGAGGGATACTCACCCTTGTGCAGTAGCCAAGGTTCTTCGAGATGCGTGTCCCTGTCCTGCTCCACTACCCACCCTCCTCCCCTCTACTTTGAAGAGGCATAAAGGTCAAAATGGTAGCTTCCTTCGCAGTAGAGAGGGAACTGAGGGAAGGGTGGGTGCCTGTGCATGTCACTAATGGAATCAACGACCCCTGCTGCCATGCACAGGTTGCCCCGACATGGCTGTTAAGAACTCTCCGGTTTGAGGCGCGAGGCTGGCCACGCACCTAGAGTGGAGCAGGACAGGGACATGCATCTCGAAGAACCTTGGCTACTGCACAAGAGTGAGTATCCCTCACTTTAAAAATTTACTGCATAGTCCACTTTAGATGTTCTGAAGAAGTCTAGGAAGCTAAGTCTTCATGTTTGATATTTTTATTCTACAACAAACATACTGCTTTAACACAACTGGAGTTAGCAGAGTAATGTTGCTGATTAAGGCAGAAGTGAACCAGTTCCATCTCAAAGAGTAGTGGAATTTCAGACTAGTCAGCCATGCTCAAACATTTCTTCTGTGACAGGCCAGATCCAGGCTATCATAAGCTTTCAATTTCACTGTGGAAAAATAGCTTTTTATAGGTTTTTGATGTAGAGAAATACGTGAGAAAAGGGGACTGAACAGTCCTCAAAAGTCTGACCTAAAGGGTCCTTTCTAATGTCTTCATAAATCTCTGAATTAATGTGATTGTTTCCTCTGGCTCCCCTATGTACTAATTTGTAAAATGTTGGTTCATTTCATGAACAATGATATGGTTATTTTAAACTTAGCATTAAATCAAGGCCATCTGTGCATAAGGCACATGACTATGGGTTATTACTGTTAACCATAGTTAAAAGTGGATTTGCACTGTAGTTCTGTTTTTCCTTGGCTATCTTCACTTTATTTAGTAGATTGGTGATATTGTACACCAATCTCTTTCTCAGAAAGTATAAACCATGCTTATGCAACGGGCTCATAGATTTGCCTTCCTTCACTGGACATTTTTACCTTCCAATAAAGTATGTCTTTAATAAATTGCCATCTGCCTATTTATTAAATGTAGTCCTAAAGAAACAATCCTGACTCTATTAAAATCAGAGATTGAAAACTAATTCCGAACAGATTTCCTCTTTTTTGAAGAAAGCGAATGTCTTCAATTTTTGTTTGTGTTTCTTGATTTTGAAATATTGAAGCATTTACAGCCAGTAGCTGAATAAAGTATATGTTGGCAATTATCAGGCTCAGATTGGATTCTGTAGCTCAGAAAACATTACTACAGCAGTTCCAAATACTGTAGGAAGAAGTTTTTTTCTTATTAACTCCCATCTTAAATTTACTCCCTTCCCTAACCCCTACCTACCAATTACCTGACCTACTCCATAGGAACAGCTATATCCAGAACTGACTGTCATCTCACCCATATTTGGAGGATAAAATCTACAAACTAATTGCATCTTCTAATCAACCTGTAAAACTTGTGGGGCTGGGGTTAGAAAAAGAGTGAAAAGAGGATGTTGTGTGGTAGAAACAGAAGCAGAATAGGTAACAGCACACAAAAATAGGGACAAAAAACATCAGGAAGAGAGAAGACATTGAAACATCTGAATGGTGGAAGTGGGGAGAGGCCAAATCAAGAAAAAGAAACAATCTGAAGAAGATTAGCCTCAAGCAAAATGTTGAACTGTGGAAAAGACTGGAAAAAATGCAGCAACGTACAGAGGGGAAGTAAGAAATCAGATGAAAAGGGAGGAAGAACAAAGAAAGCCCACTCATTTTTAACTTATTTTACGGAAAGTTTGCTTTCACAATATTTTGGAATTTGTAAATGTGAATATATTCTCAGTTTTGGAAGAGGAAGGGGTTGATACCTCAGATCTGGCCCTCTTTGGATGCTATAAATCACATTCATTTTCTTTTTGAAAAGTTAACAGATATATTATCAAAAAGATTGGCCAGGCCAACTGCTGGTGTCTAATTATAGTGTAGACATACCCTGAGAGTCAGAACTCATAGGTCTTGAGCCATCAATGTACTTAGATATATTATGTATATAACTAAGGTTCACAGGAACTATACATATACTTAAGTGCTTTGCAGACCAGAACTCTAAATTCACTGATTCACTGTGAAAGTGTACCTTCTCTGTGTCTCACTTTACTCATTTGTAAAATTGGCATACTTAATGTCCTTAATGTGAACATTTTGTGACAAAAGGTGCTGTGGGCTGGAGAGAAATGCAAGCTTGAGCAAATGTATTTTTCAAAGTCTATGTTTCATTTGCTCTTTCACCTTATTTTTTAGTTAATTTCCACTATTTTAAGGAAGTTAGACTATAACATCTAAGATTATAAATCCTTGGGGCTTAAAATCAACAAAATTAAATATGCCACAACAATTGACGTTTCTTTGCTCTGTGGGCTCATTTTCCCTGCAGGAGAACTGATCTTTATCATATTGTCCCACTCTACTAGAGGAGAACTCTGCTTCAGGCAAAGAATCTGCTAAAACAAATTCTTCTTCTGCCAGTATGTGGGAGAGGAATGCAAAGCAAGACAGACTTCAGTCTTTTGTCCTAAGAACTGTTATATGAATTTAGATGGACTATATGCAGAGGTTACAGTATAATTTGGAGGGGCCCTAGAACCCTCCCAAATTTCCAGGCCCCCTCAACAGGTCCAGGGGGCCCCCCTTACACAGTTCTGGGGGCCCCCCTCATGCAGGTCTGGGCCCCCCTCACATACCCCAGCTACTGCCCCCAATACCCAGTCTCCTGTCCCCAAAATCCAGCCCCAGCCCTCAATACCCAGCCCCAGCCCTCAATATCCATTCCCCTGTCCCCATTCTCCAGACCCCAATACCCACCCCAAAATCCAACTCCTGCCCCCTCTGTCCAGCCCCAGCCCCCAATATCCATTCCCCTGTCTCCAATATTCCCCAGTTCCCAATACCTACCCACAAAATCCACCCCAGCCCACAATGCCCCATTGTCCCCAGTATTCCCCCAGCCCCAGCCCCCAAAATCTACCCCTGGCCCCCAATAACCACCCCCAATGCTAGCCAGGCTGCCCTAGCACTTACTGGCAGCTGCGCACTGGGCTGGAAGACAATCCTTCCTGCAGGATGTGCTTGGAGGCTTCTGCCTCCAAGTGCAGCCTGCACATGCATGGGGGAGCTGAGCAGTCCCCCTCTCGCTCTCTCCTGCCTGCTGGAATGTGGCAGAACAGTGTTCCGGGGCCTGTTGTTTTTATGGGCTCGGCATTCAGGCCTCTAAAAATAGAAAATGAAACTGGAACACTGCCTTCTGGGGCCCACTATTTTTAAGTGGTAGGCTCCTGAACTCAGCGTTCCAGCTCCATTTTCTATTTTTAGAGGGGCTGGAACATTGAGCCCCTAAAAATAGTGGGTCCTGGAACGCCATTCCACTTTGTTCCAGCATACTTTAACCCCTGACTATGTGGGTCCAAAGAGTCAGAAGTAGCTAACATGGCCCAGTCCATTATCTAAGGTTAAACAGTTGTAAAGATTCAGAGTTTGATATACAAAGACCTTAGCTTGTTTGATATGATGGCAAACACACCATTATAAATCTTTGAGCTTTTTATTAAAGATTCAAAAAAGAAGGAAGAACAGTTAAAACATTTGAAATGTTAAGTATTAAATAAGATTTTTATTTTGACGATTTACCCACTTCCCTTTTCCTTTAGCTAGAAAGAGATTTCAGAAGAAGAAAAGCCCTGTGTTTGATGAGTTTTTAGACGGTATGAAAGGTGGTAGTAACTGTCTTTTGCAGAGGAAAAGAGAGGAAGTTACTTGAGATAAGCTGGAGCTGCCATTATTGCTGTTGAAGTCCAATCTCATTTCCTACAGGACACAGCAAGACAAACATATGACAGGAAAAGAAAATAAAAGTAAAACTAGCAAATGCAGCTTCTGCCTCTTGGTTTGAGTTGCACTTGCAGCCTCACTGATGGAAAAACATGGTCACAGCACATGGTCTTACCAGCCGCTCTAAGACTTTGCAAACTTGTGCCAATATTGGACTGTTTAGGGAATTGCATTTAGTGACCTTTCTACTCATAGGCTTACAGCAGTGTCGCAGAATATACAGTCTTGGCTGTCTAAGCAAGACTTCATTAGACAGAAGGAAAAATAGAGATAGGAAAGAAGTGAAATAAGGTAGGAAAGGAAAAGAAACACTGGAAGGGAGTGGAAGGAGACAAAGTCTCACATCCAGGATAATGAGTCGGATTCAAATGAATCTAGGGGAGATGGTGATATTAACATGTCTCTCTTTAGCCTAGTCTGGTGAGGACATCTTTCAAGGTCTGAATGAAGACAGTCCAATGTCCCAGGAGATGGCAAGGGTGACAGCCAGGGTGATAAGGCCCTCTCCTTTTTTTTTTTTTTTTTGGTTTGTTTTGTTTTTTGGGGGGTTTTTTTTGGTTCAGTTAGGCAGTGTTGCAGTAGCCTTCATTGCTGGTTTGCCCCCCAAAGATTTTTTTTTAATAAGAACCCCAGAAGAGGAGAGATTTGAAAAATGATCAACTTCCTTGTAATTTTATTAATCAGTTTGGCCTAAAATTTGACATATCAATTTTAATTTATTTTTTTTTGTTCTTAATTCCTTTTGTTTATGAGGCATGTTTTTAACAGTATTTGTGTTAGGTTAATAGGCCTTGCCTTTTGGGGGGTGCTAATTTAGGGTTTTGCCTCCCTTTGTACATTTTCTCCATCAACATTTGTAATTATAGGGTTATTGTGACATTTTATGAAGTTTTACTTATTTTTTATAATGAAGCTTACAATTAGGCCAAATTTGTAGGGCCAAATGTTACAAAAGCACTGAAAACAAAATGGAAACTCTCAGCTTAAGTTTTTTAATGTAGATTCTCAGGTAAGGGCCTTCGAAAACTGAGTTTAAACTGATGAAAGTGCAGCTCACAGCAATAAATAGCAAATTATTAAAATACTTAAACATAAACAATCTAACCAAATATTTTAGGTCATGAGAGGAAAAGAGAAAATTGGAGAATCCAATTCAATTCTTCATCATCTAGATTCTCAATATTCTGTCTGCTAAAAGGAACTTTAACCTGATCAACTTTATTTAAAACATCTAGTCTGATATATGAAAACTAGATCTTCAAGAGGATCCACTATGTAGTGGAAAAAGAGTGTTATCTGCATGCCCTTGTTTACAAAGCCTATTAATCCAAAGAAAGTGATACTATGAATTTTACAGTATCTGACATCTGAGACTGACGCAGGAACCTCCAAAATGCCAGGCAAAAACAAAACATCAGCATAAATGGCCCCAGCTCTTTATTATCCAGATGTTGGAACTATTACTAAAGCAAAAAGAATTTAACACTGGAAAATAATTTCTAGTAGAGAATGAATAGATTCCATCACTTTTATCTACCCAAACTGTGAGTTAACAAACAAAACAAGGAAACCCCCAGAAAACCCAATATATGTATTGGCCTAGTCTGGTCAGGATAGTTTTCAGAGTCAAAATGAAAAAAGTCCAAAGTCTCAGGAGATGGTGAGGGTGACAGCCATGGTGGTGAGGCCCTCTCCTTTCCACTTTTTTTGTTCAGTTAACCACTAGTACAGTAGCCTTCATCCATGCTTTTTCCCCCAAAGTGTATTATAAATATAAATGGGAAAAAAATCAGCTTTAAAGCTCTTAAAACAAATAAACGAATACTAGATTAATGGAAAATTTAAAAATTCTGAACTTGTAGCCACTGGTAACGAAATGTAATAACAAAACAATTTTTCACTGAAAGTTTACAGTGAATTATTTGTTACATATTGAACTCAAAGGTGTTTTTTAACTAATTTTAATAAGTAGTAGTCCTAAAAAAAACAACCTTAAAAAGAAACATATGGTGCTGAAAATGTACTTTGGTATATTTGGATTTTTTATTAGTGTGCTTTAAAAGTAAAGGAGGAAAAATTGGGTTTATCTCTTTTAAACTCAGATATGTATTTTATATTGTTTTGTTATTTACTAGATATTATATGCTTCAGAAGAAATTTTCAAATCATTAATCACAATATTTTCTGAAGTAGAACTCACTCAATTATATAACCATCACAATCCAGAGTGCTGGAAAACATGTAACATTTAAATAGTTTAAAAACAGAATAAAGAATTTTATATGGGAATGATTATATGGACTCCTGTCATCTATCTTCTTACCTGTGTTCTTATCACAGTAGTATCTAAGCAGCTTCCTCTGAAGAAAAGTGAAGCAAAAGCACAAGTCAAATAGTCAAATAGATCTACATCCATCTTCAGTTATAGGACAATACATTTCATTGTAAGCCATCCCACAAACATATGTAAAACAGTTCCTTCCTTCTTCTAAAATTTGCGGCTCAGCAGAATCCCACAATGAAATTAGTACAGTGTAGGCTTGCTGAACAGAAAGGAGCTATCTACCATTAGGAGAGTGGAGTCCTGTAAGTAGCACTTGGGAAATGGTAGGATATCTTTTAACTGTCAAGCATTCAGAATAGACTTATGCCCAGGTTGCTTTCTCAATAAGAGTATTTTTCATGGTTTACATTTCCTTCAGATGCTTAAGGAGTATAAAATGAATCTTATCCAAACACTTTCACAGAGGTCTAAGTTGCAGGCATTTTTAGATTGACTTCAGGGCTCTATATAAGGCTGCTAGTACTTCCGCACATTCTTCAGTTCTAGCAAACCTCAGAAAGCATTAAGATTTTCCAAACCATGTGGACACAGTAGAAGCACACGTTTCAGATACTACTGCTGAAAGCTTCCAATAACTATCAGATTAAATAATTAAATATTTACCTCAACTGAAATTGATACATTTGGAGAGATACTGACACAAATTATAGTACAACTATGAATACAGTTATGCTTGTGCAATATCAGAGACAATGTGCTGAGGGTGGCCAGACAGTAAGTATGAAAAATTTGAATAGGGTGCAGGGTAATAGGTGCCTATATAAGATAAAGCCCTGAATGTCAGGACTGTCCCTATAAAATAAGGCATATAGTCACCTTACATGTACTTCAGGGCCTATAGTTCAGTTCCCTATCACCCGTTGTTACAATCACCACGGCTATCTCCAACCAAGGTTGGAATACCCATTACCAGGACCTCCGTGAACACGGTCACTAGACCGTAGAGTCCAAACTCCACATCAGTGTCCTAGAACTCAGAGTGGTGACGTAAGCTTTAATGGCCTTCTTCCACACAACATCAAATGATACAGGTTATTTACAGACAATACTATGGTCATGTATTAAAGCAACAACTAGGGAGGAGCACATTTCTGTCTGTGGTTGAAAGGATACTGTGACTGATTTATCCACCATCATATTTACTGTTAATCAGTACATTAATCAATGGAAGAGAATGTACAGGCAGGAGCACTCAACAGAATGGTATCCAATCAGCACTAATGGTTCCTCAGCCAATGACATGCTCTCTCTTCCTCAGGTAGGAATAACTAGATACCTGACATCTCAGTCCTCGTTGTCAAAGGGAGCCCACAAAACACCTACGAAAAAAGGCTGGATGCTTATGATCAGAATTCCACTGGACATTAAAAATCTTGGACTTAATAGAGGCACTGGTTTTATAGCTCATCCAGAGCCGGCTCACAACATTTTGGCACCTGATGTGGGGAGCTCAAATGGTGCCTGCATGCTGTCTCACTTGGGACCAAATTTTGAAAGGTCTCAATTCTGCCTTTTTCCTGTTCCGCTCCTCTCATGGTACTGCTCTGCTACCTACCCAATAAAGGGGAGCTAACAACTTAAAATGCCTTGTTCAAAAATTTTGAGTAACTTTCAAATGCCTGAACAGCAAATGTAACTTTTCTTGTCTGCAGAGTAAACACTGGCATTTTTCTCTGTTTGAAGAATCAAAGTGGTGCCTTCCGTGCCTTTTTGGTTGCAAAGATTTGAACCACTCCCTGAAGGTCCACAGTCTGAGCTCTGTTGAGATGGTTGCAAGGCCAACAAGCCTCTTCTGTGTCACTGTGGAGCGTAGATGTGTTTTTATTAACTTCAGCTTGGAGAGGCTGCTTTCTCCACTGGCAGCTGTTACAGGCAGTGTTAGAAGTAGGCACAGAGCAAAAAAAGCGTTTGGAAAGAGGGTGGTCATCTTATTTGTCCAAATATATTCCAGAACAGCCTTTGGAGTTGATTCTGCTGAAATGTATCTTGAAGGTGCTTTCAGTTCATCACCCAAATCACTCACATCAATATCATGCATGTCATCACATGTCAACACTGCCTCAAATGCCCTGCTGATGTAGGTCTTCTTCAGGTATAGTGAGGATTTTTGGAATATCATGCAATATCCCAAATATACTGCTGTGTTCCTTGAGCTGCATGAAATATTCTTCAGCTGGCTGTATTGCACAATCTAGCACCTGGTTAAAGAATTCAACTTTGAATTGTTGTTTGCAGTCTCTTATGGAATTATCCCATGCCTTGTAATCAAAATGTCGTCTTCTTCAGTGACTCTTGTATTCTTGAATGGGTGAGAAAATAGCTTCAGTGTGAAGTTCCTCTGCCAGCTTCTGTGCACTCTTCAGAATGTTTTGAAATCCCTCATCTGGCCGGTAAGACTGTAGGTATGACTTTGCTTTGTCCAGTTGTTCCATTGCTACAGATATATCTAGGTCAACCCCTTGGAGCCTCTTGCTTACAACGTTTATTTCAATCAGTGTGTCATGCCACAACACTAAGCCACACAGAATTTAGAAGTTATGTATGTTTCCAGTGATTCCATTTCCCTTTGCCACTGTTCTCCCACAAACAATTCCTGTCATGGCATTATCCCCCATAACGTCAGCTACGATGTCATCTATCTTCCCCATTTGGTGTGTGATCGGTTATATCACCTCCACTCAATCTTCCCATCATGTGGCGCTCAGTGGTTTCAGTGTCAGAGAGGATGTTCCCAGTTGTTGCTTCAGAAATTGCCATTGATGAGTTGAGGCAGAGAAAAATACATAGATGTTTTGAATTACATTTAAAAAAATTAAGCAGCCTCACTAGAAGCTGATGCTGCATCACTGACCACCAAGTTCAATGAATGAGAACTGCACGGGACAAAAAAAGCTCAAGGGTTCAACTCTCAAATCTGTGCCTGCACTCCTCTGTTCTCTCCTGTCATGTTGGCACAGGAGTCATAGCCCTGACCTCTCATGTCAGCTATCGCAATTCCTGTATCTTCCAGCTTTTTAAAAAGTTCATTTGTCATACCAGCTCCTTTAGTATCATCAATGTCAATAAATTCTAGTAAATGGTCTCTGACAGTCACCATTGCAGGGACATTTTCTCTAAGTTCTGTTGTTGTTACAAAATGCACCATTAAAGTCATTTGTTCCATATGACTGATGTCAGGTGTACGGTCCAGAATAACAGAGTAATATCTTGCTGACTTCAGATCTGCCACAATCTTCTGTTTGACTTTTGTTGTCAGTAACTGTATGATCTCATCTTGAACTGTTTTTCCATGGTAATGATATGTGTAGACTTCTTGGGTGGTGACTCTTCTTACATGTTTCTAGAGTATGGCATTGAACTCAGCCATCAGCTCCACAATTTTAAGGAAGTTTCCATTGTTTAGCAGGTACAGCTGATCTGAAGTGCCATGCAGTGCTAGGTTTTGGGTAGCAAGTATTCTCAGAATGGCAGTGAGCCTTTTCAGAACATTTGGCCAGTAAAGAGACTCTGATGCAGTCTTCTCTTAATGCTGATCATTTATTGTGGCTTTTAACCTTAGTCTCATCTCAAGCTTTTTCCACCTATGGAGTGCTGTCTTGTGATTTGCTGCCTTCTCATGGTATGCCAGATTTTTAGCCAGATTTTTCCAGTCCTTTGTTCCCACTGAACCCAAATGTGGATGGAACATTAGACTGGAAGGCTATGTCCACACATAGATGCTTATTTCAAAATAAGTGAATTTGAAATAAATTAATTCTAAATAAAAGTATTATTTCAAATTAACTTAAATCAAAATAAGCAAAAACCTCAAATCAAAATAGCAAATCTGGACACAGGACTTGCTATTTCGAATCAGGAGAGGGGCAGCATAGGAGGTGTAGCAACATGGCCCCCTGGCAGGGCCATGTTGCCAGCTAATATATAGAAAAAGGAAGGCAGCCTGGGAAGGAGAAGGGCAAAAGTGTTATATTGAAATAATGGTTATTTGAAATAACACGTCCAAATGGTGTTATTTCAAAACCACCATTTTGAAATAACAGCTATTTCGATTTCAGCCTAGGTTTTACTATTTCAAAATAAGGTTCATTTAGAAATAATGAAACCTTGTTCGGACATGACAACTTTTAAATCGAAACAATGGCCATTGTTTCAATTTAAAAGCCTCATGTGGACATAGCCAAAGAGTTTGCAACAAAAACAGTATGCAGCATTCTCAGTTTTGAGTACATAAGCCATGGCCTCTCCACTTTGTCACCATTGGGGATTTCATTCCAGTAATGTGTTGGACAGAAACTTATATTTTCATTGTCTTTCAGAAACATGAAGTTTTTCACTTTCTGTGGCCCATACAGTAGCAGGAACTCCCTCAGGCTTCTTCTCAAGTGCATCCACAGTCCTGGATCATCCAGACTTAAGGAACTAAACTCGTCAACAGCTCTTTCTTGCGCCTCCATCACACTCTTCTCTGATCTACACTTTTCTTCAGGAATGTGCATGGTTACATTCATTTGAGATGGAGATATGGATGCTGCAGTAGCTGCCATGTCATCTGCACTCTGACTAACAGGAAGATCAGGTGTTTCCTCACCACTCACATCCTCACTGTGGCTGGAAGGCTCACTGCGAACATTTGTGTTTATGTATCTCAGGAGAGCTCCTTCCTGCTTATATAGAAAAGCTTCCTTTGCTTTGTTTCTTCTTCTGAATGCTGCCCCAGAGGGGCTTTTTCTTCTTTCACTCATGACTGCTGTTCTGTGCCAGCTATAGTGGCTCTCAACACTCATTTGAAGGGGAGAAATAAGGAGGCTGGTAGCAGGGCCTGAGTGAGAGAAGATATCAGCGTCCTAAGGGCCTAACTGGCTCCTCCTACTGTTGTTCTCAAGTGGGTTCAGGGAAGCAACAGGTAACAGGAAGCTCCCTGAGAAGCTGGTGGCAATCAATCCAGGCTCCTGGATATGCTAGAGAGGTACATAAGAGGTTCCTGCTTCTCTCTTTTCCTGCAGCTCCTGCATCTTTCTGTTATTTCCTCTCACCTTTTCTCCTGCCTGCCTGTTTTGTCTCTTGTGCCCTCCTTCCTCCAGCACAGGTCTCCACAGGGGTGTCGCTGGCACCTGGCACACGGGGCCCAGGCCCCGAATGCCGGTGCCAGTGCCCCAGGCCCTGGTGAGTCCCTGCTTCTCCCAGTCTCCAGCCGAATCGGGCCGGAGATCCAGGGCCCAGCTGCCTGCAGCAGCGGCGGCCGCTTCTGGCCCCTTAAAGACCGGGCGACCCTGCAGCTGCGCCTGCCACTCCTCGCCCTGTCCCCAGCTGGGGCTGGGGCCTGCAGGCAGAGGGCGGGGCCTGGGCCCATGCCCCGGGTCATTCCTTGGGGCAGTGACGTCCCTGGCTCTCCACCATCTCTGTGCAGCTAGAGCAGGGAGAATACAGATGTACCAGGAGCAGATACAAATTTCTTCACTGTGGGTCCTTGTGGCACCCCCTCTCCGCACCAAGTCTGGCACCTGAGGCAGCCAGCTCAGTTCACCTCATGATAAGGCCAGCCCTCATCTCATCACAACAGTTTGTAGCACAAACTGCTGCTTGCTAACCCTCGGTTGCTCATTTCACCTTAAGTGGTCTCCTATGAAACTGTTATACTTCACAATCTATCCCATCTTATATTTTGCTCAAACACTCTTGTTATTTTCTCCAGATCTGAGGAAGAGCTCTGAAGCATGAAAGTTTGTCCTTTGCCCTATCATAAATTTGTTCAATAAAAGATACTAGCCCCCTCTGCATTGACAGAATGACAAATGGCATCAGGGTTCTCAGGGAAAAAAAAAAACAAACACATTGTCAGATGCATTTCCTGCCAAATTGGAAAAGTCACCTGCTCTGTGCCTTCCTTACATTTCCTTGATCTTCAGTGTAATAAGTGAAAACAAAGCCAGCATCATCCTGATAGCAGCAAAGCAGCCTCAGTGGCATTGGTACACAGAGCTTTTTAAGCTATCCAGAAAACCACCAGTTTGGCTTCTGCCTTTTCCAGACCTCCTCTCCTGGGGTATGTCTACACTGGAGCCTTAGGTTGACTTAACCTCTTTTAAGTCAACCTAAGGAGCTACACATCCAAACTGGGCTTGTATTAAGTCGACTTGATAACATCTGCCCTTAAACTCAATTTGAGTTGACCTATGGAGAGGCAGGAGCCGGTCCCAGCCACTGCCAGCAAATGGCTCTGGGCTGGATTGGGCTCCGAGCAGCGCGCCACTAGCAGCAAGGACAGGGGCTGGATCCAGCTCTGAGCAGCTTGCTGGCAGCAGCAGGAGCCAGATTAGGACCCTGGAGCTGGATTGGACCCTGGGGTGGGGCCAGGGATTAAAGTGGGCCAGAACATGGCAGAACGCCATTCTGGGGACCACTATTTTTAGGGGCTCAGCATTCTGGGCCCCCTAGAAATAGGAAATGGTGCTGGAACGCTGCGTTCTGGGGCCCACTGTTTAAAAATAGCAGGCACCGAAATGGTGTTCTGCCCCATTCAGGCTGGCAGGGGGAGATTGGAAGGGGTGCATGCCCAGCCAACCTGTGCATGCAGGCTGCATACCGTATATACTCATCTATAAACTGAGATTTTTGTGCCTGAAAATTAGCTTCAAAACAGGAACTCGCCTTATACGCAGGTCAATACAGTAGACAGTCCCTGCCCAGGGGTTTCACTGGGCATGCTCCAGAGTGGAACCCCAGTGTGGCTGGGGCAGCCATCTTGGGCAGTCGGCCTGGGCTGGGGTTAGAGTTAGGAGGGGACCCTCGCATCTGGAGCTGCCAGGTAAGGGGGCCCTGGGGGGGGGTTGGCCTGGGGCTTGGGGTGGGGTTTAAGGAGGCCAGGGAAGCAGTGACAGGGCCTAGGGGTGGGGGGGAGTGTCTGGGAGGCCAGGAAGAGCAGCTTGATGACTTCTGTTGCATTAAGACTAACGTGTTAATCTCATCATGAGAGGGTAGCCCTGCACTTTTGAGTATGTACCCAAAATCATACAGGTTAACAGCTGTTTCCCTCAAGGTTCATTTGGCAGCTAACTTTGCTTAACATAACTTGATCAGGGAAGAAAAACCTGTATTATCTCACCCTCACAGTTTCCTGTCTCCTCAAGGGACTAATTCTGAGAGAGAACTGATCCCCTACGTGGGACTTGAATCTAATACTTGCTATGCTTATGTGTCAACCCTCTGAGCCGAGCCACCACCTCAGGTACCATTAGAACATCTTGTCTATCAATCCAGCACTCTTAATCTCCTCTGCTAGGATATTCAGTGACTTTAGTGCCTGAATGGTAACCCCATCTGGCATAGTAGTACACAAAAAGGAACCTGTCAGATGAACTCACCCAAGTTTTACGTCTAAAATTATTTTCACTTGCCACAGTATGTGTCCCTGCCCATTTTCTTGCTCAGATCTCATGCTCACCCAGGGGAGTCTTTTTACAGACATTTGCAAAGCAGCAACATGGAGTTCAGTCCATGCTTTCAGTAAGCATAAGTTATTCGACTTGGCATCATATTCTGCTGCTCAATTTGACAGAGCCATGCTATAGTCATTTTTTTGCCTAAAACTCCTTGCCCACCATCCTTTGATGGGGACACTGTGTGCTAATCTCCCATTAGTGGCAATGCACAGAGGATCTAAAAGAAGTTAGAGATTACTTATTAGTAAGTGGTGGTCTTTAAGAGTTGCCTCTGTGCATTTACACTACCCAATCTCTTTCTTTCCTACCTGTGAGTTCTTTGTGTTTGAGGACTGAGGATAGGGAGAAGGAACAGAAGTAGGCTTTATATAGACAATAGTGATGATGACATCCTAGCATCACAGCACTTCTGCATCCTCCAGCAGATGAGGATTTTGTATACAGTACTTTAGCTCAATACCAGAGATGCTGAATACCCTTAGGCTATGTTCACACAGGGCAAGATGTTTCGAAACAAGATGTTTCGAAATAACAAGTTATTTCGAAACACCTTATTTCGCAAGACAAAAACTATGTCCGCGAAATAAGGGAGCAAATAGCAGGCCCACACTGTGGACGTGCTATTTCGCTTGGGGAGGGGACTGCAGGCACTCACAGGGTGCAGCGCAGAGGGGCGCTGCACCCCATGGCTGCCTGCAGAGGGCTGCAGACACCCGCGGAGTCAGGCACGGGTGCTTAGCACCCTGGGAGGAAGGTCATATGTTGTTTCGGAACACTTTGTTCCGAAACAACATGTCCAAACAGGGCTGTTTTGAAACCTCTGGTTTCAAAACAACCCTGTTTCGAAACCAAAGCAGGTTTAAGTTGTTTCGGAAGAACCATGGCCATTTCAAAACAAGCTGTTTGCTTGTTTCGAAATGGCCATGCGTCGTGTGGCCATGGCACTTCTTATTTCGAAACAACCTCGGTTGTTTCGAAATAAGAACTGTGTGTGAACATACCTTTAGTGTGAATGCACGGATGCAGGTCGAGAACAACTGTCACTAATGAGTAACTTTGTGAATATTTGGGTTAAAAATAATGTGTGATCTGCAGTTTGTGAACTGTTAGTATATACAGACAATATTTCACTTTTGTGAGTTTTATCTGACTTTGTGTATCATAAAAATGGGGTAATTAATTATTATTTTTTCCTTCTGATTTCAGAAATATTTTATTTAAAATATTCAGCTTATTTCTCAAAAAAAAAAGCTCATTTTATAGTGAATTTACACTCTGTTGGTAAATGCATAAATGTGTCCTTTGCATGCATGTCAGATAAGAGTCAGACACATTCATTCTAGAGTATTGTATGTGGTGGTTTCTCCAAAATGTCAAATTTTAGAAATAAGTCATACAACTTGAAGAATTTTGCAAAACCTGTAAATATTTTTCAAATATGCCATTCTGAAATAAGATAGGGATGCCAACTAATTTCTCTGCTATTATTAAAACCAAGAAGGAACAGAGACAAAAGGTATTTATGAAATGTCATAAGCCTGCTGGAACAAAAGAGAAAATTCAGCTGCAACTACTCAAAAATCTCAAATAGGCAAAACAGAATCATTCTTTTTTCATGTCAGAATGTATGTCTTTTCAAAGAAGCCTACACAGTTGTTGTTTTTTTCTCCCCCTATAAACATTTGCCTCGTTGTACTAGTTCTTAGAAAAGCAGGAATTGTTAACTAAAATGATAGCTAAGCAGATGGGGGGCAAACTCACAAGCAAGCTAATTGTTGCACTAGAATGTATCTGTTTCAACCTTCCACAGGTTGTCTTGCAGTTCCATAGGCCCCAGTGGTACTTACTGAAGCTTGCTTGTTTTATTTATTTATTTATTTGAACCAGACAAGTAACACAGGCAGCATGAGAGAATAATGAGCTGCATTCTTGGGGTTAGTGAGGAGTCAGCACAAATTGTGGGAACAAATAACAATCAGACAAGGCAGTGTTTTATAACATTGGGGCTGCAGTCCATCTCTGGGATCTTTCAGAGCGGGGCTAATAAAGGCTCACTTACAATCCCCAACAGAGTAGAGTTTAATTAAATTTGTCCATTAGAGGACTTCTCCCCCTCCCTTTTACATTCTAGAAATTAATTCTTCTGCTTTTTGCCTGTCTTTCTTTCTACATCACAGACGCACTGAACCTTCGTAACCGACAGGTCATCTGCATCACACTCAAAGTCCTCCAGCACCTGGTTGTGTCAGCTGACATGGTGGGGGAAGCCTTGGTGCCCTATTACCGTCAAATCCTCCCAATCCTAAACATCTTTAAGAATATGAATGGTGAGTTATCTACCAGTCACTGTGTCGTTCAACCCTAAGACAAAATGGGGTTTGAGGCAGGGTTAATTAACAATATAGTTAGGATTTATTACTGCATATAAACCCAAATCCATTTGGAACGCTAAACAATGTAACCCCCACTGCTATTCCCCAGGGATACAGTAAAATTAACAATTTCATTTATTACTCCTTGCACGTACAGCTTATTTAACACAGCACAAAAGCACTGAAGCAGTTCTGTAATCTTCCAATAATTAAATTGTAAAGTTTTATAATAGTCTTTTGACTATATTAATAGATTGCAAAGGGTTGGAGGGGTTTTTTGGGGGGGTGGTCAACATAGTAATACTAAGATCAATATTTAATTCTGTTCTGGGTTCTCCTCACTAGTAAAATTCATTCTTCCCCATTATTACTTTTTATGTTGGTTTAGGAGAGAATAAAAAGAAAACTATTAACCAGTTAGCCAAGACCAGGGAAATTATCTCTAGTAAAGTAGCGAAGGTTATAGTTTTTGTTGCAAAACTAACAGGTTTTCCTATATAAGAAGTTTAGAATCAGTTCATACTCCATATTTAAGTAACATGCCATATTACACACTTGATTAAGCTATTTTCTTTGTAACGCAAAATTCTATGGCCAATTTTGTTTTGTTTTGTTTTGTTTTTTAAAAAAGTACTATGTGGTGTGTATATTACGCCATTCTCACCAATGCGGGCCAAACTGCTATCTGCAAAATGCCTTTTACAGTCTTGTTCCTTGACTAAAACTCTTGGTATATTATTTGTTTAATCACTTAATAAGTTATTGACTTCAAAGTTTTATGCTATTCATGTTGAACTCTGTAGGTTAAAATAAGTTAATTGGTGATAATCATGCTAATACTGGTTATAATATTGGTAGGATGTCTATGAAACTCATTCTATGTCAGTATTTAGCAGTCACTAGGATACCTCCTGCATATATTATCCAATATTGCCTTATATTTCCCTGGGTTTTGGCTTTATTCTTTTCTTTATTATCTTTTTATTAAGGCAGAGTTACAATAAAATGTCAACATACTACACTGTACATTATATATTCAGGATCAGCTCAGTATTCAAAGAACCTGGCTAAAGATTCTGGCTTGCTGGCTAGGTAGCTCTCATTCTCTACATATGCAAAAAGGGTGACCAGATTGCTATAAACCTCTTCTCTTTTTGGTGCTTCTCTTGTCTATCTACTTGGTGTGTTTTTCATTACAAGGACAGTCCATATTTTACTATACCACAATTCCATAGGAGGAGGAGTCACATTTTTCCAGTAATATGAAATCTGAAGTCTAGTTGCTAACAATAAAAAATAAATTAATTTTCATTCTGTTTAAAATATAGATCCTTTACTGGAGCATTAAATAAGGAGGTCAGATGATCTCTAGGAAGCCTATATTTAGTCATAAAAGGAATCTCTTTAATAATTTCCACCCAAAACAAACTAATTCCTGAACACAACTACTATATGTAAGTATGTTCCTTTTCCCCTGCAACCTTTCCAACGAAGTGCCTTCCCATAGCAAAAATATAAGGAATCTTAACAGGAGTCAAATGTCCGCTATTGAGTAAATTTTCTTATTTGTTTTTCAGTTCTCCTTGAGAAATACAGAAATGTCTGACCAGAGACTTTAATGAGGTTTAGACTTTTAGATGCCTTTAACGATTGCATGTAAAGGACACTATATTAAACAGTGAGCACATTCTAATAAGTTGCAGGTAGTGTACCATCTGTACAGAGCAGAATGGAGGAAAGTTGTAAATGTCAGTGTTGTAGGATGTAAGGCTTGTAACAAAATTTCCATATGGTTGAACCTTTGGACCTGTGCGGATGCCCATAAACTTCATCTGGATTCCCTGCAGACACAAGGATCCAACTTAGTGGGTCTGATTGCTAGATCTGTTGGTGAGAAAGATAAGCTTTTGAGCCACACAGAGCAATGCTTCAGGTCTAGGAAAGAAGCTCCAAGCATCACAGCTCAGAGAATCTTTCCCAGACCTGAAGAAGAGCTCTTTGCAGCCTGAAAGCTTGTCTCTATCTCGCTAACAGAAGTGAGTCCAATAAAAGAAATTACCTCACCCATCTTTCATCTTTAATATCCTGGTAGCAACATAGCTAAAACTCCACTAAATATAGGGAATTGTTGACATTTCCATCATTCTCTATGCTTATTTGCCCTCCTCCAGATGGCACTCTTTTTATTTTGCAAATATGGTCCTTTTTGTAAATTCTCGGGGTCTGAAATCAATGTGTTTTATTTCTCTAATGATGTACCTGAACTCATCTTTAAAAAATGTGTATCTCCAAACTGATGTGTTTCAAACCAAAGATGGGCAGAAATACAGAAGTGCTGAGCATTTTTGCACACTGCCATCATTTCCAAGGTGATTTTGACCCATAAGGATCACTGACATTTCAAAGAAAGATAAAGGCATATGGTTTGAAAGACTTGACAGCTGTATCTGAAAATAATTGATAAGAGAAGTGAGGTTTTTTGTGTGTGTCTGTATTTTGGGAAGGTGGGGTGGTGGGAAGGGAGTCAGTTCATATGTAAACTCATCGGTGCCTATTGATATCTCTGTATAGTGTCTCTTAATAAAATATGTGGCTGCATTAATTTTGTAATTTCCTCTACAACAGAAATAATCTTGATCTTATTTTCTGAATTTTCTGTAATTTTGGTAACAATTTGTGAGAGAATACAAGAGTTTGTCAGAGATTACTGTTGAACAATAATATAAGTTGTTCCAAATATATTTTATCATTAGTTTGTTGGTCACAAAATAGGTGTAGTTAAGTTATGTGAAAGTCAAACATATGACTATACTTTGGATTTCCACAATTACAGAGGTGCAGGAGAAATTATACAAGTTAGAGCTGGGTGCATACCACAAATAGAATTCTGTGACTATTCATTGAAATTTATCAGAGAATTCACTTCAGCTGTTCATGCCTTCCTTGCATTCACTCTTCATCGATATTAGTGCATGACTTCACAGTCAAGAATATTTGTGGAAACTGAATTAAACAAATATTGGTGCTCTTTGTGGAAAGTAAATTTTAAATTTGTAAACATAAAAGTTTATACTGAAAATTTATGTGAAGGGTTACACTTATCCAGTTAGGGCATATAATATTTTTTTGTTTCCTGTCCATCAATTTAAAAAACCTAGTGCATGCTGAATTAAAAATATCAAATATACTGTTGCACACAACCTGCAAATAAAAAATAATTTGCTAAGATTATTCAGTAAATAATTTCACATAACAGATAAATGGCAGAAATGCAAACTTCTTACAGACTAAATGATAAACTACACTTTGTCTCCAGCTCTGATAGTCATCAATATTTCTTGTAGTTCATAAAAATATTATGATTGATATATATCTTTTTAAATGTGGTGTCTACTGAATGACATTTGAGAAGAGTGAGGATGTGCTGCCTCTGAAAGGGCAAGGAAAACAAGAAGAGCTAAAAATACCCACCAATTTCAGAAGGAAGGCATGATAGCCACCCATAAGGTACATTTACTTCTGACTTCTATATTAAAAGGACCAACCACTAAAATGGTGTGGTTGGCTCCACCTCTTGGAGTTATTGATGTGCTGTGATTCGTCAGTTTCTTTCATGTACTTGGTAGTGTACCAGATATACCTCAATTTAGGAACAAGTGCTGAAGCAAGTTGTTTCTGGCCCAGTAGGCACCATCACTCAGTGACTTCTTAGTATGCACTCATACGTGCAACTCAAGCAAAAGGAGTCTTTTACTAGGGCTGGCAAAAATGAAAGAATGCAAATACTGTAGGCAGAATGATTTAACCAGCTACAATAGAAGATGGACATAGACATCCTAACTCAGTGAGGCTGCTAGGGGATAATCCAAAAGAAGGTAGTACTGGAGTAACCACAAATATTCCTTCTAATCCACCGTTCCTCAAAAGGAGCAGTTAAGTACTGGTCCTCATGTCCTGCTATCCAGGGCTCAGTTCACTAGCCATGATATTGTTGGAGGTCCTCTCTACATTGTGTTACATTGTGAAGATGACCAGTTGCCTAATGATCTTGCAGGTAGGTACCGTTATATCTTTCTGAGACTATACTCCTCTAACTGGCTGCTTTCCCTCTTGGATTGTGACTCTTTGCCTAAACTCAGTTTCCGCTCTGAGGCTACCTGTTTCCTGGTTTTGATTGTGCAGCTGGCTTCTACGCTGCTGTCTTCATATTGTTACTCCACAAAGAACTCTCTAACTGTCTCCCCAGGCTGAATCCTCTCTGGTTCTCTCCTTTCTGGTCAACAAGCAAAGATTAGTCCCTTCACCTCCCAGAATGACTGATAGCCCACTTTTCTCCATCCAACTCATTTTTGAGAGAGTATTCTTTGTAATGAGAGTCCTTGGGAAAGGCTCATGTAAGAGGATAAACCTAAAAGATGTGATAGTCAAGCAAAAAGATGGCTTTTACAGAAGAGGCTGAAATGCTAATTGGCTAAGGACTAGAGAGATCTGGCTAGAAAGCCTTCTGTGATTTTTAGAGCTCTGACATTCTAATATTATCCATGGAATAATCCAATGTTCACTTCAACTATCATTATTGGCAAATTTTCTGGGATACTTGCCTAACTGCCAAATTTGTACATTTATTCTAGAAACCTTTTAGAATTCTCAGCCGTATATTGTTGTTTGGAGTGAATTAGTTTGGGAGATTGAGGTGTTTCTGAAAAACGTTAGTCAAGTGATAATACTATTCACAGTGAATTGGACAGACAGTGCTATTACATGTAAATACATAATCAGGAAACATGTTCTTCACTAGAAATCTGTTTCTCCAACAAGCAGTTCTGTGCTTTATTCCCTGCCAATTTGTTCTGCCAATTGATGGAGTTTCCTCATTGAATTAATCAGAAAGTCACTACCCAGTCTTCCTGTAAATCTTTCAAGCTCACTTTTTACTGTGATATTTACCGTAAATTGGATAGCCAGTAGGAAATACCATATAGAAAAAGGAAAAGGATTTTCATATAGAAAAAGAAACAAATCTGATTTCTAATCTTTGTTATAACATATTCTTCTCACCCTTACCCTCATCCTCCTTCCCCTGCCCCCTCTGTTTATTTGTTACGCCTACATGTTTTCATTTTGTCTTAAATTACATTCTACGTGGTTTAGGGCAAGGACTGCCTCTTATTTTGTGGTTTATATAATGCCTAACATAATGGGCCCCTAACCTGATTGCAGTCTTTAAGTGCTATTGTAGTAGAAATTATAAATAATAACAAATCTAATTAAAATACCAAATAAAGAACTATATTCTGGTAGGGGGAAGGTTCAGTAGATCAAGAAGCTAGCATGCTGTTTGATGTGAATATCAAAATCTGCAGAGACTGAACTCTCACACACAGTCTAAACTATCAATGCTGTTTTTAAAAAGCACTGGTAAGATACTAATGCAAACTTATATTGGTCGTATACTACAGACACAGTTATTGAAGCTTCTTGAGTAGGTTCCTGAAAGAATAAAATTTGATTGCAGTGTGCATATGTGTCCATCTTAATGGCTTAATGTATCTAGGTGAGCTGTCCTGATCTGTGGTGTAGTTATTCGGAAAGGACAGAATCTGTTCTGTAATTATACTGCAAGCAACTGAAAAAGAGTTACAATGGAGCCTTCACCTCTGTCCTATCTTCTCAAGGCCCGGACAGTTCTCAGTGGAATTAAAGAACGCAACATCCAGCTGCCTTCGTTATCTTTCTTTCAGTTCCAAAATAATTTTGAACATTTATGGAAACTCAAAGTAAACTTGAAGTACTCTTTTGTTCTAGTGAAGCAATTAGAATCACAGACAATACAAAAAGCACATAACTTCTCCTTATAATATTTGTAGTTTTATTGATGCTACTTTGTTAGCTTGCATTTAATATTTCTCTCTGATGTATAAAATGAGAGCCCAAAGACTGTTCTTCCAGGTCATGAAAAAATAAGTAATGGCAATGTCTTAGGCCTATTATAGACCTTATAACACCACTTTTTGCATCATGAAACCTTCGTAGTACATCTTTTCTAAACTGTTACAGAGATCTATAAGATGACTTAGATAGGCACAGTTTAAGAACAAATAGAATAAAGTTTTCTGCTCTTGTGACAGCGCTAAAGAGAAGTAAGTAATGAGAATAAAAAGGAAGTGTCAAAGCTTGGTGTAAACTAGAATTGTGTACAGTGTTATATATAGATATAGATATAGATATAGATATAGATATAGATACACACATACACACACACACTAGAATGAACACTGGAAACAGAAGTGTTTGATAACAGTTGTACATTTATACACAAAACATTTCTTTTGTTTAATGTAGTCAGGTAAATGAAAGTTTCATTGATCTACTTTAACAAATTAAAGCAATCTAACAGCTGTGCTGCATCAATTCATATGTATTATAATGCAAAAATGTTTTCATGTCATCAATATATATTATTCAGCAATGATCAATAACAACTTGTGAAAACCTCTGCAGATTAAATCCTATAAAATGGTTTGAAAACAAAACAGCATCAGCCTTAGCAGTATTCAGACAGACAGAGAGAGACAGAGACAGAGCTTAAAACTATAATTTCAACTAAATCTTAGAAATTGCATGCATAGATTTATATTTTACCCTAAGTATTTTGGTCACAAATGTAAAAGCTTTGTTGGGCAGATTCCTGTCTTTCCTGAAAACACCATGCACATCTACTCTATGGTACTGTATAATTTAAAGTAATAATAATTTCTTCAAAGATCTCATCAACATTGAATTCCCATTCATGTTACCAGAATGAGAAGGGGTGGAAATTCCCCTCACCCTTAGGTCTTTAATTCTCTGAGGCACTGTTAGTTAACCTGAGCTATACATTCAAACCCTCAGTTTTACTGCACTGGATGATCTCCCTACATCAGATGATCCTTCCTTTGTCAGCTTCACTAATTTAGGATCTGGGGCAGAGCAGCTGAGGATTGGAGTCTTAAGTTTCTGTGGGCTTCAGCCCAAGCTGCCTGACACTACAGCTAACTTTCACAATTCTATGTATCCTTTTCTCAACTTCCTCCTATCTAGTCAGTCCTGCACCCAAACCCTTCCACTCTTAATCTTGGGGGAAAAAGTTCCAGGATACCTGAAGCAGCTGAACTGTTAGGTAAGATATTAAACCACAAAAGCAACTATGCTTAGGACACCATGCTGTTCTGAGCGGTTTCCAGTGCTCTTTTTTGGAGAGGTACTTCTCATATTCAGCATCCTACATCACATGACATACTTAATGCAGTAGGAGGACTAATCAGCACGTTGAAGGATTGTTTACTCCCAGAAGCCATAGATTGTCCCTAGAGGTGATCACTACTCTATGTGTAAGGGCTGCAAACAGTGGTTAAAGTATAATTTGATCGGCCCCAGAACCCTCCTAATCTTTGGGCCCCTTTCCCATATTGTCAGGGCCTCCTTCATGCATGTGCGGGTCCCAGCCCAGGTAGGCATTTGCAACCGTTTCTCAGTACCATATGCATTGATTATCACTCCATAAAAATATGGTTATCGCTCCATAAAAGTACTGGCCCCAATTCTGGTCTCACACACTGCCCCCACCACCCCTCTGCACCTCCCTGACCTCCATCCCAGCCTCATACCCTGTGTTTACCCTGATCCTGGTCTCACACACTGCCCCCTCCACCTCCATACCCCCATCCCGGTCTCACATGCTGACCCCTCTGCCCCCCACCCTCATCCTGGTCTCACACGCTGTCCCGTCTGCCCCCCCACCCTCAATCCCTGCCTCACATGCTGCCCCTTGCGCCCCGCTACATGGTACTTCGTCCTGGCATGAAGGCAGAGGACTGGACTCAGTGACCTCTTATAGTCCCTGGCCAGGCTGCCCCCACCCAGAGCATGCATCTGAACATGCTCAGGGTGGGAGATTTGAAAACTCCCCCAGCCTGGCTGCAACTCCTGGGCCAAGGCAGGATGAAACATGCGTTCCACCTGATTTTTCTATTTTTTCAGGGCCCTGGAACTCTGGCCCCTCAAATTTGTGGGCCCTGAAACTGCATTCCAGGGTGTTCTGGCTTACTTTAACCCCTGACTGGAAATACTTCCAGAAATGCAGCCACGCTCTTTGAAGTGCCTCATGATCATTACTGAAAGGTGATAAGCTGCCCATGCACATAAGTGACTGTGCTCTGAGGAAGAACCTCATACCCAGAATGTTTCAACTACTTCCTCCAGGAAATATGAAAAGCATTCGGCAGTGAGAATGCCAGCTCACTTTTAGGAATATTTTACAGTATTGTAAGATGTTCAAAAATCGTGTGTCAGACTCTAAAACTCAAGAGATTTAAAAGTAGATTTGGGGTCTTTTTATTTACCTTCTAAATTTAGAGCTTTTTGATCGCACTCACGTCATGTTTTCAGGGTTCCTTCTGCAACTATGAGGACTAGAAGCTCTCTCTTTTCTTTCCTTTTAATGAACATTGAGATTCTCACAATCACTGAAGTCTAGTAGCTGAGGCTTGAAGGAAAACATCAAGTAGTATGAGATTTGTGTAAAAGTGAGAGAATTGGCAAAACTGATTTTATGAAACAAAAACATGCTGTATTCCAGAAACCCACAATTTTCAGATTGTTGATGCACTCAGTTTTGGCTCTCATTCTTCATAAAACACTTGAGTTGTTGCTCTCCACAACCACCTGGCATATTTTAGAGCTTTGTTTTCAATCCCAAATACCTATGTGAACATTACCTACATTGAGGTATGCTTTTTGAAACTTGAAACCACAGTATCAAATTCTAAAATAGCTGCAAGTATGCACACCACAAACTGTTGTGGTGGAATTTCATGGTTTTCATAGATGGAGTCTCTACTTCAATTAATCACATTTTAAAGCTGATGACTGTAAATCATTGAAACTTGAAATCTCTGCCACACTATAGCAGTGGAAATAAAGGCATTTCATAACTCTCAGTCGTTATTTATACAAGTTCATATGAATTACAGTTCCCAGAATGCTCATGTAACAGCTGTACCTGATTAGTCTAAGGAAGTCAGAATCAGTTTTCTTATATCTGACCAACTGATTAGCTTCTTTAATGTTATTATGCAAAAATTTCTATTGTGTATGGCTCAATCTTAATCCTTTAAGCAAAACCCCAGGTACAAGTGTTTTTCACAGTAATTTATCTGGAACCTAGGAGGGAAGGAGACCTCAACCCAAGCTAACTTGATTTCTGTTAGCATTTTTATGGCTAAAGAGTTATAAAACCTACACTGACCATGTCCTTCACCTGCCCAAATTCCCCCTCCTCAGTACTGATCTGAAGAAAATTTCAGGGGAACTTGCTATCGCAGAGCCTAGGGCTTATCAAGATACCCGTGTATAGTCTTTGCTTCCTTCTTACCTTAGAAGAGATAACCAGCTGTGTTTAGTCGTAATAGTCTTGCTTAAGTGAGCATAGTCTTTGGGCTTTATATAGTTACAGAATTACTGGAGTAAGTACTGAATTTTGTAACACAAGCTTGATTTAGTAGATTTAAAGAGGAAGTTATCTTATGTTTGCGAGGGGGAACTCTCTCTGAGACAATATGCCTTATGTAATGGTATCATTTCCAATCTCTTAACAAAAGCATAGCTCTGTTTCATTACTTTTCCAAGCTAAATGATTTACAAGTCTCTGTAAGCTGAAGGAGAGTATCTATTCTTGTAAAAATGACACTACTTACACTTTAAATGAATATTATATAATACATATGGAAAAGCTCACATTTATTTCTCATTTTTTCATATCTGTGCTTTAGCACATGTGCCATTTAGAGATGCTGGCTATGGGTCACAGTGTTCAGTAATTTAATTCCAAGGCATAGCAACATCTCACATAAAAGAGTATTTTTCTTAACTTCACAGACTCATAAAAAGCAAGACCTGAAAAAAAATTTCTGGTCACCGAGTCTGACCCCTCAGGCATTTTGCAGAATCACTTAATACTTTTTCTGACATAGTCTTGTGTATGTGTAGTGATGGTAGCTCATCTAGTTCTGTCAGTTATCAACTCCACTGCAAGTTGGTCTAACTTACTTTAAACTGCATATTTTTTTCTTTATTATACTTAGTTACAACACTTAATTTGTGTTGAAATCATTCAAAATGCCAGTTGTTTCTTTTAAAGATAGCTTTTTTTAGTAAACTATTCTGAATATCTATAATCCAAATCTGTAAATACATTCTAACACATTTAAAAAACTATAACGTAGAATATAATTGCTGGATAATATCTAATTACTATCTAATTTCTTATCTGAAAACACCATATTAGTCTTTATAAACTAAAATTGACTCAGCAGTGATTAAGTAAATTTTATTAACACTTACTTTTGGTGTTAATAACCTAATTAATTTGTCATTTTTAATGTTTGATGAAAGAAAAATATAAGGTTCACCAGGTAAAAGATTGTGTACTGTATCCAGTATATGCTCTCACAGCATATGTTAACAACAATACTTAGGGATGCTGACACAGTGCAGTGTGTCAGCACACCTAATTTTTAGGTGCCTATAAAATGACTTGGATTCACAAAACTTGAGTTTGGTGCGTACGCTCCTTGTACAGTGAACACAGGCTATGTCAACACATACATCATTATTTCGAAATAAAGTCCTTATTTTGAAATAAGTTAATTCGAATTAAGGGAAAGCCTGCTATCGAAACGGCTTTTATTTTGAAATGGCTATTTCAAAATAAGGCCGTTTGGACATGTTGTTTCAAAACAGTTGTTTCAAAACAATGGTGTTGTTTCGAAACAACATGTCCAAACGGCCTTATTTAGAAATAACCGTTTTGAAATAACAGCCATTTTGAAATGAATGGGGTTTAAGCTGTTTCAAAATGACGGTTTTTATTTCGAAATGGCAGAGCCTGTCATTTCGAAATAAGAAAATGTCATGTGGACCTAATCTTTTTTATTTCAAAATAACCAGCGTTATTTCGAAATAAAAGAGACGTGTGGATATACCCACAGAGAGATTCTCAGAATGGGATTCACAAAAATCACTAAACTAGTCAATGGGAGACACCAGTGTAAGATGTGTGTCCTAAACCTGATTCCTCTCTTGGATTTAGGAGCCTAAATCTAGACTGGAGGGACGTGCTTGTCTTTGCTTGGGATTCTCAGCTACCCACCCTCCCTTCCGTTTAGGCACCTACACTGTTTTTGGAAGAAGCTGGGGAAAGGAACTTCCTCACAAATTTCAACCCAGTGGTTAGGGTTCTCACATAGGATGTGGCCAACACCCAATTCGTCTCCTTTCTTGCTATATGAGATGGTGGGCTCTCAGCTGAGACAAGCCATCTCTCAGATGAGTGATCTAACCTCTAGGCTATTCAATATTTTTATTAGGGGTGGAGAAAGGTGGGTCCAGTCTCTGCTGTTGAAATTGTTCCACTGAGGAGCTAGCATGTCGCTACTGGTGCCTGATTCAGAAGTAGTAGTCGGTTTATCAATCTAACTGCTCTTGTTTTAAGTGGTTTTGCCCCAATCATAGGAACGTTGTTAGGTGCGTAGAGCACTGGGTTGAGAGCTAGCATTCCTGAATTCTGTTCCCAGAATGGCACCTGTTGGGAAAATCACACCTTTTTTGTAATCCATTTCTCTTAGAATGACAGGCAGAAGACAGGTTAAATAATTCAAAGTGTGAGATTTATTTTCTACATAATTCTTCACATCTCATGTATGTTTGCAAACAAATATGTTACCATTCAAGGGGACATATGTTTTCAAAGTCACTATGCTTATTAAAGTGACATTTTTATTTTAAAAATGCATCTGAAACTTGTATTCATTTAATGATTCTAAATGGGTTATATTTATTTATCACACATTTTTAATTAGGATTCTATTCTTGGGAAAATATTTCTGTGAAAATCAATGCAAAGTTGCCAAAATCACAGAAGTTGGCTCTGCACCTGGCTGTCAGTTTTTATATAAAAACAGAAAACAGAGAAATGGGACAGAAGCTTTTGAAGGAAAGAGAGTTCCCTGCCTGGGCCACAGTATATTTTCATGTACAATATTCTCCTTTTTTCTTGAGGTTTCTTTCTAATCCATAGGAAGACAATTGACTGATGCCCCATGCAATAGCATAATGCTTCAAAGTGTATATCCCATGTGGATTAAAAATTCAAAATGATCATAGGACCCAGCTGGGCCTGTCATATTGTTTTCACCTCAGCAGGAGAATCAGTTTGTTTCTCTTTTGGCAACACCTTTGGATGGAAACTACAGCTCCCTGTTAAAAATATGCATCTTATTTCCTGTTTGAACTTTGCTGGCTTTCATTTCAACCACTAGGTTTTGGATTATCTTTATCTGCTAGAATATATTAAAAAGCCTGAGAACATCAGATTTCTTTCTCCTTACTATGTGCTTATAGATCATAATTAATTGCCTGATACCCTTCTCTTAAAAAATCTAAATTAGGTATTCAGAAGCTAGGACATATCAAAATAAGATTTCAGCCTTTCAAGAGACTGAGTTGTAGGTTGTCATGCTAGTGGTCTGTGCAGAGAGTCAGAATCCAAAGTCCAGAACTAAGGGTCAAGATAGAGTCAGAACTAGAACTGAGGATCAGAACTGAAAGGATGGTTTCCTAAACAGGAGCTTGTCTGGAACAAGGCCTGGAATGGCACAGGAGACTGATTAGAAGAGAGGTAGGCACAAGAGGACAGAGAATCTACAGGCAGAGGCACTGAGCAGCTAATGCTCTGCTATTGCTACTAGGCTTTTAAATCAGTTTGCTGATTTTGTAGCCAGTCAGCCACTGTGGATTAATCCGGCACTTCCAAGTCAATGCAATTGAGCAATTAATTGCCTAGCAGGGGAACAAGCCAGTAGCTGGTCTTAGCTAGCTTAACTCTGACAGTATACCCCTTCGCTTTTGGAGGTATCTGCCAGGGGCCATGGTCCAGGTTTTTCCTGGGTACACATGGTACAAGGTGTACAGGAGGTCCAGAGCAAGGATGTGTGCCATAGATGCCTCTAATAATTTGTCTGGCATGTATCTTTCCAAATCCATTAAATACTGGAGTTCTTCCCACATTTGGCAGGAGTCCATAACTTGCTGGACCACATATTCTTCTTGGCTTTGAATGGCTATTGGCAGGGGAGAAGAGGAGTGGTACAAAGCACAAAGGTGTTCTTCACATTCAGTTTAAAAGGAGGACATGAACACAGGATGAACTTTAAGAGATTCTGGTAGCTACATCTTGAATGTTACAGGGTTAAGCTTTTCTGTGGTCTGTAAGGGCCCGAGTACTTTTGCTCCAGCTTCAAAGAGACGTGATGATTTAAGATTTTTGAGCAGAGAAGCAGACCTTATGCACTGCTATGAAACTGAGGGCCAGCTGCTGGTGCCAGCCACCGTATCATTTGTTGCTGCCTTAGTGTCTTCTAATTGTCTTCTGAGCTCTTGGCGCACCTAGTGGATGTGAACAGTAAAGTCAACAGCACAAGTACTGACAATTTGGTGGGGATCTTAGTGTGAAAGTGAGGGTGGAATCCATAGTTAGCAAAAAAAAAAAAAGTGTGGGAGAGAGAAGGGTCTGTTAGGTGGAGTTGATGACATATGCAAATTCAGCATGGAGGATCAGTTATCGTGGCAATAGTTGCTGTTCAAGGAGCTCATTGACCTTTTCTACTTGACTGCTTGTGTTAAGGTAACAAACTATGGAAGCCAAGACATTGATACTTAGGAGACATAGAAATTCCCATCAGAAGTCAGAAGGGAACTGCAGCCCATAGTTGGACACCGCACTCATTGATAAGCCATTGAAGTGGAAGATGCTTTCCATAAAAAGACAAGCTGTCCATTAGGCAGTGGGGAAGGCATGACATGGGACAAAATTTTCAATATATGTTAGATTCATCAAAATGAGGAGTGTGATGCATCCCTGGGAACTAATCAATTCTGTAATAAAGTCTGTGGAAGTGTTGGACTAAAGACAAGGTGGAATGCACAAGGGCTGGAGGAAATCAGTTGGTTTCATATAGATGTGGGGGTCTTTTTCCAGGCACAGAGATCACAGGCTTTTATGCAAGCCGCTATGGAAGAACATAGAGCCTCCACCAGAAGCTTCTAATGGGGCTGTCAAACTCATTCAATGTGGAGGGCCATATTAGAGGGCAGGACACCTGTCGCGGGCCATGTGTCTGCATGGGCTCTCCAACCCTTTCTCCTCCAGATTCAGAGCAGCACGGGCTCCCCTTTCTCCTCCCTTCCCCTGCAGGCTCTTCCACACCTTCCCTTTTCCCTACCCTGTGGGCTTCCCTTTGTCCCGCTGGCTCCCTGACCCCCCCCCCCTTCTCCTATTGTGCAGGTCCTGGATCCCCCAGTCCCCTGCTTGGCCACTCCTGGCCCCACCCACTCCCCACCTGGGCAGCTCCCAGATCCCCCTTCCCCTTCCCTTTCCATTTCCTCTACCATTCTGGCAGCAGGCAAACAGTCTTATCACAGCCACAGGCAAGCAGGATTCCTGCCTCCCCCCACCCACTCAGTCGTTCAGCATGGTGGCTTTTGGTTGGCTCAGGCCTGGCTTGCCTTTGATTGGCTCATTCCCACAGGGACCCCAGGCACTTTTTCCTTTTCTTATTTGTGATTTGTGCAATGTGCAGTCAATCAGATTAGCATGCCAACTGACCAACAGGGAACAGCTGGGGTGGGGGATGGTGCAGTGGCTCTTTAGGAGCCAGCCCAGCTTGCTGTGACTGAGACTTTGGTTGGCAGACCAGAGCAGAGCTGAGCCAGGATTGGCTGGAGTGCTTCCTTTGTTCCCCTGGGCTCTGACTCATTCACATGGTCCGACTCACAAGCAGGCTTAGCCCTGCTCTGTTGGGGGCAGCCTGTGTTTGCTGGTTGCTGCTGGTGCAGAGAGCACCCAGGCATAGCCTGGGCAGCAGCTTCATGGGCTAGAATAGTGTCATTGGCTGGCCGGATTTGACCTGCAGGCCATAAGTTTAGTTGGTTGTTGGCATTGTCTAAGTTCTGCTGGGTTTGATCAACAAAAGGATCATTGCACAACAGAGAATGGATGATGCGGAGCAGGTTACAGATAGCAGTACCAAAAATAAAATTTGAGGGTATTGCATGAGGCCATATTGCCAGGTTCACAGTATTCACTCTTTTTAGACAAGTTGTCAGCCTTCCCAATCCTTGACCCTAAGCAGCATGTGATTACAAAACCAAATCATATAAGGAAGAGAGACCAGCATGCTTGTTGCTGTTTCAGATGCCTGGCTGCAGGGGTTAAAGTAAGGGGGAACGCACCAGAACGCAGTTCCAGAGTCCCTTATTTTTAGGCTGGCAGCATTCTGGGGCCCCTAAAAATAGAGGAACACACCCAAATGCTGCATTCCAGGGGCCCCCAGAAAATAACTACAATAGCTGGAATGCAGCGTTCTGGTGGCTCCACCTTAAGCCCAGCCAGCAGAGAGCTGCAGCAGACTGGGAGTTTGTGAATCTTCCCCAGCAGGGTGGAGCAACTCGTGGCTGGAAGCAGCTTTCCAGCTGGTTAGGCAGCCTGCAAACAGCAGACATAAGGGCTTTGCAGGGGTGCTGCTGGGGGTTTTGGGTGTGTCTGGAGGTGTCTGTATCTGTGTCTGGGGTGGGTACTAGGGCAGGGGGTGGGTTCTGGGGAGGGGTTTTGGGGAGTCCACCCGTGCTGGAGGATGGGCCCACCCATGCTGAAGGGTTCTGGGGTACGCCAAATTATACTTTAACCCCTGCCGGACTGTCTTTAGATATTCTAGATTTTTACAGTCAGTGAGAGCTTTGATTGGTCCAAGAAGCAAGACCAAGAAATGCTGCCAGTCCTCAAAGGCTGCTTTAACAGCTAGCAGTTCTTTATCCAAGATATTGTAATGCTGCTCCACTGAAATGAGTTTTAGAAATGTAAAGCACAAAAATGATGTTGAGTTTCAGAGTCAGGTAACTTAGGAGAGATGTGCTTCCAGCATGAAATCCAAGGCATCAGCCTCCACTGTAAAGTCTGACCAGGTCCAGATGCATCAATATGGGAAACATGATCAATCTCTGTTTTATATGATCAAGGATAGCCTGCATTTCCAGGGACCAGACAAAACAGGATCCCATGTTTCAGAAGGGCAATGAGGAGGGGAACAGAACTAGTGAATTCCATAATAAATTGCCTGTAGGAACTCACAAAGCTCAAGAAGCATTGTATTCCACAGACTTCTTTTGGTGTTATCCAATCCAGTGATAGTCACCACCTTCCATGGATTGATGGCCAGACCCTTTGGGGAGGTGATAGAACCAAGAAATTGCATTGTGTCCTGGTTGAATTTGCATTTTTCTGGGTAGGCATACAAATGCTTCTGGCAAAGCCTTTCAAGGACATTAAATACATGCAGATTATGTAGTGACTGGTCCTCTAAAAATAAAAAAAAAAAGTAAGAAAGTCATTGAGATAAATAATTATGAGTCAGTCAAACATGTCAAAGAAAATGTCATTAATCAGTTGCTGGAAGGTTGCTAGGGCGTTGCAACCTTCAAAGGCATGGACAAACACTCAAAGTGACCATACCAATATAGAAGGTGGCTTTCCATTTAATCTCCCTGCCACATATGCACAATTATAAACCTCTTGCAAGTCTAGTTTTGTAAAAATTTGAGCAGAGCACAGTTATATAAGAGTTTGTGGATAAGAGGGAGTAGATGAAGGTTCCAAACAGTCGCCTTATTGAGTGCTTTATAATCAGTGCAGGGTCTTAAGGAATCATCTTTCTTTTTAACAAAGAAAACAGGGCCACTGCTGGAGATACAGATGAATGAAAAACCCCTTCTGTATGTTTTCTTGAAGGTAGGTGTGAACAGCCTGAACTTCTGATTCAAAGAGGGGATATATTGGACTAAATGGAACTTTGGCTCCAGGCTAAAGATCAATTGGGCAGGCATAAGTCAGGTGTGGGGGCAGAAAAACTGGCATTTCTTTTGTCAAATATAGCAGCAGAGATGTGGTACTGATGAGGTATCTCTTCATTGGCAGAGATCGCTGGGGAGCATTGTGCTTTCTTATGGATTTGATTCCTTGGAGTAGGTGTTCCCCAGTGAACAGTGGGAGCAACAGAGAGTACTAGTTCTAATATTGTATTCTGGGAGACAAAACTGCCAGCAACATTAGGAGTCTTCCTTACACCAATAAACACAGGGATCTTAGCTATAGAGCCAGGGTATCTAAGGATGACTGGAAAGTGAGAGACCAGACGAACCTGAACTGCAGTGTCACCTACCTCATGGAACAATCTGATGGGTTACTGGGCCTATGGAGAGGAGGGATTATCAATGGTCTCCACCAAGTCCCAGGAGATCTTGCATAAGGTAGGGATTGCATACCTGTTAGTGAAAGTCCAGTCTACAAAGCTGTTTGAGGCCCTTGAATCAACAAGTGCCTTCAAGTGAAATTTGATTTGTAGCAGAAGCTTGTGTCAGATACTCATTTGCTGTTGCTATCATCCCAATGGAAGCATGCTAATACCAAGAACTGTGGAAGTGTTTAGGGTGCCCACACAATTCTGACCCCCTTCTCAGGGCATACCCCGAGACAGGAGCTGATTGTACCTTCCCCAGGCATGCCAAAACAAGGTATCCAGATCCCCCACAGTACAGGAATAGTCATCCAACTAAGCATCAGTGCTTCTCCATTTCAGAGAGATGCGGATAGAACTAGTTAAGTTGCTAGGGTTGCAGCACTAAGGGCTATAAAGCTTTATTGAGGACACCTGTCCTGAAACATCAGCAGAATTTGTGGGGTTCAACCATGTTCATGGTGCTGCTCCCTCCAAGCCTGGCTCAGGATGGTCTGTGCACTCAACAACCACAATGTAATTAGAAGGGGTTCTATTCTTTAGAAGTTTGCAACTCAATTGACAATAGTGTTTTACAATGTCTGTTAGCTGTTTTACTGTTGGGATAGGGAACTCATCTCCAGCGCCTAGTAGCACAAAGCAGATAGACCCTTGACAAAATCCACCCTTTGTAATAACCTACTGTAACTCGAAGTGATATAGTATGCAGATAGGGTCAAGAGTTCAGGATTATAACAGACAAAAAGGGAACATGTATTAGAACTTCCAAACATGAGCAAGATATGTTATTGCATGTAGAAGCAAAAAAATTTTGGAACTGGTGCAAAACCTGTTACATTGACAGTTAAGTCTTCAGAAAACCGTACCAGAAATACTGAGCAGGCATTTCACAAATTTTGCTTAAGAAGAGAGGCACTGGAGTGCATGTTATGAATGAACATTTGTTTTGTGTTTTAAATTTTTTTTCTAAAAAAATCAAAATTGTGAAAATTTTGTCAAAAATTTCCATTGGGAGTGGCATTTTTGTAGCAGCTATAATCGGAAGTACCAGCTCTCACCAAAACGAGCAGATTAGAAGGTGAGACCAGATGCTCTAATGATCCCTTCCAACTTCAAAATCTGTGAATTAAAACAAGCTTGAAATTACCATACCATACTGCTTTAAAATAATAACTCATAAAAGTTTAGGAAATCTCTGGTAAGTTAAGACCACCCTTCTGTGCCCCTAGCTACACCTCCATATCTCCTAAATGAGGTATCCAATTCCACTTTTTCTGGATAGTTAAATTTTACTCTGGCAGAAAATCAAAACTCATAGACCAAGTAAAAATGAAAACTTTGTTTCAACCTTAACTTTGGAGAACCAATCATCTCATAATATAGATGTTTGTGGAAAGGCATCAGGCCTGCCTTAAAAAAATATGGCTACTTTTCAGTGCAGAGATTCATAATGAGTTCTCCATTTTTCTTACATCATTGACGGTTGCCAAGCTGGATGATTATACTGTAGACTAAAGATCACTTGCAAATAAATGTTGAAATCCAGTGACTATATATAGTTTCTACTACAATATGGCAAGCAGTGTTCATTTACAGTTAGATGCCAAAGTGAGCAGTGAGTGCTAATTTTAGCAGCAAGTATTCAAGAGTTCTCTTTAAATGTAGATTCTCATTCACTCCTTTACTGAAATGTTTTAATAGGACAATTTACTGTAACTAATATTGAAGCTAGCTTGACAGAACCAGCAAGTGTACAAAATGATGAATACTCTTAATCATGCAATGCGACTGATTTAATTTCTGTTCATTTCACTGTGCCAGGTTTGTACAACCCTTTATTTTTACACAAAGCTGAACTTTAGAATTATTGTAATATTTATGAGGGCATTTACAAAAAAACCCAAAGAGAATGCAGTTAAACTGGTCAAAATATTTCTTGCAGTCTCTAATAGACACAATGTTTTATCCTTCTACTTGACATTCTTTTGAGTAAAAAAATGTGATGTAAGATGATGGCAAAGATGGTTTAAAGGACATCTGGTACAGGAAAACACAATGGGTTTTTAATTAATTCTTTTAAAAATAAATTTTATCTAATTATATAGGAAACAGAATGGGGTTAGGGAGCAGATAAAAGAGAGGAAAAAAGAAAACTAGGGATGGAGAGCAGAAAGCAAAGCACCCAGTGCTGACATTGTTTAGTTACTGCCAAAGCCTTAAACAATAAGGTGACACCTGTATCAGACAAGGCAGACTTTGACTACTCTACGATCTTCTTTACTGCATCTAACTCATAAGGACACTGTCAACTAGCATTGTGTGTAACAGCACACTGAGATACACAAATTTGCGTTTGAATGATATAGTATTCTTGCAGTGTTGGTTTCTAAACCAAACACTCAGAATAGAATCATAGAATCATAGGGTGGGAAGGGACCCCATGAGGTCATCTAGTCCAACCCCTGCCAAAAAAAAGCAGGATCACTCTCACTAAATTATCCCTCCCAGGGCTTTGTCCAGGTGGGCCTTGAACATCTCCAAAGATGGAGATTCCACCACCTCCCTAGGTGGCCAATTCCAATGCTTCACCACTCGCCTAGTAAGAAAGTTTTTCCTAATATTCAGCCTCGACCTCCCAGCTGCAACTTGAAACCATTGCTCCTTGTTTTGTCCTCTGTTATTACTACCGAGAACAGTCGAGCTCCATCCTCCTTGGAGCATCCTTTCAGGTAGTTGAAGGTTGCTATCAAATCCCCCCTCAATCTTCTCTTCTGCAGGCTAAATAAGCCTAGTTCCTTCAGTCTTTTTTCATAGGTCTTGTGTTCCAGCCCCTTGATCATTTTGGTTGCCCTCTGCTGGACTCTAATTTGTCCATGTCCTTTTCGTAGTGGGAAGCCAAAAACTGGACAGCTTTCCAGGTGCGGCTTCACCAGTGCCAAATAGAGGGGAATAATCACATCCCTTGATCTGCTGGCAACTCTTCTTCTGATGTAGCCCAGTATGCCATTGGCCTTTTTGGCAACAAGAGCACACTGTTGACTCATATCCAGCTTCCCATCCACCAGGACCCCCAGGTCCTTTTCTGCAGTGCTGCTACTTAGCTGATCACTCCCCAGCCTGTAGCAGTGCATGGGGTTTTTCCATCCCAAGTGTGGGACTTTGCACTTGTCCTTATTGAACCTCATGAGATTTCTATTGGCCCACTACTCCCTGAATCTTGTCCCTGCCCTCCAGCATCTCTACTGTTCCCCCCAGCTTGGTGTCATCCACAAACTTACTGAGTGTGCAATCTATCCCATCATCCAGATCATTAATGAAAATTTGAACAGAACTGGCCCCAGGACTGAGCCCTGCAGCACACCACTTGTTACTGGTCGCCAACTAGACATGGAGCTAGTGATTCCTACATGCTGAAACCATTGATCTAGCCAGTTCTCTATCCACCTTACAGTCCACACATCCAACCCCTACTTCTTTAACTTTCTGATGAAAATGCTGTGGGAAACTGTATCAAAAGCCTTACTAAAAATCAAGGTATATCACATCAACAGCTCTTCCTGCATCCACAAATCCAGTCATCTCAAAGAAGGTGATGAGGTTGGTCAGGCACAATTTACCCTTGGTGAATCCATGCTGACTGTTCCTGATCACTATTTTCTTCCAAGTGTTTCAGGATGGATTCTTTGAGAAGCTGCTCCATGATTTTTCCAAGGATTGAGGTGAGGCTGACAGGTCTGTAATTCCCTGGATCCTCCTTTTTGCCTTTCTTGAGGATAGGCACTATATTTGCTTTTTTCCAGTCCTCCGGCACCTCCCACATTCACCAGGCGTTTTCAAAGACAATGGCCAGCAATACTGCTATCTCATCAGCCAACTCCCTCAGCACCTTTGAATGCAGTTCGTCTGGCCTCATGGACTTGTGCACATCCAGCTTCTTTAGGTAGTCCCTAACCTGACATTCCATCACCAAGAGCCTCTCTTCTTCTCTCCAATCTACCGTACCCATTGTAGTAGGCTGGGAGCTGGCCCTGCCTGTGAAAACTGAAGTAAAAAAAAGCATTGAGCACTTCAGCTTTTTCCTCATCCTCCATCATGAGGATACTTGCCCCATTCAGTAAGGGACCTACACCATCCCTGATCCTCTTCTTGTTATTAACATACTTGTAGAACCCCTTCCTGTTATCCTTCACATCCCTTGCTAGCTGCAACTCCAATTGTCCTTTGGCTTTGCTGATTTTATCCCTGTAGTCCCAAGCAGTATCTTTATATGCCTCCTTAGTCATCTGTCCAAACTTCCACTTCCTGTAAGCTTCCTTTTTATGCTTTAGCTCAGTGCAAAGTTCTCTGTGAAGAGAACCTTCCACATTTGCTGTTCTGCTCATTGGAATGGTATCTTCCTATGCCCTTAGCAGGGTTTCTTTAAAATGCAGCCAGCTCTCTTGGAAGCCTTTCCACGTCAGATCAGCCTCCCAAGGAATCCTGCCCATCAGTTCCCTGAGGGAGCCAAAATCTGCTTTTCTGAAGCCCAGGGTCTGTGTTTTGCTTGTTTACTTTTTTCCATTGATCAGCATCTTGAACTCTATTATCTCATGGTCACTGCTGCCCAGGTTCCCATTCACTTCAACATCCCCAATCAATTCTTCTCTGTTTGTGAGCAGTAGGTTGAGGGGTGCAAAGCCCCTAGCTGGTTTCTCCCGTATTTGTACCAGGAAGTTGTCCTCAACATTCTCCAAAAACTTCCTGGATTGCCTGTGCACTGCCCTATTGGCCTCCCAGCAGATGTCAGGATAATTGAAGTCCCCATGAGAACCTGGGCCTGTGATCTAGAAAATTCTGCCACTTGTCCATAGAATGCCTCATCCACCTCCTCCTTCTGGTCTGGAGGTCAATAGCAGACACCCACCACATCCCCCTTGTTGCCCTCTCCTCTAAACTTAATGCACAGACTTTCAACTGGCTCATTTCCACTTGCATAATGGAGATCTGAGCAATCATAGAGCTCTTTTACATATAACACTACTCCTCTCCCTCTTCTTCCCTGCATGTCCTTCCTGAAAAATTTATACCCATCCATGGCAGAGCTCCAGTCATGCAAGCTATCCCACCACATCTGTTATTCCAATTATATCATAGTTCCTTGTCTGCACTAGTACTACCAATTCTTCCTGCTTGTTTCCCAGGCTCCTTGTATTCGTGTACAGGCATGTAAGATACTAGGCTGATTGCTCTACTTTCCCACGTTGCTTTTCAATTCTATTGCATATACCTCCTTGCATTTTCTCCCAGTGTTGTTGTCCCGTATTTGCCTCAGGTATTAAAGCTTCATTAGAACATCTAACACAATTGATTCCCTCCCCACCCATGTTCCAACTACTATCTCTTTTATCCCTGGTGTTACAGTCCCAGCACCCTCCAAGTTCCATGCCTTCAACCAGGTCACCCACATTGTCACTTACCTGTGGGCTTGGGTCTCCTTCCCCCTTCAAACCTAGTTTAAAGCCCTCCTCACTAGGTCAGCCAGTTGACGTCTGAATATGGTCTTCCCCTTCCTTGACAGATGGAGTCCATCTCTGCCTAGCAATTCTTCTTCCTGGAACAGCATTCCTTGGTCAAGGAAGCCAAAGCCCTCCTGACGACACCATCTTCGCAGCCAGGCGTTCACCTCCAGGATGCATCTGTTTCTGCTCAGGCCCCTACCCCTGACCAGAAGGATTGAGGAGACCACCACCTGTGCTCCAAACTCCTTCACCCACACTCCCAGAGCTCTGTAGTCACCTTTGATCTGCCAAGGATCACCTCTCACAGTATCATTGGTTCCCACATGGATGAGTAGCATGGGGTAGTAGTCAGAGGGGCAGATGATTCTTGACAATCCCTCCATAATGTCTCTGATGCAGGCACCTGGCAGGCAGCATCTCTCTCAAGAGGCCTTGTCAGGGCAACAAATGGGTGCCTCTGACCCCCTCAGAAGTGAGTCCCCAACCACCACAACCCTACATTTCCTCCTAGTTGTGGTGGATGTGATCTCCCCAGCCTTGGGGGTGCATTGCATCTCCTCTTCCACCTCATCCATCGTCTGTAGCGCTGCGTAATGGTTCTTCACCACAATGGAGAGTGGGATGTGAGCAGGGGTGGAGCACTGTCTGCTGCCAGAGGTAACCAGCTTCCAGTGTCCTTCCTCTGCCATAGGCATCCCATCCTTCTCCAGTGGTGCAGCAGTAGTCTTCAGCACCTAGATAGTATCCTCCTCTTTGCATGTCTCCTTGTGGATGCTATTGAGGAACTTCTCCAGGGCATGGGTACTCCTGAGGCTAGACACCTCCTCCTGTAACTCTCCCATCTGCCTCCTGAGAGATTCCACCAGAAGACATCTGTCGCATTGATTCATCTCCCCAGCCTGATCATCTGTGACAGGGAAATGTAGGCCACAGTCCCTGCAAGTCCACACCAGGATGTGAGTAGAGATATCCATGCTCAGGATGTCTGTCTGGCTACAGGCACAGGTGGAGGAGACAGAAGGTGCGCTGGCACAAGCAGTGCAGCTCCTCTTCACCATCATGGCCTCACCAACTCCTTCCCAACCTCCCTCTCAAACTCCCGTTTTCAGTCTCCCTGTCCGCAAGCTCCCCCTGGTTGCTCAGCCACTGGCTTTTAAGGCCTTCTCTGCCTAGGTCAGCCCTTGCCCCTCGTTAAACACACAAGGAAAAGGTGATCACAAGGCTGATTGAAGCTGTTGGTCAAAGGTGAGCAGGGAACAATGGTCCAAATAGCCTCCAGACAGTCACACAATCACAGTCCCAATTCCCACACTAACTAAGAAAAAAAATCACCTGTAGGGGGGGAAAAAAAAAAAAAAAAAAAAAAAAACACACACCACACAGTTAGCAATTCGCTCACCCAAGCTTCAGTCTCTCCCTTGCTTCTTCAGCTAGCGGATCGCCTTCGCCTCCTTCTCAGGGTTTCACCAATTCCTTCCCTCTCAAACTCCCGTTTTCAGTTGCCCTGTTCGCAAGCAAAGAAAAGGGCTATTGTGCCACACTTTGAGGGTTTGCGTTGTCCACATGAATGTCATATACACGTATGCTGTGAAACCAACTTCATTGTGCACCTGTTGGGTCAGGCTGAGCCAGAGTTCGCAGGAGGATGAAGGGAAAAGCATGCTAAGACAATAGACATAGCCCAAGAAGAGGTTTTGACCTGCCTAGGTATTCATCTTTATGAAAGACTACACTGAATCTGGCAAAAGCTACAAGCTGAGGAGCAAACATGGTGGATGCTTTTTTACCTTGGTGTTGATGCTTTACACAAGAGTTTTGAGATTGCTGTGGAAAAAGTGCACGGTATTAGTCACTTGGAACAACTCTATGAAGAGTTTTCAGAAGAGGAAAGAGTACATGAGCTTAATCAAGAGAAGAAGCGTCAAAAACGAAAGAACAGATGCAAAGATAAGTGTGTGTGTGAGATTCCTGCTCCTTTACAGGCAAAGGAAGAGAAGGAAATAAGTCAGGAGAAGGAAAACTCAGACTTCACAGAAAGTAGTTGTAAAGCCTGTGTTAATACAGAAGATTCTAGCAGTTGTGCAGAAGTTATTGTTAGCAATGAAAGCACTTCATATACCTGTCCTAGTAGCGGCACTTCGTTGGGTTCACCTAAAATAAAGAAAGGTTTGTCTCCACATTGTAATAGTAGTGATTGTGGCTATTCATCTAGTATGGAGGGTAGTGGAACAGGATCTCGGGAGGGCTCAGATGTAGCCTGCACTGAAGGCATTTGTAACCATGATGAAAATGGTTGTCTGTCCACCGCTGTGATGATAAAGAGGAGGATGAGGATAGTTGTGTGGAATGTTGGGCTAATGCTGAAGAGAACAACACAAAAGGCAAAAACAAAAAGAAAAAGAAAAGCAAAACTTTGAAGTGTGAGAATGAGCATATTCAGAAACTGGGAAGCTATACTGCAGATCCAAGTAGCTGTGAGACCTCAGGAAACATTGCACACACAAAGTTTCACTGTGACAAAACCAAAGACACACATGCTGAAAACTTCTGTAACTCAGAAGAAAATGGGCAGCAGCTGCCTTGGTCTGAGCACAGGAAAAATGTGTCTCAATTTGCAGAATCTACAGAAACATCACTTGCTCCTGATTCTGGAAAAGGTGCCAAGAGTTTAGTGGAACTCCTTAATGAATCTGAGTGCACTTCTGATGAAGAAATCTTTATTTCACAAGATGAAACACAGTCATTTATGGCAAACAACAAGTCTTTACAGCAATAGAGAACAGTACCGACAGCATCTGAAGGAAAAATTTAATAAATACTACTGCTTCAATGAGCATATTAAATATAAGCAGCTAACCAATATTAATAGTTCCAGGGGGTAGTCATGTTAGTCTAGTTCAGCAAAACAAACAGTCTAGTGGTACTCTTAGGCTGTGTTTACACAGGCAAGTTAATTTGAAGTAAAGAGGCTTAATTTGAACTAACAAGCCCTGTCTACACTAGTCTTTCATTAGTTCAAATTAAGAAATTCCTTAATTCGAACTAATGAACACTTAGTTCAAACTAGTAGCTACTGCCGATTAATTTGAACTAAGTGCTTAGTTCAGTCGTTAGTTGGAACTAAATACAGTGGAGACTAGGACTAACCCTTAGTTCAAACTTAATAAATTCTAAGGGCAGTTAGTTCAAATTAACAAAGTGGACAAATTTGAACTAACTTTAGTTTGAACAAGTCCATGGTAGTTTCAACTAGTCCACTAACCTCAAACTTATTAGCTTGAACTAACAAATTCAAACTAACTTTCTGAAGTGTAGACATAGCCTTAAAGATAAACAAATTTATTTATCACAAAGGTTCATGTGATAAATAAGTTCATTAGTCTTTAAAAGCGCCACTGGACCCCTTTGTAGTTGTCTAATATCAATATGATGCAGTGAAAGTCTATGTTAATTAAGAAGTATAGTATTGCCTAAAATCCATAGTTTAGAATGCACAAAGGAAAAAGCCAGTATGGAAAAAATTAAGATAATGATTTGGTTTTGGGTTTTTGTTGTTTTTTTTTTTTAAGCTTCCAGTAACCCAACAAGCTTTCCCAAAGTTTGTCTAAAGTGGAGGAAAAAAGGCAAATACTGAAGATATTGTTTTACATTAGTATCTTCTGAACATTGGCTTATAAAAATAAATATTTTTAAAGACAGGACAATATACAATATTACTTAATACTTGCTTTTTATGCTGCTCTTGTTTTTTTTCCCTCTTGAAAAATACCTATTTTTGACATGGCGCCTGGAATGGATCAGTCAGCTCAGGCAAATAATCATAATTGCTACTAAATCTGGTCTTTCTGAATAATCTTTCCAATCAAATCATAGGGCTGGAAGGGACCTCATGAGATCATTGAGTCCAACCCCCTGGGAATTGAACCCAGGACCTTCTGCATGTTAAGCAAAGGTGCTAGCCACTACATCACAAGGAGCTTCATTCATAACTATCTGATCATGTTTCACAACAGTTATTTTGCTGCAAATTCTAAATTAGCTGGCTTGGAGGATATGCTTAAAATGTAAAGAGCAAGCCAAAATACTATAAACTATCTATGGTCTTCTTCCCCCAAGAATTATTTAATTTAGTCATGGCTTATGTTCTACTCATAAATATGTTGTCTTTTGAATTTTCTGTGACCCATTTGATTATTTTTAACATATACCTATTATACTGTTCAGAATTATTTTATTCTTTGATTAAGATTCCCTTGCCTCCCATATTAGACTGTGACACTTCTTGTTGACCAATCACTAGTCTTTTTACAGTGAACTTTCTCCAGTATGTATTTTAAATAAAGGTTTTGGGGCAGAGTGTGAGGTCATATAAGCCAGGGTAGGAACAGGAGAAATTATAAGCAATTTTGCATTTAGAAGGCCAATCTATACAGCAAATGGGTTCTGCAACTAGGATTCCACCAAATAAGACTTCTTTTAGCCAAAATATTGCAAGATGAGACACATACTTTTTTGGAGCCCCTCTGACTTTATTCAGTACCAGGCTTTACTGAAAGAGACTGGCAACTTTCATAGTTCATGCCCTCCCCTCTCTAAAAGTGCTGTGCTTTAGCACTGACCAAGCACTTTCACACTCTTAAAACTAAGATGCTTAAATGTTTGTAATTGTTTTCCTAGATTGGGGCCAGAATGTTCAGTCTGCATCTTGTACTATCGGGCTTCCAAGAAGCTATTTTATACAGTTAAGATCAACTGTATTTTTGCATAACTGTTTCTTGGCAATTCCTTTAGGATCATGGTCTCCAAAAATTTTACCCCATACCCCATAACGCTTCTCCACACACTTCTGCTCCACTATCCCTAACTGAGTCTGGGAGCCAGAACAGATTGAGAGGCTACATCTGGGGTTGGGGACCAAGGTGGGGAGTGGGGGCAGGGCCGTCCCTAGGTGGGTGCAGGGCCCTGGGCGAGTCACCCTCTGTGGGGCCCCCCACTCAACCCTCCAGATACTGGGGGGCAGGGCTGGCCAGCCCAGGGGAGGGGCAGGCCCCTGCACGATCCATCCCACACCTGAAACCAGATGAGCTGGCCACAAGTGGCACTATCAGAGTTCACGGTCTGGTTTCTCAACCGCCCTTAAGCCACTGGTTGTCAAACTTTTTTCCTCTGGACCTAACTCCAGCCCCCTCTGCCATGTGGCAACCCTCCACAGAAAAAAAGCGGCCACCTCCAGGAAACTGAAGTGACCATGGCTGGGGCGGGAGGGGGGGCAGTTGGGTGGGTGGCAATCCCTCATGGCTTACGTCCTCTCTCTTGAGGCTTCTATTGCATCTCTGAAATCTACACATCTCATTTGAGATCACCTACATGGAATGCAGAGGGTGATCCCACATGCCATACTCCTGTCTCAAATCAGGAAGTATGTCAAGTCTCTAAAGTTGCATGGAGTAGCTGGAGTGTGTGTGAGGGAGCTCCTTGGAAACAGGGGAGAGGGGGTGACTGGATGGAGAAATGAAATGGAAGTGCTGAGACAGAAGAAGGAGAAGAGAGCCAATGCCAGGATGGAAAGAAAGGTCGTGGAAGATCCTGTCTGCTGCTGAGCCTGTCCAAGTCCCTCCAGTCCTGGTTCCTTCTTCACTGCCAAATTCCAGGAACTGAAGCAGACTCTCTGGGTTCCCCTTTCACCTCTGCACTTCATCTGGTCCCTGAGTCTGCATGAGTTTCCATGAGCACACAGTTGTCCACAATGTTGTGATTGGAGGGGTGCTAGCCCTCTCTGCTTGGTCTGGTGACTTCTGGCAGTGTGCATAAGGCAGCAACAGAGCAGGGCTATCCACTGCCCCCTTCAGCTTAGGACCTTGTTATAACTTCTCCTTCCAGGAAATCCAGCTCTGAGTTGGATTTTATTCTGTTACTTAGGCTTTCTAACTGTAGAAAAAATAACCATACTTTCTAACAGGCTCCTGCTAGCACAGTTTGCTTTTCTCTTCTCTTTTTAATTATCAGTCAAAAAATCTCTGGAGTTTTTATTAAAGTCTACAAGTTATAACTTGTTGCAAACAAGGGAATTCCCAACCCACTGAAAAAAACAGGGAAGTCCTGATTTTCAAAAGTAACTGCAATCCTCATGTTCCACAAATGGTAGAAAAAGGTAGTATTTGCAGTTTTTTTTTTTTTAGTTCAATGGGTCTATTGATAAAAAAATACAAAGGTTGCTTGCCAGTGAGCTCAGTCTTTTTCATATGAATGAGAGAAGCCCAAAGAGAGAGAGGCACAGAAGTTGTTTGAACAACAATTACCACCTCATTGTTAGTCCTAATGATTCACCTTTGTTGCAACCGTGATCTACTATATAATACAACACACTGCCTGAAGCAAGCCGACCCTGTGAACTGGGCTGTCACTTTTGGCCAGCTAGCCCAGTCCCTGGCATGGGGGCCCCCCCCAAAGTACAGGGCCCTGGGTGGCTGCCCTCTCACCCTATCTAGGGACGGCCCTGAGTGAGGCCACAGATCGAAGTGGGGCTTGGATGCCAAGTCCACACATACTGCAACCAGGGTCTGAGGCCAGGCCTGATGCAGACCTTGGGGCAGAGCAGGGTTGTGTGGTGCTCTCTCCCTGGCCCCCATAGGGGATGACTACAGGCTGACTGCCTCGCTTTGCATGGTCCCCTACGCTCCCTGGGTGAGCATGACATACGATTTGGAGTTGTCTGCTTTAGAAACTGCAGGCATCTGTTCAGGGGTTAAAGTACGCTGGAACAGCCCAGAATGCCATTCTGGGGCCCACTGTTTTTAGGGGATCAGCATTCCAGGCCCCCTAAAAATAATAAATGGTGCTGGAATGCTGCGTTCTGGGGCTAACCATTGAAAAATAACAAGCCCTGGAATGCAGTGTTCCAGCACCATTTTCTATTTTTAGGGGCCCGAATGCTGGGCCCCAGAACAGCATTCCCTCATGTTCCAGCAGGCAGGGGAGGGGGGCGGACTCCCCAGTGCATTCACAGGCTGCAGTTTCCCAGCCCAGCACGCTGCTGGTGAGTACTGGGGTGGCTCAGCTCACACTGAGGGAGGGAGCATTGGGGGCCCCTGAGCTGGGGCTGGATATTGGCAGCAGGTAGTTGGTATTGGGGGTGGGTATTGGGGCCAGGGGGTGGATTTTGGGGCTGGGGTAGATTTTGGTGGTGGTAGTGGGGGTTGAGGTGCATTTGGGGGCCAGAGAAATGGATATTGTAGCCAGTAGCTAGGGTGCAGGAGTGGTGCCTGGATGTGTGGGACAGGTACCTAGACATGCCGGAGGAGGCCCACCCATGTGGGAAGGAGACCAACCCATGCAAGAGGGTTCTGGGGCCCACGAAGTTACACTTTAACCCCTGCATCTGTTGGAGTTTTTCCCCTACTGCTTTTAACTCTTTCCCTACCAAATATTAGGGAGAGTCTAAAAGCCCAGTCACATACAGTGAGAGGAGAACATCCACAGCTACTTATTTTGGTGTTCTAGAAAAGTGACAATGTTACATGAGACCACTGGTTATCTAAATTCCATGTGGATTTTGCCATATAATATTAGGACTCTTACTCAGATATAAATAATACCTTGTAAACTAAATCCTGTTTCTAAATTCTAATAGTAACAGCTCTTAGAGTTTGTTAGAGATCTTTGGAAACTCCAGCTCTGATATAACTTTAGTTCTAAATTGAATTATTTTAAAATAGAAAATGTTATGGGATTAGCTGAGTGAAGTATTGCCTATGTCTAATGACCAGTGTTCCCTCTTAGTTATTCATAGGCTGTGTGCACAAAAAAAATTTTGTGGGCACCATTAGCAGCACTATTGAATTTTTTTGTGCGCACTATTTTGTTGTGTGTACAGGTTTCATGACCTGTGTGCATGCACACATGCACATAGCTTAGAGGGAACAGTCCTAATGACACAATCACTAACAGCCCTTTCAACTACCTCCTCCTTTCTTGATCACTGTGTAGCAATACCACCATCCTGCCTGTAACCTGGGCATCATCTATGACTTGGACCTTCCTCTGTGTCCTGTTATCCAGGTTGTCTAAATCTTGCCAATTCCTTCTAAATAGCATCTCTTAAGATGTAGCCTTCCCTGTCCTTCACACTGCTAAAACTTCTATCCAGGCTCTCATCACCACTGTTGCAGAGTGCACTACCTCTGCTTGCTCAAACGCAGGGAAGCTCCCAGTTTGAGCCACAAATCCAGCCCCTTGATTAGGGGCAGTGCAGCCCACTGGCCGGAGTCAATGTTTGCAGAGGCCCGTCAGTGCAGGGCAGTGCAGCCCAC
>ML681972.1:35535705-35617844 GCA_007922195.1 Podocnemis expansa | reverse complement strand
GGCCCGTCAGTGCAGGGCAGTGCAGCCCACTGGCCAGAGTCAATGTTCACCACAGCTGAGTACCACAAGGGGCATGTGCCCAGGTAGGGGGGCTCAGGCCCTCCCACTCCACTGAACCCCAGCCCAGGGCCCTGGGGATACCATGGGGTTCAGTCCAGTCAGCAGGGATCCAGGCCACAACATGCCAACTGAGGCCATAGCAATACTCCAGCTCACCCCTATGGGCACTGCCCTGGGCTACTTCCTACCTGGGACTGGGACAGCATTCCCCCATTTTGTTCCCAGTGTCTGTCTGGTTTCACCACATCTTTGGCCTGGGTCCCAGTACCCTCACAGCAGAGTGCACCTCGCTCATCAGCTTGTCCAGCTGTCAGCATCCTCAGCCTCTTGAGGGCATGCTTCTTTAAGGCAGGGGTCAAACCAGACTTCAGGTAGGAGCTTCCACCACACATCTGCTTCCTTCACCAGCCTGCCCCAGACTGAGGTGAACTGCAGCCTTTTATGCCTGGGCAGCTGTTGGAGCATGCCCAGCAGGGCCTAAGGGGTGGGGCTACCTCTTTCTTCAGGGCATATAGGCCTGCTTGAGTGCAGGGTGGGTCTGCCCCGTCACAACCACGTATACTGATTATTGTAACATCTTTTTCTCTGGTTTTGGCAATCTTTCCCCAGTGATATCCACTCAAAATGCTACTACCCAATTTTCCTTGTCACCCACTTTGACCATGTCATTTCTCTCTTTTCAGCCCTCCACCAATTCCTCTTTCTCTTCTGCATCAAACACAGAGTACTTGTTTTGACTTTCACTTCTAGCCTCAGACAGGGTTTTCTCAGTCAGCTGCCCTCAAAGGAGGATTATTAGTCCAAGATGATTTATTTTTCTTCTGATTAAACATGTCCACACAGGGCATAATGTGCTTTAACTTCATGCCTTTCATTAAGTCATCATTAAGTGGATGTCAGGCCTACTGGCCAGAATAGGAGCTCGTAACCAGATGCCAGACCTAAGTATTGAATCCCACAGTCAGAATCAGACTTAAGGTAGATATATGCTGATCCTGTGTCCTGCTGTGACTCAGGTTCAAGTTATGTCTATTTGCAGCATTGACACAGGTCAAGTCACAGACCCAATTTGAAGTTCTGCCCAGAGCAATGTGGTTGCGTTAGCATTGCTGTGCGATTAGTGTCCAGCACTTTTAAACTGATGTTTACAATGTAGTGTGCACGCTCAACCACAGGCTTGGAAATGCTAAGTCCACATCCCCATGTCTCCCATAGTGTACTGTGTAGATCAACCCCAAGAATTCAGATGCCAAAGCAATGGTGCACACCTGAAGTCAAAAGTCAGGAATCAGAACTGAGGGTCAGAACTGGGATACCTGGAGTGAGGCAAGGCACTAGCAAGACTGGAACAGGGTGGAAGCAAGGCTGGGAAGAAGCAAGAGTTATTGCAGCCATGGGCAAATGCTTTGAGCAGCCCTTTCTTTTCTTATCATTTTATGGCACAGCAGCCTCCTCAGGTGCAGACTATGATGACTACCTACTACAGTTTTCACATAATCAAAGACAACATCCTCTCACCCTGTCCTGTATATTTGAAAAACAAGAGCAGTGGAGGTTTTTTGGGTTTTTTTTTTTTTTTGGTTGGTTGGTTGTTTTTTTGTTTAATGCTACCCCACTTTCTCAGTACTCTGGACATTCCTTTCAGACTGCATTCTTTTGCCTGGACTTGTCTCAGGACTTCATGAAGAAACTTTCTGTCTGTGTAATTGTGTCTGCATTGCCATAGCAGGTGCCCAGCTCTTTCTTTAACTGTATATTTCACACAACCGATCTTCGTGTGCATTTTAGCCAGCAACCTGCTGATGATGACTTTAAAAACAAGCCTGTTAATCCCCTCAGTCAGTTGGCAGATTGGCCAGTCAGGAGGCTTGGTTGGCATTCAGCTATGCTTGTTAGATGGGCTCTTACTCCTGATAGTATGGTGTTTTAGAAAAACAAGTTTCCCTGAAATGGTGCACACTGTAGGGGCAATAGTCTCTGGAAGACAAAGTGGAATCAGACAGGGTCCCAAGAGCTCCTTGACATCCTAAAAGAATATAAGTTAATTCTGTTTATTTCTTGTAACTCAAGAGAGTGGCCCATCAAATTTAGCTTACAGTGATGTGTGGATTAGATGAGACTGAGTATGTATGTTGGCTGTTCATTATTTGAAATAATTTTGTCTAACACTCATTCCATTTTCTGAAAAACATACTTATTTAAAGAAAAATCTTATGAATGGTCACAGGCTCCTGAGAGAATAGATGCTGGCATCCAGTCAGCCTTGCAAAATAGCAAGTGATTGACATAGATCACCTGTTGTACCCAGATCCCACTCTAAGAATAGTAAAATTCCACACCATGACATGTAAGGGAATAAGCAGAAGTGCACTCTGAATCACTAAAAAGTGACAATAACCAACACATTCTTTTTGTCAATCAAGACGGGGCCATGCTCATGATCTTTGATCTTATTTCGTTCAAGGCTGTTGAGCAATTCCTAGATTTACTCCTTGGGGTCATGGAAATGTGCTTATTGCAAATATTATGCTCTGTCTTTCTGAAGACTAATGCTCTAGCACTTAGGTACTTATAATACTTTTTCATGGACTCCAGAGAATGATTTAAGTACAGCTTAACTGGTGGGGGGGGGGGTATTAATGAAGGCGCTGGTAAAAAAGAAAAAAAAAACAAACAAAATGGGCTGCCTCTGGAGAGTATCCTTGCCACTTGGTCTCCACCTGAAAATCATGAGCAATAAAGACTCGATTCTTGGCTGTTTGGAGTCGCTAATAAATATTTATATAAATACCTATAGATCAATTGACTAATGAATTATTTCCCACCTACAATAATTATCTACAGACCTCTGAATGCTGTAAAAGAAAGAAAGCAATCATGTCCTCACTCCTTAAGGCCTTATCCTCTGACACAGATAGATGTGTATTTGTCATGAAGGTTTGTCACCCTGAAAATAAATTTAAAGAGCTTGTATTATTTCTCTTGGTTGAATATATATGTTGGCTACAATCCGCCTAAATTCATGGAGCCACATTGTTTAATTTATTGCCGAAAAGGTACACAAGGTTGCTGGTGCAGTAAAGCCCTGCTTACACTGTAAATGCTTTAAGCTTTCATAAGATATTTAGTTCTTTACATGAACTGTGAAAAGAACCGAAATGATATAAGCCATTAAAATAATTGGGTACAAGATCCCTGTCTGTTATTTTCAGTTGAACTAAATCCATGTGTTTGTTATGTGTAGGACAATTTACACAAAACAGGTGAGTAATGAATAAAATATCTCCCAATAAATGATAGTTTTAGTGAAATTTATCACAGTTATGGAAAGCTATTAGTGGATCTATTTTACCAGGTTTGCAGAGGTAATTATTATAGCAGCATTCAGTACCACCTCTTATGTTAGTGTTTCTACTACTAATCCTGCATTTTCAGAAGGTTCTGTAACTTGAATATCAAAATTTGGTTAAATTTAACATAGATTTCATGATGGGGAAGGACTGTTCTAATTATCCAGTCCAGTGGTTTTTAAACCACAGGTTGGGACCCAGTACTGGCCCGCAGATCTTCAGGTGCTGGGTCATGGTGCCCCCTTCTACTGTCACCAAAGGACTGGAATGCATTGCTCAAAGATCTAAACAATGATAAATGATTTTTTTAAACTGAGTCCCGAGAACAAAGTTTAAAAACTACTGATCTAGTCTGACCTGTATAACCCAAGCCAGAAAACTTCCCCAAAATTATTTTGAACTTGAGCATATCTTTTAAAACAACATCCAATCTTGATTTTAAAAGTGCCAGTGAAGTAGAATCTATTATGGCCAATGGTAAATTGTTCTAATGGTAAATTATTTTCACATTGTAATCCTTATTTCCAGTATAAATTTGTCTAACTTTCATTTCCTGACATTGGATCTTGTAATACTTTTGACTGCAAAGCTGAAGAGCCCATTTTCAAATATTTCTTCCCCAAATAGATACAGATTGTGATCAAGTGACCCCTTAACCATCTCTTTGTTAAACTAAATAGATTGAGCTCCATGAGTCTTGCACTATAAGGCATGTTTTCTAGTTCTTTAATCATTCTGATGGCTGTTTGACTCATCTCAGATTCATCAGCATCCTTCTTGAACTGTGTAGACACAGAATGGTTGCAACAGTGCCAAACACAGAGATAAAATGACCTCTTTTACTCCTGTTCAAGATTCCCCCATTTATATATCCAAGAACTGCATTAGCCCTTTTGAACACGATACCGTACTGTGAGTTCATATTCAGCTGATTATCCATCATGATTCCCATATCTCTTTGAAAGTCATGGTTTTCCACAATATAATTCCCCCACCCTGACTGTACGGCCTCGCAGAGCTGTAACGCTGGTTTTTGCCGTCTGGGGCACGTTCTGATAGGAACATGTCCCTTGCTATTAGCGGTGCTTGGAGCTGGCACCATGAAAGCTGCCCTTTAATAGAGCAGCTCTATTGAGCTGCTCCATGTCACCCAGGGCTTTGCCTTGTTGGCCCCACCATAGTTACGGCTCTGTGACCTACATCCTTTGTTCCTACACTTAAATATTGTTGATTGTGCCCATCTTACCAAATGAGCCAGACTGCTCTGTATCAGAGAATTGTCCTTTTCATTATTTACCACTGGTCCAATCTTCGAGTCATTTGCAAATTTAATTAGTGATGATTTTATGTCCTCTTCGAGGTCGCTGATAAAATGTTAAATAGCATAAGGTGAAGAACCAATCCCTGAGGAACTTCCTTAGAAACACACTTTCTTGATAGTTGTCCATTTACAATTACATTTCAAGACCTATCCATTGGCCAACTTTTAATCCATTTAACATGTGCCATGTTAGTTTTCTATCATGTTATTTTTTTAATCAAACTGTTTTGTGGTACCCAGTCAAATGCATAACAGCAGTCTAAATACATTACATCAACACTATTACCTTTATCAATCAAATTTGTAATCTGATAAAAAATCAGATTAGTTTGACAGGATCTGTTTTCTGTAAAACCATATTGATTTGCATTAATTACATTACCCTCCTTTAATTCTTTATTAATCATTTCCCAATATCAGCCATTCCATTATCTTGCCCAGGACTGTTGTCAGAAAGATGTGTCTATAATTAGTTGTGTCATCCCATTTATCCATTCTAAATATTAGCACAATGTTAGCTATTCTTCCAGTCTTCTGGAACTTCCCCAGTGTTTCAAGACTTATGAAAATCAACATTAACAGTCCAACAAGCTCCTCAGCCAGCTATTATAAAGCTCTTGGATTAAAGTTATCTGGACCTAAATTAAAAATTGTTTAACTTTACTAGCTGCTAATTATCATACTTATGAGTTACTACTGGTATAGAAGAGCATCATCATCAACATATCATGTAACTACTTCATATATTTTCCCCAAAAATAGAACAAAAGTATTCATTCAACACTTTTACCTCTTTTATATTATTATTGATAATTCTACCATTTTTTCTAGAAATGGGCCAATACTATTGTTAGGATTCATTTGTTCTGAATATAGTTAAAAATATCCTTATTATCCTGAACTTTGCTGGCTATACATTTCTTCTTGTGTCCTTTGCATCCTTGTATATTTACTTCCTCTGTTTTTTGCATCAGTTTTCTACAATTTATTGTCCTTCTGGTTTACATTAGTTACTATTAACTTCCCCTTTCTTCCATTTGTTATATTTATTTTTTATAGCTGTCTTTACTTTACTTGTAAAGCAGATTGGTTCTTGAACCAGTATAGCCTTTTTCCTTGATTATCAGATTGTGCTTTTGGGGGCATCTAGTAAAGTGTTCTTAAATAGTTCTCCATTATCATTCACATTTTTCTGATTGAATTCTTCCTCCCCGATGATTTGATTTTTAATTTTTTTTCATTGTTGTGAAACTAGCCCCCTTTTAAAGTGACAAGTGTGTATGTGTATATATAGATATAGATTAGATTACTGGTCAGACTTTACTCTGTTTTGCATGTTATAAAATGTGAACAAGTCATGTTCACTTCTACCTAAGCTACTATGAGAACTCTTAGACCAGGAATGAAGCTTTTATACAAAGTAAAACACAAACATGCAGCCATTTTTACCTGCTTATAATATAAGAAAAAGGGGTCAAATTCACAACTTCAGTTTTCATCCATTTACATAAGGGAAGAGTTTAGAGTTACATATATATCTGTTCAATATGTCACCTTAAATCTATATCCTGTGATATCTTTTTGGGAATATTCTTATATCTGCATGAACTCCCAAAGAAATCAGCAAAACTGTGCATAGGAGCAAGAGTCTGTCTGTGGAGGTTTATTATACAATCAGGTTGTAATGTATTATTTAAAAAATAATGAATCTTGAGTTATAAAGTAAAGTTTTTTAATCATAAACCCAGAGAATTACATTTCATAGTGTTATCTAAATTGAACAGCAATTGTACTAGGGAGATATTGCACATTCAAATATGTTTTTAAATGGTCTAGATCAGTGGTTTTCCAACTGTGTGTCGGGACCCAGTACTTGGTTGCAGAGCCTCAGGTACTGACTGGGTTGTCGTGCTCCCAGCTGCTGCTGCCCCAAGAGTAGAATGTATTGCTGAATGATGTAATTGTTGGGTCATGAGCATAAATGATTTTTTTCAACTGGGTCTTGAGAAAAAAAATTTGAAAACTAGTAGTCTAGATTAGTGCTTCTCAATCAGGGGGATACAGAAGTGTTTCAGGGTATACATCAACTCATCTAGATATTTGTCTCAACAGACTGCACAAAAAGCACTAGCAAAGTCAGCAAAAATGAAAATTCCATATAGACAGTGGCTTGTTTATACTCTACTGTATATTATACAAAGAAATGTAAATACAAGATTTCTATTGTAATTGATTTATTTTATAATTATGTGGTAAATTGAGAAAGTAAGCAATTTTTCAATAATAAAGTGCTGTGACACTTTTTTTCTTTTGTGTCTGAATTCGTAAGCAAGTAGTTTGAGGTGAAAACTGGAGCTACATATAACAAAAAAGGGATACAGTGGGCTAGATGACCTCATGAGGTCCCTTCCAACCCTGTGATTCTATAATTATATCCTGGCAAAGTTGAGCACCACTGGTATTGTGTGGAAAATGTTGGCAACATGACAGGACTGTCTATCTTTAAAATCTCCATTTTTATTAAATAGTAAATTAATGCAATCCTTTTACATTTAGAAAATTTTTGAGCTCATTATGCAAAACAACAGAAGTAAAGGCTTTAGCTGTGGATCAAATCCTGCCCTCTAATGCATACATTCAGCAGCTTGTTGATTTCATAGTTTGAGGGCAGAATTTGACATCTGTCCTTAACTCACCTTGGCATTTTGGGGGTCTGAGATAAGGTAATAATTGTGTTACACTACTGCCTAATCAGCACCAGATAAATTATATCCTTGATCACTCAGAGCTCCTTAACTCACAACACTAAGATAGATTATTAACATACATGAACTATGGGTATACTTCAAGGTGGAGGGATAATTTTCAGTTCATGAAAACATACCTGCACTAGCTCTGATTGAGCTAGCATGCTAAAACTAGAATGTAGCAGTGCAAGTAGATAGCAGCCTCAAGTACATGGGTATCAAGCATGATTATCCACATAGTGCTGATTCAGGACTTAAAGTCTTCTGCCATTGTTCAGATTTGTAGCTCTGTGTGAATAAAGATTATTACTAAAGTCTAAAATATTTCAGGATATGCCCTGAACTCTTTGGGTGAAGTTTTGCCATTGATTTCAGTGGAGCCAGGATTTCACTCTCAGTCATTTTCTGTCACTCTAAAACAGGATGAATTATCTGAGGTCTGTCTCTTCTTCTATTGCTCAAATTTATTTTCAGGAAAGAGGAAGTGTTTTTCCTGTGAATACCCAAATCAGAGTAAATAATATTTTAAATGCTCTATTTCTTTAAAGTTCATTTTTTGTTTGCTCTCAACTATAGCTCTTATATATGCCTGTTATGGAATTCTGCCTCAGATATTCTTGTCATTATCTTTAGATTCAGTGTTTCTGTAACTGAACGTTAGTTACTAAAAGAATAAAATATTTGAGATAGCTCCATGGTAGCTCTAACAAATTTGTATCTATGTTTATCTGAATAGCAGTTACCAATTAAAATTTATTATTCATTTAGTATTTTTATTTTGCTTCCTTCTTTGGCCCAATTTGGTTAAATGTTTCAATGGTTAATATCTCAAATGACTCTACTATAATAAATTGCTGTTAAGACTTCTGGAATTAATAGGCCTTTTAAATACTGAATATCAAATTTTATATAAATGACCTCTGGCATCTTTATCGTAAATAATTTAAAATAGCATCTCTTTTGAGGGGCATTTTCTAGTCCCTTTACCACTTACAATTATGCCAAAGTGCAAAAGAAGCAACAAGATGGCTTGTCTACATTGGAAATGCTGTGTTGATCCACACAGATTGAAGCAGTGGGATCGATTGAGCAACCAGTGTAGACCTACTCAGTCAATCCCAGAAGTGCTCTCCCATCAACTCAGTAACTCCATCCCTCCAAGGTGAGTAACACTGCATTGAAGCAAGAGCACTTCAAGCTGACATGGCTGAGTAAAAACACTGTGGTAAATGAGAGTAACTAAATTGATGGGAGATACATATTGTGCAGCATGGAGATTGCATATGTCCTGTCAATTTAGCCCTACAGAGTAGACTAGGCCAAAAATTGTCAGCCCAGAATACTGCATATTCTTTTAGTCTAGACACAGTGTTGTATAAATCTGTAAAACAAACAAACAAGGAATCCTGTAGCACTTAAAGACTAATAAATTTATTTTTTGCATGAGCTTTCATGGGAGAAAATCCCACTTTGTCAGACGCTTTGAAGATGGGGGAGCTTACAGAATGGTATGTCTGTCTGAATCTGTGTGAGTTGTTTTGTGAGGTTAATGGATTTCCACTTCAAATGGCTGTGTTCAGTGCCTTGCATGTTGCCAAGATCCAAAGGGGTAGCCATGTTAATCTAGTGATCTTAGAAGTGGAAATCCATCAGCTTCATGAGACAACTTGGACAGATTCAGACAGACATAGCATTCTGTAAGTTTCCTCATCTTCAAAGCATCTGATGAAGTGGGATTTTCTCCCATGAAAGCTCATGCAAAAAATAAATTTGTCAGTCTTTAAGTGCCACAGGACTCCTTGTTTCTTTTACTGAACTAGACTAACACAGCTGCCCCTTTGGATCTTGTATAAATCTGTGGCACTCTATTCTTCTTCTATAATCTTTAAAACAAAAAAGGATTTCAGTGGCACTTAAAGACTAGCAAATGTATTCAATTTATTCAATAAATAAATAAATTTGTTAGTCTTTAAGTGCCACAGGACTCCTTGTTTGTTTTACTGAACTAGACTAACACAGTTGCCAATTTGGAATTTATAATCTTTAATCCTTTTTAAAGATAAATGGTAAAATATCAGTTAGAGATGAGTTCTCAGGATGAGATGTCATAGGAATCAAGCCTCTGACCTCACATGCCATGTCAAGGCTGTTTCCCTACTCTGGCACTCTGAATGCAGACGGTGGGGGCCTGCAACTGGCCTTAAAACCCTGGCCTTAAAGCCTGGTCTTAAAACTCTCCAAGGCCACCAATTCCTGGCCTTGGAGTAGTATTGCTGGTACCACCCAGATGCAAAAACCTCTTGAAACCCAAGAAGGTGCACTAGGGAATTTCTTCCTGTGAGGTGCCCTCAATCACTTTTATTCCTCTCTCAGGAGAGTGACTGAACCCCAGCTGGGGTATAAGCTGGACCTGGAACAGAATCCCCTTTAATAGCTGGCTGTGCAGTCTGAGGCACATGCATACAAACCCCTTGCCTTTCAGGACACAGAACCAGAGCTTACTTTAAAAGGGTGAAATCTTTAATTAAAAAGAAGAGATAAGAAACACAGAGAGTTGCTTCTCTGGGATTTAACTTAGGTAATTACAGGGTAGGGGGAGAGGATACTTGTGCTCAGCACAAAGAAATCCAAAAACAAAGAAATACCCTGACCGCATCTAAGTAAATATTCCCTGTTCTACTCATACCTGGTCAGTAACAAACTTGAGCTTATCTTTGGTAAGGATGCTGCTGGATCCTTCCTCAGGCCTCTCTCTGGCCACCTCCTCCTGATCCTTCCAGGAGCTCTGGTGCATCCAAACAGGATGGGCAAGGCTGCTGCACCAATTCAAAAACTTGTGCTTTGTTTCTATTGGCTCCCCTGGAACTCACTGACCAGGGTGTTAACCCCTTCCTCCCCAAGGTTACTACATGCTGTCTTTCAACTGCGACTCCATTTGCCCTATCACTTTCTTCCTGACCAGCTTCCTACTCCATGCACACACCCACTCCACAATCTACTACTAGCTGATGCTCCAACAGAGTCTCTTCCACATTCATGCCTCTCATTCTGAAAAATAGAAAGGAGTATCTTCTGAGCAAAGGAAAACTATCTGTAAAAGTAGTTCACTGTATACCTAAAATGCAGGCCTGACTGGAATGTTACTGATCTAAAATCTAGATAATCGTTCTGATAAATTGAAGAAGATTTCTTGGGATACTGTTTCTGAACTATGTAGGTATGGTAGTTCAGAGAATGTGACCACCCACAGTACATTTTTAACATTGTATTACATTGCTGTATAATTTACTCTGTGTACCTAAAGATGCGATGCCTTAACATTCTGAAGGCATATCTCTTCTGAGTCTGGAAGTCAATGGAAGTCAAATGGCAGGTTTGCTTTTGATCTGCATGGAGCAGGAGTAGGTCCTCTTTACTGTGTCGTACCTGCCTTGGAGAAAAATGAAACATACTTTATCTGCACACTCTCTACTAGTGTATACTTGAGAAGTACTTAAAATGTCCTTAAGTTACCTAAACATACATTTCCATCTCAGTATTGTTTTTAAACTTCTTGTCAGACTTGAAATGTTTTCCTGACTTCTACCCTGAAGATAAATTGGTGACGAGAAAGCCTTCACTTATTTAGCATTTAGACTCATGTCAGGTCCTCTACTGTAATGACTATTAAACATCAGCTGTGGGCAACTTTTTCTCTCCACAAGACTGGACAGATATATTAAATCTTACATCCTGAATCTTCTGTGAAACACTTTTTGCTATGAATGAGAGATCCTCATGTAGTTGTCTCATTCTTGATATGAGAAGGAATGATAAATAAATTCCCATACCATACTGATATTAAGATATGAAGATGCGTTTGTCCTGTAAACTTAAAGCTATGCTGAGCACTAAACTTAGCTCTGAGTAACAAGTGACATATAAATGTGCACCACCTTAAGCTGAGTGCAGAGAAAGAATTGTAACTCAAAGTTATAATTTCTTCTTTTCTTCCTCTTTATTTCCATGGGAAAGTAACTTGTTGCAGCCCTGAAAGGATGGAATTTACTTCCCCGTGCACTTGTTCAGCTGTGATGGTGATCAGTCCCCTGGGCATGCAGAGCTAATGTTCTTCCACTCACTGCCCACCCAGTGCCTGCCAGTGAGCTCATGATGTATTACCAGGCACACAGTTCTGTTTCTTTCCCTACCCTATTCTTTAACCTTAGTGTATGGAGTCCTCATATAGCTGCAGACAGAACTGAGAGTATTGTACTTACCATGTGTTGTGCATAAATAAAAAGCTGGCCTTTAGATAGTAGAATAGTTCCAGGAAACTTCAACATGATCAGCCCGCCTACAGGGAGGGACGAGAGGAGTAATTGCTCAGGGTCCCAGAAATTTAAAAAGGCCTGGGCGGGACAAATGATAGATACCTAACCTCTTCTCCACATACACTCTTCCCTCAAGGTCCACACTATTCATGCTCTCCAGCTCTCCCCTAAACTGAGCTTATTTATTATGCACCATTCAGATCCCCAGGTAGCTGAGGAGGTGATATCTGCTACTCAGCTTCCCAGGTTCATCAGTAATCTCTCTGGGGAGTCCAACATAGGAGATATCACCTCCACAGTCACCCAGGAACTTGCTTGACATATAATAAATAAGTAAAAATTTTGGGTGGCAGCCCACTCAGACCACAGCCATCCCTTTCTAGGGGGACTATTGACTGTTCTACCCTGATGCCCAATTTCTGTTGGTGGGCCTGAACAGGGTGGAATCTTTCATGTAAAATACCCTTTTTCCTTAAGAAACTAATGTTTATTTCACTTCACTGCTAAGGCTTTGTCAAACCATCTTCAGTAAGCCAACATAGGTCAGGTTTTCTTTTAAAGAGATACTCATGATATCCCCAAGAGGGTCCCAGCCTTATGGTAAGTGCTCTGCCAGAACTTCTAATGCTCAACCTCCCCATCCCTCCATTTCAAAAGCCTAAAGCTTGCCACAGTTACCACTCTTCTCTAGCTGGCAGGTCTCCATCAGTCCTTCTTGTCTGCTCTTCCAAAAATGTCAGATTTTTCAATAGAACACTGCTTTGCTGAGCTAAGAACACGGACGCTAATAGAGTAAACTTCTCAGATTACTATCAGTCTCAATTGTTTTTATAGATGCTCAACTTGTTTGAAAACGTGCTTTAGCTATGATTTTCTACATGAATGAAGGAGGAAAGAGTCTTGAAGTTGTTTAGAAATATAATTGAATTGCCTGTCTTATCCATATTCAACATTGCTAGATTATCTTCTCTACCTTGCCCAGTTAGACTAAATTATGGCATCCATAAAGGTACACCTGGCCATCTTCTTAGTCTTCCACTGGTTAATAGAGAACAACCATTGTCTGCACAGCAGGTCATGTCTAGTTCTGTTAAGGAGCTAATACATCTCTTTACTCCCATCTGTTCTGATTCTTTGCAGTGGTCATTAAACTAATCTTAAAATCACTGTTCAAGTTCTGTTACAGCCTTTACACACTTGTGGCCTTTGGTTATTACCTCTTGAGATGGCCTACATTACCATAACATCAACCTTTAACGTCATGCTTAGTAAACACTGCAGAAACTCTCTTTTACAGAGACAGAGTGGTCCTCCGCAATGCAAAATTCCCCCTCAAAACTGACAGAGCTTAACAAAACAGATGCACTGCTAACCTGGAAAATTGTGCTGTTAAGACTTTATCAGAAATAAAGGATCTATTCTAGGTTATTTCAGGAAACTTGAATTTTAAATTACCTAGACAGCTAGTTCACAGTTTACAAGTTTTAATGTTACAATACTGTGTGAACCCTTTAGTTCCAATTGTCCACTCTGTCTGTGGACAGTGGCAGCTGCAAGGAGCTGTCTGTGTCAGTGTTTCGCACTTCAAAGTAGTGTTTTTACTCTACTGGTGGTCCCAGTGATGTAAATAGAGCTATTGATAGGGTAAGATTTCTATTCAGAGTCAGTAAGGATTGCTGAATGTGGACCCAAAAGAGGGAAAGATATAAGTGCAGCTTCACCAGCTCCTGTGCCAGTTACCATAGCATCCACCACTTTTAATAAATTACATGTACCTGAGCTTTAGCTGGATGAGACTGATTTTTGCATACACAAATAATCTTTACATGGGTAAATGAGAATGGACCCCTTTTTCCTTGTAGCTATTACTTGGAAAAATTATTTGTCTGGTCTGTCATAAAACTTGTTTTATTTTTTCTGAAACTTCTGTGCAGGGCCATCCCTATGGTAGGAGAAGAGGGGCAGCCACCCAGGGCCCTGCGCTTTGGGGGGCCCCGCAGGGACACACAGCTGCCCTTCCCCCCCCCCCATGCCAGGGTCTGGGTGACCTGGCCAAAAGTAGCAGCCCAGTTCACAGTGCCAGCTCTACTGTCAGGGCAGAGGAGTGGCTTGGGGTGAAAGTTGCTTAAGGCAGTAGATTAGCATTGCAACAAAGGTGAGTCATTAGGACAAACAATGAGGTGCTAATTGCTGTTCAAACAACCTCTACCCCTCCTCTCTGAGTCAGTATCTCTTTGGGCATCTCTCATTCATATGAAAAGAACTGAGGTCACTGGCAAGCAACCTTTGCATTTTTTTTTTATCAATAGACTCAATGAAGAAACGAAAAAACTGTGAACATCACCTTATTCCACCATTTCTGGGATACAGGGATTGCGGTTATTTTTGCAAATTAGGACTTGCCTCTTTTTTCAGTGGGTTGACAATTCCCTTGCTTGCAACAAAAGTTATAACTTGTAGATTTTAATAAAAACTCCAGAGATTTTTTGACTGATAATTAAAAAGAGAAGAGAAAAACTAACTGTTCTAGTAAGAGCCTGTGTTACAAAGTATGGTATTTTTTCTACAATTAGAAAGCCTAAATAACAGAATAAAATCCAACTCAGGGATGGATCTGCTGGAAGCAGAAGTTATAACAAGGTCCTAATCTGAAGGGGGCAGTGGATAGCCCCGTTGTGTTGCTGCCTTATGCACGCTGCCAGGGGTCACCAGACCAAGCAGAGAGAGCTAGCACCCCTTCAGTCACAATATTGTGGACAATTGTGTGTTCATGGAAACTCATGCAGACTCAGGGAGCATATGAAACACAGAGGTGCAAGTGGAACCCAGAGGGACTGCTTCAGTTCCTGGGATTTGACAGTGAGGAAGGGAGCAGGACCTGGAGGGACTTGGACAGGCTCAGCAGCAGACAGGATCTTCCAGGACCTTTCTTTCCAGCCTTTCTCAGCACTTCCATCTCATTTCTCCACCCAGTTGCCCCCACCCCCATTTGCAAGGAGCTCCCCCCCCCCACACACACACACACTCCAGACTACTACATGCAATTTTGGAGACTTGACATACTTCCTGATTTGAGACAGGTGTATGGCATGTGGGATCACCTTCTGCATGTTCCGTGTAGGTGATCTCAAATTAGATGTATAGATTTCAGAGATGCAGTAGAAGCCTCAAGAGAAAGGATGAAAACCATGAGGGATGGCCACCCCCGCCCCACAGCCATGGTCATTGTTCAGTTTTCTGATGGCAGCCACTTTTTTTCATCGCCACATGGCAGAGGGTTCTGGAGCTAGGTCCCAAGAAAAAAAGTTTGACAACCACTGACTTAAGGGCAGCTGAGAAACCAGACCCTGCACTCCTGTTCTGCTGCTTTTGGCCAGCTCGCCCAGTCCCTGGCATGAGATGGCTGGTGCAGGGGCCTGGCCCTCCCCTGGGCCGGCCAGCCCTGCCCCCTCCCCAGTGTCAGGGGGGAGGTGAGTGGGTGCTGCGCAGAGGGGGATTTACCCAGGGCCCCGCACCCACCTAGGGATGGCTCTGCTCCTGTGATATCTTGCTGAGCAGAAGGCCAGTGTAACTGCTGAAGTCTCCTAACAGTATGGTATCATTAAACAATGATTTATTCATCTTTAGCCCAACAACTGTGTGTAACATACAGATCAGAACCAGTGATGGTTAGTGGCACATTGACTAAGATGGAATCCTGTAAATTCTCACACTCTTGTAGACAACCCCTGGGTCATATCCCCTGTCTCTAATTACTTGCAGTGCCTAGACACAAAAGTTAGAAGAGATTCCTGTATTTTTATATAAATTATCACTGAGGTTGCACTAGGTTGCTGCTTTAGGCTTCACTCCAGGAGAGAGGACCTTTGGAGGAAAATGCTGATTGAGAAAAAAGAGTTATTTTAATGGACTGTCTCTTCACAAATCCACACAACACCTCTTTGCATTGTCTTAGCCTCAAGTACAGTTGGGATTAGGGGCCAGGTTGAAGGAAAGTCTGTAAAGTTATATGCAATATTTAGGAAAGGGAAAACACTGTTTGCCACTCACCTTGCTATAAATCGAAAGCTTATCAGAAATTTTAAAAGTCCATTGCTTCTGAGTCAGTGTGCCACAACAGGTACAGATTGTAAATACATGGCTATTTGAAGCCTGTCACCTATTTGAAGAACTCTAATTAAATCTGTCAATGTTATTGATTCGTAGCTCCATAGTTACTGTTACCATAATTTAAATTTTAGTGAGGTGGTGACTTGAACCTTTGGTCTTATTTGTCACAGAATTCATTTTCATTTAGAAAGCTGCAGAGTGGTACAAATATAGACATTATGTAAGGAGAAATATATTTTACAGGAACTGCTATATTAAATAAATTATGACATTCAAGATAGTTTTTCATTTCCTGTACAATATCTTCAGCGAGACAGTCTTCCTTTTCAAAAGTAGTAACCTCATTTCAATTCCTTCTCCTCTTTTCATATTTTTTTTAAAAACTTCATTTGTAATAGATCATTTTACATGATATATTACAATGCTCCTGAGAAGGGAAGAGAGATTGATAACACTGAAGAATGAAGGTTTATATTTTTCCATTGGTTTAGAGATAGTTCAGGTAAGTATGGCAGAGATTCTCAGCCCTGTTTCAAGAAAAGCACCTGTTACCCCCAACAATCATGAGTTCACATGTGTGAGTTAAGTTTTACATAGATGTTTTGTACTGGAATATTGAATTTAAAATACTTTCTTTGTTGATTTCTGAGGATAATTCAGTTTTTATGCTCTTTCAATCCTGGAGACTTGCAGTTATACTGAAAGGTAATTTGGTGAATGTGAACTTTTTTGAGCCTTCTAAAAGACATAACTAAATTCAGTTCTTCTATATTAAATTTCAAAGGATATAATTTAAAGAAAAGGTACTTTTTTTAGTTGTTTTATACAGCCTCATTAAAACTGAAAAAAATCATCAGTTTCCACAGTGGCTTTATGAGCACTGTGCTTTTGTAAATATTTTAGAATTTCTCTGAATAAAGAATTTTATTTGAAGGTCTATTCTAGTTGGATTGAAATCCAGCATTGTTTTAGAAAAGAATAATGCTTAAATTTCAGGGATTTCTTTTTTCTTTAATTCATTTCTCTTCAGGCCAATTTTTAAATCTAGTGCTGGTGACTGGGTCATCAGGGAGAGAATGTGATGTATAATTCGATAGTGTAGTAGGCTACATAGTATATATTTCTCATTCTCAACATTTTTTTAATTTGCTTAGCATAACCATTATATTTTATATTTTGCAAGTGTTGATTTATCAAAACTAGAAGTGAATAAAATTAATTAGTAGTTAAGAGTGAATTAAAATATGTACATAAAAAGTTGAATATTGATTAGTAATTTGCTGATTTATTGCATACCCGTGGTATATGGAATGAGTACAGGAGAATTCTTCTTAACATTTTTCTGCGTTTTTATTTTCCAGTTTTCAAAATTCTTCTTTTTTCTTAATTATGATCTGTGAAGTTCAACAATCAAGTGCTTCATAAAAAGCTGAATTATAGTGGCACCTTTCAATTTAAGACAAAGTTTTATAGTAAAATAATTTTATATATGTGGTGTATTTTAATGGCAATCTGGTTCCAACCCATGCCGTGTCAGCTTCTGACACTTCATTCTGCAGATGTTAAGCAGCTGGGCCTGATATTGTCACTGTAATCAGTTGACCCTTCAGGGTTCACTCTACTTGGGGATGGTGGGACAGCACTGCTGAATCACCAGTAGGGTTGGCAAGCATGGTGTTTTGCTTTTCATGATCCAGTAATGTTAAGTGAACTGAAAGGAGGGGTCGTTGCAAATTGGTTGGCCAGCAAGAACACTGCACCCATCATAAGCCATAGGGTATTACTGAGTAATTGTATGAGCAATACTGCTTTCTTAGAATTTTTGGAGGCATTCTTGTAAGTGGTTGCATAGTGCAGAGGTAGGCAACCCCTGGCACGTGTGCCAACAGTGACATGAGAGCCCATTCGGAGCGGCATGCAGCACCCTCTGCAATGCCACAGATGACTTTAGCCTCTTTCTATGCCTTCCCTCCCAACCAATCATAAATAACATATTGGAAACAGCTTAGAGAGAAAAATGGCGGGGCTAGAGTCCCACTTATGGCTGTAATAGGTTAAAGAACCTAGGCCTAAATGCACAAAAGGAGTTGGGCTTGGTGGTGCTCAGCATCACAACACATAACTTTCAGGTGCCTAGAAAATCACTGTAAGTCACACAGCCTGAATTAGGTGCCTGGGCTCCTGTATAATGAATGGGAAGAGCGAGGCACGTCAGATTGCAGTTCACAAAAGCCAGCAAGTTAGGCAGAGAGCTCCTGACTATAAGGATATATGCTAAGCAGCACCTCTGCCTCAGAGACAGGCCTCTAACTATGGGCTGTAGAGAGGCACCTGTCTCTGCTTGGGATAATTCTCAGCTGCAGACCCTTCCTTGGCAATAGGTTTGTGATGAGCAGTAGTGGACCTCTGGGACCCTCAGAACTTCACCCAATGGCTGGAATACTCACCTGGGATGTGGGAGACTGAGACCCCTCCACTCTGCTAGATGGGGCAAAGGGATTTAGGCAGGGGTCTGCCACCATGCTAGTGAGTGATCTGGCCATTGAGATACAAGCTTTTCTGATGTGGGGCTCCTTCAGTCTCTCCTGTTGAATCTGTTGCACTCTGAATAAACAAAGCAAGAGCCACTCTATAAAGTCTTTCTCATGCTTGTGCCCTCCTTCTCTCCTCCTCTCTCCAAGAATCATTTGGTTCAGAGAGAGTGAGAGAGAGAATACAAGCATGAGAATGACTTGTTAGAAGACTCAGCTAGCAGGTAGGAGACACGTGATCCAGTGACTCTTTAATTATTTAATCCAGAGTGCATGTCCTGAGGCAGAAACATAGGTCCCTAAGAATATTTTATTGCAAAAACTCAGATGCGTGAGTTTAGGCACCTACAAGGTTCAGTGGAAAGTTGATGCATCAGAGCAGAACCTAAAACTGGTTCTTAGGCAACTGAAAAATGGACTTAGGTGTCTCACTCCTTTTGTCTATTGTGGCCCTCCTTCCTACAGTGTTTTGTGTTTCGCTGATGCTAAAGTTGCATAACAGAGAGAATCAGAGACCTATGACTAGTCCCATGTAGCTCTTATTCATCTCCTGTTCTGAGCAGATTGCAGTGCAGAAGATAATCTGACACACAGTTTACATATGGTAATATAAATACTTGGTAAGAATCTCTTTAGCATAAGTTGTCTTCATTGTTGTAGCAACGCTGGTCCCAGGATATTAGAGAGACAAGGTGGTAAGATAATATCTTTTACTGGACTAACTTCTGTTGGTGACAGACAAGCTTTCAAGCTTACACACAGCTCTTCTTCGGATGTATTTGTTATAAGGACTATTGACAGTGTCTTGGCATCAGCTATGCTTCTAAGAAAATCAGCTCCATTTTATGTGTGAAAGTTGACTTTAAAAGATAAGATATGCCACTGATCACTTACACTGATTCTTTAAATCTTCATGTCCATAATATTCCCTGTAGACTAAATTCCAGCCAGTTTATGTGCATTTCTGATGGGCCTATAATCAAGGTACTTTTATGGCTTTTTATTATTATAAGTCATAGCTGTCTAAAGTCTTATCTACTGATAGTTTCAAATTTTAACAGACAGTGCTAGTGATATGTACTGAAAAGGATATTAAGAGTTCTATACATAGGAAGGAAAAAATGTCACAGAAACCCATCTGTTCAGAGGCTTGTAGCAATTTTTTTTTTCAGGCATCCAAAGCCATTATTAATTGACCTTGGTAGCTTGATTTACAAAAAAGAAAAAACTTTCATGTGCATTCCAGTACAGATGGTGATAGCCCCAGAACTGTTGCTTCAAGTCAGAGATCACAAGCTATTTTTAAAAAGAGCATATCCCTTGTTATACTTCCTACTGATCATGGCCCATTAACAGTACTAAGTTCCAGTGGGAGAGCAGACTAGCCAAGAATTCTGCTTGGCTGCTTCAGGGCACAGCCAGTGTTATGCAGTCTACTTCACTAATTATACATCTTGATTAGGTCTTTAGAGGACAATAAAGGAAAATGAAATCAGTTTGCAGTATGTGTGAATGAATTAGCCATATAGAGAAATTACAGTTTGCTGGTTAGAAATTTTCCATTTTTAAAAAAAAGTTGGATACTTGTGTAATCTCAGCAAGAGAATGTTTGAGCTAATTTTATTTTTTAAATTGGGATTTGGATCCTGTAGATGGGAGGGAAATGAAGGATCTTGACATATCTGAGCCATGTATTTAGTGGAACAAACAAGGAGTCCTGTGGCACTTTTAAACACTAACAAATTTATTTATCACATGAGCTTTGATGGAAAAGAATCCCACTTTGTAAGATGCTTTGAAAAAGTGGAATTTTCTCTCACAAAAGTTCATGGCTACCCCTTTGGAACTTGTCAACGTACTTAGTGGACGCACTCTCATAGGACTGTGTAAGTCAGTAGGAGCAGCACATGCAGATCTCAGATGGCACATAGCCCATTTGGTGATTACAGTGGCAAAATTTATTGATTTCAGTGAATTCAGAATTTGACCCATGACAATTTGTTGTAGTGTGAGGAAAAACTGGATCATTTTTATAGTTTCCTCTTTCTCTCTCTCTCTGTCTTGCTCTCTCTCTTTTATTTTATACACAAAATATCTATTAGTTTGGATGGATTTTGGAAGAGAAACTAATAACAATACTTGACAAATTCCAAAGGGGTAGCAGTGTTAGTCTAGTTCAGGAAACAAGCAAGGAGTAATATAATATAATATAATATAATATAATATAATATAATATAATATAATATAATATAATATAATATAATATAATCTATTTAACATTTATAGGGTCCTTTTCATCTGTAAACTTCAAAGCTGTTTTACAGCTGGGGAGACCACCCATTTTAAAGATGGGAAAACTGAGACTGAAAAAGTTTGAGTGAATTGCTCAAGGTTACACAGTGAGTCTGAGTCAGAACTGGTTCGCTATCCCTCAACCTGTGAGATGGGCCACATTTATTTTAAATACCATTTTTGTGCAAACTCTGTTTGAAATTTCAACTACTGAGTATCTGTGCCTGCAAAGTTCATGAAAAGCATCAAGCAGCCTTGAGCTAAGATTGAGTCTTTCTGAATTATTTTTATCCCAGTTGTTTTTTCCTTGTCCCATCTGTTGCTCATCACAGCAGTTCTACCGCAAACCAGATAACTATCAGACACAGATCTAGAGCCAATGCTGGATTTTAAATCTGATGTTTTAACTGATAGAGGCCTATTTTAATAACATGGTAACCAAAACTCCATTCAGGACTAATATATTCTCTCTGTGGCTCACTCTGAACTAATCTAATTATATAAATGCTCAGGATAAACTTGAAGCAAAAGTTGCTTCATAGTTGTTGGTTTGATATTATCATGCACTATAGTTTTGCAAATGTGTAGAAGTAACATTAGCATTGTACCATCACTTTTCATAATGTGATGTCTAAGTGTATGTCTGTTTTTCCATTATAATAAAACCTGTTTCCAAGGATTCCTTCTGGACTGCATTTTGGCCATCCTTGAAGGGCAATTTCCCTTTATGCAATGTAAAAGAAATGTGGTTTGATGAACAAGTGCTAAATAAAAATAAAAGTTTACCAGCTTGTAGGTGCTTTTGGATTCATACATACATCTTACAACTTGAATTTATAGAATAATTTTAGAGAAAGAACAAATCCATTATAAAATCTAATAACTTCTTTCATTTCAAAATCTCCCCACCAAAATTAGATAAATTATTTCAAAAAATGAAAATGGCTTCTATGGCTGTGTTCACACACAGGCATTATTTTGATACAAGTTGTGTCGAAACAACTTGTATTGAAATAATGCCTTATTTTGAAATAACTTAATTCGAATTAACAGTTTGTTAATTCAAATTAAGGAAAAAAGCTCAAAGCGAAATAGCAGTTTCAGGCAACAGTTATTTCGAAACAAGTCACTGTTGTTTCAAAAGAACATGTTCGGACGGCATTGTTTGGAAACAATAATTTCAAAACAACATTGTTTCGACCCCACATGGGGTTTAAGTTGTTTCGAAACAACCGTGCGTCGTGTGAACAGGGTATTTCTTATTTCGAAACAGCCTCTGTTGTTTCGAAATAAGAGTGCTGTGTGAACACAGCCTATAAATCTCCTACAAGCACTTTTTAAAGAAATTGCACCAATGAAAAATTCATCTTCTTTTTAAATGAAATATCAACTAGTGCAAATATTACAACATGGTATCCATTTAATGGCTTTTATGGCTAACAAACAAAATTTCAGTAAATTCAAATATACGTTTAATATCTGTCCTCACTGACACAATGATGTATCCAGAATAGTTAGACTTATATAGCAAAAATGTTCTATATTTCTTTCTGATTATTAACATTATTTATTGATAACAGCAGGCCCCATAAAATTCTTGTTTGTAATCTTCCTATGTATTCGCTACCAAAGTCACAAATTGTGTGAGATCACAGTTGTTGTGTAAATGATTATGGTGTCACAAACAGTAGATTATATAGATTAATGAGTATTCCACTGCAGGTAAAATAAGAACTGGCAGGACCTACCCATCCATAGTACCAAAACTTTGATCAAATTTGTCAGATTAATCCTATTCTTCTATCTCAGATCTAACCCCTGTAGATTCTCTTCTAATCCCCATCCTTTTCCAGTCCAAGACCTCATCCCCAATCCTTCCCAGCTCAAGGAATGTGTCAGAGAACCAGGATGCATTCTGGACCAAAGCGGTGTGGAATCCTTACTGTGCTAGCAATTTTTCAGTCAGCAGCAAATAGAGCTAAGTAGAGAGGCTCCCACACCTCCAGGCTGAATTTTAAAAGGTAGGCAACAAGAGCAACAGTGGGAAAGGGGCTGATGAATAGAATTTGAGAGTGGATAGAAAAGGGAGTCCATGTATATGAAGACTTAAGTTGGGTAGAAAAGATCTAAGAAATAATTCAGAAGGTGAAACAGTAGGGACAGTGAATAGGGTGAGAAGGAAAATTCCATGGGTTTGGTAGGATGGCGACAGCAAAATTTAAAGTTGGAACATTCAACCAAGCAGCTGAAATTAACACATTTCAGTCTTAATGGCTATGTCTCCATCTAAAAGCTTAGTTCAGACTTGCTTAGTCTGAACTAAGCAGTGCCCGGTTAGTTCGAACTAACTGTGGCTTTTTAGTTCAAACTAACATTTTAGTTTGAACTAGCTGTGCTTTTTTTTAGTTTGAACTAACTTTTCAGTTTAACCTAAAAAAGTCTAGCTAGTTTGAACTGAAGGTTGATTCAAACTTAAAAACATGCTTAGTTCAAATTTACTTAGTTCAAACTAACATGGCTACATTGTGCTTGTTTGAACTGTTTGAACTAAGCTCTAAGTTCAAACTAACTGTTCAAACATACTACCTTGAATTAACTAAAAGTTGTTTTAGTTCGAACTAGGAAAAACCTAGTGTGGGCAGGGACCAAATTAGTCTGAATTAAGCTTCCTTAATCTGGACTAATTTGCTAGTATAGACATAGCATATGACTTCAGGTGGGGAAAAAAACAACAGTAGCTAAGGAACATTTGGGAACAATTCTATTTTCAAAAAATCCTCCTAGAAATAAAACATCAAGGAAGAGAAACACATAAAATGTATAGGCAGAAATGTTTTACAAATAGCCTTTTTTTCAGTGTTTTAATATGTGACATTAGTGGTTGATTATTGGGGTTGTAAGCCTTTTTTCTTTTAAAAAAATGAAATGTCTAATTTTCATGGGTTTTTAATATTAAATCATAGCCTGAAAATTACTGAAATGGAACTTTTTTAAATATAGAATTATTCAGATATTGCTTATGAGCACAAATGATCTGACAAGTACATGGTGTGTCATGGCCAAGCAATTTTTGCTACTGATATCATATGTATATGTTATCATGTACCTGTCCTCATGTATACTTGATATAATTTTAATTGTGGCTTTTATTATTGTTTTTTAAAAATAATAAAGATCAGTTTATGGTAACACTAAAGAACTCTGGGGAATGCATTGTTGTGCCATAATTACAGTCTTTGAGTGTATTGTGACAATTTAAGACTTACGGGGTCAGAAGCACATTGTTACTTTATATTGCTTAACTACAGATTACTGAAATTCAAGCTGCTAACAAGAGCAAAGTTCCATGTTGTTAATTCACAACATTTTCATGGTAAAACCACATTTTCTTAAACATTTGCAAAGGTTGGATCCAAGAGGAAAGTGAACTGCCACCATTTTTCCAAGCAAACCTGGCCACTGTCCAGTTATCACCCCACATTTAGCTAGCACAGGTAGCAATAACAGTGAAGACATGACGGCATGGGCTTCAGTGCAGGCTGGCAACCCCCCTAACAAGCTTGTCATGGGCTTTGAACGTTTGTGGTACTTGGATGGCTTAAAGCTAGTGTAGGTATGCCTATTGTGCTACTGTCACACTATATTTACTTCACTTAGAGTACAGATATACTTTGATTACCCTGGGCACACCATAAACTGCCAATTTACCCATAGGTAGCTACCTAAAAATGGCGTGCTTCCCAGTGTTCAGTGAGATTTGTGTGATACTCACCAGCTCTGAAAATTAGGCAGAAATTTTTAGGAGTTCAGCTAGAGATTTAGGACCCTCAATTTAGGCCCTCAAGTATGAAAATATTGATCATAGAGCTAAATATTTTTGCCAAATTAAACAATTGCAATTCTACTTTAAAATCATAATGTCTACTGTTTATAATATTGTGTCTCTATGTTAGAATAAATGAATGAATATTAGAACTCTTAATTTGTTCTGTAAGTATTTACCATATAAAATAGTAGAAGGGATTAATGGTTTCCAAAGTTTTCTCAATTCTAGCAAAGTCAAATTAGTCAGGAAATTCTGTCAAAGATGCTACCAACTTTATTACCAAGAAGCTGTGAAGGGGAAGTGCTGCAAATATTGAAAATCCATGTATCTCAAGGCTGAGTCATAACACTTTAACAATATTCTCAGTCCTATGCCCTGTCTATGCCTTCAGATATTTTGTCAGGTATATTTGAAATTCCAGATAATTTATTTTACCTCATAGTAAAATCACTACTTAGAATACAATTGTTTGACTTCTCATGAAGTTTTGTGTGAAATAATGTTGGAAATAATGCAGGGGCTCATCTGTGTTTGAATTATTATTTCATTTTTACATATATATTATATTACATTTACTGATGGATGTTAAGAGAACATCATTCTCCTTTTATACTAAAAGCTTGATAATAAACTTAATGAAAATCTGAGAGCTGTCTTGAACTGATGTTACAAAATGATTAGCCCCTCGAATTGTCCTGAGACTACTCCCCATTTCTGACCTCCCAACTGTGAGATGGGATCAAATTTTCACTATGTCATGTTTTACTTAATCATATCAATAGCTAATATTGATGCAATCAAACTTTACTTGTCGTTATCATGCATTTATATGGTTTAACCAATTTATTGAGCTTAAAATGAAATGTTCTGAATAAAATTTAGTCCTCTGAATTAACTGTACAGTGTTACAGTTCATATTTCTGGGTGGATAATCTTTTCTGTCCTCATTTCTTTTTAAGTGCTATAGAATATGCCTTTTCCTACCCTCTTATTTATAAATCCTACCGCTGAACAATGTGTTATTATTGACTCCTTCTTTATCCTGTGTCTCATATCAGGCCACATGTATCTCACATCTGCCTCCATAACATTTATAAGATGCCAACTTTTCTTCTGTCCTAACAGCAAAAACTTCCATCCATGCCCTTGTTCTCCATCTTGACTACTATAACCTCTTTGTTGGATTCTCTGACAGCGACACTGTCCTCTTCCATTCCATAATAAAGGCAGTCAACAAGTTCATATATTTTACTAGTCATTCAAACCATCTGTGGTAATTGCCATCACTTCCATATCAAAATTAAAACCTCTCTTGTCATTAACATTGATACGATTCAATGTTATGATGGCATTCTTTCCAGAGACAATACTTTTAAAATAATTATAGAATCAGCAAAGTTAGCAATGAAAAAGGTTTATTATGTCATCTAGTCCATCCCCTGCTATTCTAGGATTGCTCCCTGCAGAATATTACAGGCATAATAGACAGTAGTAATAAAATATTAATAGTTTTGTTTTTCAGTTCTAAAATATAACATCCATTTATAAATAGGCTGTGGAACAAACTTAGACATTAAATTCTCCCGTGTGTTTTGTTTCTTAGAGTAAATAATGAGTCTAGTGATAGATTAAAAAAGCAGGATTTAAAAATATATACATTAAAGAAGAAGGCAAGCGAGAAGTTGTAACTTAAAATGTGAATCCTTGCATGACTACAAAGTAACAGTAATTGCATAGAATATAATTTTTTATTTTTCTGTTGGACCAAAATAAAATTGAAGAAAACTCCTGAAGAAAGAATTTTGAGTCTATCATTTTTCTTACTGGAATATAGCCCTGTCAATGCACATTAGCTAGTAGAAAGTTCAAAAGCTTAACAAAATCAGATTAATATTAGAAGTGAAATGTTTTTAAAAAATGATTGTACTTAATACAATTTCAGTGAAAATATTTAATCAGAAAAGTCCTTGTCCAATCTTGTTCATAGGCTGGAAAAGAAACATATAGTTGGCTGATTCAAGAAGGTTCAAATGTTCAAACAATTTCTACATTTATTTTGTAAAAAAAACTTGAATTACACTGACCTATGTATTGCTTAGAACAATACTGTTACTGTACTGTGTACAGTATATAAAGTGAATCTGAACATTTTATTGCTCATGTAAACAAGAACAATGAAAAGATTGTTTATTTCCAGAATGGGATTGGAAAGGGGAGGAAGTATTCTAATTAGATTTTGCATTGTTTTGCCTGTGGGCCCCCCAGGAGCTGGTTTCTGATGGGAAGCTGATGCCTCACAGTCACCAATACATAAACTCAAGCTCTTTGTTCTGCAATAGGAAAAAAAGGATCTGACTGGTGCCATTACTTGACTATTGCATGTAAAAGGTTATTGTACTTGATTCCTCTGCATCTGCACAGAGCTGACACAGAATCTATCCTTTTTTCTTTCTGAATCTCTGACTGTTGTGATTGTTTCTTTGTTTTTGCATCAAAAGACAACAGTAAGAGTATGTTAGAATCAAGCTTTTATCTCTGTACTAGTGAAAGAATTATTTTGTTAACTGGTGTATTGATATACAAAGAATTGCTTACTATGCCAAGTTACTCAGAATAAGTAGATGAGGGGCAAATTAAACTTTGAATCACCTGTTCCTTTGGGCAAAATACATAAACTAAATCGACTGCAACCAAATGTCATATTATTTACATGGCGTGCAAAATTTATTTTCTAAAAGTGTTCTTGACAAAAGATTGAAATTGCCTCATGAGCATATAATAGAACCCACTTAATACTGAAACTATCTTTTGTACTCTTCTCCATATAATTAAATCATAGGGAAAAATGTCACAAGGCAAAATAAAATGTATTTATTCCAGTCATATCTTCCCACAGCATGACATGTAGTCTGAAAACAACACTAAGCATTTTATGCCATCTGTGCTGGTAGGGGATACATTTACAAGGCATGTCAATGTAAAATATTCCTATTTGAATTAAACATAGTCTGCTTATAGATATAAGCATTTAAATAGAGTGATCTGCAAAGATAGACAGCCATTAATAGCTGGCTTAACTTCAGCCATTTCACAAGTGCTATGCTTTGAGAAACAGAGATTGTTCATCATGACATCATTTACTGTGTTACACAAGAAGACAGAATATTATCATAAAAATTTTTATCCAGACAGTAAGGTCTTGGTCTTTTCTGCAGGAGGAATAAAACTCAATAATAATTACATAAGATGATATAAATATTCCTAAAGAAAAGAGTTACTCATGTATTTACAATTTTCTTTAATTTAAATAATCTGAAAAAATGTGTGTGGCACATAAATTTATAATTCTTCAGATCAGGAAGTATGCCTGACATGTTTGTGAGGCCAATTATTTATAACTTTGATGTTTATATATCGGAGGCTATGTTAGAGATGTGTAGAATCAAAGAATGGGTTGTTTAAATCAGCAGATGTAGTATAAAATTACAACTTTTAAAATTACCTTCTCCAGAGATAACCATTCTGTAGCTAAGATTTGTACTCTGTAATTGCTACTCTTGAGATTATCATCATTTATGTTATCTAAATTTTTTCTTGGCTCAGTAACACAATTTAATAATTCTTCAATAGAAATCTGCAGATCATATTGGCCTTGATTCTCTTCGTTTTCAAAGCAAACCTAAAACATATGGGTGATGGGAGGTTGTAAGGAGCCAGCTGTAGCTCCCTGATTCAGAATCGATTCTCAGTATAAATTAGGACTATGTAGGGGCAGTTCTAATATATGCTACTGACATAAATTCCCTGTGGAACATTATGCCAGAGGAAGATTAGATGTAGAAGAGTGCCATTTCCTCCACACTGCTTACACAACCCCAACATGTTCCCTCCTTCCTCTTATTCTGGGATTTCTTTGATCACATATGTTAACTCTCATAATTTAGGGTTCTTTTCTGAGTAATTAATACCTCTTATTGTGCTTAGTTTACCTAGTCTGCACCATACTCTTGGGTGTAAGCTTTATTTCTTTCTGTAGCAGTGTAGTTAGGATGAGTAATTAAAAATAATACCTGGCTTTTTCAGTGCTTTCCATCCATAGGTTTTGGTTTGAGATTTATGCAGACTTTTTAACATCTGCTGAGGATAATAATATTAAGGAAAAACTGCATGATCTATGTACAAATATTTCTTGTTGATATGCCTGCTAAGGTCCATGGCCTGAATTTTTGAGGTTTGCATTTTTCTGTTTTAATTTTTTTTAAAAAAGAAAATTATAGCATTAGGTTCAATATTTTTTCTTCAAGTAATGACCAAAAGAAGAATCATACAAATGTGATACAAATGACTAAAATGAAAATCCCATAAATAATCAGTAGAGGAAGAAATAGTACTGTAAAAATTATATATAAATCCACAATCCAGGGTCATATAACTACTATGCATTAGAGGAAGCGGGTGTGAAGCTTGATTTTTTTAACATGTGTTTTGTCTTCTTATTGTAGCATTAGTCATTCATTTTCTATACATATGCTGAAATGGAGGAGCAAATTTAGATGCTTCCTTAGAGCATACATAAACTTGAAATCTTTAGGAGACAGAAACAACAAAAACTTGGTATTTTACATTCAGAAATCAGCAATCCTACATTAGTGAGAGAAAAGTTGGATAGTCCATTAATATTTGCTCATTTCTGATGCAATTCAGTGCATGACTGAACTCTAAGTTTCCTTCATTTTTTAAACACATTCAGCCTGATTTAATCATGCTTTGCAACTCTCACTTACTGGCTGCAATCCAGTATTCTAACATGGTCCATTGTGCAAAATGGAGAATTTATTCCTTTTCTAATATCATTGTATATGATGTATAATAACCTTGCTACTTTCTGATCAACAGCATGTTCAAAAATATGTTTGGAATAATTTCATGCAATTGAATTAGCTATTTTTGTGGAGCTGTGTAAATGAGTAAAATGAGTTAATATTTTTGTCAATTTATTTCCAATAATTATACACCCTGAGATCTTAGGCACCCTGTTTTTCTTTTTCATATTAGCTTGCAAAACCCACGTCTGGTTTGAAATTTCACTCTCAAAAAAAGTCATGCTTGCAGTATTTCACATACAAGAATAACTGTGAAATGATGTTCCCTCCCCCAAGAAACACTCCAGATTCTGTAACATTTTGCTCCTCTACCACGTGCCTTAAAAAATACCTCTCAGACCCTGATTGTCTTCATATTCAAGGTAAATAAGACATAATTTTTTCTTGAATCTGTCTGTGGTGTTCTACCACCATAATTACTACACTGGGAGGTGCTCAGTGGTGACAGTACTATGCTACCATTCCTCTTTGTGGGCAGATATCTCAGTTAAATAGAAGACTTCAGTGGGGGAGTTGCTCTTAAAATATGGAATACTAATTGTAGTGAAGGCAAGAGAAATATCAAACCCATGACAATATAATAAACTTCTGTCAGATCTAAGTCAAAGAGCAGTTTCATTGAGAACAAGGAGACCCACCAGCTTTGGAAATGTGGTGAAAAATAAAAATCAAGCAGCATATGTCAAAGGCAGAGACATAGTGGCCTAAATTTATTTTACTGTAAAATAACCTCTCTCTGCTTTCTCAATACTAGACACGCCCAGTTTACTTTATTTTTTCTTATAAGTCAGGTTTTCTAAACCTTTATCATTTTTGTTGCTCCTCTTCTGCAGTTTGTCCCTATCTTTCTTAAAGCATGCTGCCCAGAACTGGACACAGCTCTCCAGCTGAAGCTTCACTGTTACCAAGTAGAGATGGGCTGTTACTTCCCATGTCATACACACGAAACTCCTGTTAAGACACCCCAGAATAATATTAGCCATTTTTGCAATTGCATCATGTTAACTCATATTCAGTTTGTGATCCACTGTAACCCTCAGATCCTTGTCAACAGTACTATCACATAGCAACACATTCCCCATGTTGTACTCATGCATTTGATTTTTCCTTCCTAAGTGTGGTACTTTGCATTTGTCTTCACTGCATTTCATCTAACTAATTTCAGACCAATTCTCCACTTTGTCAGGGTCATTTTGAATTCTAATTCTGTCCTCCAAAGTGCTAAGAACCACTCCCCGCTTGGGGATCATCCACTGATTTTTATAAGCATACTCTCCACTCTGTTATCCAAACATTAATGATAATGTTGAATGATACCAGACCTAGAACAGACAGTTGTAGAATCCAGATTGGTACATCCCTCCAGCTTTACCTTTGATAGTTACTCTTTGAGCATAGTCTTTCGATCAGTTGTATGCCTATTTTATGGTCATTTCATCTAGATGACGTTATGACCCATAAAGGACAAGCATGGCTTATAAAAGTGAAAAATGTCTAAATTGTAAAATAAATTGATTATAAGGTACATAATAGACAGTTAAAATAGCACAGACCTGCTATTTTACTTTCTTATAGAAAAAAATGTAATGAAAGCTGTTCCTCATGGCAGATTACCTTTGTTGTCTTGGCCTTCAGACAAATAATATTCACATCTGGACAACTGGTAGATGTGAGATTAGGTCCAGTAGTCTACTCTGTCAGCAGCTAGCATAACAGATTATTGCTGTGCTAATACAGATAATACATAATCAGAGATAATGAAAACAGATACATGTACAGATATCCTGAATCAGTAATGTATATAACTTGAGCTCTCTTTGCTACACTACTGCATAAGCTCAAAAGAGGATGTTATTGAGGCTCTTCAGCTGTTCTAGAGAAGCAGTTCTCTATTCCTTAGTAGCATCTGTATTTCTCCCACACTGATTTGTGGTAGACTGAAGGAAGCATTTGCACTTCTGACTCACAATTGGCTTGCTAGTAATTTCACTCATGACTGGAATATTGAGTCCAATAGTATTATACAAATTAATTTTCTCATTTTGCAAGATTTTAAATGTAGCCTCTTCAGGCTTACCTGAGTAGTTGGAATTTTCTCAAGTAGTAGCATGATAAATTCTTCCTTTCAATGTCCTTGACAAGTTCTCTTTGCTCAGCACTACCCTGTTAACAGAATAGAGATGGAGGCTTCCAGCTTAGTTTGGTAGTACACGTGGGGGGACTAAGAATCATTCCCAGGAAGCAAAATTGCAGATAAACATTTTCAAAAATTTTGAAAATTATGAAAATCCTGACAGTGGTCTATACTCATCCCTAGTGCAACACTATGCATTTTTATAGAGAGTAATCCAATCTCACAGGCAAATCACTTCCAGAAATCATTTTATGGTAGGTTTCCCAGTAACAATTCAGTCGTAGTTTACTTCAGAGTTACCTAAAAAAATTTTATCCACATTCCCTAGCACTTGGTGACTGGATGTCATGGAACATGTACCCACAGAAGCACTCAGTGGAATGCAGGTAGGGGGAAGGTGACAGAGCCAATTAAGTCCTGGTTTCACATGGAGGCTGTGTTCAGACGAGAGTTTTATTTCAAAACAACAGCTGTAGTTTCGAAATAACATTTCTTATGTCCACACGACGTTCTGTTATTTTGAAACAACAGGACCCATTGTTTCAAAATAATGGCCGTTATTTCGAAACAGTAAAACCTCGCTTGAAATCGAAATAGCTGTTGTTTCAAAATGTCTGTTTCGAAACAATTGCATTCGGACACATTGTTGCGAAACAACACCATTGTTTTGAAACACCTGTTTCAAAACAACATGTCCAAATGGCCTTATTTCAAAATAACCTTTTCAAAATAACAGCCATTTCGATAGCAAGCTTTCCCTTAATTCGAATTAACATTTTCTTAATTCTAATTAACTTATTTTGAAATAAGGACTTTATTTCAAAATAACTCATTTCAAAGTAACTTATTTTGAAATAACAGTTTACGTGTGAACATAGCTGGAATGAATGAACTTCAAGGTGTTATGCAAGAGGTGGTCACTGGCAGAGGGGTAGTAGGTGTTTGACATCTTGTCCGAGTCCCTGTGAATCATGGCTGCATCATTTATCCCATGTTTAAGGGTAAATGAAAATTGTCCCATGTTTTAGGGTAAATGGAATTGAATTACTTACATCTTTCACCAATATTCAGTCTATAAGCCTTCAGAGGTATGAATTTGGGAAGGAAATATTTTTGTTGTACTTTTGTTTTTGCTGTAAAAGTTAATGAAGCTCACTTTAATAGCATTTTTCAAGACACACGGAATGGAGTCACATCAGTACTTCCCAAATAATAAATGTGTCTAACACTTTGGAAGGATTATTTTGATGACTAGATAATAGCCTATAATACACTATACAATAACAAAGAATTTTTATTTTATGCTTGAAACTCTTAAATGAATGTTAAGAGTCCAGAGTGTTCCTTTCTTAAGAAGGGGCTATATAATGATGCAGAAGGCTTTAGAGCATTGAACTGGAAGAAATGTTTTTTTCTTGTTTGTTTGGATGTTCCTTTGAAAATTCTGCCAGGACATGCTCATGATCCAGCAGCAGGGATGAGTTAATGTGAAATTTTTCAGACATAACTGTAAAAATTATTTTAAATGGAAAAGATACTAAAAACTGATAAACCTGGGAGTGGATACATTTTAACATGGACATTTGGATCATTCTTAACCATTATTGATATTCAGCTCTCTAGAACTCTTCAAGAAAACTGTTTACATTAAATTTGTTCATTTCTTTTTAATCACCTAGTCAAATTGAATGGTCTTTCAAACTTTTCCCTTTGCTGTACTTCTTGGAACAAAAAAATGAACTAGCTTCTAAACTGGCAGAAAATGATGCAGCTTCGTTGTCTGGCCCATAATATCTGGAATCTGTGCACTGACGGTATTGACTGGTGATGTTCTGCACCTTACCCCTTTAAATCCATTTCCTTCGTTCTCTGCTGCAGAGTGGTAAAGAATGATGAGGACAGGCGGTTTTCTTCTATAGAGTTCACTGATTTTACAGACAAGGAAACTGAGGTGCAGAAATGTTTTAATGATTAGGATCAAAGGTGGATCTGGGAATATAGCCCATGGCACTTGACTTACAGTCCTCAGTCTCTTCACCTGAAATAACATCTTTGTAAAAACAAAAGAAAACAACACTTTTTAAAAGCATTTATATTACAAAAGCACCTATTGTTATTTATTTTTATATTTATTATGGCAGTGTCTACAGGTCAACTGAGAATGGGTTCCCATTGAACGAGGCACTGTATAAACACAATCGTTTCATAGAATTTAAAGCAAGAAGGGACAATTAGATCATCTTGTCTGAGCTGTTGTATGTTACAGGCTATTAAATTTCATCCCATAACCCCTGTATTGAACCCAGTATTTTGTATCTGAGTAAAGTTTAACTTGTGTTTTGGCTCATGTCTTCCAGAAGGGCATCCAGAATATCTTCCAGAAAGGCATCCAGTACTAATCTTCAGGCTTCAAGAGATTTAGATTCTCTTTAAGTCTTAGTTCACTTAGAACCAAGACAGTATGTTCAAGTGGTTAATTATGCTCAATGATAAAATTATTTTGCCTGACTTCTATTTTAAATTAGGCTGACTCCAGCTTCCAGATATTGGTTTTTATAATGCTTTCCTCCACTAGATTAAAGAGGTCATTAATATGCACTATTTTCTCCCCAAGAAGGCACTTATACAGTGTAATCAAGTCACATCTTAATCATTCTTTTTGATAAGCTCGTTAAATTTCTCACTGTAAGGTGTTCCTGGGCTCCAAACCTCATTGTGACTCTTTTCTATACCCTCTTCAAATTTGCAACATTCCTTTAAACTGTGAGCCTGAGAACTAGACACAAAGACATTTCACTATGCAAACTAAACACTTCAATATTGGTCTTGCCAATATTGGTCTATCAACATAGAGGTAGAATCATCTACTTATTTCTATTCATTACTCTCCTGTGTATATAGTCAAGGATCATATTAGTCCATTTTGCCATAACATTATACTGGGCACTCATCTTCAGTTGCTTTTGCACTATGACCACTATCTCTTTTTCAGGGGATGTGTCTGCATGGAGAGTTAGTGCTGTAGTGTAAATCTACAGCACACTAGACTACCTTGGCCCAGTTGGCCCCATGGACCCTTCTACCAGCCAGTAAAAGTTTTAGGTGGGCTTCATTTTGAAACATTAGCAGATGAAAGTGCATTAAGGAACTTTTAGAAGGTGATAGGAAGGTCCACAAAGCCACTTGGGGCACAGTAGTAGTCTGTTATAGATTATAGTGTGTTATAGATTTACACCTGATCTTACTGCCACTAACTCTCCACATAGACACGCCCATAGTCACTGCTTTCCTGATCGCAATTCCCTGTTCTGTAGGTGTGGCCTTTGTTCCTGGTCCTAAATGTATAATTTTTCTTTTTGGTGATATTAAAATATATTTGTTTGGATGAACCCAGTTTACCAAGTGATCCAGATCGATCTCTAGTACTTCCTTGTCTTCGTCACTGCTGACTACTCTAGTAAGCTTTGTGTCTCCCGCAGTTTATCATTTAAAGAGCCAGTTTTACAAAGTGCTGGGATCTTTAAATCCTATTGAAATCTATGGAAGTTGAGAGTGTTTGGCACTTTGTCACACTGGACCATCAGCAGGATTGGGTCTGTTTTTTTCTGTAATCAGAGACCTCCAGGAAAGTCAAGGTGCTAGAAGAACTGTTGTTGGCCATTCAGGTGGCAACTCTCTTCACTCTAAATACATACCAAACCAGTAATTTAGTATGATTTTTAAGGAGTACAGAGCTTTTGAAAGTGCCCAATTTATGAGATGCCATTGTCACTTTAAGATCCCATTGCACTTGTTGAAGGAGTGGAACATGTTAACTCTGGTTCCCTAGCTGAATTTTAATTTTGATCATTCTGATATTAATAATACTTGTTACTCATAAAAGCATTTCTAATTCATGTATTTCAAAGTTACTTTATGGACATTAAAACAAACAAGGAGTCCTGTAGCACTTAAAGATTAACACATTTATTTATTGCATGAGCTTTCATGGGAGAAAATCCCACTTTGTCAGATGCTTTGTAAATGGTAACTTACAGAATGTAAGTTTCACTGTTTCTTCCTCGTGTACTTCTCTTTGAAAAGATGAAAATACATAAATTTAATTATCTTATCTGATCAAGAATTGCATTGCTGTTTTTTTCTTTTGCTTTGTTTTTCCCTCTGCAGAATTTCTATCCTGGTCTTTTATAACTGTAAACCACTTTAATGTAATTTAAATGATTGGAAATTATGCAAAAATCTGCAATGGGTGGGTTGTAACTGATGGCAGAAAAATATCCAAAAGGTTTACTAGGGATGCTAAATTAAAGAATTATAATTATAGTACTTTATCTTTGTTTAATCAAAACAAATATTATCTATATGACTGGATTCTTCCTCTTGTGTGATTTTGGCATAGGTAAAGTCACAAGATGAATTGACAGCAGGTTAATTTTAGTTGGGAATATAATATAGTGAGTAATTACTCTGCACAGTTTTATGTGATGTGAATCCATAAATGGACATTTGTTTTATACATAAAAATAGCTTGTATGGTGGAGTGCTGTAAAAACCATGCAGCAAAGAAAAACATGATCAATGACAAGTTTATTAATGCAATTTTTGTATAGGAACAAAAAGGTTTATTCATTCAGATATTTTATGTATTGGTCGTTTGTTAACCAGTCTTTTAAACATTACATATCACACAGAGTTTCTTTTCTGGCACCCTTTCAATTCAGGGTGTTTTTCTTTTCTGTTTTATCTTTCACATTGGACTGCATAATTATACATTAATCATTTTACAAGAAATTGTTACATTTGTGCCCCATATAATCCATCTCCATGTGACTTTTTAAAATAAGTGAATATGTTTTAAAAGACAAGCTCATAGCCAGCATTTAACTGATCAGTATCAGTGGATCCTCTGTTGCTTCCAGTGCTAAACAAAAATATATTTAGGGCACCTTAAAACAGTGTTTCCCAGCCAGTGTGCCATGGCACACAGGTGTGCCCTCAGGCTTGAGCAGGTGTTCCTTCGAATATTTTGAAAAGCTCTGCAGGGGTCTGGATTGGCTCACGAATATTCATGAGTTCATTTAGAGACTACCTGATGGTGAGCCTCAAAATAATTTAAGGTATCAAGGTGGGCCATGGCAGAGAAAAGGTTGGGAAGTACTGCCTTAAAAGACAATATGCTGATTATCATTTAGAAGTGGTTAACTGGAGCTAACTTGGTAGCCTAATAATAGAGCTCTGCAATGTCAGATTACCCACTTGCCAGGTCAAATTCTGCTATCAGTTGCAACTCTGTAAATACAAAGTAATTTCTCTGACATTTGCCCTGCAGTCTCATTCCTTGTTATGTCAGGAGGCTCTGGGAATGTTTTGAACATAGATAATGCATTTGAACACTTGTTTTCAAAGGGGTTGGGCAACCAGATATACTGCTAGTTTCAGCTGAAGTTTGCTGTGCTCAGGAACTCTAAAAATCAATAATAATAAGAAGAATGGCCAGAAGGGAGAGAAGTTAAAATGTGAAGAAAGGACTTTTTCAAGGAAGTGTGAGGTCCTGGTAGGAAGAGGAAAGAAAAACAGCAGTTTTATTGATGGAAGCGTAGTACCTTCCAGAACACTTGAGCTAGTTTTCAGTATGTCTTGGACAGGAAAACTTGCTGTCCTGATTCATTTGATCCACACAATTGATCGATGTAATTCTGGTACCTCGTTGATTCTAATAACACTAGAGTTTTGTCCATGTTTTAGTAGAAGCAGTCAACCATACAGCAGAGCCTTTTTCAATCCTTCTTCCACTAGCATATAGGTTTCCTACACCACTTTCATTCCCTCCTTATCTTATTATGAGCCACTTCCTGCATCCTTCCACAAGCGATGAAGACTTTTCACATCATAGACCATATAATTTATTTTGGTGCCATGCCAAATATTAGTGAATGAGGAAGCATTTCCCAGCAGCATGCTGGGCCCAGCAGACATAGTCATGTTTAAGTACAGGAGTAATTTGGAAAGAGTGGGGCACATCAAAGGAAGAATATGCATGGGATAAAAGGTAGACTGGGAGGTTATTGTGGAGAAAATAGGGATCCTAAAACATATCACTCCAAAACCATTTCTCCCAACCACTGTCTTTCCTCCTTGTCCATCCAGCTGCTGCAGAAAATGGAAAATTTGTGATTTGTACTGCAGGACGCATTTAACAAACAATTATAATTATATATCAAGTGAGAGACCAAATCAACACCCAGGGAAGAGACCCATCAGGGGGTCTCAGAGCTAGGGCTCCAGCCTAAACCCAAACATCTACACTGCAGTTTTACAGTCCCACAGCCTGACCTCTGCAAGCCCAAGTAAGCTGACAAAGGCCAGCTACAGGTTTTTAAGTGAAGATGCTCTGCAAATTTGAGGAGGGATGGAGAAAAAAGAGTGAGAGTGCCGCTGGTGAGAATTTGTGTGTCTCTGGGGATTTTAGTCATATTGCTCTGTTGATTACATTAATTTTATAGGATAAGGTGAAGGAAAAATGTTGCTATTTTCAATTATTTTGTTTTATTTTCTGGCTATTATGGTTTTATATGGTTGCTCAGAGTTTTAGAGGGGTAACTGTTTTGCTATGGAGTTGTTTTAAAGTGCAAAATTGAATAAATAATTAAAATAAATGAAATAAAAGGGAGAAATTTTCAACAAATTATGTGTAAGAAAACATTTCAAAGTTTTGGCAAACTTTTGCTACCAAATGAACACTATAATTATTTTCTGCAAATAAACTAATTGTAGATCTCCTTTCTCTTAGTACTGAACACCTCTGTTTTAAAGACACTCAACCCTGTAATTTTATCCACGTACATGTTCTTGGTGTAGAATGTGGATGAAAGCTGAATAATGTGCTTTTTGTGTCTACCAGCCCTCTGTACTAGTTATACTTTAAAGCATTCTAGAAGTTTGTATATAAGTTATAAAGTTTTCTCTGTAGTCACACTGGAACTAAATTCTTACACTCCAGGAGAAGGATTTTAGCTAGTTATAGCCAAAAAATCAAACATCTTCTCCCAACTATGAATTTCTTAATTAAATGACCCTTCTCCAATCCCTTAACATGACTCTGTTTTTACTTGTGATGGTGAGCTTCTAAAGCTTCCAAGTTCACTTTTGGTTTGCTAACATATCCCAGAGTTTGGATTTCTATTCACAGCTTACATGAACTGCTTAGTTCTCCAGAACTAGACTGGGAATATTTAGAGTCTTTCACAAGATTTCTATAACAGTCTGCTTCCAGATAGGTAAGATACCTGCATGAGCAGCCCTTTCTAATGGTATTTTAGCACTTCTAGTTCCACACAAATTCAAACATGATTTAAAGGTAATAAAACTTTTCTAGATATAAAAGAGAGCAATTCTGAATTTGCCTTGAACTTTTGGAAAGTGTTCAGATTGGTTCTTATTTTAATTACATCAGTTCACCTATGCCTGCCTTTTAGCCCTAACAGTGAGCAATAGTTTTTCTCCCTGAACATGCCCTGAGCAGATTTTTGAAACCTTGTTCCCTAGAATGGAAAGCCCTAGAAAGCATCAGAACTTTCAGGCCCTTACAAGGCAAGAAAAATGTTTCTTCCTTTCTTTCGTTTTTTAATTCCTCTTATGGAGTGTTGCATGTTTGTCTTGTAGAACAAGAATAATATTCATTAGGAGGAGTTTAGTCAGAATATCTTTCTGTTTTTAAATTTAATCATCCACATAAGTAACTTATTGTCTTGTATGGTCCTGGGTGAATGTAATCTCTTAACTTTACTTGTACATCTGGAATTTTCAGAAACAGCTAATACACAACATAGACTTATTTGCAAAGTTTAATAGCCTGTAAATGTAGATGATGATGTCAGCAACTTGGAAATAAAATTGTGCAATGGGGCTCATATGGTTCAGGTGCAACGAAGAGTCCTTCACTTCTATGGTAAAACAACTTCTTACTTCAAGTGCCTTTTGCTGTCTGATCTCCTACTGACACCGGCAACAAAGGTCACAAGCTTGCCTTCCTAAACAGAGTCAGCACAGTGGTTGCAGCTGTCTGAAGAATGAGTGGAGGGTAGCATGAATAATATAATGGTGAACCTTAGAACCCAGCTGTCTATTGGTCAGGCCAGGTGCAGGCTCAGAAAAATTCCACATCAAACTAGAAAGAAAGAAAGAAAGAAAGAATGCACACTGGTGGAAAAAGGAACAAAAGCATTCTTTCTGCTAAACTCTGAAGTATCGTCATTGGAAAAAATGCAGGGGGTTATTCCAGCCCTCTTGTCAACTAATTTGTATGTTCTTCCTACAGATAGCTTCTGAAAAAGACCTATTGTTTGTTTTCCTGTATACCGACACAGTATCTATTGTTTATAACTGTAATCATAGCACGCATAACTGAAAATGTGGGACTGTGGAACAGGCTGTATTTCCCCCTCTGGTTTGTTAGACACTACATCCTTTATGTTTTATCATGGCTTCTTTGTCCACTATTTAATGATTCTTTAGCCAAATTTATGTATGTAGACCAACTTCTTCTAAAATGTTTCTGTTACTTTGTTGTGAAAACACTTGACCATTGTAATTTGTTCCTTGTGTTTAGGCATGATTTTTTTTCTTTTGTCCCTTACTTTTTTGATGGTATCTTAAAACTTTTTTTATCTAACTTTTGGGAGACTGTCTACCTCTGTTAATTTCCAAAGCCTGGTACATTAGAACACTTGGTCAAGTTTTGTCCAGATGCAGACTTCTACAGCCTTATAAAGCATGTGGCAGTCACAGGATTAGCTGTTGTGGAGTGTATTTGACAAACTCTGTTAGCTCCTGCAATCTCAATTTACTGATTCTGATGGACTATCCTCTAGTTCATAAATCCCATGCATAAATGAAATATGTGGAGATCATATCTTAGTGATGTATTATTTCTCTCACATTCTGCAAATGCATTATTTCCTAGACACTTGAAAGTTTACATAAAAAGGAATCATTCTGACACATTCCAAAGAAATCAAAGAGAAGAGATTCTAAGTACATCTGACAAATAACTTTTGTGCTTTCCTTTTTTTAGTCAGTACAGAATATGTGTAAGTGTGAGCTGATAAGTATTGTTCTCTTTAGTCCACAATACTGTAAAGGTATTTTATTCTAGGGGTTTACGCTAAGCATTTTCTTAACCATAATGATTTTTAGAACAAAACTAAAGACTATTCTCTGATTTTAATAATCAATTGAGAGGAAGCAATGATTTGTGTTCTTTTCGGGCAGGGACTATTTGGAGAGTTAAAGTCAGGTTACTATTTGCTGCAGTGTTTGAATTTGCTGCTGATTCCCTTGTACTATATGATAGCTCTTGTCAAAGTTATAGAAAAGTATTACAAAACAATTTTGCCATGGGGTGTCCGACAAGTGAGCACAGAAAGGACATTTCTTGCCGTCTGATCATCAAGATATTGTGCCCATGGCCTTTGCCATATGGTACTATATGCTTTCATAGTGATTTGAATAGAGGGACAGGGAAGTGTTTTCATACTCATTTGGGTTAAATTTTAAAGATACCATTTTCCTTTGGACAGTTTTAATTTATAATATAGTGAATCACAGCAAATAGTGTTCCCCTCTTCTCTGAAAAATCTTTACACAGGAATCTTAAAGCACTTTACCAATATCAACTATGAAATTTCTTTAACCCCTTATTGGGCTAGGCAGATGGCATTGTGCCCATTTTACAGATGAGGCACAGACTGGCCATGAGAAATCAGAAGCAGAGCTGGGACTAGAACCCATAAGGCAGATTCTATCCACCCAACTATTGCTTGACTGCATGGAAGAAAGAAGACTGTCAGGAAGACAGTTTCTCATCCTTAACTACCCAGTGTGGGCATTGCCAGCTGACTGAGAAGAGAGCAGCAACCCCAAGGCTATGTCTATGCCTAAAACCTTAGTCCAGACTTGCTTAGTCCGAACTAAGTAGTTTGAAGTTAGTTCAAACTCAGTGCAGTTTTTTAGTTCAAACTAACTTTTTAGTTCAAACTGGCCACACTTTTTTTAGTTCAAACTAACATTTTAGTTTGAACTAAAAAAACCCAGCAAATTCGAACTAAAAGTTAGTTTGGACTAAAAACCCGTGTGTAATTTGAGCTAACCACTTGTTCAAATTTATTTAGTTTGAACTAGTATGTCTCCATTGGGCTAGCTGTAACTAAATATGCAAATAAGTTCAAACTAAGCAGTTCAAACTAACCATGCGAACTAACTAGTTCGAACTAAGCTTTGCTCAGTTTTAACTAAAAAATTTTTTAGCTAAAACTAGGCAAAGCCTAGTATAAGCAGGGTTCAAATTAGTTTAAATTAAGGCTCCAATATTCAAACTAATTTGCTAGTGTAGATATAGCCGTAGAGTTCAAAGCAAGTGTCAGTGTCAGAGCTGTAGTCAGGTACCAAAGTCAGGGATCAAACCAGAAGGCAGAAAGTGGATATCAGAACCTAGGTTTGAGGGTGAGTCTGTCATCAGGAGATAGACCCAAGGGCCAAGAAGAGGGCGGGAACTAGCATGGGCAGAGTATTGGGTTCAGGGAAGAGGTAGGACTGAAGCAAGGCAGGGTGTAAGGCAAGAGCAGCAGGAACAAGGTAACTCAAGAGCAGGTGCAGTGGTGGATATGAACACTGAGAAGCCACTTTGCTTGGCCTCTGCCATCAGTCAGGTGGCATGTACTGATGAGGCTGCCTGGAGACTGACTCTAGTGCTGGAACTAATTCCAGACAGACACAAATTAGATCTGCAGGGAAACCACTCTGGTTTATACTATTAGAGAAATCAGGTGTAGCCAAGCTCTGTTCTGCAGTACTTCCTCTCTTCCCTACCTCTAGAATGCTACTGGCCTGGCTGCTTCCCCTTCCATGCTGGAGGTGGAGGCTGGTTCAGGAGGCACCTTTCTGCTGGGGGACTGGTTCCCTGTGCTGGCTCTTTTTTGTATGTATAAATTTGGAGATTGCCCTCTCTGGATCATCTCCCTGAGCCTCCCCAAATCCTAAGGGCAGTCCTGTGCATGATGCTGTGATCATAGTGACCAGGAGTCAGCTACATTTGAGGAGGGGAGAATTGTTTGACAGGCCCACCCAAACATGCTGAAGCCTTCACTGGCATCACTCTTTGAAAAGAGGAGCTTGCATTGTAAGAGGGGTTACTTGTACAAGGTGGATAGCATTTTCAAATTGTGCCTCTCTGTTTGCTTCCTGGTATCCTAATAATTGTTTTGCTATTTGACTAGAACAATAAAAACTGTTTATTGCCCCAAAAGATGAAGAATGTAAAGTCAGTAGGAGTTTTTTGTTTCATTGTCCTGACAGGTAAACTTTGGAAGCATCTTGAAACTTGGCGGGGGGGGGGGGTCTTTGGAAGGTGGGGCTTAGTCCCTCATCAGCCATCAAATCGGTGTTGGTTATGCCCCTACAGCTGCTGACAGACTATGACCCACATGTGGAAAAAAGGGAAAATTTTCAGGTAAGCAACCACAAGCGTTCCCAATTTCGGAGCTCACTGGAAGAAGGGCATGTCCTCCGTTTTCTATTAGACACATGCTCAATGAGAGATAAGATTTGAGCTCTCTTAGTTTCTCTGGTGTTGCCATCACTGTTCAGTACATAGAACTGGTGTATAACAAATACGTTCAACCCTTTTCTTCCCAGAAGTATTTTGTGATTGAGTCATTTAATGGATTTTATTTCATTATTAGCCCCCCTGTAAATTGGAGTCCTCTTTTAAGCAGTTTCTCTTAATATTCCATAGTTGACTCTAGGTTGTATCTTTCAACAGTCCTTCTTTCCTGTCCTAGACAATTTCTGTTACTTCTAGACTGCAATAATTGTTTACAAGGAAACCAACAAAATCCTGTATAATCTACATCTGAAGAATGTACACCTTACATTCTTTGAGTGTATGTAAGCATTTCACATTATTTAGGACGTACACTAGAATGAGACATATATATATGGGGATGTAGCTCTGACTCACAAGGCGAACAATGAGCATCTTCTAATTTGAGGTGGGAAACATTATCCATTATATATTTGATTTACAAGGAAAACAATTTATTGTTTATAATTTAGGATGAAAACATATAGTTTTTATTTTGTGAGGACTAACAAATTGTCTCATTTGACCTTCAGTCTTACAGCCCATTTTTGCTGGTTACCTTCACTTTTAGCTTCCCTGTTCATCTCTTGATCCATTCACAAATGTGCAGTGGGCCACTTTGCTAAGGAAGGCTGGACATTACACTTGCTTAGTAACTTAAAGTTCTTTTTAGCTAGGTTGGTGGGGGAGAAAGATGTTTTATGCATTTACACATTATGTGAGATTCTTCCTTAGGTAATTAACAGGTAATTATTTAGCTCTTTTAGTTTCTACTCTTGTGAAAAGGAATTCGAGACTCTGGGTGATCTTTGGATCCTTAGATAAAGTGTCTCACATGAAATGAACTGTTTCCTTATTGCCTTTACTTCAAAGGTAGATCCTATTTTAGGATAAACAGAAGTGGATAGCTCTTTTTTTAATTTTGAAGAGCTAGAAGGAATCAATATTTATTAATCATTCAAGGCATATCTTTTGTATACATCCTTTACAGCTTCACTGGAGATAGGGCAGAGAATTGCATAGACAGAGAAAGGATTTTGCATTATTAAGGGAAAAGACTAGCAGCATATCTATATTGTCTCACAGTTCAGACTACTGGGGTCTGAACAGCAATGCAAACCAAAGTGCTGCAATTTAAGTCCTCCATATGAATGAACTAAAAGGTCCCTACTTCACACTAATTTAGTCTTATTCAAACATCAGTATGCTCTAGGGACCTTTAAGTTTGTGTCCACAGCATTCACATAGGGGAGCAGAATTTCAGTGCACACAGTTATTCATACCCACAGAGTCCAAAGTGTGAGGCAATTAAGGCATACCCTAAGAGACAAAAGGCCAAGTGTAAAAGGTACAGGGTGTTCATAGTGATTTTGTGAAGCAGTGTTCCATTGAGAGGTCTGCATTCTGGGGTGTGGATTGGTCAGGTTTAAAGAAGACAAAGACCTTAAAACTTCCCACCTAGTTAGTATTGCTTTTCTCTTAGACATGGATGAGAATACACCACATTGCAAGCTTTCAACTGTTCATATTAGGAAAATCGTACTTATTACATTTTCATGATAAAGTAATGCTCAATTACCACTATGTTTAATACTTTCTGAGTTTCAAAATAAAAAGGTATTAACCTTGAACTCTGAATGCCAAGATCACAAACTAAGCAATGTTCATGTGGCAAACATTTCTGAGCTCATGCATGCTTTCATAACAGTACATAAATACTATGAGTAGTGCAGCAGAATCGCATTCCGTGAATACTGTTGGAGATATATTGATAAAAGGCTAGTACTAGGCTGCAAATAACTATGACCTAGTGTATGTAGCTTTCTCTAGGCAATAGGCTGAAAATAAAATGATTCTTTCCATTTCTGTACAATTGTTGAGCTAGATTAACTAAATTGTACGTATGATAAATAAATTACTAAACTTAAAAAATAGACTGTTACTTCATTCTAAGTAGAAATAATGTGCTAAACATTAATATACTGCCATGTTTTATTTCTCTTTCAAATAGTTCATTTTAATTTGTTTAGCTGTTCTTTTTTTCACCTTAGTCCAATGTTTCCATTCTTTTCCTCTCTTTCTTGGAATCATAAATAACCAAGACTGACCAAAATGAAACTGGATTTCTGTATGTCTTATAGGTGGCATTATTTGGCAGTTCCAAAGGGGCAGCCCTGTTAGTCTAGTCCAGCAAAAAAGAAAACAAGGAGTCCTGTGGCACTCAAAGACTAACAGATTTATTTTTCCCATGAGCTTTCATGGGAGAAAATCCCACTTCGTCAGATGATTTGAAGATGGGGGAATTTACAGAATGGAATGAAAACAAATCCAGCTTTGCCCACATATCTGCACAAAAGCTACCATCATAGGTCCTAATCAAGCCAGCTACTCCATCAAAGGCTCATTTACCTGCTCATCTACTTATGTGATCTATTTCATCATGTGTCAGAAATGCCCCAACACCTTATACATTGGACAAACAGGACGATCCCTGCACAAAAGAATAAATGAACACAAAACTGATATTAGAAATCGCAAAACAGAAAAACTAATTGCTGAGCACTTCCATCTTTCTAATCACTCTATAAATGATTTGTTAACAATAATACTCAGGGATTCAGTGGGACATCAAAACTTCAAAGAGAAACATGAATTGGAATTAATATGCAAATTAGATTGTGTGAAAGCAGGATTGAATCGAGACTATGGGTTCTTTTCCCATTACAACAGATAATTTGACTTCAGCCTTCCCAGAGTTCGAACCTTAACAACTGCTCTGATTTGTTGTTACTATATGACCTGATCCCATGTTTTGCACTCCCTTCCATTTATTTTCATTCCATTCTGTAAGTTCCCCCATCTTCGAAGCATCTGACAAAATGGGATTTTCTCCATGAAAGCTCATGTGAAGAATAAATCCGTTAGTCTTTAAATGCCACAGGACTACTTATCTGGCAGGTAGGCTTCACTGCATGCTAAGTATAGTTTACAATCAACAAGATAAATCCTGCTGGCTAAAAGCTCCTGAAAAATTACCAAGTAGTATTAAACAAAATGCTAGGTAGTTATAAAGTTTTAAAAGGTGTCATATTATCCCAGACACACTGAAACAATTTTTAAAACATCATTACAGTCATTCATTTTTCCAGACATGGAATGCAGACTGTGTTATATCATAGATCTTTTTGGATCCAGTTATTTTACATCCTTCCAGCAATTCAGGTCTAGATTTTCTCTTTCTAAATCAAGTTTTTATGAATACCTGTGTTGTGGCATTCAGGTAGAGATGTGAGTACATCATGTTTAACTGAAGAGAATGGATGCTTTGTGCTATATGCTCTTGATGTAACTAAGGCCAGGTCTACATAGACTTACATTGGTATAACTATGTCAGGTAAGGGTGTGAAAAATCCACATTCCTGAGTGACATAGTTTATACCAAACCAACTCCAGGAGTAAACTGCAGAGGAGGTGGCTCAACTACACTGATGAAAGAAGCTCTCTCACAGGCATAGGAATGTCTTCACTTAAGCACCACAGCTGCATTAGTTCAGCTGTGCTGGTGCTGCGTTTTAAGAGTAGAGCTGCCTTTAGATACAAATCTTGAAAAGACAGACATATGTGAAAACTTAATTCACATAAGTAAATTGTTGTTGTAACTTGCTGCTGCACAAGTTCAGCTAGTCTCCCCAAGAATCAGAGTGGGGAGGGTCAAGGATGAAGTGGGTGAGTGGTCCCATTTTCCCAAACCATACACAAGAAGTAACTTACATCACTATGTGAGGGAAGTCCTAACTCTTTTGCATGGTTGTATTGGCTGAGGTCACAGTCTGGCTACATATTATCTAATTCTGTAAAGCAAAAAATTCCCAAGGATATAAATTACAGACAGTGAATAACACTTGGCTTTATTTTCCTGGCTTAGAAAATGTCAGAATGAAAAGAAAGACAAGGGGGATGAGGTAATGTCTTTTATTGGACCAACTTCTGTTGGTGAGGGAGACAAGCTTTTGAGCTGGGCAGAGCTCTTCTTTAGCTCTAGGAAAGGTACTCAGAGTATCACAGCTAAATACAAGATTGAACAGACAGTTTAACAGATATAATTAGCATATGCACTATGGGACCATTCAAGGTGAATTACTCAGGTAGCCTGTGTGCCCTCTCCAGTGGTGCCTCATCCATCCCTCGTCTGGTCCTGTACCCACACGTCCCTGCAGACACTGTCCACTTTATGACACGGCCCTCTGTTTGTGGCTCAGTCCCTGCTCCTCCCCCTTCCAGGGGGGTGGCTTCAAGAGTCCTTTGCCACTGGTGTCAATGGCCACAGCAGTCCAAAGCTGAGCCCTTACTTCAGGCCCAGCTGTTCTCTGGAAGACAGCCCTTACACCAGAACCCACCAGCTCCTCCTGCACTGGAGTAAGTATTGCAATCCACCCCAGCCCTTGCTTCAGGGCTCACAGCTGCTCCTTTCCTACAGCCAGCCATGCTTTGTCCCAGGGATCTGGCTTCTCTCACCTTGCAAACCAACCAGCCTTCTCCCTGTGAGCTCTGAAGGGTGACTGACCTCTGCCTCTGGCCTGCAGCCCTTCTTATATGGGCCTAGCTGGCCGTGACTTGCTGCTTTCCCTTATGCCCTTTCTACTGGCTGCCATTCCTGCAGCCTCTCCAGGCTGCCATTAACCCCTTCTTTGCTGGGGTGAGCTACCTTCTCTGCCACAGGAGGTTACAGATTGTTGTAATAAGCCATAAATCCATTCTGTTGATTAAGACTATGATTTTTAGAGCCCAGTTATGAATTTCAGCTCCCAAACTCATCTTTTGAAGGTGTCATGCTGGTTTCCTTGAGGATGAGAACTAAGAGATCATATACAGAGTGATCACTTTGTGAAACAAGTTCACCCACAGGTGATGCAGTGGTTTTGTCTTTTACCATTTTCCTGTGTGAGTTAATTTGACAGCATGGTGATTGTCTGGTTTCACCCACATTGCTGTAATTGGTGCATTTAGTGCAGCACATGTTGTGATAGGCATGAGTAGGAGCCATGGATCTTGAAAGATGTGTTGATCATTGTAGCAGTGGAGATTTCTGCAGGTTTGGCACCTCTTGTTTTCTCAGGGACACGTGCTGCTTTGAGTTGGTATGTCCAGGTCTGTAAGGAGCTTGCCTGTGATGATGAGCTTTTAGTGGTTAGGATGTTCTTTCAAGGCCAGAAAAGAGAGTTCAGGAAAGATTTTTCTTTCTGGGTCCCATCGAATGTGGGCTCTAGTTTGGTGATATATTCCACTGGGATTCCAGTATGGTGTAGTAGATAATAACTAGGTACATACGATTGGAGGAAGTTTAATTTTTATACTGAAGCAGGTTTTTATTGGATATTTTGGATGGCTTATTCATATGAAGAAGAGCTCTTTGCAGCTCAAAAAACTTGTCTCCCTCACCAACAGAAACCAATCCAATAAAAGATATTACCTCACCCACCTTGTCTCTCTGATGTCCTGGGAGTGACATGACTACAACAGTATTGCATACAACAATATCTATCAGACTGAAAAGTAATTTAAGTTTTGTTGCAATTATTCAGTTTTAGTAAACTGCAGTTACTTTGAGAGAGATACAGTAGATGAGGTAGTATGTGTTATTGCAGTGGTTTTCAAACTTATGGTCAGGACCCAGTAGCGTGTTGGGTACCCTCAGGCACTAGGTCACAGTGCCCCCTGCCGCCACCGCCAAAAGACTAGAATGCATTGCTCAAAGATGTAATTTTTGAGTTGTGGGCATACATGATTTTTTTTCATCTGGGTCACAAGAAAAAAAGTTTGAAAACCACTGTGTTATTGAACCAATTTCTGTTAGTAAAAGAGATTTTTTGCTTTGCAGAGCTTCTTCTCTCCTGAAATTGCTCCAGTAAGAGATATTCTTTCATATCCTGGGCCAGCACAGCTTCAACACTGCAAACAGTTTTTCCTAGAACATTTAAAGAAGTTTCTTTTTGAAAAATGTTTAGCCTGTAGTACCTTTTAAGCATATTTTAAATTGGACAACAGTTTGAATTCACAAAATTGTCTTTTCTCCTAACCTTGTCAGTGCTCTCCAAGTAATACGTCTCATGTTTTGGAGATTTGTTCTAGTTCTACTCTGAAAATTGAAACAACATAATGTACATAATTAGGTCAATGTATAGGTATTATCAGCAACAAAGAATTCGGATGGAAACTAGGGTACAATAGTTAGACTGGTATTAAATAGGTGGCCTGATCCTGCTGGCACTGAATTCAGTGAGACCAGGATCAGTATTAGACAGTACCTAAAGGCCCTAAAAAGAATACTCTATTTTTGGACAATATAGGCTCAGTTCTACCCAGATTTACATTTTAACTTGAGCAGAATTTACAAGGGAGACAAATCCTGCTCACCTTAGGCACATAGCTAATTCCATTGACTTCAGTGGGGCTTCTGCTGGGAGTAAAATGCTCCAGGTTTGGCACAGGGAGGCAGTCATTGTAGAATTTGTTTATGTATATTTGCCTAAACAATCCAATTGACATATAGCAAACATTAACATATAGCAAGTAAAAGAGATGGCCATACATTGGGAGTGTGCTGTCATTGTCATTACAGGTTCAGTTTAACAGCTAAAAAAATTCATTTTGCCTCAGGTTTTTCATGGATTTTTTTCCTTTCAGTCTATTAGTTTACATAAAATTCTTTGAGTTTGCGTCAGACTTCTAGAGTCCTAACGGAGAAGTTAATTCAGTTCCTTTTTCGGTAGTGTAGTAACGACGACCTCAGGTACATTAGGAAAACAATGGGATGAAAAAGGGCTGCAGGCACCGGCTACCGTAAAATGGCCAGATTTAGTGTCTTTATAAGACTGGTTGTTTTAAAAACAGGTGAGAGAGACAGAGTACTCCATTGCTTAATGCATGCAAGAGCAGCTTCTAGATAACAGAAGTTACTGCCTAGGATTTGGTAAAAATACCTTTTTCATTAAATTGTATGACTCATTGCATCATTTAGCAAGTTATATCTGTCTGTTCCTGAATATTCCATGTTCTTTTATCTTGCCTTAATTGGCATCATGCAGTCTGAACATAAAAGACTAAATCTAAGCTATTAAGTTCACCAAAGTCAATGGGATTATTTGTATCAGTAAAGGGAGCCAGATATTACCCACCAGGTACTTACACAGACACTGAAATAACTATTGATTGTATAATTTCTCAGTACAGAATTTTTCTCCATTTATTTAATAGTTTCGGTCACACTCATTAATAAAATCTTATTGATTAATGAAAAATAGTAAAGACAATTGGCCAAATACTAGCTGGTGTAAATAAACTGAGCTCCACTAAAGTCCACGGAGTTGTTTTGGCCCAACAGTGGATGTGATATAATTCTAAAGAGAACACACCACTACTCATCAAAGAAAAGCCTTCATATCGCTTTGCAACCTATATCAGAAAAAAAGACAGCTACTAAGTTTTAGTAAAAATAGTAAGAAAAATACATTACAATATAACAAAGTTATACTATGCATTCCTGTTAATATACATGGCAATACTATAACATGTTGAAATCCCTTACTGAAAATATGAAAGGCTATATTCTGCCAGTCTTGTCCTCTTAACCATATAGACCCAGCTTACTCTTCTCTTCATTCATATTGGTTATAGGTGGCTGTCATCTGGCATGCCTGCTCTTTAGCATTCCCTGTTAATCTAGTACAGTGCTGCAGGCATTCCCTGCCTCTGTTTCCCTTTTCTTGTGTCTTTTTCAGTACTTCACATAGCTCACAATGTAACCTAGAAACCTAGCAGGGAAATTTTGTCTCATCAAATCCTAAATAAACTTAAAGACTTTGTCTTCACTGCTCCACTAAGTATTTATATAGAATGATATTTGGACTTGGAAAATTTAGACCTTAGAGACCAAGTTTGGGTACCAGCATCTAAATCAGTAGTTGGGGACCTAAATCAATGGCATGATTTTCAGAGAGAGCTTCATTATAACAAATAAGGATTCATAGGCTATGTCTACACTACAAAATTAGTCTAGACTAAGGAAGCTTAGTATGGGCTAATTTGAACCCTGTCTCCACTAGGCTTTGCCTAGTTTGAACTAAAAAAATTTTTAGTTTGAACTAAGCAAACCTTAGTTCGAACTAGTTAGTTTGAACAGTTTGTTCAAACTAACTGCTTCGTTTGAACTTATTTTGGAATTTAATTTGAACTAGCACGCTGCAGTCATGTTAATTCAAACTAAATAAGTTTGAACTAGAGGTCAGTTTGAAATAAGTGTGTTTTTTTAATTCAAACAAATTTTTCATTTGAACTAAAAATTAGTTTGAACTAAAAAACCACACTTAGTTCGAACTACTTAGTTCAGCCCAAGGAAGTCCGAATTCAGGTTTTAGATGTAGATATAGCCATAGTTTCTCAGGTTCCAAGGCCAGAAGGAAGTATTTTGATAATTTAGTCTGACCGCCAGTATAACACAAGCCATAGAACTTCCCCAAAATAAATCCTAGAGCATATGATTTAGAAAAACATCTAATACTGATTTAAAAATTGTCAGTGGTGATGACTCCCATTATGGCCCTTGGTGAATTGTTCCAATGGTTAGTTACCCTCAGTGTCACAAAAGTATGCCTTATTTCCACTGTGAAGTTGTCTTGCATTAACTTCCAGTCACTGGATTATGTTACACCTTTCTCTACTAGGTGGAAGTGTCCATTTTTAAATATTAATTTCCCAAAACTACAGACTGTAAGTGAGTCACCCCTTATTTTTTTTCTTTGTTAAACTACATAGATTGAGCTCTTTGAGTCTATAAATCATGTTTTCTAAACCTTTAATTTTTTTGTGGATCTTTTCTGAACCCTTTCCAATTTGCCAACATCAGACATAAGCACCCATCTTTGAAAAAGTTGGCTTATGCCATTAAGATTACAGAAGGTTTTCAGGTCACATCAAGACCCAGGGTGGGGAGGGACTGGGGCAGCCCACTCTTGTGGGCTGCCCCCATTGCAGTGGTGCTCTGCCAGCTGAGGAGAGAGTCATAGCTCTGGGAAGGGGTGGGGGGGTCACAGGCCAGCACTGCTGAAGGGGAATGGTGTGCTGTCAATCAGATTTCCTTGGCCACCAATGAAATTTCTGATTGACAGCATGGTGTGCGAACTGCAAAGAAAAGGAAGAAGTGGGCAGGGGAGTCGTGGGGAATAAGCCAATCAAAGACCAGCATGCTGACTGACTGACAGTGAGCAGCGACTCTCCAAGCCCCAGCCTGCTGTGACTGAGACTCTGATTGGCTAGCAGATCACAATGAAAGCTGAGCTAGGATTGGAGCGTTTCCTTGTTCCCCTCTGTGTTGCTGACACAGATCATAGCAGCAGCTGCATCAATGAATAGCACCCTGGGCAGTTAAAAATAGAATCTGCATCTGCGGATCAATCTGCAGCAATGGTTCTGCAGTTATCCACACCCACATCCGCGGATCCGGTTACCCGTGGATCTGCAGCAGCTATCCACAGATCTGCAGGGCTCTATCTGTCCAGCCCTGATAGTTTTATATCATGAAGTAACACTGAAAATGCACTCATTTCTTTGTTATCTAAAACACAGTCATCATAGAGCCAGATCATTGTGGGCCCGCTTATTGTTCCCCTTACCATGTTGTGTGTGGGGTCAAGGGCTCCAGGGCTCTGGCTGGCAGAGGGAGCACTGAAGGGAGAGGGGTGCAGGCCAGCACAGTGCCTGGAAGCTATGGTTGGGGGTGCAAATGGCCAAAAGGCCACAGTATTTCTGCCCCACCCTCAGACTGCCTGGTGAACAGACCAGCCTACCTGTGAGCTAGGCAGGCAGCCTTAAGGTGAGCTGCACCAGCTTGCCACTCAGGTCAGCTGGGCTGGATTTTTGGGTGGCCACTGGGCTTCCCTTTAGGCTGGAGCTAGGGGCTGCAGCCCGTAAAGACCCTGCCTTAATCCGGCCCTGGGACAATACGTTTTTAAAAATGCAGCCATCACACCCAGCCTATTCAGTTCTCTAAATGAAGTCCGTTCATTGGAATCATTTGTAGTACACTCACAACAACAAAAAAGATAAATGCTGTAGAGTTTTAGAAGTGGCTATTGTGTGTGTACTATGAATACACAGAGATAGTGACAGGAAACTTCAAGAAACAGACAGCCTTTGTGCAAAATGTCATTAGAAATTGATTTAACCTTCTAGATGCTGTGGACATCCTCCAGTCATTTGACAGTCAGGGTGGAAAGCATCTGCATTCTAATTTTATAAACGTATTATAGCATTCAAAGCAATGTCCTGGTTTGTCAGTTAGTGAATCTAACATTAATTGCTGGGAAAAGTTAGATGTTGTAAACAAAAATATGGAGCTGAAGACTCAACACAGAGAATAACATTCATAGAAAGATGCAACATCTATTACAACAGAAGTGGTCTAGTAGATTTATAAAAACAATTAATCCCTCAACTCTTCCAGCCAAACAGTAACTACTAGAAAAAGCCTTTGCTTTTGCCCATTATTACTTTATTTTATTTTACTTCTTCAAATAAAAAGGGCTACACCTGTGATTTCCAAAGCTGCCTAGGGAATTTGGATGTGCAGTTCCAATTAATTGGTTGCCCACATCCTTTAGGCTGCTTTGCAGATCTCAGACTTTGTTTACTCTGTGCCAAGCTTTATTTTTTTTCCTTATAATCTCCTAGTATTCACTGTGGTTGCAGCAATGCTGCTTTTGACTGAGAATGCTTGTGTATGCAGGATGCTGGGATTTTTACCCCCATATTTTCTAATGCTGCTCAAAGCAGACAGAGATGAGATGGGTGGGGAAAAAATCAACAGCCAACCTGCACTAGTGCTCTCACCATCATTAACCTCAGCAAAGTTGCACAAATATTACAGCAACAATGAGAGGTTTTAAGTAAAAACACTGTGTAGTCAAGTCTCTAATGGTTCAGTTAATCAAAGTACCCACTTTAACTATTGCCCAAAAGTTCAATTAAACATTTTGAGTGGTTCAAAAGAGTTAGGGGTACATATGGCGTGCCCAAAAACTGAAAATTGCACCAAAATTTTCTTCTCATAAGGTATTCAGAGCAAATACTTTGACTGCAGCAGTCTGTGTAAAGTTCATCTGATTTACTTCTCATTGTTTCAGCTAACAAGGAGCTGTTGTACAGTTCAGTTCCCCTAACCTTTGTCACTAACATTTTTAAGGGAACATAGTTTATCGGCCAACCATTCTTCAACAGCAGAACCTGAAAAAATCTTTTAATTCGGCAAGTGCAGCATATGGTACTTATGTCCATACCTCAATCTATGAGAGAAATAGGAAATTCTCAGAACAAGCCATACAAAAGAACCTCTGCTTCGCCTTTCCAGTTTACTCAGATCTTACTGGCAAACTCTTCCAATTATCTACATTAGCATTATTTTATGTACAGTAGAATTATTAATAAACTCATTTGTCTTGCCTACTGGAGCAATTAGGAAAAGCTGCATAGTCGTTATTTAATGGGCAGAATACAAACACAACACTTTTGCACTTGTTTACCCTTCATTAATTACATTCATTTTCTGATGATATCAAATAAATCTCACAGCTTAAATATAAAAGGCATTTGTTTACTCCATTCTCCTATGAACGGTAATAAGAAGTAGCAAGTAGAGGTAAGGACAAGTAAGAATAGTGAATTAAAAACTGCATAGTCACTAACTTGCACCTTAAATAATTCTGTTTTGTGGCCCAGTGTTTCCCCATTAGGACTTAAAATGAGTTGTAAATTTCCCCTAATCTTGTCTCATCCTCAGAGCTCACAGCTCCTTCTCCTTCCATGATTCCTGAAGGTCTTTCAGAATGTAGATGGGACATATGGGGTGGATGCAACATATCCAGTTATCCTTCTGCTAGTAGTTGAAACTGCATTCTTCATAGTCTCATTCATAGATTTTAAGGCCAGAAGGGATCATTATGACCATCTAGTTCCAGGCTGACCTGCACAACACAAGCCATAGAACTTCATCCACTTGTTTCTGCATCAACCCTGTAAGAGTTTGCACTTGATCATATCTCATTGTTCACAATGGCAGAGCCAGAATTTTCTATCATTCTTAACAGGAGCGTCCTCAGTTCTCAGTGGGAGTTAATAGGTGCCACGCTCTTCTGAAAATATTCCAAATGCTGTGTGTTCTAAAGCAGTGTTTCTTAACCTTTCTGATACCAGGGACTAACCTGCTGCCTTCCTAAACTGTGTCAGGGAGATCTTAGGAACTGGCACTGATCCATGCACTAGCTGTTGAGACACACTGTTCTAGAGTCAACAAAGGACTGCAATATGCAATGCATGCCTCTGCAGATGAACAATGTAAGTTCTACCACTGGGGTACAGAAGAAATGTCTTCAAATTTCAGAGATCACTTATTGTGACCCCCTAAAAGGTTGTACAGCTTTAAGAGAACACACTATCCTTGAGATGTGAGTAGGGGAGAAGGGGGTCCCAGTGACATTTCCACAGGTAAATTGCAATGAATATCCTCCAAAGGGAAATAAGCATATTAGAGATAATCACAGGGTGGAATAGATGAGTCAAGGAGGTAGATAGAGATCTTAGTTGAATACCAACATCAAGTATCCTAGCTCCGTGTTGAACCCTAAATGTAAGGTCCATGTAAATCTCCTACTAACATATTTAAAATGAATAACCTTGTGGGGAAGAAAATACTACTTGTTGTTACATGTAACCCTTCTGCCAGGGCGAGCTGGCAGACCAAGGGCCGGGGTCTATATCTAGGGGTTTCCAAGGAATGTTACAGCACCAGCAGGCTCAAGCCCTCACCCAGTATTCTGCAAAATCATGCACTATTCCCTGGGCCCTCCAAAGGGGTAAGGCTTCCCCAGTTGCAAGCACAAGTCTGAGTTTGGTATACAGAACTTTTAATAGTAGTAAAACAGAATGTAAAACCTTAATAGCAGAAATCAGCACTGATCTGGAGAATTGGCGCAGAACAAGGTTCCCAATGTAATTCCACACAGCATAACAGAACATATAAACTCAGTAGCAAAACCAGCACCGATCTGGGGAGCTAGTGCAGAACAAAGTTCCCAACAAACCCCAGGGTATGTAGGGAATGTCTTTCATGCCAGCCATCCACTGGCTCTACCCTTTGTTCCTCACACTGTCCACTCCCACCAGCCGCTGGCTCTGCCCACTGCCCATCGGCTCCTCCCACTGGTCACTCATGCTCAGCTCTTACCATCCGTTGGCTCCACCCATTGGTCACTCATGCGCAGCTCTCACCAGCCACTGGCTCTGCCTGCTATCCACCAGCTCCACCCGTTGGTCACTCACGCTTGGCTCTCACCATCTGCTTGCTCCTCTTCAGTGATTTCAGCTCTTAAACTTTACATAGCTGCAAACAGCTTCTCCCATTAAAATAACAAAATAAAGGCTTTACAGGAAGCCTGGCCAGATCTATCCTTTGACAGTGGGGCAAAAGGAGGAGGCAGAACCTCAAGCATAGCTCTAGACTGAGCTAATGCTAGCCCCCCCCCCCCCTTCTTAACTTCACCAGCCTGGAAGGAGGCGGTGACCCCTCTTTTAATATTCTTTTTGCTAATGGTAGCTTTTATCATTTAACCCACCTAAACAAAGTTTGAACAAGGAAGGGAGTAGCATGCTACAAAAGACAATATTTCATGTTTCTCTTCAGTAGAATTACAGATATTGACAGATTTGTGATCGGGTCAACCCAAATACCATTACCCATATTGCCCTGCACCCATAGTGTGACTATACTAATATGCTCTTTGTGCTCATGCAAATACAAAACCCATGCAGATCAGTTGCCTACCCCCTTAGAAGCTGTTAGGCATAGCTTCTAAGATTGCCTTACATCTACTTTTGGAGATTAAGGAGCCCAAAAGTGCTAGGAAATTGTCATATTTTATTCAGAGGCCAGTAGACAAAAGTAGAAGTAGCTACAGAACAAGAATGGGTTCACAGCTTTGAACTTGAGGAGTTTTGTTCCCAAGTTAATCTAAGAGTATTAGGCCTGTCAAACAACTGTAAATGATGTTGTGGTGCAGCCAATACAGATTCCTTTACATCAGTAACAAAGCTGAAGCCACTATAACCCATTTCACTTTGGATATTATTCTGGATTTCATCAGTGTAACTTACCTATAGCAATCATCATTTTTATTTTGAAATAAAGCAGTAAATAGAGTTGACAATTATTTAATATTGTAACAAATAGGAAGTCAGATAATGACTTTTAGCAAAGGGTAATATTAAAATGTACATTCCATGTGCATGTCACCAAAAGGAATTGTGATTTCAATGCACAGCTGTTAGGCTTTTGATGACATATGGGAGTAGCCTTTTTTTATACAAATACTTATGGCAGTGCTATTTTTGTCTTGCATATTATTCCTGCCATTGTGACTTTAAATATGAACATACTGTGATGGCCAATGGGAATTTGAGATATACTGTCTGTGCTTGGGTTAGCAATCTAATGTGAATCTCTTAAAATTAGTAGACTTAACTCTATTATGCATTAATGACACAGGTATATTACAATATATAAGTTTACTTTGAATGCTAGTTCTGAGATTGATGTTGAATTTAAAATCTAGTTTTTCACTTCCAGTTGGAAGAGAATTTAGCCTTTTATAAATGGTATAGATTAGAAGAAGGTTGATTTCCTGTTCTATTATTGTAGTATAGCTTAGGAGAAGAAAACTTTTTGAGATGAAAATTGAATTAAAAAGGTTTTGGTGTTCTTTTATGTAGCTATTAATATATTAGATAAATGGATATTATGCCAACTATGCAAAAGCAACAGAATAAATCTTTATTTTATGAGATTAAGTGTCCACCTTGGACAATTAAATGTGCTTTAAATCTGAGAATACTTTCACTGTAGCTAGCTGAGTGAAAGCTGAGCAAAAGACATCTACGTTGAAATATTCCTTATAATTCAGTAAACCTGTTTATTTTTGTGAAGAATAAAATTTCAAATAACATGGTGGAGTGCAGTTTGGGACCCTTATTTCATTAATAAAATGTTCATTTCAAGCAGAGCAAATTGGCATTCTCAATATATGTGTTATATTGCAACATATTTAGAACAAGAGGAAGAAATTTTGCATTTCCAATTTTAAAAAGTAAGTTGTTTCAAGAGGATGGTTTAGAGTATCTAGAAGCAGGCCACATTAATAGATATGAGTTTATTTTCTCCTCCTGTTTGGCTCACTTTGAGAAAAACAGGAGTGGAAGGACAAGCTGCAACTTTGTGCAGCTACGAATAGAAGCACTAGTCTCACATAATCCATATACAAACACTTCTCAAATTTATTTACTAAATAAGGTAATGGGGAAAGTATTGTGCAAATTCTTCTGATAACCTTCCCTGCTGACAAAGACCTTGGGGAGTTTAGCAAAGGAAGTCAATTTACAGAAAAGGTGATGAGTGTTTCAACTCAGAGTTTTCAGCAGAATTTGGAGAACTGAATTGCAGTGGTTTTAAATAACACTAATACTGTGTTTTAATTTAGTTATAAAGAGCTAAGTTTATCAGCAACAAGTAGCAGGGGCTACACATTAATTATAGAGAAGTTTGTACATTGTAATTCTGTTAGAGTAAAATAGTCACATTGAGTTACACTGTTTTTATTTTTATAAACGCTTCAATTTTTATTTTGAATTTCATTCCTATATAGGTTTTTCTCAATGAATGCAAAGAACAGTGTGAGCTATACCAAAAGCAAATAAATAATAATATTGGCAAATTCTTATATAAATACAAACACATTTCATCACAGAAGACGAAACAACACATATCTAATCCTTGAAACAACAAATATCTAATCCTTATTCTAATAAAATATGACATCTCTAGGGTTTTTTATAATTCCTTTTATTTACTATTTTCATATTACATTAAACAAACATATCAGCATGGTTGATTTTGCACAAGCACAGCACACAAATGAAAAAATTCAGTGTTAACAATGGAAACTTGGGGAAAACATTCGAAAAGCACCAGATTGGCAATACTCTCACAACTATGAAAACTGAAATGTAGATGAAAGAATAAAGTAGATACACACATAACCCAAGCAATAACTCAATCTCTAAACATCACACAAGTGTTTAAATGCAAATGCAGAAGTGGTATTCAGATTAAACAATGTAGTATAAAAGTCCATTTACAGTTTTGGGGGGTGACAGGATGGAAGTGCTGCCCTAAACTAATCAATAGCCCATCTCTTAGCGAAATGGCCGTATATGTTAAATTTATGAAAAAACAGAATTCTAGTTATTATACAAATAATGTCAAACACATCTTTATTCCAATGTAAACATATCATATATTAAGGGTGGGGGGTGTCTTTCTGGTAACAGTGTAACCAAGTTTTAATAAGAATTTAGTCGTCAGAAGCCTCTACTAATGTTCTCCTGATCAGATTGCTCTTTTCTTATTGCCATATGGCAAACAATTAGCAAACTGAATTCAGATAGTATACCATTTCTTCTCATGGGTAACTGAATTTTGCTGTGAAGAGTGAATATCTTGTCCTCTGTTCCTTCATCCATGAAGTGTTGTTTGATTTCCCTGCATTCTTTCCTCGAGACTTGTCATAGAGCTCATATCAGAAAAATAGATAATCCCATTCTCTTCATAGAACTGTTCTTTTTATATTCTTGGCAACCTTTAATACTCACTCACAATCCCTGGCATCAGTCAGTGTGACAATGAAAATTGTCACCATTCTCCTTTAGCACTTGATCTCCTCATAGAACAAACTGAGGGTAATAAATTCTCCTCACAGAGTAGTTCTTCTTTAATACTTAGCTTATGTGTATGATTTTCAGAATGAGTTTTTCTATTTAAAAAAAAATGGAACCGATCATTTATCCACCAGCATCCCTATAATTATTATATAATGAAATCCCATTAGTCCTTATATTTTGAGCAGTTCAACATCTCTCCCCAACCACAGAAAAAATACTTTTAGTCACTGGTTTAGTTGAGCAGCAGCATCCACTGAACCATCTGTACAACATGCTCCTGTAACTTGTCCGCTACTATGAGTAGTCACTCCTAGCCTTTTCTTGTCCATCCTTTTCACCTAGTTATTCTGCATGACTTCGTCTTTAACTTCTCTTCCACTGGTGTCAAGGCGGCTTGCAAACTCACCTTGATAATTAGAAAGTTCCCTGACCAGTTCCTATACAGAAGTATCTTTAGCCACAGTTGACATCTATGATGAGCACAGCCTAAGAAGGAGTCAGAGATGGCCTCTGGGGAAGTGGAATTGAGGTTGAAGGTCTCACATTAAAAAAAGTCATTTATTTTTGGTTTGGTTTTGCTTTTAGGCATTATTCATAGCTTTCCTCTCTTCAAACAAAAGGAGCAGTGGCCCCACTAAAGAAAATCCAGAGTTATTGAATGTGCTTGACTTAGTATTTGCTAACTTCAGCTCTCAGAACCCATCTACAGCACGTCTTTCAACCAAAGGAGGCTTCATCTCTTATCTCCACCCTCTATTTTTCTTTTTCCTTCCATTTACCTCTCCCCACAATGTATTCCTGACATCCTAATTATCATATGTAACATCCTGGTTTTCAGTTTATTCGATTTCAACTCTTCTCCTGCAATCAATTCTTCTTGTGATAACCACTATTGAAAATAAAACCAATAAAAATAAAATATGAATGGCTTATAATGTACAAAATATTGATCAAATGTGATCAAAGCTTCAGCACATGAAGTTTCAAAATGTACATTAAAGTGTTTGTGTATTAACAGGAAAAATCTGAAATAGATCTCCAAAATTACATATTGGGATCACAATTCATACTATAGGAACTTTAAAGTTTCCTGGGAATACCAGAATATCAGTTTTATCTCTCTAATGTCAGGGAGGTTTACATTGACTCAGAGTTTCAAATCAAGGCAAACATTTCCGTGTTGTCTCTATTTAACCATATCCCCCTCCCCATTTGTAGATGATTTTTGCATTTATGCAACTTAAAACTAAATTTGATTTTATTAAAATTTAGTTTTGCTAATGGATTAATCCTTAATTTATTCTTAAAAGATTTTGGGATTGTGGAAGACAAAGAAAAATGTAACTTCAGAATAAAAGGGCATCAATTGCTCCCTCTTCCTCTTGACTAAATTTGACCCAAAAAATATAAGCTACTAACACTGAAAAGTGACATCTTATGCAACTCTAATATTTCAATATTAGTTTTAGCTTTATTTTTGTGGTTCTTACAATACAAAGTACGCTAGATGTGTCCAACAAATAAATGCAAAACTCTCTTTTAACTGTGTAAAGTCCTCAGTTTGATCATAATAAAGAATATAAAAATACCTAAGTGTTAGGATAATTAATGAAAGGCCAGTTAAACACACAGAAGTGCAAATATAGCAATTTTGTCACAGTGTACTGCAAAATAGTCACATCGACCTCAATAGACAAGCCTATCCCAATACCCCAATATAATTCCTTAGTAAATTTTTATCAGTCTCTCTCTCTTATCTAGTCTGTATGTGAGAGCAAGAAATGGAAGCACTCAGGTGTGCTTGCTCATATGATGGGATACTATTACACATCTATGTCTGCCAGCCATTATACTTAGTCACTGCTAGCATCACAGCTGCTGGACATTTTGTTCCATCTTTCCACTGGCAGAGCACTAGTTTCCCAGTCAGGTGCGTGAGAACTTCCGTGGTGTACTGCTGTGGCATGAATGTTTTTTTTAAGATCCCAGTCTCACAGACACCTACATATTACCTTTCCACATATGAGCAGTTCTGTTGCAGTCAGGATCAGGGCCTAAATCAATGTGCAATTTAAACAGAAAACATTACTACTTTGCCTCTCGCCCACCCCATAATATTAGAGAGACCTTTGTTTTAAGACTTTTATTTTACATCTCTGAGCTTGAGATGCCTAGGCATTTTTTCTGTATAAGTGTTGCTTCTTACTTCTAAAGTAATAGTATCTTTTACCCAATGGAAACCAGAGGCTTGATCAAAATCTGACAGAGTCATAATCCTTATTTAAGCAGAGAGTTATCTGAAATATTTCTGCTGGAATGTTTTGTTATGTTCCAAGAGGGAAGGGGGCTTTGTTGTTGTTGTTGTTCTCAAGCTAAAACAGATTCTAATACCAAAGAGACTTTCACAAAGATGTTCCCCTTTGACCCCAGCAGCAAAGCCCAGTACACTCAAATTATAGTTCATACTGTTATTTTCAAGAATTTCAGCCTTATGGAGTAACCTGGTATTACAGTATCTCTTATCAGAGTACCAGAAGGAGCTTTTAAAATGATTAACTTTTGTTTGAATTCTCTAGGCATTGCCACTTCCAGTTTAATATTGCCCTGAAGTACTACAATTTTCCCTTCTAAACTGTCTAACAGAGTCAATCTTTTACTCTGTGCCTCCTCGACTAATCCTATAGCATCAAATGCTTATTCCTCATGTAGTCAGGTCGTACACAGGGGAGATCTGGATGGATCAAGGAGGTATTTCCAGACCAATTTTGTAGACCTAATAGATTTAGAAAAGCATCTAATTATTGGATGTTTGTCCAGGCTCGAATTCTGAACCTCTTTAGGTTTGCAAAAAGCTAATCTTTATTTGTGTACTCATTGAGAAGCTGAGTTCTAAGAATGTATATATGGAATGTATTTCTATGAGAATTTTTTATTAAATAACATTTTGTCCAGGTTCTTCTACAAACCAAAGTTAGATAAGATTTAAAGCTAATTATTTTATATAGTTGTATTCACCAAAGTTAAGTATATTGTTTGATAATTCATTATATTATTTCGCTCCATCCAAGCAACACCAATAGGGTTTTACTCAGTATCAGAATAACAACTAGGTTGTTCCTTTCAAAATGTGTGGCTGACTTCTGAAATATTTTCATTGACATATTAGGAATATCCTCTGAGAAAGGAAATATTTTCATTTTTTCTGGAGAGCAAAACAAATTCTATAGTCCAGGCAGGAGTTCTTCGAAAAGCCTGAATAAGGTATCTTGGTAGTAACCATTTATAAGAGAAGGCCTGAAAATCATACCTTGAAAAACGATTGTACGAGTATTTTCTAAACAAAGGCTGTCCTGCATATACTTATGCATATGCTTTCTCAAAGCCACAAAACTGCTCCTCTGACTACCGTTAAGCATGCGCATAGGTGTGTGCAGGACTGGGGCCATGTGACAGTGTGTGTAAACCCCACAGGGTTCCTTGCCAGGAAAGGAGCCTGGGAGATTCTGTGTACTAAAACAGACCTGCCTTGCAGGTGCTGTCAGTCATGCGTGGTAGGTAGGAAGGGGTTAAAAGGAAGAAGCTGCAGTACGCAGGGAAGGAGTCTTGAGAGCAGAGTTGTCTAGAGTGGCTTTTGGAAGGAAAGATGAAACCTTCATGTAAGAACCCTCCCAACTGTGTGAGTCCAGCAAACCTCAAGGGTACACCATACAGAGAGAAGATGACCTGGCAACCTAGCCAAAAGGACTCCACATAGCTTCTGTGAAGGTGTCCCTGAAATAAGCTGTTGCCTCAGGCTTTTTGTTGCCTTGTTATTGACTGGGGATGGGGGTTGTGAATGTACTGACCTGAACTTTCACTTTTCCTGCAACCAGCAGTAAAGTAGGCAGGCCCCTAGGAGGGTGGGCACTACCTGGTGGAAGAGGTTGTACCTGGCCTGTACTAGGCTAACCCTGTGATGGAGACTGTGCATGGCCAGGGCCTCCAGTCTAGCTAGGGAGCTGCCCAAGACAAATTCTTTTTACATGCTATCTAATGAAATATAGTCTGAGATACATAATAATACTACAATCCATGAATTCAATTTCTCTAAATGGAAACACAGATATTTTTTTATGAAGAACATATCACTGTATTTTAAGAAGTGGCTTTCAATTATATGAAAAATCCTGATAAAGATTAGCACTTTTTTATCACCAATTTTTGTATTATATTAGCAAATATAAATTATGACAGTTCTGATCAGATGCAGGCAGGGGAGTCATGATGTTTCATTGATTAAGCTGATCTAGTGGGTGATGTGTGGCAGATGTAGTTGGTGTTTCAATTCCAATAAACGCTGTCTTGAAATTGTTTCACTCCATCATTATTTACCATTCATAAAGAATTAGTTCATTAAGTAGATATAATTTCCCTAGGCGCATTGATGTGGACACAGTGGCAAAATGAGGACAAACATGCACAGAATTAAGCAGAAGGCTGCAACTTTTAATAAACTTTTAGCAGGAGGGAGAGGCACTGCTCTCCTATCACCCATAGCTTCTTAGTCAGGCTATATACTAGGGATTTCATTGGTTCCAGTGCTGGGTTACAGGTCTCATTACTGTATAAACTGTAACAGGTGCCAGTGTTACAGGGCTCCTTACTGATAGATCAGGCTAGGATCTCCTCAGCTCAGTCTGAGTCCTAGCACCCTCCCTGTGTAAGGTGGGACAGAGGGTGCAGCAGTTTGGGAACCTAGGCCCTTCTGATATTAGCCTGCAGAGTTCAGAAGGTCTCACCCTACAGCATGAGCCCAAGGACCATCGCCAAAATTCCTACTTAACCCACTGTGGCTTACAAATGCTGCAAGAAAGAAAAAAAATCTCTGGTCATCTGCCAGTTTGGCTCATGGGAGAAAAAATTCCTTTCTGACTCCCCCGTAAATAATCAATTGGCTAGACTTACTGCATTTGTCAGTCAGGTTCCCGTTCCTAGTTTGGGTAGTTTGGCCAGGCTACTGGAACAGAGTCAAAAGAGGCTCTACCTGGCCCAGTGCTGGACTGAATCCTAGGAACTGAGGAGTGTTGGACAACCTGCATTTCTCTCCTTCTGCTAGCCAACGCATGCCAGAGACTCCCATGGGAGAGGTACCTATTGTCCTCGGCAAGTGCCTCCCTCCCTGCTAGTAGGGCTGCTCCCCTTTCACTCCTGACTCCATCAATTTCCCTCATCCATTGAAGCAAGTCGATAAAATTTTTCGACCACACTGCTGTACTTTCTTTTTGAGACTATCTTTTAAAGCTTTCTTTTGTCCACTTTTGAGTTTTATTTCCATGTAATCGTTTCAATATGTGCTTCTCATACATTTGTAGAGCATGACCGTCCTAGGTGAATCTTTCTAGGGGTAAACAAACAACGTGTCTTGTGGCACTTTTAAAGACTAACACATTTATTCATTGCATGAGCTTTCGTGGGAGAGATCCCACTTCATCCACTGCTTGAAAATGGAAAGAATAGTGTAGGAAAGAGGAATAAATGCAGTGAAGTAAGCGTCATCCAGTGGACAGCAGTGGATGACTCTTCAGGGCATTTGTCCTTCATCCCTAGACTTTCTTTCCATTTCCAAGTGTCTGATGAAGCAGGCTCTCTCCCACAAAAGCTCATGCAATTAATAAATTTGTTAGTCTTTAAAAGTGCCCCAAGACTCCTTGTTTGTTTTGCTGAACTAAACTAACACGGCTACCCCTTTGGAATTTTCTAGGGCTAGTTCACTTCAGTCAGGCCCACCAACAGCAGGGGAGAGAGGGGTCAATTGCCCAAGTGCCTGATAGTTTAAAAGGTACCAGGCCGATGAGATAGAGATACATGGGTGGTGGGTGAAACTTCCCCTTGAGGAGGCTAGTGCTTCATCTCTTCTTTCCCCCACTCATTCCCCCCCACTCCATTGCTCTTTGCCATGGTGGAAGGCGATGTGAAAGAGAAGGGAGGGCAAATGTGTAGGGAAGCAGTGCATGGTAGGGTTAAGGGAGGCAGAGATATTGAAGTGAGGGGGCCAAATGGGGAAGGAAGTGAGGCCTAAGATGGAGCAGAGGCAAGGCCTGAGGCAGAGCAGGGCCAAAGTGGGGGTAGGGTCATGGGAGGAAGAGGCAAGGTGGGGAGCTAGCTTGCCTGAGGGGAAGCTTCACCCACTCTCCATGGTCATAAACTTCAGCCATCCCTTTCTAGAGGGGTCATTGAGTGTTCTGCCCTGGGGCCCAGAATTGCTATAGGCCGGCTTGACTCCCATATAGATACTTTGGGTTAGTTCAGTGCTTTCCAACCTTTTCTCTGCTATGGCACACCTTGACACCCTTTAATTATTTTGAGGCACACCTCCATATAGTCTCCAAATGAACTCATGAATATTCATGAGCCAACCCAGAGCTCTGAGTAGTTTTTCAGAAAATTCCATGGCACACTTGCTTAGGCCTGATGGCACACCCATGTGCCATGGCACTCTGGTTGGGAAACACTGGGTTAGTTTTCTGATTTATGATATCATATCTCCATATTTGGGAATGTGGTTTGTAAGGACACTTATAAAAACTGGTATGTTTTTCTCCACATACTTAGCCCTTTTGCTTAATCTTAACATTTTATCTAATAAAGTGAACCTTGTCCTTCAGCCTTTTTTCACATCAGTAATCTTTAATCACAGAAGTAGTCCCGTTTCAATCAATATGATTAAGGGCTGAAGGGTCAGCCCCATTTGTTTAGTGCTTATTGGCACAGACTTGAAGTAATCTGCAATACTGATTGTCAGATCAATATTTTCCAAGTCATTCAGGCTAGTGACCCTGACCAGCACGCATATTGCACCTCCTTGCAACTCTAAGGGCCACTATGCTCTAGCATTAACAAGAAGAGTTGTGTCTGGGACAGAGCAGGTGGTATTGTTACTCTTCCCTTCCCACAAAAGATCCTGCGAGAGAGCAGCTATGGCTTCCGTCCTGCACTCCAGCAGAGGCTGCACTAGGAATGCGCTAACTCCTGGCTACTCTGGCCACATCCTCTCCCAGACCAGTCCTACTCATTTTGGGACTGTACGGGCACCTTTCAGGTTTCCCAGTGGATAACAGTCACAGCAATCTTGTCTCACTATAATTTCCATCTGGCTGCCTTTCCTCCACCTGGGATCTGGTATATGCAGACAATGGGGAGTGACCTAGAAAGCAATAATTATGAAAACAGAGTGGGGGTGATGGTGGACAGTAAATGAGTTTACAGAGTGATACATGAAACAACCAGTGCAGAGGCGGGCTATGCAAAGCATATCAGGAGTCAGAAAAGTAAAAAAGTTCCTGTACACAAGGTTATGGTATTACTGTTCTTGGAACATTGTACTCAGTTCTGGATATTATATTACCAGAAAGATATTAACAAACAGAAGCAGTTGAGAGAAGAGCAACAAAAAGTATTAGAGGCTGGAAGGATTGATTTCTGAAGAAAGTCTGAAAGAACTAATAGCTTTCCTAAAGCAGGACATAAGTTTATGAATATTTTGAATGCTTTACGCATCAAAGAGAAATTATGTAGAATGCTGCCAGGGGACTATAACGATGAGTAATGGGATGAAGCTGGGGAATTTTAGGCTAAATATAAAAGAAAAAATTCTTGAGATTATGATGTATCAAGCTGTGGAATAATCTCCCGAGGGGAGAGGCAGGACTCTCAACACTTAGGACTTCTAAAACTAGACAACATGAACAGTGGGAAATGTACCAGAGGGAATAGTTTCTGTCTCAGCAGGGAGATAGATTTGATAATCTAAAAGGTCTTTCTCCATATCCGGTTTCTGTTACTCTGTGTTTATGTAAAAACAAAGCTTAGTCTATTGCTAAAAGAGAAAATCTTCACCTTCATCAGCCTGATATGATTTGTTTTAATCTCTAATGATATAAATTGAAATCAATATCAGCCCTACCTTAGCCAACTTCAAGAGAAATCTTATGCCGAGAATTATGGCTTTTGTTTATGCTACCAATAAATCCCCATGAAGGTTGTACCCAGACACGAGTGCCAGAGTGCTTAGTCAAAACTGACCTACTGCACACAAAAGGAATTCATCTCCATACAGGTCTTGGAACTTGACACCTTCCAACAAGCACATTTCTTCTGGGGGCTTTCTGTTCACCAAAGGGATGCATTCAGGAAGTGATACATATATCATTGGCAATGAGGTGTTGGCAGTATTGGAGTTGTTTAATTTTTTTTATTATTATTGGAGCAAAAAGAAGAAACAATAGATTATGAAATGTTTATATGACTACTTATGCAGGAAAAAACAAGAACAGTGCATGTCACACCAAATAAATCAGAATATTTATTGTATTATTATGATTATTGTATTCATACCCTGGAAGGATATTACTAAGAAAAGAATTGAAGTGCCATAAATTAAACCAGTGTAAGGTCACAAATTCTCCTCATTATAATCTGCTGTCTCTTGAACATGTAGTCCCTAGAGAAATCAGAGAATAAAATTGATCATACTATTGAAATGAATGTTAGGACTGTCCGTTTTGCTCAGCACTCACAACCAATTAATGAAGAAAGGCTAGTTGGTGCCAACAACAATTGTTCTTTTTGACATCAAGATGGGTGGGGAAATAGTTGATTTATATTCCTTCAGGTTTTACTTTTGCTCTTTGAAGACATGCATTTTATATACTGTTAGAGTTCCTGTAGACTGCTAAGTGATCAGCAAGAAGACAATAATACCACAGATGCTTTAAAGAACAGCTGTGGAAGCCAGTGTTTTCATATCTTTTATGTAAGATCTTGATCAAGTTCCACTACTGCTTGATGTTATAAAGATAACTTCCATTAGCATTATAGGTTTGCACAAAGCAGTTGTTTTTATCCTACTCTGGAATTTAAATGAACTCCATCCAACTTATAATACAACTACAGTTGTCATTTTATCTATTCAGCTGCCAAAGACAGCAATTACCATAATGCTGAAGACCCTCCTAGATTAGTAAAGGGTTCCTCACCTCACAAGTTTTGACATCTCTCAGTCTACTAGAAACTCTAGTTTGGATCCTAAGTGGTGCAGTCGCCTGGACCTCTGACTGACTTTGGTGGAATCTGATGCTTCGGGATTCACCCAGATTGATAAGGAGGTTGCTCTGTAACCCTAGGAGCTTCTGTGATACGCAGCTTTTCTCAGAGTCCTAATGACATCAGCAACCTGTTTACAGCACAAAGGCCTCACCCTGGCTTCCACCATCATACTTACTCCTTCCAGGGTGACAACAACAGCCCTTCCAGACACGAGTCTCTCCAGTGGGCTCTGCTCAGCCTCCCTCACTATAGAACTTGCAAAAATCTTATTGCATCCACTGCTCCTATAAAGAGACATTATACAGTGCAAGTTTGTGCCTTTGGAGGAAGATTTTATTCCACACTTTGGAACAATGCACCAAGATGGTTGTGCAATACGATAAAACTAAGTTTATTAACAAAGAGCAGATATTTAAGTGATATCAAGTAGAAGGAATTGAGATGGCAATTGTGGCAGACAAACAAAAATAAATAGGTTTTAGTCTTCGAAATGTATAACTTAAAAAACTAGAGTCCTTTCTTCAGACCAGATTTCTCTCCCTAGTACTTCCAATTTGGCTGGGCAGTCTTTACCTCAAGGCACTTGGGTTTTTTTTGTTTGTTTGTTTGTTTTGTTTTGTTTTGTTTTGTTTTGTCCTTTGGTCTTTTTGGATGAAGGATGCCAGAATGGCTCTCCCCCTCTGCTAACGTCATCAAAGTTTGTCTTAGTTTTCAAAGTCAGGAATGCCTCCTCGGGGCTCAGATTGCTGTGTCCATCAAGGAGCTGATGCCATGTTAATTTTTTCAGAATGACTGAAACCCTACCTGCTCAACACATTTAAGAATATTTTTCCAGCACAGACTTAAAACTTTTTGCATGCTGTCTGCACATACTCCTCACAGCAATATTAATGACAGCGTGTTACCAGTTTGTATTTGCTACATTGCATGACACCTTTTTGGTACAGATTAAGAGAAAGTCAAAATAGAAGAGATAAATGAATCCATACTTCTTTTGTTTTTAATTGTCTGAGAGCTGTTACTTTGATCTTTAAATATCACATTCAGCATCAGTCTTGACACTTTAGCCTTCTGTTGCCTATCCCCACTGACCTACTTAGATGGTAAGCTGCCTATAGTATGAATCATCATTTTGTTCTGTTTTTGTACAGTGCCTAGGACAATGAGGACCTGGTCCTTGACTAGGCACAACAGTAATACAAATAAGTGTTTATTAATTATCTTTTATACTATCCATATTGAGACATCAGCTCTCACCTCTACTTGTCAGTGATGGCAGTCCTGACTGCAAGGTTGCCACATTTTCTGACAAGTGACCTTCTGTCTTCTTCCAGGGCCACCTGTTATGCACAAGAGACAACCCCGCAAAAATCCACAAAGCCCGACACTGTCCTAATTCCAGTTCCTCCACAGTACTCAGCTCTGCCATGGGGTCTACAAAACATTCAAGAATGGTGCAGCAGCTGATGTTACCACTGCTTATCATGCTATTCTAATATTCTCTTGTCCTGTGCTCCCCTCTCTTTCTTGTATCCACCTGTTTATAGCCTTATACTTATTTTCTGCCCTGAAGAATTTACAATCTGTTATATTTTTGTACAGTGTGTAACAGAAAGGCTAGGCCTTTAGGCCTTTCCACAATATAAATAATAGCCAGCTGATAGAGTTTCAGAACAAAGTATGAACACTTTAAAGTCTTTGCTTCAAGAGATTTTCATATTAAGAGAATAAAACATAACAGATTCCTAGCTATGTACAAGCTTTAAATTTTCCCAGTGATTAAAAGCTTAGTTGTTTATGCTTTATAATTGCTACCCGTGCTAGTTAGCTGTGGGTGTGTTGAAGAGGAATGGAGAATTTTACTAAAAACTATTTTTGAAAAACAATTTTGAATTAGTATACTGTGAGTACTGGAGAGATTGCTGTTACTACTAACATAGGTAAAATGTGACCTGTTGATTTTAATAACAAAGTAAAGTTACTCAAGAACACAAGAAGGTCAGCCCTTTATGAAGGAAAATGCAGATAATAATCTTATTCTATCTACCCAACAATTCAGATCCTTTAAAAGTCTTGTTGTTTTATTTCTCAATCTCAGTCATTTCTTCATATGTGGCACACTGTGAAACTCATGAAATCCATTCATCTGCTTTACCACTGGACCTGTTTTTATTTCCATTTCCATGAGCTGCACTTCAAGTGCATACAATGGATGAGTAGACTTGAATTGTCTATCTCAAGGAAAGCATGTATTTCCTCAAATCCCTAAATAGCAACAAAGAAAAGTATAGGTCCACTATTTAGTGGAAAGGTGAGCTAATAACTGAGAATGCCAAAAAGACTGAGGTGTTTAATGCCTATTTTGCTTCAGTCTTCACTAAAAAGTTTGCTACCAAGTGCTTGCCACAGTATTAACAACAAAGAAGAGGAAAAACAGACTCGAACGGGTAAAGCACAGGCAGAAGAGGTTAGAGAATATTTAGAATATGTTGATAAAATGGCTATATTCAAGTCATAAAGGCCTGCCAAATTCACCATAGGGTGCTTAAGGAACTAGCTGAAGCAACCTCAGAACAAACAGCAATTACCTTAGAGAAATCATGGAGGATGAGTGGTGTCGCAGAGGGCTGGAAAAGTACAAACATAGTTTCCATCTATAAAAAGGGGAACAAAGAGACCAGTCAGGCCAACTTCAATACTTGGAAAGACACTGGAACAAATTATTAAACAATAAATTTATAAGCAGTTAAACCAACCTAATTTCCTTCTTTGACTGAGTGACTTACCTAGTGGATAGCAAAGAAGCAGTAGATGTGATGTATTTTGATTTTAATATGGTTTTTGACACAGTAAAGCACAACATTATCATAAGCAAATTCGGAAAAAGTGGTCTGTATGAAATTACTAGAAGGTGGGTGCACAGCTAATTAAAAACTGTACTCAGAATAGTCATTGGTGGTTAGCTGTCAGAATGGGAGGATTAATCTAATACGGTCTGAAAAGGGTCAGTCCTGAATCTAGTACTATTCAATATTTTCATTAGTGAATTGGAAAATGCTGTGGAGTATGCTTATAAAATGTGTGGATTACATCAACCTGGGAGAGGTTCCTAGTGGTTCGGAGGACAGGATTAGAATTCAAAATGACCTTGACAAATTGGAGACTTGGTCTGAAATCAACAAGATGAAGTTCAATAAAAACATACACAAAGTACTACACTTAGGAATAAAAAAAAGAAATCAATGCCCAGCTACAAAATAGTAAATACTGGCTAAGGGATAATATTGCAGAAAAGTACATGGCGGTTATCAGAGATCACAAATTGAATATGAGAAAATGACGTGATGCTGTTCTCAGAAATTCTGGGGTGTATTAACAGGAGTGTCACACATAAGATATGGTGTTAAGTGTTCTACTCTACTCAACACTCATGAGGCCTCAAATGGAGTATTGGACATAGTGTTGGGTGCCCCACTTGTAGAAAGATGTGGCCAAATTGAAGACTGTCCAGAGGAAAGCAGCAAAAATCATAAATGCTTTGGAAAACCTGATGTGTGAGGAAAGATTAAAAAGGCTGAGCATGATTAGTTCTGAGAAAGGAAAACTGAGGGGGGACTGAAAACATTCTTCAGATATGCTCAGGCCTGTTGTAAAGAGCTGTGATCAATTGCTCTCCATGCTAACTGACAGTAGGACAAGAAGTAATCAGCTTAGTTTGCTGGAAGTGAGATTTAGGTTAGATATTAGAAAAAACTTTCTAACTAAAACGCTAGTTTAAGCCAGGATTAGACTTCCAAAGGAGGCTGTGGTATCCTCACTATTGGTTTTTTTAAGCATGAGTTAAACACCTGTCAAGCATAGTCTAGGTTGCCTTTCTCTTGCTACAGTGCAGAGGAATGGACTAGATGACCTTGTGAGGACTGTTCCAGCTGCATATTTGTATGATTCTGTGAAGCCCAACCATACATTCATTTTCCTATTCTGAAGCATTTCCTTTTCTGAAAGCCTCCTATCCATCATCATTGCCTATTTTAATAGAATGTAAAATCACAATCTTGCAACTTCTCACATAGGCACAGCAGTACAGAGGTGAGCTCAGGGGCCTACCTACCCCCAAGGATGCAATTGTGGAACTGGAACCAAAAATACCAAAATAAATATTCTAAACTATATTTTTATGTGCCCACACTGCTCTGGATTTTGGTGTGCACGGCAAGGTTGTTTGAGGGTTTACCTCAACGTTCTTTGCGGCAAATGGAGAGAAGATGACTTAGAATTTAATGTATGCACTTGCACTGCTTTTGAGCTAGCATTGTTAAGCCTGTTTTCTAATAAGCAAAGTTTTTGTATCTCACCTAAATTTCATTACCTCAGTGATGGATATAAATATAAAAGATGATGTTGAACCAGTAGAAATTAAGTCATTTTAGTTTGAATTTATGAGCTGTACTCATTCAGGGAATAGAAGTACAACATCCAGCTGGACGATGTAGTTCTACTGAATCACTCCAATAGTACTCTATGTCAAAAGTAAGTAGGCCATTACTTGAAGGAAACCTGAGGGAATGCCGTGCAACTTACATTAAAAAGACTCTAAGCTAATTTCTAATTGGAACTGTTTGTAATGGAATAAACCATATGTATCCAAGTAACTCTTGCTCACTCCAAACACAAATAATTTTGGACTTCTAAATGTCCAATAAATCGGGTAATTTGGAAGCATTTATAATTTTGGATCAAAATTTATGAGCTCATGTTTCATAGGAGAATCTGGGCACATACAAACAAGGAGTCCTGTGGCACTTTTAAAGACTAACAAATTTAGTTAGTGTGTGAGCTTTTGATAAATAAATAAATTTGCAATAAATAAATTTGTTAGTCTGAAAGTACCACAGGACTCCTTGTTTGTTTTGCTGAACTAGGCTAACATGGCTATCTTTCTGAAACTGGGTATATACAACAGATGTTAATAGTTCTACTGGCTGTACTATCGTGCAGATGACATGATGAACTAATGTCTCATTTGTCTGTTCCTGATGGGTTGTTCAGGTAAATGATAAAGATTTAATGAATTAAAGTAAAGACTAATGGTTAGTAGACGTACAGCACTATCTACTCTGTTAATTAATGCTGATATATAATATGTGGAACTAGTGCAAATTACCATATGTGGAATGTTTACATATTGGAACTGTGTTTAGCCTGTCAGTGAACAGCTCAGCGAAAGCAAATCAGATACATTATGAAAAGTGCTTTCAAATAGCTAATAAAGTACACGGACTGTGGCATTTATTCATGACCTACAAGTCCTAATTATCTTTCCTCCATTATGAAATTTCTCTTCCACTCAAAGATTAAGTAAGTGAAGGCAGCATTTTTATCATCAGACTCAAAATGATAAGATTATATCTCATTTTCCTAGGATATAAAAATACTTCACAAATACATAAAATTATTATTACTGATAAAATGTTTTTCAGTCTCAACAGACTCATTTAATAAAGTAACTTCAGAAAAATTTAATATGTATAAACCATGGCACATTTAGAATTCTTGATTGGTTACTGAATTGTCATTTAATACTAAGTTTCTTCAAGCTGCAAGAGGAAAAATAATTTTTTCTTTTGCTTCTCAAAAATGGATGGTGTCTCCAAATATGGCAGCGATTGTTTCTTTTGGTGTTCAAATGAGTTCAGCCCTAAACTAACATTTAAATAGAACTCAGTCATAAATCGTAAATTGCAACTGAAATTATCATTGTTTTGTTGATAATTCAGTCAAATGCCAATTTCTCTTTAATGTAAATGCTATGCACGCTTGACTAAGAATGTTTCTTTATTTTTCATAACAAGGAAATATTTGTTTGAATAAACTAACTGTATGAGAATGTCCTTTGCATTCTGACCAGTGTTTAACATTTGCTAGCAGCGAAGCGAAATACTGTAGATGAACCCTTAGGAAAATGTTTCTTTAAGTTTGTCTATCTAGTTACAAATAACATCTACAGTATTACAGGTAAACTTCATATTTTCTCCCTAATTCAGGAAATGAGATAATACTAGCAGCAAAAAAAGAGGGAGTTTGCCCAGAAAAATCATTTGACCTAAATCAAAAGAGCTAGCTATCATGTCTATGCAGTAGTCATAGCTTATAGAATCAGTATTAAACAGATCCCTATACAAATCTGATGTGAACTATAATTTAATCATCAGAATGTATGTTCTTGTTTTAAGAAAATTCATGAGGAATATCTGCAACTGCATTTACTGAAATAGACTATCGCCTCTAGCATCTGAACTCAGCAAACAAACCAGGATTATTTTATCATGAATAAAATATATTTATCTTACAAAGGGTTCTTGTACTCCTAGTTCTTGCTTGCTTGGTATTTTTGCTGTCTGTTTATGTGCTTCTATGTATGCAACTCAATTCTCACCATAAAGAGATCTGCACAGTACTATTCATGAGAGTCTTGCAAAAACAAAATATTTTGCTTTTTTTTTATAATGGCCTTGCTTCATTTTGCCAGTCAGTTGTAGAATAAAGTCTGACTATTTAAACCATTTTCCAGTACTTTTTATTAAAGAAAATAATATATTTTATACTTTAATTTCCATATTGACTTTTTTTGGTCTTGGATAGAGCTGATTAAGCACAAGCTTCCATATACTGTAGATCAATTTAAACAATAATCTATACTTGAATGCATGTTGGTTTTTCTTATTTTGGCACTCTAGGAAATAAAATAAAATAGTGTACTTTTTGGCATTTTGCTAATCTGCATCAGGGTCATTTATAAAAGGTTGATAATCCTGGCTTGATATCTAGTAAGAACTGGGTAAAATTCCTGATTTATAGGCAGGAATTCATGAAGCTATTGCTACGGTTTAGGAGAGAACAACTACTTGAGGCTTGGGTTGCCTGCAGTGATGTAATTAGTCTAACTGAATAGCAGAAGTTCTAGTAGGTCACTAAGTAACTGAATTGACATCCTACACCAGCTTAACAGAGGGAAGGAGCAATATAAACCAACAGCAGGGGAAGAACTATTGGTAGAAAGGAACAAAGAGTTAGAGGAATGAGCTTTCTAGATGGGTTGTGTGCTTTAAATCTGCTTCTCTGAGAAAAGCTTGTGCTTGAGTTTATGGCTGTCAGACTGGCAAAAGCCTTCTGTCTCTCTGCCTTAGAAACAATTGTCATTTTCAAAATTTTGATGTGACATTGTCTAAAGCTGCCATGTAAAGTTAGGATAAATCATTGCTTACTCTGGAACTTGAATTAACAATTGTCCTGTTGTGAGTTCCCCTTTCTTTGTAAATTCTTAGACTTATAGCTAGTACAGGAGACTGAACTGAGATCTGGAGAGGAAGGATGGTCCAGTGGTTGGGGCACTTGACTAGAGCTTGCGATCCAGTCTCTGTTTTGCCAGACTAACTATGTGATGTTGGGTAAGTCATTTTGGCCTCTCTGTGGCTTGGTTCATCCATTGTAAAATGAGGATAATAACCCTCCCTGCTTCAAAGGGCTGTTGTAAGGATAAATGTTAGAGTGTGAGGTGCTCAAATCTATAATAATGGGGGACCATGTAAGTATCTAAAGTAGCTAAATATTGCATGGCTTTGAACAAGTCTTGTATCTGCTCTGTGGATGATCTTCTGAAAATTTAAAACGAGAATAATAGGTCACTACTTTTGTAAAGTGCTTTGAGACTTTTAGATGGAAGTATTATTAACTGGTCCACTTGTAGTCTCTCCACTGCAGCTCTTATTTAGCAATATTTGTTGATTTGGACATGAGTTGTAAATAGCCACATTCTGCATGAACTTCACTCAACTAAGAGCTCCTTTCCTGTAATGATCATCACCTTCAAAGAGTATACTGTAAATCAGCTTCGAAGAGTATACTTTAATTATTATACTGTATCATATTTATAATAAACTGATTAAACCAATAGAACTAAGACTTAAATCAGAGTAAGCAAAACTGAGGAGAAAGGAGAGGCAATGTACTATTATAGCTTCAGGTACCTAAGTATGAAGTATTCTTTCATTTATAATGCATTCATTCTGCCACACCACCTCAACTCAAAGTAATACTTTACTCCAACATGAAATTTGATCAGAGACTTAAACAATTAACATGAAAGCCCTTTTCAAAAGAACATAGTGTAACTGTATTGAAAACTAGCATTGTAGCTTTGATTAACAAGCTGTTGTAGCCACAAGGATTATCAAAGCAGTGAAGAACAGCTGAACCTTTAACAATGATAAAAATTAACTTCCCCATTATATGTTTCTCTTTTTAGTAGCCAGTCATCAATGATGTTAATTTCTATATTAGGGAAGGAATTAACTTCTAGTCAATTCCAATTTTCTTTCCACCCCCAGAACCATCACTTGTGTCTGAGAGAGAATAATCCCCCAGGGAGCTAAATTGCATTTTTTAGTCAAAACAATCACTTGGACAGATTTCAACAATCTTTTGTGGATTAGAAAACATTTAATTTAGAATCTGCTTAATCATATAATATCTTGCAGAGTTTGTCTGAAATTGTACCATTTATGCTGGAGTTTGCCCCTTTTTATGGAAGGGTTTGGCTGTTCTGCTTTCTAAACTCACTCGTCCTTCTAGCTGTTGGGGCATTCACAAAAGGCTTCTACACCATCACCACCCCCATTGTTCAGGCTCAGTCTTGCACTCTGCCTTCTACACATCTCCTTCAGTAGTTTGCAGCAGGCATTGCAGCAATGGGAGTTTGGAGGTCCATGGCGCAGGGAGGAAGTTGCATTGTTTACTGCAGAATTGGTCTTCAGTAACTTGGGAGCATGCAGCGGAGACAGGCTGGCCCCCATTCCTTTATCTTCCTTAACTGTGTAGCTTGATGCCCGTGGAGCTCCCATGTGCGGTTTCAGTGAAAAGTAGAAACATATCAGAGAGGAGACAGCCCTCCCATCTGTATATTCCTGAGCCAGATCCGTAGATGAAGGCATCCTTCAGCAAGCAGAAGGGTGGGGGAGACGTGAACTCCTCTGGTGTTGTGAAACTATGGTTCATGAAACAAATGAATGTTCAAGGCATCATTGCCAAAGCAAAGGGTGAGGCAATAAGTAACAAGAATAGATGAGTGGTGAGGGACAAAATTGTGAAGGGTCTTTAAGATGGGAACAAAACATTTGAGTTTGACGCAGTGGAAATTGGAGGGATTCAAAGGGTGTTTGACCATTACATTAGGTCAGGAAGGTAATCTTTGCAGCTCCATTTTGAATGGATTGAAGAAGGGACAATTTGTGTCAAAGACACCAGAGAAGAGGGTGCAGAAGTAAACATTATAATGAGGACAATGCTTCAGTAATTGTTGAAAAGTTTTTGAGGTTGGAGGGGCATTAGTGTGGAAAACAAAATCTGGCACATCTAGTACATTCAGTTTTAGCCACATAGGATTTATGCATCTTCTGTAAACTTCACTGCAGTGTTAAAATAATACTTAGTGGAAAGAGAAATATTCTGTCTGAATGTAGAAGATCTATTCTCTTACATATCTGGAAGCAATATACTTCATCATTTATTATCAAAGCTATAGAACAGTTCATGAAATAAGGAGCTGCTGTGGTAATCACTGCTTTGCTAGCTCCATTAACCTGCAAAAAGACCAATTTCCAGCAAAGGTATGAATCCATTCCAAAAATGAATGTGATAGCTGATATTAATTAGCTTATGTAATGTTCTGGAATAAGATATGATGCATTTTCTGTTCTTAAGTATGTGCACATCTCCTATGGAAGAAGACTGTGAAATGATTTCCAAGACTTTTTATTTTTATTTGGTTGACTTCAAGTATCCGTAAGCCTTCAGTCTCACGCATTCATTTTGCTAAGAGATTTGTGAATGAAAATGTGCTTTCAAGGAATTAATGTACCTGTGTTGTTTTTCCTGCTGCCATTTTAAACCTTGTGTAATCAACGTTCCTCAATATATTGGTGTTTGGTTTTGTTTGTTTGCTTTACTATAAAACCTAGAGCTAAGTTGTGGCCCAGTTCCTAATTGTGCTATTTTTTGTACTACAAACATAGAACAAAAAGATGATCCCTGCCCCAAAAAGCTGAGAAACATTGGTCAAATATTATTTCTTATTATGGACTAATATTCACCTATCTAATTTACAGATATGAACCCTTAGCTGCATTTTTAAAGGAGATTCATTTGACTCATCACTATAGTAAAGAGAATTAGGTGCCTAAATGAATATTAATTGTATTTGCAATTATAAATTGTAATTGTAATTGTATTTATATTGTAAATATGCTGAACCAGCTTCTACTCTCAGATCTGCTTAGCGGATATCATCTCTAATAGTCTGCTCTCTTTTGATGTTTGGAGTCCCAAACTATCTTCACTGGAGTCTGATTAGGTAGAAAAAAAGATATTAGTATAAAATTCTGGTGTGTGAATCTTAATAGTGAATTTTATATTTTTGAGTAACATTATTATCCTAATGGTATTAGTGCAGCACAAATTTATTAATAATTATGCTTAGCTAACTTGGAAACATGTTTGAATGGTTTCCCAGCAGCAAAAGTTGACAGTAAAATGTAAATTTGCACAGATTAGTGGAGCCCAAGCACAATATTTTATTTACAGCTTTGTCAGAGTTTCTGTTTAATGCAATCTAATGCACAGGTTAAAGTAAACTCTTCTTATTCAAGCAAAGATAAAGAGTTCAGAAGCCAGGCCTCTTCTTTCTAAAATGAGAGGTGTGCTCTAGCCAAATCAACATTGATCCTCTTTTGTTCTTCAGAAAAGGGAAGAGATGCCACTAGGTTGGTATGCGGCAAATTATATTTGCAAATGCTAATCAGCTGACACTTTTTTCCTTCCCCATATGCAATTTGTATCACAGGGAATATAAATGACAACCCCCTAATAACACATCATCCGAGACTATTATTTCTGAAACATTAGTGGCATCCTTCCAACTGGCCATCAGGTTATAGACACATTTTTTAATCATTACAGTAGCCATTACAGGAAGCTGCAGTCACACCATTTAATGTGTGCTCATGATAAATCTCACTGTCTTGTATAATAAAATGGAAGCTAATGAAGCAAAACACAGTTGTGGTGAATTAAAGAGATGGAACAAGACAGCAGAATAGCCACATATTGACTTTACCAAAACTTGGCTTCAAATGCATTTACTTTTAAACAATTTTGTATCCCAGGATCAAAAAAGGAAAAACATAATTAAATTTATTGATTAGGTAGTAATGAAGATTGTATCAGTGCAATAGCATTAATTAATTGACAGTCTCCATTTTTAAGCACTTTCCATTTAGGAGGTTTTACTGTGTTCTATCAACTGTATTTTTCCTGAATGTGTAAAAATGTTATTTTGCTTTTTATTCTATCCATGATTTTGAGGAAATAAACTAGTCATTGTGGAACTGTATCTGTCTTAGGATCCCTAAACAGATATGTGATTTATAGGTAAATTATGAAGTTGATTTCTACAGGCAAGTATATAAAAATATAAAAATAATTGGATAAAAATATAAAAGTAACATGTCTTTTTACATATAGATATTATTATTTATGTGTAATTGTTTCTTCTGAATTAAACAAGCCACAAATTACTAGCATTAAACTATTAAAAAAATTAAGATATGTTTGTTTTCAAGTGGAAAAGAGATATGCTTTAATTACATGAAAGTATCTAAAATAATTAATGTGTCTTTGATAAGAATGAAGAATAGAGACAAACTCAGTTATTCTACAGTAAATTATAGTGTACTGTGATTTCTATTCAAAGGTTTGAAGGATTTTTTTCCCTCTACATTGTAGTCCTCAAGCTGTCATCTCACATGCACATTTCACAGGTCCTACTCTTTATGGCATGGCTACAAAACGTGACACTATTTGTCATTAATGATGTGTCATTTGTCAGCACTGACACCATTGTAAACAAAGATGATTATAATGAAAGTCTCAGGGGAAGAAAGTAGGAAGAAAAGAGAGAACTTTTATAGTCAATGAAAGATCTTTGAGAAAAACTGGACTAAGTTCCAAAAAAAGGTCAGAATCCTTAAAAAAGAATTCCTTTGGGCTACGTTATAGAGATTTCTAAGTTGGTTGTCTCAAAATAGCAATTCTTGGATTTCTGAACTAACATGTAAGTAAGTGATTTAAATAGAAGTCGGTGAGTTGTCACGCAATTTCCATGAAACTGTTCTGGAAGTAATATTTTACTAGTCATCAAAGAAGTTTAAAAATGCTGGTAGAAAAGTCATTAGTGAAAGGTAAATAGAAAGGACTTTTAAAAAACTGAGGGGAAAAAACTGCCAGAAGTGAAGAAAGCAGCACAAGTGCCACTGAATGGGGCAGGGAAACAAGACAAAATCACTTCTGAAAAGATCTCATAGTTTACAAAAAATGCCTCCATTCCAAAAGACTAGCAGTCCATCAGCAGGAAATTGGAAAACCTGAAAAGTACCTGGAACAGGAATTATGATAATATCAAAGTTAACACCTGGCATAATTAACTCGTGTTAACTCGAGTTAACACGCACGGATTCAGCGGTGGCTCCCTCTCAGGAAAACCTGAAAGACAAGAGGAACAGTCTCTTTACAAGACCTGAAGGAAGATAGGACAAGAAGGAAGAGAAGAACATAACATAACAAAAAAAAAAACAAAAACCCCGCTGCAGTCAGCGATGCCGAATTCCTCTGCCTTCAAGCGCTGGACTGCCTGCAATGACCCCATGCTGGTTTCGGACGGTCATGAAACATGTATCAAGTGCTTGGGTGAGGGACACCTGTCCCACAAATGTCAATAGTGCCGGAGTCTTAGCTCCTGTTCCAGAAAGGACAGGGAGAGGAAGTTAAAACTCTTACTCTTGGAAGGCTCTCTCCATCCTTCCTCAGATCTAGCTGCCTCCCCTCACATTCCTGAGGGAAAGCGCAAGAGACAGTCTTCCCTTTCTTCCCCAGTACCTTTAAAGAAATCAAAGAGGACTGGTGGAAAGAGTAAACCCTTGC
>ML681972.1:35203328-35530705 GCA_007922195.1 Podocnemis expansa | reverse complement strand
ACATGGTTTTTGTCCAGCGAAATAAGTTGTTTCGAAATAACATATTATTTCGAAACAGCTTGTTTCGAAACGTGTTGTTTCGAAAGAAGCACTCCCCGTGTAGACATAGCCGTACTCCTTTTTACCTTCATGCCCTCATGTTTTATCTTCACATCCTCTGTCTGGTAATCATTTTAAAATGCATGATTTTGTCTGGTTTTTTTACTTATGGGGGTTAAAGTATGCTGGAATGCCATGGAATACCTTATTTTTAGCAGAAAGCGTTCCAGGACCCCCTAAAAAAAGAAGAATATTACATCACTACTACAGTTTCACCATGTGCCCTCCAATGTCCTCCTTTCTGTACTTCCCTGTCCTCCTTTCCATGCTTTGGTATCTGGTAACCCTAGGACAATAGTAAGAAGGGAAAATCTTAGACAAAGATTTCATCATCTTGAAGCCAAAGAAGCAATAAACAATCCCTTATTAAAATTAGAGATAGATGTAAGGCACCAGATTCAAATTTCAGACACCCCAAAGTTCAACACTGTTCTGAATTTTGAAATGGTCTTTTCCTGAAAATAGAGTGTTCAGATCCAGAGACTTAGCTTGGGCAATTTTTAATCCGAAATTAATTTCAGTCTCTATTACATGAGATCTATAAGGAATTCATTCTCACTGTCAGTCCTTAGCTTGAGAACTGGTTAATTCTTTGTTCAGTCTTTTTTCAGTTATTTTTTAATTGATAGGGCATAGTTCTCCGAAAATTGAGGGGTATTTTGGCTACGATCCAACAAAACATTTAAGCCCATGCTTGTACTTCACTAGTTGTACAGTCACTTTGATTTCCGTGAGGAATCAAACCTTCCATGACTAATTCTAATAGGAGTAACACTTTTTAAAATCTGTTTTCTATAAAAGGTTCAGTAATAATTTGTATGCTAGGATTTTTAGAAATATGTATTTATTTTAGCATACATGAGAAGGAAGTGGAATTTTAAAAGAGACAAAGAAAAATTGACACAGAAATAAAGATACTGTATGGCTGTGTCTCCATGGCACTTTTATTTCAAAATAACACTTGTTATTTTGAAATAAAAGAAATTAGGTCTACATAACGTTTTCTTATTTCGAAAGGACGGATCCCATCCTTTTGAAATAAGAATCGTCATTTCGAAAAAGTAAAACCTGCCCCCCCCCCAAACGGCCGTTATTTCGAAATGGCCATTTCGATCCATTGTTTCAAAACAGCTTTGTTTCAAAACAATGGGTTGTGGGGACACGTTGTTTCAAAACGGCCAAGCAGGAGGGGGGTCCTTCAACACAGGGTGGCAATAGGCAGACCTGGCAGCATGCAGAGCAGAGAGCCTGCAGCCACCGTGGCCATCACATGGGCCCAGGGGACTTCCCAAGAACAGCTCACTGCCTACCATGGGGCATGAGGCCCCGTGCCCCCCTGATTGCAGTGTACAGAGCCCACACAGACTTGGAATCCTGCTAGCTGTCAGGGCAGGGGTGTTTGTAGCTCAGAGGCTGCACACACCAGGGCTAGTAGGCTGACACCTAACCGTTTTCTCTTTTGCCCCTGCAGCTCATCCGCCCACCCTCCAGCCGTCGCCCAGGAGTCCCCCCTGGCCATACGGTGGAGTTCTGCCTTCCCATACCCCCTTATAAATAAAAACAGTTCACCCATATCCAAGGTTGTTGCATGTTTTATTGGGTTCGTTTCAGGGTGTGGGTGGGTTGGGTGGTGGCTGGCTGGGGCAGAAAGGGGGAGCAGGCAGTGCGGTGGGGCTCCCATGGCAATGTGGGTGGCATCAACAATCCCCCCACACGTTGGAAAGCCCAGGGCAGTGAGGCCGGCGATGCTGTCCTTCAGCACTCCTAGCTGATGGGGCGTGGCCGCAGGACCGGCTGATGGCATAGGCGAGCTGCAGCAGCAGTTCCTTGATAGTGGACCTCCTGACGCTGACGAGATGGGCACCGGACGTGTGGGACCCAGGGGTGGCCATCTTCCTGGGAGCAATGGCCACGCTCTTGTCCTCAGGGATGCCCGCCCTCATCACCATATGCCTTCAGTGTAGGACTGGGGTGGGCTCAGTGATGAGGGTGATGGTCCTCCTGCTAATCTGGAGGGTTCCTCCTTCAGTGCCTGCTGCTCCAAGTTCCCTGGACAATCCATTTCCACCAGTCTGTGTTGGTGTCTGGTGCCGAGATAGGGGACAAGGCGCTATTAGTACGGCGGCAGGATCATCAGTGGGGGGGGGGGCGGGCACACCCTTGTGCAGCACAGCACTTTATTTCTACACAGCTGCGGGCCTGAAGGCAAGTACCCAAGGGCCCCGAGAAGAGTGTACGATATTTGTCTACTGTCATAAGAAGTACACATATCGCAAGCATAAACTTCTGCTGTAGGGAATTATGTCCTGGGCCTGGCCTCTGCACAAGAAGTCCCCCAATTGTAGCGCCTTCCTTGGACCCGCCCCACTCTTAGTCATCTACACCAGGGGCCTTTGGCCTACTTGGTCTGGCCCAAACAGCTTGCCCTGTAGCCAGGTTGACTGACCTTAGCACTCTGCCAGCAACATCTAATCCCTTGTGTCCCCAAATTCCAATATGTGGTCTGTCCGTGCACCATGGAGGCAAGCACAGCAGGGGTCCTCTGGCATACCTTATCTGTTAGGGGCTGCTACTGGCCCTCTTCCAGGCCTTCAGGTAGGGCAGAGCAGGTGCACACTTATTCCCCCCCCCCATAGGCATAGTGAGCTATCTGTGTCTCAACACTGTCAGGCCTCAGCCACAGGGTTCTTCCCCAGTGCTCTGAGGGCCACTGAGATAATTGGTCTGGGGCTCAGCCCTGGGCTCATCGGGCTCAGGGAAAATGTGTCCCACAGCAGGGTGGCACCCTGCAGGCTCCCAGCGGGTCTACCAGGTGCGTGAGGATGGTACGGAATCCAAAGGGCAGCCGTAGCCATCTCTCTTGCAAGCGCTTGGGGGTCACGGTGGACAGGGAGGGGCTGTCTGGTCCACCCATACGTGATTGGCTGGCTACCTGGCTGGCAACATGGCCGGCAACATGGCCCGGTGAGCCGGCCATGTTGCCACACTTCCCCTGCTGCCCCCCGCCTGGAATCGAAATGGCAGGTGCACACACAGGGCATGCTATTTCGATTTGAAGGGATTTCCTTAATTCGGATTAACAAAGTGTTAATTTGAATTAACTTATTTTGAAATAAGGATTTTATTTCGAAATGAGTTATTTCGAAAGGGGTTCTTTCAAAATAAAAGCTACTGTGTAGACATAGCCTATGTGTCAACCAAGCAGTTACAGTATTTCAAGTTTATACTACAATAAAATGGAATAAATGTTTCTTCCTTTGTATGGCACCCTCTAAAGAACACAGCACAGTGGCCCTGGTATACCCTTCTGAAGTTCGTGACTTGAAGAAATAAGTGCCCTTGGGTTTAACTTTCCCTGTTTTTCAAAATATCTTACTAGCGAGGCAGAGAATATCTTATTGCTTCCGCTGAAGAAAAGTTTTGACAATTTTTCAGTCCCAGAGATCTGCATAAAACTGGAGTTGCTTTGCAACATCTACTCTAGTTGGTGTCATATTTTTCACCATTCAGTACAATTTTAAGTGATCTTTTAAACCTAAAATTACTTTTATAACTGTTGTATGGCCATATTTAGAAATAAATCCTGGCTCCTGCAAACATTTAAGAACGTGCATAACTGTACCCAGGTGAGCAATCCCATAACCTCAATGGGACTACTCACAGGCGTACAGTTATGTACATCCACAGGTGTTTGCAGAATCAGAGCCTTAGAGCTGGTTGGGAAAAGTTTGGTGTTTGTTTTCACCCCATAAAAACTTCCAACAATGATGAAACATTTTTCTGGTCACTGAAATTTTTCTAAACTTTTTCAAATATTTGTTTTCTGATGAAAATCTTTTTTGCAACAGAAAAACCTACATATTTTGATCAGTCCGGTGATGTTGTTTGATTTGACTGATTTTTCAACTGACCAGCCAAATTTTCTGGGTTCTGGGGGTTCCATTTTTTTCAGATAAAAAACCAAAAAAATTATATCCAAAAATAGGTATTTCCCAAGGAAATTTGTTTGATCAAAGAGCCATTTTTAATTTTAAATTTTTGGAGGAAAAATCCTGAGTAACTCTGTTCTACATTACTTTTCCCAGCCATAACGAGTATTTGAAGTGAAAAGTTTTATTCAGAAGCCCCAGCTTTCTACTTGCTCACAAAAAGGACTAGATCTTGCTGTGCATTGGGGTAGTTTGCTAGAACAGTGGTTCTCAAACACTTTGTCAGAACACATTACTTTGTCCCCACACAGCAATAAGTGTGTCACAGAGAACCAGGGAGATGGCTGGATTCAGCCTGAGTCTGGGGGGGTTAGTGCAGAGCCATAGCACTCACAGTTAGTGGTGCTTGGGTCTGGCGCTGCAAAATGTGCCTTTTAATAGAGCGCCTCTATTGAGCCATTCCAGTGCGCCCCATTCACCCTGCTGTAGTTATGGCTCTGGGTTGGTGTGTCCCATAGGATCACAACACAACACCAAGCATGTTGTGACCTGCAAAAAGTGGAGAACCACTGCCCTAGAAGTCAAGGGAGCTATACCAATTTACACCAGCTCAGCTAGCTAAGAAAGTGTCAAATATCCCAACTAGAAATGTCATTCTCTCATACATTTTGAAATCAAAACTTATCAAAAATAATAATAATGAAAAAATTACATCACAGTAGATTTCTAGTTTTTGAAAATCTAAACTTTTTAAAGAAGTTATAAAATGGGAAGGAAATGGGATACATGAGGGTTTTGTGTGAATTCTGAACTTTAATTTATTTAAAACAGACAAACATATACCTAGAACAGGTCTGACAGGGTAAATGCAAACTGTGATTTGTGGCCCATAATTATTAATTATTTGACTTTTATGTTAACCAATCACATTGTTTAAGTTTCCTTATGTTGCATTTTATACATTCTGAATAGATTTGTACAAATAGTAATAACCTGTTTCTTTAAATCAGTATGGGTATGTCTACACTTACAATTTAATTCAAATTAATGAGGATTAATTCAAATTAAATTAATGCATGACTACACTGGCTTTCATTAATTTGAACTAAGGAATTCCTTAGTTCAAATTAATGAAAGCTTACTTTTAAGTTCTAAAACCTTGTTAGTTCAAAATAACCCAAGGTAGCCGTGCTAATTTGAATTAACCATTAATTCAAATTAATGCTTTTTGACCTTCTTTCTCCCAGGGTGGCTTCCTCTTTCTACATAGTGGGTGAGGGCATGGCCCATCTTGGGAGCCATCTTGCCACACCTCCCATGGTTCCCTTCTCCCAATTTGAACTAGCAAGTCCTGTCCATGGACATGCTGGTTTGAATTTATTTTCCTAGTGTGGCCATGATAATTCAAATTAATTCATTTGAATTAAGTTAATTCAAACTAACCTTCTAAGTATAGGCGTAACCTATAAGACTTTGATAACTCATTGTTATGATAATATCCTGAAGATAATGTAGGGTTTTTAAATCCTAATAGAAATAAAATCTCCTCTTTAATGAGATATGTAGGCAAGAATTTCAAAAGTGATCAGGATTTAGAATGTTTCAGTTTTTGGAAGCAGGAGACATCTTACAAAGGGCTGATTTGCTGAAAGCGTGAAACATCCATTTTCTGAAAACTGGGCCCCTTAATAGACCTGTGGAGGTGCACTCAAAAACTGAGATTTTGAGAGGGTTAAGGGATCATGTCTTCCTTTGGACATATGTCCACAATTCTTGTTTGGCTTCATGAGAATTGTGTGTATATGCTGGAGGGCAAAGTTTGGCTCTAGCTTTAAATGACAGAATAGTTTTTCTCTTTTTTTCCTTTCAGCAGTATAGTAGAAGTTTATGTCTTTTTACAGAAATTAATTTATCAACTGTGTATCACTTACTGTATTAAAAACTTTTATCTGTTTTCATTACAAAATTGCAGAGCTTTATAAAATTTCTGTTTGCTTGACTTTTAGTAATATTCTGTGAGTTCATTATGTTTTATTCCGGTTTAGATGTTGGAAATATTTACCCAGGCAGAATAAAATGGACAAATCTTGCAAAGATTCCTGTGAGGTATTCCATTTCAACTCACTAGACCCAATCATGTGGGTATATGTTTGTAGGATCAAGCTTGTGACCTGGTCTACACAACAAACTTATGTCAGTATAACTACATCACGCATGTGTGGAAAATCCACACCCCTGAGCAACACAGTTTAAACGACCTCACTCATGGTATAGGTAGCACTGTGTTGATGGGAGGACTTCTGTCAACATAGCTACTGCCTCTCAGAGAGGCAGCTTATGTACAAGGACAAGGGAAGGTCTCCTGTCAGCATTAATAGTGTCTTTACTTAGCTCTACAGTGATGTTGTAAATGGAGACAAGTCCGTAAGTTAAATGTCCCCTAACTTGTGGGAACTCAAATTTATTTAATGGAATAGATTCCCATGAATACCATATTTTCTACTCCACAAAGTGATTTAGAAATGTTGTTTCAAAATTTAGTACTGGATCTATAATCTTTTAAAATATTTTATTTACTTTTCAATTTCAGAGATGTTAGGTTTAAAACTATGTCGGGGGGATTCAAAAATCTATTTGCGAATTTCCCATGGATCTGCTGAGCAGCACACTTGACCCCACTTTAAATACTTCTCTCTCGTCTGTTTAGATCTAGCTTGGGGTGGGGTAGGAGGTGGATTGTCCAGATCTGTACTGTTTTACCTGTTTAAGCCAATGATGTGTCTGGTATCTGGGGTTATAATTTATCTGTCTGGTCTTTTAATATGCATTGTTCCAGCTGGCAAACACAGACCATGCTCCTATCAATTTATGTGCATGCAAACGATTTGGAAATATCATCATTTAAAGTACCTTTATGTTTTTGTTTGAAAGACCAGGGTCACACAGTTCATCCAAAGATTGTTGCATAATTGATTATCCCAAGTAGTGCTTTCCAAAAGACAGATATGCAAGCCAAAGATCATGTAACTTCGCTGCTGAGCCATCCATCAAGTCAGGTTTACTGTGACCAAGAAGTTAGATTACAAACAAAAGGAACAGGGAATGCAATATTTTGTGGCATGTGAAGAATGTGACACATCTGATATGTGTGATGTGTTAACTAATCTGTACCATGCCACATGTTGTTGCCTGTTAGAGGAAATGGTTGCAGCAGCATGAGATAAACACAACTTAACTGGATCATTTTTGTTTCCCTGCACTGAAATTCATAACATATACATCTGAAATGTAATAGAAAATTAATATGCAAAAATCAATAACAGGATGTGACTGTAAATGGAAAAGGGATGTTTAAATGTTTCAGTGTTTAACATTACATATTCAGAATAAAAAACTATTCCTATAATCTGAATCATGGACATTGAGGCCCTCATTCAGGAAAGCACCTTTTTTCGGGGAAAGACTAACTACACGCCTACGTCCCGCTGAAGTTTAACAGGACATGCACAAATATGTAAATTTAAGCACATACTTAAAAAATTTCCTTAACAGGAATAAATTTAAACACATGCTTTAGTGCTTTCCTGAATCAGGGCATCATTGTCTAATGATGTTTTGATTACTTCCCCCATTTCACTTGTGGACAATGATTTGGTTAATAAATTTAAATGGGCATAGCTGTGGTCTGAACTAAATAACCAATTGCTTATGTTGTGATGGAATAGTTCTTAACGTGCTTTTGTAAGGCTTCTGTGACTACTATAATGACTATGGGACTGTCCCAGCTCATTACTGGCTCTACTCACATAGTTGGTCATATTTTTGATCTAGCTTTGGGATGGAATTGGAGGTCAGACAGTAAGAAGCTTTGCCTGTATCATGGGTCTGTCCTTATTTCACACAATACAAGTCCCTGTTAGGGACAGGGTTCTGTTTTGGTGATGTGTCCACAGAGGTTCATGGAATGGCAGCACTTTCAGAAGTTCCTGAGTAAAGACATCATTTATTTGACAGACTGCTCCATTAAGCTCTTGGTAGAATTTCAGTCACCTTTCTATCTTCAGCCGTTAGTTTTGTGCTCTCTGTCGGTTTCCTTTTCAAATCACTGAGATTTACAGATGAAACTGCAAAAGATGACACAGGAGGGAAATTAGCCAATAGCTGAAATCTCAAGCTGAAACTACTTGATTGTGTCATAAAACTGGGTCCTTCTGGAAAGGCAGTGCAGGAAGTAACAAAAAGGTTCTCTGACTCCGTCATAGGCCTGCAAATTCTCAGTCAGTGGATTTCTTGTTTGCTTTTGTAATTATTTTGTGTGAAAAATGTTTTCATCATTCCTCTACCTTCAACAATTTCCAAAAGGAATTTTATATTTGTAGAGCTTTGTCCCAGTGAGGAAGGCGTTTTTTTCATTTGCATTTCATTGTTATTTACATTTTAATTGCTTTATGAATGAAATCATTATTTGGGAAAATGAAAGACTATGCCCCTGTGGCTTGAAAAAGATACTGTATAGCTAGGTGCCTTTCCTTTATACAGTAGCTCCACCTGAGCACAAGCTGCCAATCATGATGGATTGTGGCAAATTGTGTGATGATATTGTGAAGTGAATAAGTGGGAACAAGAACAATACCAGCAAATGTTCTTCATTTAGAAGGCGAACTCACATCTGTGGGGGGTGAAAGGGTGTGCATCAACTCAATGTGTACCTTTGGTTCTCTGTCTCTCAGCTGTGTCTTTATACCAGTTTCAGTCCAGAAGTCTCCTAATCTTGAACCATGTCTTTCCTTAATCCAGAAGATGATTTAACTTTTCACACAGGCCACTGATTTCATCAAACGGATACTATGTAGTCAGTGAATAAATATGGATGACCTCCATCTTTTCTCTTTTGAAAATCTTCAGGGCTAGTTGAGCAATATTGTCAGTGACTCAACTGGTGGTGTTTTTTTTTAACCCTTTGAGCTTCAGCTGAAAGCAAAAAATGCTTAAATATTATTCCTGGATTGACTGATTTTTAGAAGGGATGCTCTGCTTTCCGCATGGCATCTTGATGGAAATTTTTCTAAGTTTTTGCTTGTCTTTGTGCTGCTGTCAATTAACTAAGGGCAGGAAGAAACCCTGGCAGTCATATTAATGAGGGATGTAGGAGTTAATAATACACATTGACCAAAGTCTGCAGCCAAGTGATCAGGAAAAGAGATAATTATGTAGGATCTATTTATAAGTATGAAAGTATGCCAGTCTGTGTATACTTCAGATCTGGGTCTAGTTCCACTGAATTTCAGGGCATTTTAAATATGGAATTTTAGTCTGGGCCCATTGCTAGTATTCCCACTGGGTGAGGGCTTAAGTAAACATGAAAGATTCTTGTTTCAGCTCACATATAATTTAGGTTCCAGAAACAGGTAATCTTTCAAGAGAGTCATTCAAAAGTAGCATCAATCATAATAAAAGCTTTTTTTTTAAATGCTGGTAGAAACTCTGTCATTATAAAATCAAAGTAAAATAAGATATTCAAAAGTAATGCTACCTAATCCAAATACTGTATGAAAGTTGAGCTCTGCTTAACCTAACCTTATGATATATACTAATTTAGAAAAAGGAATGAGACCTCATTTTCTAACATGTATTCTAAATTCAATTAAATCTAACAAACTTGCTGATAGTGTGCTTTTCATCTCCTCATGCACAGAGAACCAATGTATTTAACCGGTTTAATTGTTCAGCATAAAGCAATGATGGGTACCATACTAACAAAAATTAAATCAAATTCTGCTGGAGCATTTGAAAGGCATATCTGCAGTCAATAACATCTTTGTGAAGTGAATTTTGGATGTTTTCTAGCTTGCTTGCAAATAAAACCTTTAATTTCTCCTCAAGACAAAAGAATATAGCTTAATTATGGCTTTTTTTAGTAAAATGCAGTGCAAGTAGCTAGGATGCTGGTACAATTAAGAAATGTAGGAATAAGAAACCATTAAAGTAGAGTATTCATGAGGATTTACATTCAAATGGCCAAATACTGCATGTGAAACTAAAGCTGCAGATTCCACTGAAGACAATTTAGTAGGTATATTGCATTAAATAGGGTACATGAACGTCATGCAAAAGTATACCTGAATTCTGTTTGTGGTTGTTTTTGCACTGCCTGTTGAGTATAACAGAAATCCTTTGCATGTATGCATGAACAGAATTTGACACCTACATCTTGAATCTAGGAGGGAACTCTTCTGAGGTCTTGTCTGCACTAGCAAGGTGTGAAAAAACATACCTTTGAGCAACATAAATTTTGCCAGCATAAGCGCTTGTTGTGTGGACAGCACTATGTAGTGAGAGACCTCTCCCACCAACATAGCTATGGCTGCTCGTCTAGATGGTTTTATTGTGTCAGCAGGAGAGCTCTCTCCTGTCACCATAACATGGCTATCTAAGTGCTCTTCCAGTGACTCAGATATACCAATACCACTGTGCTGCTGTAAGTTTTAAGTGTACACTAGCCCTTAGTCATTTATTCCAGGTCCCGTCGCAAAAGCAGTTTCTCTTTTTATTGTCACCCTTCTGCCAAATGGTGGTGGCAGCAATAAGGGTCACTATTCAATATTTAAGCAAACCAACTGGGAGTCTGGTGGCATTTTTAAAGACTAACAAATGTATGTATTGTATGACCTTTCATGGGAGAAAATCCAAAGCAAAGTGACAAAGTGGAATTTTGCTCCCACGAAAGCTCATGTGACAAATTTGTTAGTCTTTAAAAGTGCCATAGGCCTCCTTGTTTGATTAGCTATTACATATCCCACATACATTAGTTTTCAGCTAAGCCAACAAGCCCTGTTTGAAGGCTGGACTTTTGATCCTCTTCTGGCGATCAGCCTTTGCGCTCCATAGTGTAAGACCTCATGTTTCTGCACTTTTTTTTTTAATTGTGTCAAATGGCATTGGGAACATAGAATGAGCATTATACCTTCTGACGACAGCTAATTTAATTAGATTTGATAAGGACTATTGTTTTTATTTTGGTAATTATTAATTAGAAGTAGAATATTTTGATGATTCTGGGCCAGGTATAAACAGATGTAGCTCCAGTGACCTGAGTTAAACCAGGTGTGGATCTAGCCTTTCATTGTGTGAAGAACATTCTCAGAGCTTGTTCTTACATTTTTTCAGCTATTTTATTAGGTCCCAAAATGGAAAATGTGCATCACTCAAGAGAAAAACAGAGACACAGATCAGCATATTGATTAAACTCTACTTCTGAGATTATGATTCCACACCCTCCATGTTACAGTTCACCAGCATTTTGTTGATTTGCCAGCAAAAACATACTAAAATGCCACAGTTCAATAAACAGCCAACTTCACTTAATTTCAAGCTTTTTAATTGACTGTCAGTTAATTACACAGTTGTAATCCATATCTTATTACAAATACAAAATGCTATAAACATGCATTTTAAACAGTACATTTTCCTAACTTGCAGCATTTCCTTTTTTTTTAAGAAGCCATTGCAATCAATTGTGATTATGGTAACAACCACAAAACATTTATTACTTAATGTCAGTTATTTAAATGTAAAGCTGAAAAAAAGAGAGAGAGAGAGAGAGAGAGAAACTGTGTAGTTGTCTATTATGCCAATAACAAAACTATAAGGATAGACAGTATTTGAGTGCTTTCGAAAGGCTAAATAACCAAAATCACAATAGGCCAGTGGTGTCATGCTATCACCTGTCTTGTGTCTCCTTCTTTCCTCTTCTTTACTGTTTTTAATTGTGGCTGTGGGAACACTCAGTTCAACGGGTGATTAATGAGTGTATGACTGATGCCCAAATGAAATTTATAAGCTGAATTGTGAAACATGTTTGAAATGTATGTAGTGTTCCACTCCTCATTTTAAACATCTATGTAAACATGCATGTAGTGTTGAAAATATCACCAACCACTCATTGCCTATTAAGATGCTGCAAGTAAATCATAGGCACAATTTTAAATGGAAAAGCTATACTGTACATGCTTCTGGCCTTTGACTGATTTAAAAATGCCAGTCTATCATAGGTAAAATTAGGTGATGCCTCCCTGTCCATTTTAATTGACTGGGTAAAGAACTGAACATTCTCCTATGTAGTATTTCAGCACAATATGTGTTTCTGGACAATTTATATTAATTTTATTTTCCATATTTATAGAACTGAATGTGAGTTCATCATTCAGGAGCTTATAAAATCTTCCAGATGGGATGCTGAACTCACATCTGTTGCAATAGATGTGGACAATAAATTATTTTGAATTGTTTATAAATAATTATTGGGGTGAAATAGTATGCTATTATGAAGCTCTACAATGTAACACTTCATAAAAGATCAGGTTGTAAAGCATTCCAGTAGCATTAATATTCTCAACATTTTTGTTTCTGAAGGTGGAATATTTTTTGACATGCTATAACTAAAATGCGGTCTACCCAATTAAAGCCATTGTTAAATTTAAACAGATTCACCTGCTGTGACCAAACATCCAGACTCAGGCCAAAGTGAATTAAAACAATATAAACCCCTAAGAATGTTGGACTATATCAAAAACAAGAGGAGCCAGTTTCCTGGCTATGGCAAAGAGCGGCTTGGTGCAGGGAAGTCACAGAGTTGGCTGCAGCTTCTTGATTCTCTGCCTGGTTTCCACTCAGCCTAGGCATGCATTAGAGTCATTTACTGGTTGCTCTCATCTACACTCGCTGGTAACTGCATCCAAGGGAATAACCATAACACCATGCCCTTTGCCCTAGCCCTCCCCTACACTGAGGCTGCAGAAAGAAGTAGTGTAGGAGCCGGTGGAACCTGCTTTACTCCTGTTAGGTAGAAGCAGGAAGTTTCTGCTCCCTTTGGCCTGTATCAGTCCGGCCCTGTGAGTCCAACAACTCTAGCAGCTTCACCAGGTGTTGCTCAGATGTGACCATGCGACAGGTGGGAAGTTGAAACTTCCACTGTGAAAGAAATGTGAATTAGTTTAATATACAATTTCATGGTGTTTGTTTTTTCCTAAACTACATTTATGGGTTTCTTCATTTAATCTCATACAGAAGAAATGAGCTTGTTCTGCCTTGAATTAATAGAAAAACAATTTTATGTCACTAGGGCAAAGGTAGCCCACATTCCTATTAACATGCCATCTAGTAAGCGCAAATGCTTGGCACAATGGTAGCGCTGGGGCCGCCTCCATTGACCTCAGTGTGTTAACTTCTTCAGTGGACACAGATCTGCGTGCACAGCTGAGCTCAGCTCTGCACCAGCAGCTCCAATCAGGATTTAACTATATTAGTTTTTTTTCCCTCTTCTTCATTTGCCTCAACTTGACTGCAGTTCCCTCAAATCTAATAGACTAACCAGTAACTGCCTTCCAGTTTATATTACAGCTTCTTTGAAACATAGATCTGACAGTTTCAGCATTCGAATACCAGAAACTTACAGAAGCATAGCTATTTCTCCTGCTGGTTGAGTGATAATTGTTTTTCTGCTCATTTACATTCAAAAGTAATTAAACTACACAAAGAAACTATGTACTATAGTCTTGGTGCAGTGTGCACTGTTTGGAGGTTATGTGGAGATTCTGTGAAAATATTATAGTGGGAGCTGTAGTTCATTTATATTGTCAATTCCCAAAAATTTGCAGAAATGCAACCTTGAAAGAATTAGGTCACCACACAAAATGTGGCCTAAGGGTTTCTTCTTTCCGTTTTCCCCAGTGGAGTTCTGAAACTGATGCAATAAAAACTGTTCTACATCAATAATTTCTAGATTTTTCTTTCCTGAAAATTTTCTTTGGCTCATGGAAATAAACAAAGTTTTTAGTTCAATAGGGAAATTCCTTTACTTCCATTCTAGAGCTGTTTACATAACTGTAGTGATAGTTCAGCGCACATACACATCTATTCTAAGCATTAGCAATGTTCTGGTTTTGTTACTAGCATCATCTGATTCTTTGTCACATTATGTCAGTTAAACCCAGATATTTGACTAGTGTAGACCTTGCTTTGCTACTGGAGAGTTATAATCACAATCTACATACATTGAAATAAGAAACTAAAGAGTCTAGTGGCAGTTTTAAAGACTAACAAATTTATTCATCACATGAGCTTACATGGGAGAAAATCCAACTTCATCAGCCCCTTAAACTTCAAGCATCTGACAAAATGGGATTTTTCTCCCACAAAAGCTCATACAATAAATAAATTTGTTAGTCTTTGAGTGCCACCAGACTCCTCCTCTGTTTTGCTGAACTAGACTAACATGGCTGCCCCTTTGGAGCATATAAAATAAGTTTAACAGCTGATTTCCACACCTTACAGACAAAACAAGGGCAAGTGAAAAGCTGATGTCCCAAACAGAGCTACTTATCACTCAGTTTTACTTCTTGCCAGACGCCGTGCAGTGCTCCATGGTCAAAAATGTGCATTTTCCAGTTATGACAATAGCCATCCAAGATACTGTAAAAGAGGAAAGAATAAGGGTGTGGTCATTCCTCATGATTCTAATGAGAAGCTGAAGACAGTATTGGGGGAAGGAGCTTAAATTCCCCTCTCATTCACACATGCGCAAACCACTGACTTCTGTGGAGATGTATCAATATAACTGACAGTGGTATTTGGCCCTATGTTTCCTGATATCATGTTTGTGATTACCTTAAACAGCTATTTAATTAAGATATGATTAGCAATAAGATAAAAACACTCTGGCTCTGATTTTGCAGCCTCTTACATATGTGTGTAAGAGGTTACAGAATCAGGAAGTATGTCTCGTTTTTTGGTGATAACTAGTTCTTTTTGTGTAGGGATCTATATTATATTGAGCAACTTTGATTTGTTTTTGTAAAGCTAAGTTTGCTGAGCTTTCTGGGGCTACTAACCACAGTTAAATGTTCTTTCTTTCCCTACTACTCCCCCCCTTCATGCTCTCCCCCTTTCTGCCTCCTCATTGAGAGAACTTCTTTTAGCTCATTACAAACTGAGGATGTTAAAGACAATGGGAAACGCTGGGTTACATTTGTTGTTCATTTTCCTTCATGGTCACTCTACTTTTTCTTTTTATTTATTCTGAAGGGTCTTGTTATAATACGTTTACTTACAGCGGAAGCTCTTCGGAACAGGGATCCTCTTTTTGTTAGCTGTACAGATAGCTGGGGCCTTAAATGTTACTCCACTACAAACAAATTAGAAGAACCATAAGAAGTTCTGCAGAAGCTTTGTCCTGTTTAGGTTGCTGATTTTTGTATAGAAATAAAAACAGTTGTGAATAAATTGAAATAGAACCACCACACTGTGGGCAGATAATTTAAGCCAAAACATTTCATATTTGGGGAGCTAAAGATAGACAGCTATATTTAGAAAAACTAAGCAATCAGCCTTATTTGCAGAGGTGCTGAGCATTTGCAGCTTTCATTTGGTGAGTCATGGGGGCCCGGAAACTTGATATCAGCCCACTTATTTAACTATCTACAAATGTATTTGGGGATTAATTTTGAGCATCCAGGTTTGAAAATTTGGAGTTAAAGTCACAACAGAACTAAAAGGTTTCTCTTCCAGCTGCTTCATTAACTTTGACTCTGTATATTTAAAAATGGGTGGAAATGTTTAATTTTGCCAACATCTCTTTTCTGGTTTGTTGAATTTTTTTTTTTTTTGGATGGGGGGAGGATGTTTGTTTGTTTTGTTTTTACTATTTGTTTTTGTTTCTGGTCACATGCACAATGTACTAGTTGCTGTACACACACGAAAGAAGGCATGACCCTTCTCTCCCGGGGGGGGGGGCCCCCGAGAACTTACATGCTAAAAAAAGAATAGGGATGTGAGGTAGAGAGGAACACCAAATACATAAGAAGGCATTTAGCCATGGCCTCATAATTGAAGTTTTTAATACAGCTTTCCTTATAAAGTAAAGCTTTATAGATAATCTCAAATTGGTTGTTTTAGGCATCATGTTAAATGTAAGGCTTCAGAAGCAATTGAAATAATAGAAGGGTATCATTTTTAAATTCATAAATTGCTCAAGCAAAGTCCTGGATTTGCAGCACTAGAAAATAAAGCTTTAGATTTAGCCACAAAACAGGCAGCAGCAGTGAAAATGTCCCTAAACTGCTTTTTAGTGTACATTGGCCCTGTTTTGGAAGGACTCATCTCATTCCTTGGCCTCAGTGAGACTATGACCCAGTGAGCCAGCAAGATTTTGCTCATGGCCCATGAATGTTTCTCTGTCCCACGGGTACAAAGGCTAAACTGCAATGCTTGTAAACAAATCAAATGTTTTTAGTGGCCGCACAGTACATATTTTAATTTACACTATGTGCCTATCAAAAGTTACAGGCACATGTAAAATAAAACTAAACCACATTTTGCAAGACAAAGTGAAACGATGCAGTGTTTACTGATTACCCTCGGCCCACAAACACAGTTGCCAAGTTTAGTAGAGCTCCTTGACTCTCATTTTTCTAATTAGAATCAGAATGGAAACTTAGTTCCAGATATATATGATTCGCATTGTTCGTGTGTGTATGTGTGAGTCAGAACCTTCAAGACGTACATAATAACGGAGCTAAATAACCACATGACCATATGACTACATCTTTTGGCTTCCCTTTTCCCTATTTTCCCCTATTGTTTGTTGCTTGCCACTTCCTTTATCATGTCTACATATATACTGTAAACTCTTTGCTACAAGGACGGTCTGTTTTATTTATCAGTAAACCAGCTAGCACACTGGATGTTTTATATTTAATAATTACTGTGCATGAAGTATCCTCCATATATCAGCATTCAGTGACAGCCTTTTGGTGATGTATGGAGACTTATTTGCAGTTGCTCATAATGTTAATGGGAATTGAGAGGTGCTAGTATAGTTTTACCCTTCCTCTTTAAAATACCTTTCAAAGATTTTCCTTTGAAGGCCTCCATTCTACACCAGCAGCTGTGGCCCACTATTCCACAGAAGCTCAACACTGTTTTCTGAAGAAGTGCTTTCTCTAAATCATGCCAGAGCAACTGTTTCCAAGGGTACCAATTCAGGATGGCATCAGCAGAATTGGGACAGAAGCCTTTAAGCACAAGGCTGTCCTTATCATAAAACAAATTATAAGGTTAAACAGCAATCTGTGCTCTACTGGAGAGCGACAGAAGGGGCTTTCCGTGAGGTGTTTCTTTTCTGTGTCTTCCCAGGCAGTTGTGTGTCCACAACGTGAAGCAGTGAAGAATTAAGTATTTTGGGAAAGTGTATGAAGATCTTTCTTTTACAAGCTCTTCCACTTAGATGCTTTTCATTTTCTTCTGCCAAGACATCTTTTAAACTAAACTGTGATACCACACATTTACAATAACTTAACTCTTTATGGAATGACTATTTCCTTGTTTCTTGTGTAAAACTAAATATAATCCAAGTGTACGTATGTTCAAAAGCATTAGTGTGCAAGGGGGCATGCTCTTAGTCACCAAAGAAGATTTTCCTGACAGCATTTTACTTCATTCTTCATTATACCATACGAAACACTAACCTGACAAATATTCAAACAGACTGTGCACTGCAGTGCTGGTTAGCTGTTTTCCTGGCTGCTTGTAACAAATCTCTAGACTAGTCAAGGCTGAACTGGAGCATTCAGCCATACTGTAGCTCTCCCTTTCTCATGTGTGCCTCACCTGTGCACATAGGTATAAATTAACAATCATCTTCAATCAACAGATTCAGGATTCTCTGAGAATCAGAGGTGGCAGGACTAGAAGTTAAGGACAATGAAACAGAAGTTAAAACTGTAAAGTCAATTGTAGAAATATTTACAGAAAATATAAAGTGATTGTACTGTGCCCTGTTACATGTGGATGTACTGAGGGTTGCTTAGAGAGCCTCTGCCCTCATTGCCCAAGGCTCTAGCACAGCAGCATATCAAGATACATGACTAGAACTAAGCAGAGCCTGAAGTCGGGGACCTGTCCCCATACTCCCAAGGAGACATGAACCCCAGCTGTTACCTTGTGAAGCACATGCTAGTAGGAAGTGCATATTGCTCCTTTTTATAGTCTGGCAGTATATAGCTGACCAAACTCTCCGCATCATCCTCTCCAAGTCATTCTGCCCTGTTTCTGGAGGATGGCTCTGACAGCCAACAGGCAGCTGATATTTCTTCCCTTCCTGCCTTCCCAAAACATTTGCATAAGGTAAGAACAAATGTTAAAATGAGAAGCAAAGTTCAGTTCCAGATCTGATTTTTCCAAAGCTTGGGGCTGCTCAGATCCAGTTTGATTTCAACTCAATTGCTAGACAAGAGTATATGGAATAACTATATTAAATGGAAGTGTGCCAGGAATACCGTGCTTCTAAATCAGTGGATCAGGTTGTGCTTGCTTTTACAACCATGCAGCTCCTTAGACTTCAGTAAGATATTATATATCTAAAGGAGGACAGAATTTGTCTCCTTATATGTCATATATGCCCCATTTAAAAGAAGACCAGTAAAGTTTTTCTTTGTAAATTACCTTAATTGGATGTGGAAATCAAATATAACTAAAGGGAACTATGGGCTTGTAACTATTCCAGATCTACAAATCTAAAAACAGATCTAAAAACAGCTGGATCTACAAATTTAAAACCTGGATGTCTTGTAATATACTTGCCAACAATAGAATATCCTAGAAACAGCAAAGCAGAAACTCCATTCTTTATTCCATCTCCTTTAAGTATACTCTACTATTGCTTTTTACAAGAAAGGGAGGAGATAATGAATTAAGATTTTTTGAAGTCTTTATCTTAAAATAATGAGCAAGAAGAATAATACTATTATTAACAAAATAAATAAGAAAATTACACTTGCTTACACGAGAACATTTTCCCTCCTTAAACATCAGAAAGTGTATTACCAGTACCTTAATTTCTCAGAAGAAAATTTTAGTAATTTCTGATTATATGGGTTTTATGTAAGCCAGTTTTATTTATTTATTTATTAAATTACACACAGTTGTATTAGCATATTGAAGACGTTATGTTTTAATAATAATATGCTGGAGTCCCTATAGAAAAAATTGAGGAGCACAGTTTTAAAAATCACGTTGTACAAAGTATCATACCATCACAAAAATGGCAAAATAAGAAGCAATTTTATATTGAGTAGCAAAGGAAATAATCACATAAAGGCCTGCATGATGTTGCAACATTGTGTGTCTAATTCTGCTGTCTTTGGTCCTAATGCCTGATGTACGGGGTGGGAACAATCTCTTGATAAATGCATGAGGGGACAAAGGGATGGAATCCTATATAAGGCCCACATTTGCCTCCCTAGCTTTGTACAAAATTCCTGATGTTTTCAGTGGTAGCGCTGTTGTCCCTTGTGGTTATTATATGGTTGGCCCAGATCTACATAGTTAGGACCTAGAGACAATATGGAACATGTAATTTGGTCTTCTCCACAGAATCACATCCTAGCCCTGCTTTTAAAGGTTCATTTCTAGTGGCATCACCAACAACCACAATCTAGTTCTCAGTTTTTCAAACTCAACAGAGAAGTTCTTACTGGCAGACCCAAAGTGACAGACAGTTCAGGAATTGGCACTACCATCACAGGTCACTTATCTTAGCTCCCGCAGCAACTCTGACTAGCAGGTGGTTAGCTGGAGTGGATTTCCTTCAGATTATGATAGTAGCAACCATTGATAATAACTATTCACCATGGAGTATAAGCACATCACTATTTCACTAGATCATATATCAATTTCTTATGAACTCAGGGACTGACCCTTTTTTTGCACCTATAGCTTTTCTGCTAGAGGAGAGGTTCAGAGACGTGAAGATGATAATATTGAAACCTTAAGGATTGGTCCCATCATTTTTAGGGCTGCTGTGTCTCAAGCATTCCAACATATACATGCAATAGTTTTGGGAAAATTTTCTATCCTAGCTATATTGTATGAGGTGGTTTCTTGGCAGATCCAATCGCTGTATATACACTATGAATTTTGCCAGTGTCATGGGATATAAATTTAATATAACCAAGATTTATCACTACCCATTTTGTCTGTTGGGGCATGTTCTCCATATTATCTCTCTCTGCAAGTAACATTGTTAGGGGGTAATAAATCAGAAGTAACTGGGGTGGGGCAGCTTGAAATACAGTTTCTTATAACTGTAGACAAAACATGCTGTTCTGGATAAGGTATATGTGTGATGCCCATTTGATTACAGCTGGTAAAAGGTTTCAGAATCTACAGTACAAAAATAGTGCATCTGTAGCGGCAATATTCTCAGAAAATGCCAATGACAAATGAATAACATTCCTCCGTCTTTCAGCTGCATCACATCTTCCATTGTAAATAAAGACTGCAACATTCTGATGTCAGTTTATTGTAAAGTTGGCTTCCTACCAACAATTTAAAACATATACATCATTTTGTTTGAAAAGCTGCCACCAATTCAAATGGAAGCTTCCTCAGCTGAAAAATGCATGTTCACTAACTAGTTTTTGGTGAGCATTCTGTTATTGTGCCTCTCATTCTGTTGTTCATAAAAAGAATGAAAATTCAATCCCGGGTAAGGTCACATACTTCTAATCTTCATGTACATTTGGTTCAGGTAAGAAAAATTAAAAGGAAACTGTACACAACTGACAAAGTTTGCCTACTTCTGTTTAAAAGAAATACCAGTGTAAAGAATGAAATATTTTTCCACAGAGGTCAGAGTTAAGGTTATTGCTGCAGATTTGTAAAAAGCTCATATTGCAACTGTGTGCTCTGTATATCTAGCTTGAAGCTAAATAACCAGATGTACTGTTGCCAGTCCTTTAACCTTCAAAGGCACAAGTGGTCAATCCTAGTTCTGTACATGCTCAAAATGTGTCTTGGAAAATCTGTGCTTCTGTCCCTAGCTGTGTCCTTCCCTTTATTCAAACACCCTTATCTGTCCTAAAGTATCCATTCAGGTCCACTTCTTTAGGGAACAGTGAAAAAGGAATAAACTGGCAACTTTAGGCACTTGGAGCAGTTTCTTCATTTTTGTCACAGTACCTCTGACTAGTACTTAAGGAACACTTTATTCCTTTGTTATCATATTTATCATACTGTTATACTATAATGGCAATACTGGGCCCACTTACCCATCAGTGAAGATCCAAATCTCTCATTGATATCAGAGGCTTTTGATCGTGCACATTATGCAGGATTGGGCCCTTGACTGTTAGATTTGTTTTAGTAAAAGAAAAGTTCAAAGAGGATTAAATATGTTCCATAGCAGATGATGACAAGCATACTAATATATCCAAGAATCTATTAATACTAACTCACAGATTACTGAATGTTACACTCTTACAGTCCTGACCCTTCTGCAATAGCTTTTTGAATACATGACCAAAAGCTTTCCTAAGGGAAAAGGAGCAGTCTTATGAGGCATCTTTTTGTAAAGTATGAACTAATATGTTTTTATAAGTATGAATTACTGTGTGATTGCTTTACAGTAAAATTGATGATCCGTAAAATATTTTGGACTTTCTGCTTTGTCATCTTCATCATCTATAAAACAAATGCTTATTCCAGGACTAATTTTGTTTATACATTGTTTTAATGAATTTTGCATTAATTGAGCTCCATTTGGAACAGAAGTTAGCATCAAATAATATGCAAATGTATTTTCAGCTCACGGCTAGCAAATCCACTCACAAATTGCACACACAAACATTTTTCCTGCAAACAAAAGATACTTTGTACAAGCTCAGTTATATCCAAAATAATTGGGAAAACATCTGATCTGCACAAGTGACGCAACCTTTTTTGCACTTTAAACATGATTTGTAACCTCTTTTATTATTTTGCAACAGTAAACAGTGCATCAAGGCCACTGAGGTTTCTGTTTCATGATTTTGTCCCCTGTAGTGCATGTTATTTATCTAAGATTATTTAACACTGCTTTGTTATGATATTGATTGCTAATACAAACATGGGCAGACTTCAAAGTTAAAGTTTGTTAGAGAAATGTAAGTACTTACAAAGATAAATAATTTTAGAAAGATCTTTCCCCTCTTATTGCTTGAATATGCTTGCTACTACCATTTGTCAGAAAATCTGTGATTTGGTTTTCATTTTACTATCTCAATAAAAAAAAGGCTGAATTTAGAATGGATTGCATCTGATGTTGTTAATGTTTCCTGGAAATGGAAAACTGTGATAACAGCTGTTATCTTGGCTCATTTTCAAGGTTTTTTTTTTACAGCAGCAATTTACAAGTAGTTAAAACTATTTCCAAAAGGCTTGCATCATTACTAAAAACATCCTAAGCCAGTCAAATGTTTCCTTTCCAATCAGATCACTTCTTCCATGCTTTCACCAAGTTGTTGACTATCAGAATTGTATTTAAAGAAAAAATAACTGTATTCTAAAAATAAATATTAATTTATTAAGTAAACTACAATCTAGCCATGTATGGAAGACAATACAAAATACAGATTCCTGCTGTTGTTAAAGTAAGAAAACTGTGGTAAGAATTAGAAGGGTGTCAGCAGATACAAAACCTAAAGAATGCTCACTAAATAATTCAGACTTAAAAGAAAGATTGTGTTAAAATACCTTTTACCAAACCTAAGACGAATAGAAAACACTTCCTTGGGTGTGGGTGGTTTTGATTTTCAATGGTTGATTGATTAATTTGTTGTTGTTTAATTCCAAACATATCTGGTTTTCCCCTTGGATTTAAAATGCCCAAGCAGTTACAGTGTTTGGTACTAAACACTATAGCATTATAAAAGATAAATGATCAGCCTCAGTGATAAAAATATATTAGGCAATCATGGCCTAGTCTGCTCTGCTGTGCTATGTTGATGAGAGATACTCAGTCTATAGCCAGGTCTATACTGAAAAATCCACTTCTCCAACAAGAGTAACACTGCTTTGAACAGAGACCATTTCCCATTGATGCAGGCAAGTGAAGACACCGTGGTAAGTGGAAGTAAGTAATATAACAGGAGATATGCATTCTGCGGCACGTAGATTGCATATTTCCCGTTGATTTAACATCATAGGATATGTCCACACATATCTTTTAAATTGAAATAACACTGGTTATTTCGATTTAAAAAAGATTAGGTCCACATGACTTTTTTTGTTTTGAAATGACAAGCTCCATCATTTTGAAACAAGAGACGTTATTTCGAAATAGCTTAAACCTACTTTAATTCGAATCATCTGTTATTTCAAAATGGTTATTTTGAATGTGTTATTTCGAAATAACAATTATATTTCAAAATAACGCTTTTGCCCTTCTCCTTCCCAGGGTGCCTTCGTTTTTGTATATTGGGTGGAACGTGGCCCAGTGAGGGCGCCATGTTGCCACACCTCCCATGCTGCCCCTCTCCTGATTCGAAATAGCAAGTTCTGTGTCTGGACTTGCTATTTCGATCTGAAGTTTTTTTTCTTATTTCGATTTAAGTTAATTCGAATTAAGGATTTTATTCTGAATTAACTTGTTTCGATTTAACTTAGACTTACTTCCTTTCACTTACCACAGCGTCTTCACTTGCCTGCACTGACAGGAAATGCTCTCTGTTTGATGCAGCGTTAGTCTTGCTCAAGGGGTGTACTTACTGTGTCAAAGGGAGCGTGCTTCCGGGATCAACTGAGTGGGTCTATACTGTCCTTTCAATTGATCCCACTGTGTTGATCCACAGGGATCTACACAAACTCTTCTGTGTAGATATGACCCAAGTTTTGCCTTTGGATATTAAACTATGGCTACTGGTGACGTCAGAGGGAGTTCTGTGCATATTTGAGGGCAGAATTTGGCCCCATAGCTTTGTGAAATACTTTCAGCTTGAATAATTAAAGGTGATTTGAACACAAGTAAAGCTGCACTTTAAAAAAAAATTAATATGTTGGTGTTCTTTTCATGGTCTCATCAAAGTAATAATAAATCATTACTTTTTTTTAACCTTTACAGCTAAAATTCGTGCCTAATTATTTGATATACGCAGTAGCTTTCAAAAACACTCATGGAGTAGAGACTATTGTCAGTTTGTTACAGGAATTGTTTATTTCTCACATGCATGAATATAGATAATACTTCTTGATATGAGGTTTCTAAGGCATATTAAGTGGTCTGCATTTAGCTACACAATGATGATTTAAAACAGTCCAGGCTACAAAAGTCTTTTGAAGCAAAAGACTATTTTAGAGTTGTACCTCTTCATCACATTTCAGATGGCAATGAAGATTAATGCCAACTGGGAAAGATAAATACAGTTTGGAAGAGGGTTCAAAATTCACTTCCTTCTGTCTCTCAGTTTCTCCAGATGAAAAAAGGGAAAAATATTTACCCTCCATAGTAAAGTGCCTTGAGCTCTATGGATGAAAAGCATTATATAAGATATTTGGACTCAGCATAACCCAGGATAAAAATTTTAAATCATTTTTTAAAAAATGGTGCCTTAGAAATGAAATAGTTGAACGGTCTTTGACACAACAGACTCATGTCTTTGTTATAAAAGTGTTTAAACCGGGCGTAAAAGGCCTACTTCAAAATCTCTTCCAATATCTTTTTGAATCTCATTCTTTTCATCAAGACCTGAGCAAATCTGAAAAATTCAAAATCTTGGGAAGTTCTAATATTGCAAATGCTATGCCTTTTCTACATTTAGGGTTGTACAACTGTTCCAATATTAATTTATTTCTTCCGTGAAGTAGGATCTTGGAAACAGTAATTGTCAAGGGCAAGCTTTAGTAGCTTTGAGTTACAAAGAGGTGCTTGAGTGCATCTAGTAGATTAAAACAGCTTGGATAGACCAGATCTGCGTCAATGAGAGAGCTGATAAAATGAAAGGATGTTAGTACACATTAAGATTCTAAAGAACTTCCAGAGATCAGAATAGAGTAGATTGAATATTGCAAATCAGTTCCCCTCAGGACATGGTAACTGCTATTGTATACTCAATCCCAAACATTTTGGGAGAGATTTTGCTTTTCCTTCTTCAATCTTTTGTGATTTTAATATTTATATTTGTAAATATAATTCTCTGAAACTTAAAAATGAACAGAAATTAAACAAACTTGAAAACAAGTAATACTAAAATCCCTTTAATATCCTAGATCACAAAAAGAAACATGTCTAGATGCAAATCTCAAACACATTTTAAAGCAAACTGCACATCTGCCTTCACACCCCTCCCTAGACCTGCACTGAGGCCCAGAAATGTTTTGCCTGCTACAGAACATAGCGTCACAAACACTTAGAGCAGCATAAAGAACACCATGCCTACACAGCTTTGTGCTAGCGATTTCATCAACCGAAACAGGTCTTGACATGTAGAAAGTCTTTCATTTCACCTTTGAGTGTCATAAAAACTGTTGTGCTGAACTTAGGAAGGAGAGAACCTAATTTTTTGATCCAGAAAAGAAATAAAAAATATTTTCTCACTTCCATTTTCTAGCGCTGAAACCTTATTAGTTCTTTAATATGCATATTCTATACAAGTAATGACATTTGCTCTTAGACAGAAGTTCTTGATGCACAGTGAATCTGCCAAACATTTCACTTTGAAAACACAATATGATAAATGTGCTTTCTAACATTTCCTTCTTGTTGATTAATCCACTGTTGCAAAGGACAGGTTCAAACAAAGGCTGAATCAGTTCCATGTCCACACATGGCATTTGCAGCATTTTTGTGGCTGATAACATGAGTTCCATACACAGGCTAACAGTGAAATAAAGTTAAACCAGAGAAGGGTGTTCTGAGACTGCTATCCAAGTACTCATCATTACTATGATTAGATAGTTAGCCTTAGGTGTGCTGAGGAAATCAGTCTGACTCATCCATCTAGTGCTGACAAGTGCTGGGGCTGTCATTGTCCTGTTAGGTTAATCATTCATTTGTTTGTCTGGAAGATTTGTAAATTCATATAGTCATGTAGGATGGCGATTGTAGTATTTCATAGGTAACTTCAATGCTGCAATAGAATTGTCATATAGCTTCCTTTTAAAATTAGAGTGGACAATGGCTGTCTTGAGGATATAAAACTTGCACAGGTGGGGTGCTGTCTGATGAAAATTGTTTGGAATAATAGTCTGCACATTACTTGACTCATCCTATGCATACTAGTTCCCTTATCGTTGCCTGACTTTTTCCAGTACCTTTTAATCAAACCTCCAAGTCATCATTTACTGTAGGCAACAGGGCCAGAACTAGAAATTTTGGTACCTGGGGCAAGCAGCCCCAAAGGTGCCCTCCCCTGACCCAGGGCCCAATCCAAACAGGGTCTGATCTGGCCCTGGACCTGATCCAGTGGTGATGCAGAGCTGGATCTGGATCCGGCCCCTGCCGCTGTCAGCCAGTGGCACGGAGCCGAAGCCGTCCCCTGCCGCCAGTGGCGGATCAGGGACTGCAGGGCCCCTGGGCCTCTCCACCAGTACCCTCCCCCATTGGAGGGCCTCCTGCCCCAGCAGTGGGCCAGTGCTGGGGCGGCAGCTGGGGCCAAGACCAGCCATGGTGTGGCTGGTTGGTCCTGGGGGGGAGGCAGGGCTGAGTGCATTGTGTGGTGTGGCTCCCAATGTGGCTTTGGGCCACGCCAGAGCTGTACCACTCCTGTGGCAGTCAGCTAGACAAGCACCCTCCTGTCTGCCCCCAGGGGCAGAGTGGCTGGCCCAGGGGCAGGGCGAGACTGGGAGAGCTGGCCTGTGGGACTCACCCTGTCCCTGGGGACAGACTGGGGCAGGAGCTCAGAGGCCAATTAGTTCCCCTCCAGTGCTGGGAGCAGGGCAGAAAGGCCACAGGTCTGGCGGCGCCCAGGGCTTTGCCCGTCACCCCATCCTAGTTATGGCCCTGGTAGAAAATATTTTACAAATCTTACCCCAGCATTAAATGCTTCTACACAGTCTTCTGCATAGGCTACAGCTGGGAAACCTGTCCTGGCTTCACCACAACTGTAGAGCATAGTCATCCGCATAAACACAGTACAGCTCTCCACTTCATAATACGTCACTGTTCGTTCAATATTATGGGATTTTGAATGGATTTTTTTTAAACAGAAACAAGAAAACTGTTTAAGATGATGACCAGCATGCTGGTGGAATTAAAAATCACAGATAATAGATTTTAGCAAATGATTAGAGAATCAGGAATTCCTTTACTTATCTGCCAAAACTTAAGGTCAGAGTTCAGGGCTTCCCATATTGAAGCTGATGTAATCACAAATGCCTTCAAGGGCCGTCAGGGATGTTGGCAATGCAGTTCTCTTCACAGATAAAGTGCTCCCATCAATCTGAGGCATTTGCTGTAAGATAAAAGCATATTTAATCAAAACACCATCTGATTTGTAATGTTTTCTTTTCCTTTCTTTCTTGCCATTACTGCTTGACAGGATAGTTTTAATTTACACAAAATACCTAATTCAATACCAGGTTGCTCTCTTCTACACAATGATGTAGTCCATTATTTCTACCATCATAGCTAGTTCCATAGTAGTGAGCATTGATGTCACAAACATATCCTGAAATCACTAAAATAATGAGATGCAAAGAAGTGATTTTTTTTAACATGGAGTCATCATCATATATTTCAGCTGAAAACAGTTTACATACCATATTTTTAAATGCAATTTTCAAATAAATAAATAAATCATAAGAGTTGACAAGGGTTTTGATAAAAATGTTGTCTATAACAATAGCAGTTCTCCAGCATCAAAATTATACCATAAGGACGATTTTTCACGTAATCCTTGTTCAGATGATCTCTGCATATACAAAAGGCTGCAAAACTTTTAACAGCTTCTCTCTGTAAAACAGCAGAAATCCAAAATCCACATCTAGCTTGAGGAGTTATTTAGGCCCAAATCTAGAAAAATACTTCAGCAGGGTGCTTACACTGAAACTTGTGAGCATTCCCATTGAATAAGTGTGCTTAAAACTAAGCATGTGGCTAAGTGCTTTGCTAGATTGGGTCCCTGTACAGTTGACTCTAAATAGCAGGTGCTGCAGATAAATAAGCAGCAAAACCCACCCTTTAAATGTGTCTTAGACCTGACCTAAAACGAACCATTATCTCTAGCAGTAAGAAGCTGTTTCAGTGTCCTTGATAATTCTGTTCTTGGCCTGTCTGCTAAGACTGTCAACAAAATGGCCAGATAGTATTATTTGAGATGTTGAATTTTATGATTGTAGAGACTTGTCCACTAATAAGGAATGAGGCCACCAGCCAATTTCACATGGACCACAAAGCAGCTGTCAGATAATAGCCACTCCCAGTCACAATGTGTCCTTACTGGTCTACAGCCCACTGATAATTCCCTAAGCCATTTACTGCCACTGCCAAATTTGTTTTGCTTTGTGTATTAGAGAATGTTCATGCTGAGAGAGTCACATCTTCAGAGATTTCAAAGTGCTGTTTTGGGGCAAATCACAGTACATTTTTCCCCCTTTAAATCTCTCAAAATTTCTGGGAGCAGAAATCTTTATCACTGTTCTGCATTTTTTAAATTTTTGTGCAGAAATTTCCACTGAGATCTTTACATTAGCTTATATGCCATTTATGCACAAATACACATTACAGCCAGTCCTCAATCTGGTCCATGTTAAAGAGGGCTGCAACAAATTGTTGTTCTGTCTAAGGGCTAGAATCATTTGTCCTCTTGACATTGACTTAATTTAACACATTTTTCAGGGAGCAGAAGTTGATTAAGTGGTGCGTTATGCTCCAAATATATCTCTTAGGCTAAGTGACACCCCCCTCTCTGAGCTCCACTATCTGAAACACTGTAGGCATGTGGCTCTGGTGTTTAGTATGGAACAATCCCAAGAAAGCATCCACTGAGGATTTCATACCACAGCAGATCAAGCTTAAGTCACTATTCAGAGATAAGCATTTATATACCTGGCAGTTGAATTTTGTCCTAAATAAGCAACACTATGATATGAAGCAATAATGGTCCTGAGTTGTTATTGGCTATTTACAAGAATCTCCAGAGGCAAAGTGTTTTGGTTTGGTTTGGTTTGGGTTGGGTTTTTTTTGTATTTTTAAATCCAGCAGAGCATGTAGATATTAAGATAATTGGCACATTACAAGTCTATTTAGGCCTGACAACTTCAATGGGAGCAAGATGGATGGATGACTGGATAGATAGGACTTCATATATTTAAATCCCTGTGCTGTTATATATCATAGGATAAAGATTGCTGTTACATTATTCTGATTGACTAGCAATTCTATTTCACTATGTCACATTTTCTGATGTCTATTAGGGAAACTCTAACATGTTTGTATTTTGTTTCTATTTACCAGTTAATTCAGGAGATGGTATTGACTACAGCCAGCAGAAGCGTGAAAATATTGGAGATTTGATTCAAGAGACACTGGAAGCCTTTGAGCGCTATGGCGGAGAAGACGCTTATATAAACATTAAATACATGGTGCCTACCTATCAATCGTGCTTGTTAAACTAACAAATAGGACAGTTGTGTCAACGGGGATGATTCCATTTGTGTTCTCAAAAGCTATATCCAATGCTGTATAATATCTTGTTGTTCATGCTCTCTTTCTCTACAGCTGCTAAAGTAGTGGCTTTTGGACCATTAGACCACTAGCCAACACTGTTGTGAGCAAGTCTTTCCAATACATAAATAGTGCCTGTTCCTTAGATTACAGTGGTGTACTGTGCTTATTTGTTCTGCTAAAGAATTACTTCTTTATAACAGAGCTAACTGGAACAGAGTCAGAGTTAAACCTTCAGTTGTGTAGACAATAAAGCTACAATTTTCATACGCAATTCAGCAATTGCTGTTTTGTGTCCACTTGCACTGGGGGTGATGTCAGGGGTTGTAACAAAAGAAGAGTTTATGCTGGCTGTGAAATGGGTGTTTGTCATGGAAAAGAAACACCAGTTCAGCGGTGCCTCTCCAGTGACTGTGCCAATAATGTGCCCTGACATACAAGAAAACTGTTGAATGTATATACCAATTACAGTAGGAAACTTTATACAGCCCATTATAAAGCTCTGTGTTAAAATTAATTAATGTTTCTTCCTCACTCATGATACGGCTTGCCAGGTATTTGTCATCTTATGCAGTTTGGGTTCTTATTTAGGAAAATATAACATGTGAGTGTAGGGTTTGGGGTTTTTTTTAAATATTCAAATCTAACAGATGAGGTAAGGCAAATATGTCTCAAATCAGTCCCAAACCAAAGTGTTGTATTCATCAAACATTGCACAGTTGTGTATGTAAAAAGGACAGGATATTTTTCAGAGCTCCTACAATATTTTTTTTAATAAGCTCTTGTAAGTTTCCTCACTAAATAGTCAGCCTTGCATCCTGGTAGCAGGTTGTTATCATAACCTTGCATGTAAGTAAGGTTTTTGGAATTGATTTTTGTTAATATAGGTAAGGTAAATTACATGAACTTCAATACTGACACATCCACCCATTTAAAATTGTGAGATTGCTTTTCTTTTTTGTTATTATAAATTTTGGGCTCTTTGTGTTTGTCTTCTAATTTTTGATCCTCTAAGCTGCATCTGGATTATAGTTTCAAGCTTTTCTTTGCAAACATGAGGGTTAGAAATTTACTTTTCTAATGAAAGCTGAGCTTCTCAAGAACCTAGGCAACTGGACTTTGAAGAAAAATACCAAATATTACTAATTCACAATAAAATAGTAAAAGATGGGACCACAGGAACTTTGAAAATTAGACCACTTTGGAAAATCATTTTAGTAAGGTAAATCAAATTGCAGGGCTGCAGTGCCAAGCCTGACAAATGTCCCCTTAGGCATAACAAACAGTGTGTTTCTGGGCAATTATAGCATAACTCAGAGTGTTTTATAAAGCACAAGCCCAAAGGTCATGTGATTTAAAGCACTTAAGTAATGCTATGACCTTCAAACATGCTGCTTAGTTGTTTTACTGCAATCAAGAGATAGAATTTTTACATAAAAATATAGAAAATTGAGTTCCTGCATTCACCCATTCTTACAGATGCAATCATTGACATACAGCAAGCCAAGTGACAATTTCTAACTGAATATAATTATAAGCTGTGCTCAGCCAGATCCTCAGCTGGTGTAAATAAACACAGATTCACTGAGGTCAACTGAGCTTCATGGATTTCTAAGTCAATGGTAAAGGTTTTTTGGTTTTGTTTTGTTTTGTTTTTTTTTGCCTCAAGTTTATTGCCAATTAACTCAAAGGCAGTGCAAGGTAACTGACAGACCCTTTGTATTCTGGAACAAACACTGGGGGTGTCCAGTTTTGCCTTTGCAACCCTGTTAACTAACTCAATTTAATTGGCAATCAGTTAACCCAAGGTAATATAGAAAAGACTCGGGTGTAGCACTGGCTTTTTACCTACAAATCTCTCTGAAACAAAGGTGGTTGCCTCTGTGTTCCTTCTATGAGGATGATCTAGGCAAGTACTTCACAAGTAGTCCTGCTCTAATAACTGTATGGTGGCTGATATCTTTATATGCAGAGTTACTACTGAACCTGACCATACTTTTGTGCTCTCAGGAACTTGTACTTTAATGATATGGAAAGGCTTCTACACCTGGGATTGGATTAAAGCACTGTTGGCCTATATCCATAGCACTCAACTCCTAGAGTCATGTGATAGTAGCAGATGCTCAGTTCTTGGTTGTTTTTTTTGGGGGGGGGGGGTCCCTTTAAGGGGTAAGTTTCTAGTTTTCATGCTTGTGAAAATATGCCTTGAGCAAGATCTGTGTACTGAAATAGTAGCCCTGACAGGTAAACTACCTCCTATCTCAGTGGCTATAAACACCCAGAGCCATTGCCTTGGCTTGCCTGTTACCCCTGTCTCTTTGTTTTCCCCTGTGGATTCCTAATAGGCTTTCTGCATGTGACAGGAGAAGAGGATTGCAGTAGATGCCATCAAAGCAGACCTGCTGGGGACAGTTCTAGCCTTATAACTTCTACCTCTCCTGTAGGCAGGGGAGCCTGGATTCTTGCCCTGAGGGAGGAAAGACAGAGGCTCAAGCCTCTGCCATGCCAGAACACATCCTTAACAGTTTCCACTCTTTGTGGGGGTTTTTCTGGTAGTTTAAATGGCCCAGTGCTGGGGCCCCTTCTGTGTTTTCAGAAACTGGAAAATAAAATGTAACAGTAAACTTGAAATTAGCTCTGTGCTGTATATCCCCTTATGGGGCGAATTTGATCATTCAGCACATTATCCTACAGCTACATAGGCCTTGGCTGCACTAGCTCTTATGCTAGGAACACTTGTGTCTCAGGGGTATGAAATAAAAGCAACACAGACCCATGAACAATTTGCTGGCATAAGCACTTGTGTGGACAGTATTATGTCAGCGGGAGATGCCTGTCTGTTGCCCTGACTCCTAGCGCTCATTTCAGGGATTTTTAATAAGAAAGTCAGTTGGACAGCTCTCACTTGTTGACATAATGTGGCTACACAAGTGCTTTTGCAGCAGCACAGGTGTCTTGATACTGCTGTATGTTTTCAGTGGGGCCTAGACCTCAATTAAAAAAAAAAAAAATGTAAGAGCAAGTTTGAGGGCTGCCACTGTGTTTGGTGTATACAGTGCATAAGGACCCTGTTTATAGAGCTAGTTTCACACTGTGCACTAAGAAAGCAAGCACAGTTGGTATTTAAAGCATAAATTGGCATTGGAGTATTTCAGATATGTGTGCAAGACACTGGAATATTTGCACTTCCCCATTCTAAACGGAAGTGTCTGATCTAAGGCAGCCCAGAACGTGACGCTGGCTGGTCTAGAGCGCCTTCAATTCCTGTTTCTCAAAGGGTGGGGGAACAAAGCAGAGTAAAGATGCTGTATAAGTTTCTGTGACAAGCCCCTGACAGATCTTAAATGCCTCAAGTTGCAGAAGAATTAGAGTATTCACAGAACAGGAAATGTAAGCCATCAGAGGCAGTGCTGGCCTGGCCAGTGCAGCAAATGTTTGCCAGGCCTTAGCGCTGCAGTTTTTCGGGGCATGCTATGGACACATAAGCAAGAAACCACTTTAGCCCTTGACCCAACATGCTGTGGTCTCTTTAACCATACTTTGCTAGAACAATTAATAAACCCTATGAATTGGAACTAATCCTGCTACTTTAAAAACAGCAAAATTGTCTTCTCATGACTCAGTAAAGGAGCACAAGTAGATAAGGACTAACTCTTAGAAGGGGATGGGATTACCAGCAACACATAGAAAAACAACATAACCTGTGGGTGTTTTGTACTTGGATTATAAGCAGACTGGTTTTTATAATAGTCACTTCTTACCCAGTTTGAAAACAGACTAATACAGAGATACCAAACTCATTTACTATGGTGGGCCAGATTTGATTTAAATATACTTCAAGCGGAGACTACATACCATAAATCAAAATATTATGGCACTCTTGGGGCGTTCTGGAGCACTGGGTCTCCTCTTTGTCAGGGAAATAGCACGGTCCCACAGAGCACAATCACAGGCCAGATGCATGACGTTTGCAGTCCACATCCAACCCACAGGCTGCATGTTTGACACTTCTGGTCTAATGTGACAGCCCGGTGTCTTTTAGTGGATTGATACAGCAGGACATGGCAAACCAAATGAAAGCCATGCTGGTGTTCTGATGCAAATTACACAGCACAGGGTGGTAATAATCAGAGGCCCACATGCCCCTCATCTATACACACCCCTTATTCTGTTTCATGCCACAGGAGCAAAGCAGAACCATATCACTTACACTGCTTGTAGACAAGCCCTGACTGTACTGCACGGCCTCGGTTCATTTGGAGCCCCATAAAGCTGTGCAAAGCCCTGATGTAAAAGCACCTTTATCAGTATAAAGGTGCTTAGCCTGGTGCAGCTTATTTGTATGAATGACAGGAATCAGCAAGGGCAGTACAAGCACATTTTAATACCAGCAGGATTGAAGACAAACAGTTTGGCTTAGAGTGGTTGAAAACTGGAATTTCCAGTTCACAGGAAATTGATGTCTCTAAAGCTGATTTGGTTCCGGTTTGGCCAGATATGAAAATTTGACAAATCTACTTTGACATGGGAATTAAAATAAAATTCATTTTGGAAATACCACCTCATGGTGAAACTGACTGTTGCTGTTCCATAGTGGGCACCCACAACACTAACAAGACTCATGTCAATTTCAGGCAAGGAGTGCCATGACGCACAGGGTCTATGACTCTATGGACCCATCAGTGAACACAAGCCCGGGACCCAACTGCCTCAAGAGTCAGGTAATCTGCAAAGTCGGCTGTGCTTGGCATCTGACCGCTATGGTGTCCCTGGCCTTGGGGCAGTCAGCATGGTGGAATTATCATGGGACCTTGAATCCTTCCCTAGGACACACAAGCTCCTACCTCTATAATTGTTGCAGTGAGCCTAGAAGCCCAGAAAGGTTCAGCCTAAGCCAGGAATTTCAGGACGTCCAGAGTCCTTTCCATGGTCCTGGCTAGTCCTGGGGCTCCCAGGCATCCAACTTTGTGATAGTTGGGATACAACAATGAAGTTACAATCAGGAGGAGGTAACTCCTACCCAGCCCCTTCCCATTGGGCAATCTGCCAAAAGCAGAGTCAGGACACATTCTCTCTCCTCCCCAGACATGAGTGGATGAACTTCTCCCCATCTCCCTTTTAAGAATCAGCCTCCCATATGTTTGTTTTACTTAGTGCTCCACGCACTGGGCCTCTGCTGTGCTGCACTGAATTGAATGAAAAATGGATGGGATGGAAGAAAGGGCACACAGCAGTCACCACGAAATTGATTTGGCTGTAAGGGGAAAAAACAGTCTGAGATAAAGGCTTTTTTGCTGCAGTTTTCACTGCATGGGAAGGGTACATCGGGGGTGGGGGGGTGACTTGCATCTTCAACCACAAAGCAGAGCTGCTCCTGGCATTCACAGTTCAGAACACTTCTGCAAGAAGTCCTCCTTGGTTTCTAGCACTACAGAGGCCTGCTAGTGGCTGGAAAGAAATAGCAGCTGAATTGCTGAGGTGTGGGGACTGGAAAGAATATGGTGGGCAATTACATTACTGCAGAGTGCTGCTTACCTCAGGTGTTGTGAGTGGAGGTGTTCTCTAAGACTGTCTGGTCCCTTAGTGGTTGTAAATCTCACAGCACTTTGTGCCACCATAAATCTCTCCTACTCAAAGGGATAGGGCCTTAAGTTTTCCTAGAGTTAAAAGAAGTTCATCTTCCAGGCTTGGGGACAGCTTAGCCTGTAGAACAGTAACAAACAGAGAAAGAAAAATCTCCACTGTAGTGTTAGCTCAGCCCCCTCCATATTTAGGATTGTCTTCTGTGTTACCTTCACAAGCCTGCACTGGAGCTTTGACTAATGTTCTGGTCAAGCATCAGCTCACTCCAGTATCATGCTGTGGTGGTGCAATTCTCTTTGAGCAGCTAGCCAATGAGACTGGGATCATGTGAGGTGAGTAACCGCTGCCTGTTGCAGGAACACATGCTTGTGTGTCAAATCACTGTGTTCAGAGGTTATCCAAGGTTTCGTTTTCTTATTTTCTGTTTTCTCACAGAGCCATTGTTCAGGTTTAGCTCCTCAGCCCCTCTGCTTCTGAGTGACTGAAATGCCTACTCGAGCGTGAAACAGATTTTTTAAAAAAACACATTATAATTGTTTCCTCATTTAACATGAGATGAGGGAGGGTCTTTGTTCAGTCGCTAATTAGGATTATTTATCCATATGCAACAGTGTACAGGTTTTTAGTCTAAATCAAAGCTCTGTAAAGCATAATCCCTACTAGCTGTATTTGTTCAAAAGTTTTATTTTAATAGTGGGTGAGATTTGCTTAAGACTCTACACTGTACCATGCATGACTAGAGAAAACTACAGTTGGTTGCTTCTGTAGGCTGAGCTCATTGCACATTCCAGAGGCTCCTTGAATCTCCCCATTGGCAACCACAACCTTCCTCTGTCGTCTCTGTTTCAGGAACTCCCTGCAATCCCCCCCCCCCCCCGCAACCTCATCAACTACCTCATAGCAGGGGCTCCATAGCCTCCAACCCCACACATGTGCCCATCCCAGGTCCCCCATTCTCCCCTCCTAATGCCAGGGTGGGCTTTGTGCTCCCCACTGCCCCTAACCCACAATGACAGGGACTTTATGTACTCCCCCCCCCGCATCACATGCTCCTCAGAGCTGTGTGGCCCTCTTTCCTAATGACATTGTCCCCCATTCCCCCACAACCCATGGCAGGGGTTCTGACTGCTTCCCCACCATTCTTATTTCTTTTCTTTCTGACCAGAAAATAAGTCCTTGTGAGTATCAACATTTTAAACTGTGTAGGAACAATGGGCAGAGCTGAGATGGGGGCTGTTTGTCATGTTGGAAGATAGATTTTAATGAGTGCCATTAATGTATTACAATACTTTGACCTATCAAAACTACAGAAGTGGCAAAAGCCACTGGGTCTGCTAACTCAGTGAAGCTCTATGTGGCCCTGTTTGTCCTGACACCCCCTTCTTCCCCCCATCTTCCTGTTTTGGGTATCCAGTTTTCACCATGAGCAATAAGATTCTTCCTCTTGATGCCTAACATTCTCTGACATTTTCGGACCTGATCAGATGTGGTGTTCAAAAGCTATTGCATTATGGGCAAAGCACTCAGTGCCTTCAATTGTGTATACGGCCCTGCTTTGCTCTGCCAATAATCGAATAAAGACATTCTAACTATATTTATCATTTTCTCCTTCTGGGTTGATCCTGTTGAAGTTGTTGTCAGTCGCTTTTGATTTCAGTGGCATCCAGACTGTACCCTTACCTCATTTTCTGTGAGCTTGAGAGAAGGTTATGTGAATCGTAATTGTGATTGCCAACCTTAGCAACCTACGTGGCAGGTAAAGATGCTGGAGAGTGAAATCTACAAAGTCGCCTACAGAATGATTACATGAAATTCTCCAGTTGGCAATGGAATGCTCAGGCAATTACTTTAATGTTGCCATTAACAGCAATAGGAAGGCTAAATTTTCCCCTCCTCTCAAGAAAATAACTAAAACTTTCATAAAATCAAAAATAAATAATAGGTATATGTAAGAAAAATAAAGCTTAAATCAATTATTGCGAAGCCAATGGGAAAACCAATATTTTTTCTAAACTACTCTCTGGGAAAAAAAAAAAGCTTGGAAGTCTTACTGTTCAATACAGCATTTCAGCATTCATTTTATTTCTCAGCTATTCACTCTAAAAATTCAATGCTTGAAACTTTTTTAATAACAGTGAATCATTGGTGTCTGTTACAAAAGAAGAAATTGCTACTCTACAGCCTCAAAAATCAAAGTAAAGGGAACATCTGCTCTCAACTTCTTGCATGCAATTATAGCTTGCTATCCATTATTTTGTACTGAAGTAACGTGACTAAACCTTTTTCCTACATTTGTTCATTGCTTTGGTCTAAAGTATGTGACTTAGTTTAAACCCAACCTACAGCTAAAACTATGTCCATGTATAATCAAGCCCACATATATTTTGGTGCAATTAAGGGCACAATAAGAGCTTTCTAAAAGATTGTATTTAAAAGGTCTTTTGTCCTGCCCCCCCCCCCATCTGATTTGGGTGTATAAGCATGTAAAAATGCAACAGTAAGGGGAAAAAAATCCTGGAAGAATTTTATTGACATAAAGGACGGGGGGTGTATGAAGCTAAGCAGATGCCTGGAGAGAGATAAGGTAGGGGGGTGAGGTAGGTGGCAGGCTTGTGACCGTTCGGAAAGCAGTCCCCCCCCCCCCATTAAAAGAATGTTTCCAACGATGAAGAAAAACATTCCAGAAGTGTAAACCTCTAAAAACCCCAAAATCAAGTGTTGTGATGGCTTTGTTCGGAGAAAAATAAGTGTCACACCAGCCATATAGGAAACAGAGGTAGTGGGGGGGGGGCTTGTTAGTTCCCTCTCCTTTTAAATTGCATCAAATATTGTCAACCAACCTAACTGATTGAAAAGTATCTGGAAAATAAAACTCTTAAACTTGAGTGCTTAGAAGCCTAACAATGTCACATGTACAGCAAAGGCCACATATCTCACAAAATACCACAACATTTAACAAAGGAGGCTTAAGAGCTCCCATTGAATAAAGCTCTCTCTGTGAAATATCTTTATGGAGCTACAAAGCAGTTAAACCCTCTTTGGGAAAAAATATGTGTACATCAGTTATAGTGTGACAGCAACAAGTGTAACTACCGCTGAAGCCTCATTAATAAGAGTTCTCCCTTATCAGTATGAGGAAAAAAATAAATCCTTATTGTAGAAAAGGAAACTAAGCCACTAAATTCCAGCTGTTTGTTTTAAATCCTAAGCATTTTTTTTTAATCTTATTGGGGCCAGAGCCTGACCACTTAAGCAATGGAAATAATCAGTTTTTAAATATATCAGTTTGGATGCTTATCAGTAGTTTTCCTTTTTAGCTAGTACATTATTACTGGATTTTCAGTGGAATGTACTGTAACATAACTAAAAGACAAATGTTGTTTTTTTTTTGTTTTCTTTTTACTAAAAGGAAACACCAAATCCTTTATTTTCAGCCTTCTCTTAATGAGCATTTTTCAGTTCCCTACAAAATGTTTGTACCCTCTATATTCAGCAGCTCCCCTTCCTTTCTACAAATATTTCTAACCTTTTATTACCAGCATGTAAGAGCTAGCTGCCTTTTCATGTCTCCCACATGCTTATACTAGATTTTTTCCCCCAAATCTTTGACTGTCTCCTGGTTTTTATAATCTGATCAATAGAAGGCAGTTGTACAAACACAACTTTTTAATTTCTAGGGAGCAACATAAAGAGATGAGGGTGAGGGACAGCCATGGCTTAATTTCATAGTATGTTTAATTTTACTTATTTTCAGTTTCTCATGAAAGTTTAAGTATATCTCTTAAATTATACACAGCAGTTTCATTTGCTCAGCTTTAGCTTTCTGAAATAACTTTTGTCTAGATTTCTACCCAGAGGAGTGAGAGATTTGTTCATGCGAGGCATGCTTCTTCCTAGTGCAATAAGGATGGGATGATAGATTAGTCTGAGCTTTCTCTTCTCAGGGTGGAGGGTGGGGATCACTGACTGCAGGCCTAAGCTAGCTAAGCAGAAGGGAATTATGGGAAACTGTAGAGGAACAAAAGAGTTATCCTGGATTCCTCACCCAAAATGTTTGACATAACTAGTGATTTCCTGCATTATAGATCATTTAAAAATATTTCAGCACAAAATGTTGATTGGGGCAAGGGGAGGAATGACAAGACTGCTGTAATTCTGCAGTCAGGTAGCAGCAGTGTGGCAAATTAGAGTCCATTAAAATACCACAAAATTCTCCGTAATTCTGAGGAAACCTCAGGGTCCTAAACACCACCCTGTTGCACATTCAATGTTAGGGTCACCAGATGGCCCTATTTTATAGGGGCCATCCTGATTTCCAAGGCTTTGTTATATAGAAGCATTCATTTACACCCACCCCCACCCCCGTTCCCTGATCTGATTTGTCCCCCTTGCTATCTGGTCACCCTACCCAGGGTTGACAGAAGAAGACAGGGCCTTTTTTTTTTTCCAAAGGGACTTGGAAACTACAGTGTCTTGTATAAAGCAAGCACTCAGTATTCAAACTGAGGTGTTAAAAATTCAGGTGCAGGTCTGAAAATGTTGCTGTACAGTGTGTAGAAATAAATTGTATTTAAGATACACCCTGCTTTCTTCATGTTGAGCTAAACAGCTCAGATATTACAGCACTCATGTGGGAAACATATAATAATCACTGTTGTCTCAAAGGGAATAGGGGTTTCCTTCAGTTGTATTGGGATAACATGGCAGCCCAATGGACATGGTCTGTGCTCTGAAGATGATCCAGTGCTGACAGTGCATGTCTCCATGCTGGGCTCACCTTGTCTGCCTTAAGGACATTGCTAAATCAGCTTAGAATCACTGGAGGGCTATTGGCTACCAACACTATTTTCAGTCCCAAACTGATCAGCCTGACTCTGAGCAGAGCTAGGTAACATACTGCTGAAAAGTGTCTGTACTAGGGTTTCTTCCCCATGTTACTAATACTGAATTAATATTACAATGGTAGACTCTTTTCCTTAAATGCCTCTAATCTAGACGAGACCTGCGAGCATGGCCAAGGACAGATCGTGCTTGGTGCCATTTCAGAAAGAGTGGCTAAAAGAGGCAGCTTTAACCTCAGATGCCGTGCGGTTTATCCTGGATTGCACTGACAGCTAAACTGTGCCTAGAACCTGTGCAGATACACCCACTGCTGATACCAGTTGTTAGCTACAGGCATATTTCATAGTGTAGACAAGGTACGAAACAGTATCAGGTGGTTTGGCATCACCTAGGTCCTAGGAGATAGGAGCAGCATACCAGCCCACTATCCAGAACCATTTGACCTATGTAAGGGCAATGATTTTTGAGTGACAAGCCATGAACTCACTTACTTTACAAAGGACTTCACTGTTATCAGGTAAAGGCAAGAGAGGGGCTGTCACAATAGCCTTGTTTCTTCTTCAGGCAGTGCTCCCGACTGCTCCACTTGAGGTGTTTGTGCCCGCTGCAGCACTGGTCTCAGAGATTTTTAATCAGCAGTGGCTCAGGCAGTCGGGGGATGACAGGCGTTTGGCGTTTCCCACTCTGGTGACGTCCTTTCTACCGCTGACGACTCTGGACGCTGTCCACGGTGGCTCTCATGCAGGACCTTTCAAACGAAAAGAAGAGAGAAAAAAGACAGGAAACTGATTAGAGAAACATACAAACAGATATAACAACAGAGAAGCACAAGCGCAATGCCAAACTCAGCCAAGAACGGCTTTAAGCGCTTTGCTGAGTGCAGTGAGTCAATGTCCGCCTCAGATGGCCACAGCTCCTTTAGTAACTGTCTCGGAGAGGGACACCCCTCTCATAAATGTCAACACTGCAGGATCCTCAATTCAAGAACATGGAAGGAGCGGGAGTGAAAATGTAAGCTTTTATTGCTTGAAGGCTCCCTCCGTCCCACCTCCGACCCCGGTGCCTCTCCTCATAATACTGAGGGAGCGCACAAGCACAGGTCTAGCACTTCTTCACTGGTGCCCAAGAAATGTTCAAGGGACACTGAGTCTGTGCCACAGCACCCACAGCGGACCTCCCACAGACCTGGGTAATGAAGCCGCAGGCGCCTCTATTAAAAAAGCAGCAAAGACGGCGTGCACCTCGGCACCAATTATAGTGCCACACAGTCAAACGGCACCGGCAGTTCCACCTGCACTGACTCCTGCACCGCTGCTTGTGGTGCTGTTTCTGCCCGCACCCGCCACCCCCCCCACCGGTGCTGACCACAGTACCACCCACAGTACTGCAGCCGAGACCCAGCACAACGCTGTCAGTCCCACACTCACCAGGGACTCTCTGCCCAGCAATATCACAGCCCTTCACACCACAGGACTTAACATCGGGGGCAGCAGGCTCTTCCTTCACCAAACAGAAAAAAATCTAAGAACACAGCGGAGATTGAGGACGTAACCATTCATTCTGCTCCCATATCACCACTGTTCCAGACTGATTCTTCCAGTACCACTACCCCTTCTACATCCCCATCATGGGGCACTCTTTCATCTGGCACTTCAAGCCCTGCGCCAATTGACGTGCCTCCACAGCAGGCTGCCCAGGCTGCAGCCTCCAATCTAACGTGGCCCTGGGCATACCCCTCCGGCTATTCTACCCGCAGCAAGGGATAAATTACATGCCCTGGCAGCCCTACAGTGCGGCACCATCATCCAAGGGGGGACCGACCAGCTTGCCAGTAGTCCAGCCTCTTCCACCATTACCAGTTTCAGCCCCAGCCACTATGGCAACAGGGGTCAATGACTATACCAAGGAACCCTCTACGCAAGGGAAGAATGATGACAATAAACAGTTTCAGGAACTCTTCAAGAGCACAGCAGATTCCATGGAGATTTCATTACAGGAAAATCAGACAACACAGCATAAGCTATATAAAATTCTCCAAACGCCTGGGTCCAGCAAGTTAGCTCTACCCATGGACAAGGGAATTATGGAAACTGCCAACGAGATATGGCAGACACTGGCGTCAGCACCTCCGTCCAGCAAGTGAGCGGACAAGAAATATTTCATCGCCCCTAGGGGGAACGGATTTTTGTTTACCCACCCCCAACCCAACTCTCTAGTAGTTGAGGCGGCGAATCAACAAAATAGATAAGCATATACGAGACCCAATCCAAACAACAGAGAAGATAGGAAACTTGATGTTCTCAGGAAGAAGGTATATACATCGGCTGCCCTCCAGGTGAGGATTGTGAATTACACAGCGGTACTAGCCAATTACAGCCATGATGTTTTTACCATGCTAAGTGAGTCTCTCAACGTCATGGCACATGATAAGCAAGAACAAGCAAACAGTCTAATTACAGAAGGCTTGCTGGTCACTAGAACAGCTCCACAGGCCTCTCTGGATGCCGCTGATGTCGCTGCTAGGACATTGGGTACGGCAATTGTCATGAGGCGATCTTCCTGGTTGCAGGCAGCGGACCTTCCCAGACAGATGCAGTGGACTACTGAAGACCTCCCATTCGATATAGAGAATCTGTTTGGAAAGAGCACAAATGATGTAATGCATGGCCTCAAGGACTCAAGAGCTACCTTGAGAACCTTGGGGATTTTCATCCTGTTCAAGGAGAAGGTCCTACAAGAACCAATTCTCTAACCAAAGGTTCTCACAGGCTCAATCAAACAGGAGATCGGATACTTACCAGAATAGACCACACCAGTCTCGAAGAGGCAGACAAACAAACCAACCATACCAACCCTCACAGCCATCTAACACCAAGCACCAGTTTTGATGGCCAAGTCGAGGGAGCAACCAGCCATTCATTTTTCCAACATATATGGCTATCACACAGCCTTATTTTCAGGGACAGACTACAGCCATTCCTCCACAAGTGGACATACATAACATCAGACAGATGGGTTGTCGAGGTTATCCGAGAAGGTTATTCCATCCCCTTCATTTCACAATCACATACCCAACCCCCCTACCCATCCCTTTTCAGGGACCCCAACCATGTACAACACCTACAAGAAGAGATTCAACATCTTCTTCATATAAGTGCCATCAAAGAGGTTCCAGACTGTCAAAGGGAAGGGGGTTCTACTCCCCATACTTCTTAACTCAGAAAAAAAAACGGGGGTTGGAGACCGATCCTCGACCTCAGACGACTCAACAGACATGTACAGGTCAAGAAATTCAAGATGCTCTCCCTAAACAAAATATTTCCTACCCTCCAACAACACGATTGGCTGGCCTCCCTCAACTTAAAGGATGCATATTTCCATGTATCCATCCATCCCTCTCACAGAAAATTTTTACGATTCCAATTTCTTCATCATTACTAGTATACAGTGCTCCCCTTTGGCCTATGTACAGCTCCAAGGGTTTTTCCAAATTAATGGCGCCCGTAATAGCCTTCCTACGCAGACGACGCATACAGATATTTCCATATCTCAACAATTTTCTAATCAAGGATTCCACCTATCAAGATGCAACCCAGGTGGTGAAGGTAATAATCAAGCTCTTTCTCACACTTGGCCTGAACATAAACTACGGCAAATCATCCCTGATCCCGTCACAAGAAATTCATTTCATTGGAGCAAGGATACACTCACCTACGGCAAGAGCCTTCCTACCATTCAACAGGTTCCACAACCTACAACAGATGGCAACAATCATACGAACCTCCACAATCATTTCGGCTCACACAGTGATGTGAATGTTAGGCCACATGTCGGCAACAACCTACCTAGTAAACAACACCAGATTCCACATGAGACCACTACAGCTATGGTTTCTATCATGTTTCAAGCATCGCACTCACCCATCCAGGACACTACTGGTTGTCCGGAGGGAAATCAGGGACTCCCTAGCCTGGTGGATGGACCAGACCAATCTCCTAGGAGGGGCCCCATTTTCACCACCACGACCACAGATCATGATAACTACGGACGCCTCTCTGTTGGGATGGGGGGTACATTGCCAGGACCAAGCTATTCAGGGCAGGTGGTCTCTACTAGAAAGACAACTCCATATAAACCTACTCGAGTTCAGGGCAGTCCGGAACGCATGTCAACATTTCCTTCCCCTAATTGTAGGGAAGGTCATAATGGTCCGCACTGACAACAGGACATGCATGTCTTACATAAATCGACAGGGGGGAACCAGATCCCGGGTTCTCTGTCTAGAAGCAATAAAGCTATGGGACTGGTGTCTGCTACACAGCATATGGATGGTAGCGGAATACCTCCCTGGCAAAGACAACACCCTGGCGGACTCTCTCAGTCAACTATTTCCCAACCAGCATGAATGGGAAATCAGACACGACATCATACAAAGCATTTTCGCCAAGTGGGGAACCCCCATGATCGACCTATTCGCCTCGGCAAACAACAGAAAATGCACCAGCTATTGCTCCTGGGTGGGAAGGGGTCTAGATTTGAGCGGCAACGCATTTCTCCTCAACTGGGACAGCACTCTACTACATGCTTTTCCGCTCATCCAGCTGATTGCGCGAACTTTTCAGAAGATCAGACAAGACAAAGCACGAGTAATCATGATAGCCCCAGCATGGCCACTCTGCTCACAGCAATGTCCATAACAAGTCCAATTCACTACCACTTGTTCCAGACCTCCTATCACAGAATCACGGGGTATGCACACATCCCGACCCAAACAGACTATGCTTAACAGCTTGGAACCTCAATGTTTTGAGGATATAGAGCTCCAGTGCTCCATTGAGGTCCAGCATATACTGTTAAATAGCAGAAAACCATCCACGAGAACTACTTACCTGCAAAAATGGACTCGGTCATCCCACTGGTGCTCCCAAAGATCAATAGATCCGTCGACAGCTCCTATCCCATCGATCCTAGAATATCTTCTTCACCTGACAGAAACAAAGGTTACAGTGAGTACGGTCAGGGTACATCTTGCGGCCATCTCAACTTTCCATGATCATGTACACACAAGCTCAGTCTTTGCTCACAGAACCATTAAAAGGTTCATGCTGGGTATGAAGAACTTACACCCCACGCTCATCCACCAGCAATGCCCTGGGACCTAACCATAGTGCTCAAAGCGCTAATGAGACAGCCATTTGAACCGTTAGCCAAAGCCTCATTACTACACTTATCAATGAAGGTAGCTTTCCTCATAGCAATCACATCGGCTCAATGAGTTGGAGAGATGGTGACGTTAACGGTGTATCCACCATACACCATATTCTACAGGGATACGGTTGCCCTACAGCTACACCCGAAGGTTGTCCCCAAGATGGCGTCAGCCTTACACATCAATCAGACAATCCATTTACTGGTATTCTACCCTAAACCTCATACCACGCTGCAACAAAGACTGCTCCATACCCTCAACATCAGACGAGCACTTGCATATTATCTAGTGCAAACCAAACCATTCAGGAAGTCTGCACGCCTCTTTGTATCCACTACTGAACGTTCCCGGGGGCAACCAATCTCTAAACAGAGACTGTCCAATTGGATCTCGTCCTGCATCCACATGGCATACTCCATGCATCAAGCAACTCCACCCAATACAGTACGCTCCCACTCCACAAGAGCAATGGCATCTATGAGGTCCTGCTTCAGGCAACTTGTCAGTCAGCCACTTGGTCTTTGAATGATACTTTCACCAAGCACTGTGCACTAGAACAAATTTCATCCATGGACACGGCATTGGGACAAGCGGTCCTCAGAACAATTGATAATGCACAGTCCGAAGTACCCACTGCCTAATTTCAAGGACTGCTATGGAATCACCTCAAGTGGAGCAGTCGGGAGCACTGCCTGAAGAAGAAATGGAGGTTACTCACCTTCATGCGGTAGCCGAAGTTCTTCGAGGTGCGTGCTCCCGACATGCTCCACGATCCTCCTTCCTCCCCACTACTTCAGAGCTCCCTCTTCTTCTCTCTTGGCAGGGTGTCTCCGAGGTAGAAAGGAACTGATGACAACGGCAGCAGGAGAGTGACTGGCTGACATCACCAAAGCGGGAAACGCCGAACGCTTGTCATCCCCCGGCTGCCTGAGCCACTTCTGATTAAAAATCTTCGAGACCAGTGCTGCGGCAGGCACAAACACTTCAAGTGGAGCATGTCGGGAGCAAGCACCTCGAAGAACTTCGGCTACTGCACGAAGGTGAGTAACCTCCATTTCTCTTAAGCAGTGGGTCTCATAGAATTTACAATCAGAAAGGACAATTATGATTATCTAGTTTGACTGCCTGCACAATTGAGACCACAGAACATCACCCACTCACCCCTATAATAGACCCCTAATCTATAACTGAGTGATGGAAGTCCTCAAAAAATGGTGTAAAGACTGCATGGTACAGAGAATACAACAGCAAGCGAGCCATCTCCCATGTTGCAGGGGAAGGGAAAAATACCAACCCCCCCCAAACCCTCCATTGCCTCTGGGGGAAAATTTCTTCCCTTTGGAACTTCCCCCAATATGGCAATCAGCTAAACCTGAGCCTGGGGGCAAGACACACCACCCGGGAATTCAAGGAATTTTCTGTAGTAATTCAGAACCTTACCTACCCCACTGAACATCAAATCATAAGCCACTGGCATATTCACCACTGATAGTCAAAGATCAGTTCATTGCCAACTTAGGCTGTCCCTTCTCCTCCATAAACTTATCAAGCACAGGGTATGTCTATAATGATGGCGGCAAAATCACTGCCATCAGCCCGGCGTTCTGCGAGCAGTTAGCAGCGAGTCTAAACTCACTGCTCCAGTCCTGGAAATCGGCCCTGGAAGTCAAGGGGCATTCCTGTAAAGCCGACTGCAAATCCTGAATGTGTAACCGTGGCTTAGAAAGTCACCATCAGTTATGGAAGGAATTTTATGTTCCTTTCATAAGTGCCAGTCAACTGCTACCAAAAACCAGCCCCAATGTAGAATAGGGCTCAGTCTTTAAGCCAGCTAGGTTCCTTGCCCCCACTGCTCCCTTTGACAGGTTCTCAAGCAGGGACACAGAGGTCTTCCTTGGAGTTTATCGACTTCACTAGCTGTTTGCCTAGGTTTTCAAGAAGCTACATAAAAAGCTCTGGCAAAGTCAGTATGAACTGAAATTTCATACAGACAATGTTGTGGTTATACTGCTTTATGTATTATACCAAGTGTGGCCAGACTGTGGCTCGCGAGCCGCATGCAGCTCTTGAAAGAAAAAGTGTGGCTCGCAGAAAAGCACAGTGTGGAAAAGCGCGGCTTTGTCAGGGACAGCGGGGAGAAGCGTGGCATTTTTACTGTAGGCCTAGTTTTCACATTAAACTTAATTATTAGAATCTGACATTAATAGGATCAATATTTGCCCTCTTTTTATGATAAAATTAAAGTGTGCAATGAATTTTAAACTTAGTAATTTTGGAGTAGGTAGAAGTATATGACTATATTCTTCAGTGTAGCTCACAAAAGTTTAATAATCAACTTGTGTGGCTCTTGAGTTCCCTAAGTTTGGCCACCCTTGTATTATACACTGAAACATAAATACAATAATTATATGCTGATTGATTTATTTTATAATTATATGGTAAAATGAGAAAGTAAGCCATTTTCAGCAATAGGGTGCTGTGAGACTTCCGTATTTTTAGTCATGAGTTTTCTAAGCAAGTTGTTCTTAAGTGAGATGAAAGTTGGGGGTGTACACAAGATAAAGCAGACTTGTGACAGGAGTACAGTAGTATGAAAAGGCTGAGAGTCACTGCTTGACATTTTCCAACTTTTGTTAGCCTCTATGCAGTTCCAGTATCTGTAGCAACAGTGAGTGTGCTAGAATAGATGAGTGCTGTGTCATGGAACCTGCTCAGATATGGTGCATGAAATGCTGCTGGCTATTTTTGTCTACTCTTGCACTCTTGCTCCTGCCACCGGCGGTGAGAACTGTTAGGAATAGATTTCTAGCCTAGACAAGGCCAGAGATGCAGCAGTCGGAAGCAAGGATTAACCAGAGTAATAGTAGTTTGAACACAAAGGGATGTTTTGCAGGAACCCTGAAGTGTGGTTAACTACATGTGAGCTTTCACTGCTGCTTTTGCTCTTTTAGCCAACTTCGCTTAAGGCAAGAATAGGAACTACATGTACATTGTAAACAAAATGAGACTCGGAAAGAATATCAGACGTTTGTGTTCACTCATTTCTATCACTCTCCCAAAGTCCAGGTTCTCCTTCACTGTTTGGAAGCAGAGTTATTAATAATTTTAAAAATTGTACTCCTGTAGCTTCTTACATCTGAGGAGCTCAAGACATTTTATGAACATTAATCGGCTAAGCCTTGTAATATGACAGTGAGGGAGGGAGATGATGTTACTCCTGTGTAAAAAGTCACACAGCAGTCATGTCAGAGCTACAGATAAACCCGAAATTCTAGCCTGAAGGCTCCTCCTATGGTGTCCGGTCCTCAGTATATGCTCTTGAACTCAATGAGACTAAAATGAGGAAGTGATTCCATAAGACTGGCTCAGTTTCAGTTCAACATGTACAGAATCTGTTGTAGTTACACAAAGTAATGTTTGGAGCTAAATCTTGCCCGTCTTATCCTTGTGATTTGTCTCAGTGAAATCAATGGGGCTGTTTGTGTGAGAAAGGAGAGCAGGATCTGACTCTTGACCTTACCATTAAACCAGTGTTATTGTATCACAGGCAGTGAGCTTCCCCTCAGTAATTCTTTTCCTACCTTCAGAAGTACTGTGGAGAGCCTCTGCGTACATTATAACCCTCTCTTCATCTGGCTGCTGTGCCTTACTTCTGTGCCTACCTTTGTGCTCTATGCCTTTCACTTGCTGTCTAACACACTTTTAATTAATTAAGTTATATGTCTAAATTGCTTTTCCTGCTAATCACAGAAGATACGAGGTATTTCTATTTTTTATAGATGGTGATTTGGTATAAAAGTAGCATAGAGCATTTTGCTAAGAAAAAGCAAATGAAGTTGAAGTCAGTGATGGGCTGTATGCGTTCAGAAATTGGTACAAAACTGCTATCATCAAGCAACAATAAGAATTATGTCATATGCAGTGGAAGACATTTCTTTTTTATTGTAAACTTTATGTTGCTTCACACATTTCAGTAAATATGCAACACAAGAGCAATAAATCCCCCAGCAGGAAAGCATGTTTGCAAAGAACACTTCAGAAAGGCAACTGTCTTCTTTTCCTAATGCACCTTCAAACGCAGGTTAAACAAACAACTTCAACAATGAAGTAAGTTAGGCAAAACCCCTTTATACTAACAAGAGATATCAACAAGAACAAACATGACAATGATGAAAAGCTCTGAAACGTGAATTAAACCAAAATTTGCTTTAAAATATATTCTAACTAACCTTTGCCCTATCCCAATCAGGTTCAAGTATGAGAGATAACACAGCAGAACCTACTCGTAGGTGAAATTAACTTACCTGTTTGGCCAAATGAAAGCAGGCATCATTCATGACACTAGGAACTTCAGTAGTAGTACAACAAGCAACGAGTCCTGTGGCATGTTTGAAGACTAACAAATGTACTTATTGCATGAATTTTTGTGGCAGAAAATCCCACTTCGTCAGATGCTTTGAAGATTAAGTTCCCCATCTTCAAAGCATGTGATGAAGTGGGATTTTCTACCACCAAAGCTCATATGATAAATAAATTTGTTAGTCTTTAAACATGCCACAGGACTCCTTGCTTGTTTAGCTGGACTAGATTAACATGGCTACCCCTTTGGAACAGGTCCACTTGTAGCTTCACTATATTTATATATTATTGAATAATACACATAGGAGAATGAGATCATCTATGCATAACCAGGGAAACAATGTATAAGAAAGGCCTCACAAGTCTCTTGTTCCTTCTAAGTAGCCTCAGTAAAATCCCCATCTAGGTTCCCTTACTTCTCTTCAGGCCTTACTAGGAAAGAGAACATTGAACTTCACATGCTGAAGTTCAGTGAAAACAGACAATAGTCAGCAGTTTGGGGTTTTCTCTGCAACATGTGGAGAGTTGCTGGGCTGCAGATTATGCAAGAGATGAGGTTTATTCACTAACTGCAACGTCTCTAATGCTTTCCTTTTTTAGAATGAAAGGACAGAAATCTGATTTGCATCCTGTAGATCTGTGCCATTTATCAGCACAGGCAAGCCACCCACTTCCTGGGGCAGCAGACTCTGCCAAGCCACGTGTGACACAGTGAGAATCTTCTGTACGATTTTTATGAATGATATGCATGGCAGTGACTGACTTGACTGGGGATTGCTACCCAGCGTGTGCAAAAGGGTTAAGACTGTTCTTGGCACAGAGCAAGAGACAGGAGGGGTTTGTGTCAATAATGTTGTGGGATAGTATGAACGGGTTGGTAACAAATGGCTGAAACCAAACTGCATTAAGGGAATAGAGATCTCCCGCAAATTGGAACAACGGCCACCTAGCAACGGGAAGCTCTGGCAAGCAGAACACATGAACTCAGCACGGCTCTGCAGGAGGGCAGTGGAGTAAAGGATGACTGGAGAGTAGGTTAACAGCTGGCCTGTGGTGGAGAGCTCTCACCTGCCACTGGCAGACACACAGGGGGAGAAAGCCAAAAATGGACTCCACATCAGCTTGACTAGCTGGTGTGCTAGCACAGCTAGTATTCATGGTGTCTTAGCCTTTGCTTCTCTACATTCATGTAAGGCCCTCCTGGTGCTGTGTTCCAGTGGCCTGACTACTCAATCCTGTTCTGTTTGAAAGGGCTGTCTAGTGGCACTACAAATACTTGTGGCCGCGCCCTAGAGTCTGAAGAGCATAAACATCTCTGACCAGGAATCGGTCTCAGCTGGAGCCACTGGGTAGCACTCGCATGTGAAACAGATGGGCACAGCGGCTCAGTTTCAGTCATTTAAAGCCCTTTAAGGAAGAGTGGAACCTCTTGGAGCTCTGGTCTACTGAAGGAAATCAGTCAAGGGGCTCTTAAAAGCTGGAGCATAGCACAGGTCTTCTGGATCAGTGACAGCATGGAGGGCAGAATTCTGTGTGTTTTCACATGCACTAAAGGAATAGTGAATATCTACCTCAGGCTCTCAGGGCCTTTAACAAGTTATTAAGAACAAGCTACACACACACACACATATACCCCACAACAAATCTAAAAGCAAATCTGCACCACAGGATGTGAATAAACTGGCTACTCCATTGCTGACTAGAAGTATCCCAGTTACCAACCTTCAGGCACCCCCTTCCCAAAAGCCAGTGGAAAGAAATGGGTTTTAAGAAAATGAAGAGGTATCTATTTTGGACCAAGATGCGGGGAGGAATTCCAAAGCTGAGGAGGGCCCTCACAGACCATACCTTGCCAACAACCACTCTTCTTTCACAGCAAGATGGTGCCAGCCTTAACATTTCTGTCAATAGCAATTGCTGCAGCATCTCAGGAAGAAGAGAAGCAGGTCTCAACTCATTTAAGATTTTTTTGGGTCAAACCTATACCTTCAAATCCCCCTAGGAACATCTAGGCAGTTAGTGCTGCTCCCAGAGTTCTGGTATTATGTTCTCATCTGCTGTGTTCTGCTTAGAGGTAGCTAGCTGTGTTCTGCACCAGCTTCACTTTCTAAATAGCCTGCATGTGTAACTCCATGTAAGCCTCATCTGGCTAAAGAAAATTGCCACATTAAGCACCATACATTCCTTCAGGAACCCTGTAACATACCTCACATTCCTACTCAAAAATGCATGAGTGTGCACAGGCTCCAGAAGCATTACCTGTATTCAGCTTGTTTCAGGCAAGGTTAATGACTCTGCCAGTCTCCATCACAGCATTGCCTGTGTGTCTGAGGCTAACTGGTGTCATAGCCCCAACACTGCAAATAATCCTCCTCTTGCTGTCCCACAGTCCTTAAGGGGCCTGTCTGGTTTGCTTTATGCAGAGGGGTCAGGCTGGCTGGAAGCAACTCCTCCGAATAAATACCAGCATACACCAAACAGCACAACTGAGCATTCATTTTCACTGTAGCCAACATCACCTTTTCCATTCCAGCTGATTTTAGCACTAGAACCTCTCAGAGGTAACCAGCCACAACCATGTTGCTATTTGGATGGAGGGCAACCTGAAGACACTGGTACTTGGTGAGGCAGAAGGTGATTGAGTGCCAGTTGAATTCCATGACACACTACATTAGTGTGCAAGCTGGCGGTCAAGTGACTTCCAGAGATAAGCATCACTAATTAGTTTATGGCAAATTATTTTTATACCTCTGATCACAGCTGCCCCTCCGCCCCAATGAATTTTGGCTCTTGTTTGCCTGCCTGAAATGAATCATCTTTCTAGAGGATGATGTTTTGAAATGGGAGCTCTTTCTCCCCAGTACTACATCTGTGAAAAAGCAACAAATTGGAAATTGCTGATCCTAGACTGGTGAGGAGTTCTAGCTCATAGCTGGCAAGGCCCAGTCATCACGCAGGCAGCTCACTGCATTTACTTCACCAGTGTGCATGCTGACTAACCCAAGAAGCTGCACCCCATGCCTTTCTTTTGGAGTCTAATTTCTTGGTGACAGAAAACATGTTGTGAGGGAGGTTACAATAGAAGCTTTTGACTTCCTGTTGGCATGTGCCACCTGGGAGGCAGCAGAGTGATATTGGTGTAAAACTGGAAAAAGGGAGAAGAGAAGCAGCCCCCTGTTACCAGTTTTATACTGATATAATTTGCTCTACTGCCTCCTGCTTTACACCAACAGAAGTGAGAGCAGAATCAGGCCTAATGTCTTCAGTCTAGTGAGAAATACTTTATTACAGCTTCTATTGTGACCCTAGCCTAGCACAAGTTTTATATATATGAAAATAATTTTCCAAATGTGTTTTCTTTAGTAGGATGACAAGCTGCACACGAACAGCAGGGCCTTTAACTATGGCAGTCATTCCAGGAACCTCGGTGCAACAAAAAGCACGCAATAAACAATGGAAGACTAAATCTAGATATAGATGTGGAGCTAGCTATTGCTGAGACACCAAATTTCAGGTGAAATGAGGCCCTTTGTTTGCCCCCATATGTTTCATATCCAGAAACCCCTCCAGTCACCAAGTCTGTGTTGCCAAAAGAAAAGCATATAGTGTAATTCAGGCTGCTTTAACTTCACAGGAACCTCCAGTTCCCTACAGGTATCCTGTAAGTGTTTTCCCTGCAGCAATAATCCCATGGCTGGGGTCCATGTAAGCAGCAGAACTAGTGTGCTCCTAGAGAAAGTGCTGCTGAAACCTGTCAGCACCAGCTCTGAACTGTCTTTGGGTACTGTTGGGCTCACAGTACATGGAACAAAGCAATTCTGAAATGAAGTACCATGAGATAAAACCTAACCAGGCAGTGTGGCTCACTGTAAGAAGCTCTCAACTCCAAAGGTAAGGGGTTGAAGACTTGAGAGATCTTGCAAGGCAAGTGTGATGAAGGGCGAGGAAACAGAATGATGGGTTTAGGGGAAAGGGAGAAAGTATGCTGCTTAGGAAGCAGACAGAAAAGGCTGTTGGAGGAAGAGAGAGCTAATAGAAGAATGTAGCAGACAAGGAAAGGGAGAAGATACAAAAGGGAGAAATGGAACACTGACGGGAGATGAGGTTGGAAGAGCAGCAAAAGAGAATAATGACAAAAGAATGATAATTGTGACCACAGCACTAAAAGGATGCGGGCAGGTGGTGAGCATCACAAGTGAATCGAGTAAGATTCACCATCTTTTTCCCCTCTTCAACTTCTGGAGCATAACTTGTGACTAGCAAAGCTCTAGATGTGACAGTTTTGGTGAAATCTCCTGTACTAGTTACATGAGCTTTCATGGGAGAAAATCCCTCTTCATCACAAAGTAGGATTTCTCCCACAAAAGCTCATGCAATAAATATGTTTGTTAGTCTTTAAGTGCCATAGGACTCCTTTTTTGTTTGTTTTACTGAACTAGACTAACATGCCTGCCCCTTTGGATCTTGGAGTAGTTACAGTTCATGATCTCATACTTAAAAATGTGAGGCTACCAAAATCCTTGAATGCATGAAAATATTTCAAGTACAATAGTACGTATCAGAGAGAGAAATACTCCTTCAATATTTAGTGATGTTTTGGTTTACCATACTTTTATGATACAACATCTGACACATGCTCACAAAATCAGCATTTCAAAGTTATGAATTATTTTGGCTGGTTTCTTTCACCAGAGTCCAAGGTGGCCATTTGCCTCACCCTCAGCCAGCACCCCTTGATATCTCATTACTCAGTAATTTATTCTCTCACACATCCAAGCCAAAGCATCAAGAAAATAATAAGTGATAATTCAGATACACAGGCTGGGGGTTAACAGCCTCCTCACTTACTTTCTAAACAGTGAACACAGTTTAAATAAATTCAGGCCATATGCATCTGAGGAACACAGCAGAGTGAGCCACATATGGAGTTCAATGTTACTGGTGTAAAATCCTAATAAGGAGCTGCAAGAGAGGTCAGCTAGAGAATATTACACATTTCCTTTATAAATTATAAAGGAACACTTAGGGTACTGTAAACCTGTTCGGGCCCAGCATCCCAGCAAGTACCTTTTATCTACATCCCCCACAGTGGACCAATGAAGTTACTGAGGACCCACACTTATCTTAAGGGTTTTTTTTAAAGCTAGGTATAAAAAGCATCTTAAATGAGGCAGCAAGAGCTATTTAAGTTTCATCATCTCTAGACATACAGATATGGTCCACGCACCACTGTTACTCCAGTTGAAAGAAATTTTAAATTTTGATGGAGTTACACTGGGATGCAGCTGGAGTAATGTAGCAGTGAGTCAGCCCCTATTCATGTGTGTCTGTTTTTACCTACAAGGGGCATTGTATGGAGTTGCTGCATGGGATCCTATGGAGGTTTCTTGAGTCCCTTTTAATAGATGAGAAAAAAATTAGCATTCAAATCCAGGTTAGAAAAAGAAAAGACAAGGATATGTCTCTCTTGAGCATTCACAGAGGGAAAGCATCAAACAGGTGCTTTGAAACATCAGCAGTTAGAATGGTGACAGATTTTTGGTGACTGAGTACCTGTTTCCTAAAAAATGGGGTAAAAATGGTGATGCCCAGCAGATGTATAGAATAGATACACACTCTTCTGGTCAGACAAAATTAGAGATCTGCCATAGGTTTGCTAGTAAACAGAAATTGCATTTTTATGGTTAATACTATCTGTTGATTTATTAAAGGATGTGCTTCTCCACCAGATTTTACTATATCATCATAAAACAACACTCTAGTAGAGTACATTAAAATGAGTAATTCTGCTGATACTTCACAGAGGCTAGTAGAAGTATATTTTGGTTGTTTAATGTTGATTAGTGAACAGAAAAAGTCACAATTCTAAGAAACTAAGAACAAGAAAAGTTGAAAATGTCTGCCTTGTCAGCTTAGAGTGACATTTCATAGACAAGAGTCCACATGTGCAGAGGCATGACAGGGAAGTACTGCAGTGAGTTACACCAATGTCAATCCAGTGTAATCCCATTTTGCTTCAGTGGAGTCACTCCAGACTGACACAAGACTAATTAGAAAGACAAACTGCGTCAAGTAATATCTTTTATTGAACTAACTTCTGCTTTCAAGCTTGTCTCTCTCACCAACAGAACTTGAGCCAATGACAGCTATTACCTCACCTATCTTGTCTCTCTAAAATCCTAGGACTGAAACAGCAACAACAACATTGCATACAAGTGTAATTGACAGTAGGATTTAGCCTTATGTGTTTAAATGTTGGAGCAGGTTATTAAGACCTCCTTGCTGCTTTCCCCAGTTTTCTCAGTGAGTTAGTATGTGACCCATTTGGTACATCACTTGAACCCTATGTGCCACAGTTTTCTGATCTGTAAAATGGGGTTAATAGCTGACTTAGATTGGGTGTTATGGGGCATTTACCCTACACTGGCACTGAAGAAGTTAAAAACAGCCTATGCACCTCTGTGAGAAGCTGCCAGTAGGAGACTGAAGCACAGTCAGTCATGAGCCAGTGGGCCCACTTAAAAGGAGCTATAGGGCAGAGCAGTTACTGCATAGAGCTCAAGGAGGAAGGCTGTGTCTTGCAGGGTGAGAGGTCTCCAGCAACTGAAGCACAACTACTGCTGGCAGTGATCAGGGGAATCAGAAGGGATCAGGCCCTGAGGATGGGTGAAGAACATAGTAGGTTTGGGAGGAAGTGGCTCAGGGAATGGAATTTGAGGCAAAGCACGATGTTGCAATCCACAGAGAACCTGGATCGGTACTGAGTACTGGCTAGCTTGGGTTCCCTCCTCCCGTCTTGCCAGTGGCGAAGTGGCAGACTAAGTTGCTGCAGGCATCACTGAGGAAGTGGCTGGATGAGATACTGTAGTGGCAACTAAGGAAAGTGGCTGGGCTACTGAGGACCCTGGAAGGGAGAACACGTGGATGGTGATAGGGCTGGAGGATTGCCTCACAAAGAGGATGCTGTGGGTCTGGACAGCTGTGAGAGAGGCTACAGGTGAAGTGGGAGGAAGAGGGATGATGTGAAGATTGTGGATGTGGGTGTCTGCTTGGAGCTAATCCCCAGATGACCAGCAGGAGGCGTCAGTCCAGTAGTTAGTGGAATGAACCCAACACATGAAGCTTAATTAATTTAGGTTTGGTAAAGCATTTTGTGATGCCCGTATGAAAGGCAAATTAGAATTACAGTAATATTAGAAGGCCTATGTGTTTAAACAAGTTGTGAAAAAAAATTAATTCTACCTCTTAAAGCTTTTGCAAATGCAACTTGTAGAGAAGGAGGGCAAGCATTGCTAACACTACTTCACCACACACTGTCAAGCACTTATGAATCCTATTTATAGCTACAGTTAAGGATTCAGATATGGAAGTACTCCATTAAAAGACCACATTAATGAGTCCTCAGAGAAAAATCTCACGAAGCCTTTTGAGCTCATAACTATTTGCTTGTGCAGGGCTTCTTGCTTGTTAACATTCATAAAATATAAATACTGTGTACTAAACACCAGCACTTTGTAGATCACAATGACAATTGGGAGATGCACCGCTAGAACTCCATGGCATGTCATTCATTTCCCATGGCACATGCAGACACTCATTCCTATTTGGGGGTCTTTCTTTTCATTTGGAAGCTGAGTGGCTCACTACAGGCGACTCATTAGGTTAGTATCAGTGAGTATAATTTACAAGATAACACTCAAGCCTTTTAGTTGGGAGCAGTAAAGCAAACCCAAGTCACAGCTCCAGCTAAACAGAGTGACCTCTGATTGCTAGAACAAAATCTAACAGACTAAAAACATATACAGGAATTTAAGTAATGGAGAATATTTTCTATCAACATGAACTGGTTATATAAAGTGTCATCTGAAGGAAAAAAATGCACTGTTTGATAATTTTTCATTTTTTACTATTTTCTATTTACAGTTTTGCAGTTGCCATTTTCTCTCTGAAGCTTTCATTTTTTAATTGATGACATCAGCCCTTAATTTTAGGACATTTTGATGTGGTATGTTTTATATGCAATTGCCACATTAAGATCACAATTATGAAAATAAATATCACTCGTGTTGGTTGACTAAAGATGCTTCATAGCCTTCATGTAGCATTTTTTTATCCATAGATCTTAAAACCCTTTTCAGCAATGGTAAATTATCTCTATTATATAATCATAGCAACTGGAAGGGACCATGAGAGATCATCAAGTCCAGTCCCCTGCACTCATGGCAAGACCAAGTATCCTCTTAAAGTATCCCAGACAAGTGCTTATCTAACCTGCTACCAGACACTTCCAATGATGGAGACACCACAACCTGCCTAGGCAACTTATTCCACTTGTTAACCACCCTGACAATTAGGAATTTTTTCCTAATGTCCAACCTAAACCTCCCTTGCTGTAATTTAAGCCCATTATTTCTTGTCCTATCATTGGCAGTTAAATGGAACTGTTTTTCTCCCTCCTCCTCGTGACAACCTCATGACATGAAAACTGTTACCATGTCCCCTCTCAATCTCCTCTTTTCCAGAATAAACAAACCCAGCTCTTTCAGTCTTCCCTCATAAGTCAAGTGTTCCAGACATCAAATCATTCATGTTGCTCTTCTCTGGACTTTCTCCAATTTGTCCACATCTTTCCTGAAATGAAGCACCCAGAACTAGACACACTACTCCAGTTGAGGACTAATCAGGGCAGAGTAGAGCAGAAGAATTACTTCTCATGTCTTCCTTCCAATACTCCTGTTAATACATCCCAGAATGGTGTTTGCTTTTTTTGCAACAGCGTTACACTTTTGACTCATATTTAGCTTGTTGTCCACTATGACACCCTGATCCCTTTCCGCAGTACTCCTTCCTAGGCAGTCACTGCCCATTTTGTATGTGTGCAAGATTGTTCTTTCCTTAGTGGAGTACTTTGCTTTGCATTTGTCTTTCTTGAATTTTATTCTGTTTACATCAGGCCATTTCACCAGTTTGTCCAAATCATTCTAAATTGTGATCCTATCCTCCAAAGCACTTGCAACCCCTCCCAGCTTGGTATCATCAGCAAACATTAGAAGTGTACTCTCTATGCCATCATCTAAATCGCTGATGAAAATATTGAACAGAACTGGATCCAGAACTGATCTCTGTGATACCCCACTCATTATGCCCTTCCAGCTTGACTGAGTCATTGATAACTACTCTCTGGGAGTGGTTATCAAACCAATTTCCCCCCATCATATAGTGGCTCCCTCCAGGCTGTACTTCCCAAGTTTGATATATTTTTATATCAATGGTATATTTTGTTTGTTTATTATATATTTCCCCATCTGGAAACTGGAGAAAGAGAGTTCAGAGAGGTAAAGGAACTGGCTCAAGGTCACATATTGAGACAATAGCAGTAACAGGAATAGAACTGATGGCTCATGACTCCCAGTCTGGTATCCAATTAACTGCACCTTTCACTCTTTGTCTTCCTAGACATTTTCTTTCTCATATGCTGCAAGGTCACTGGAGTAGTGGCCTCTTGAACAAAATATCTCCATGTGAAGAACAGTTGTGCACCCAAATTAGAAAATAAAGAAGCAATACACTTTTTAACAGCCATAAGACTAAACCCTGGTGTTATTACTCTGCAAAATGGTCACTGGTTTCAATGGGACTGTTGCCCTTTTTATTATTATGCAGAATTTAGCCCATATTTATTTATTTTATAGCAGTGGACATTTTATAACAGTCATAACAACTGACTGAAAATATCAGTATTTTATAGTAACTGCAAACTGGCTGGGCTCATAAACCACTCAAAAGATCATGAACTGAATGACATTGTAGTGACATTGTATTTAACAAGTAATTAATAAGTGTCTTCTAAAACATAGAATTATCCAGACCACAAGTACTTAGTTTACTCATCCACGGATTGCATTAACTATTTTGACCTCAGCTTTACATGGGGGACTCAAAAGATGTAAGATGTAACATTTTACATGTTAGAGACAAAAGCACCAGTCTGTTTCTGAAATCAGTGTAATGGCAGCAAGATGGAGGCAATGGGAAAAGAGCCTTGGTATGGTGGTCACACTGTTTAGCTTTTTTTTCTATTTTTGTTGAAAAGTAAATTCTTAATTCTGAAGCCCTTTTGTGAGGAATCTCATAGTTAACAAAAAAAAAAATTAAATGGTGACGTGACAGGATCCTTTGTGGGAACTGCAAAACAGTCTTTCAGACTCTTGCAAGTTGTTGTACAGGAAGTGATGCTGCCTTGCCTATAGTTCAGTCCTTCAGTAAGTAGTAAGATATGACTCTTTCTAGCTGAAGAGTAGAGGGCAATCTGAGGGGGGGACAGGAATGGTCTTTATTTTGTTCCACTGTGAATTCCCATTGGCTGGATGAAACAAACAACGGCTTTCACTTTACAAATGCAAGTTAGAGACTGAATGTTTTTGTTTTACTTTAGCTCACATTTCAGGTAGGCCTTTTTACTATTTTAAGACACCAGAATGGGACTTGTAGGAGACTTGGATTCTGTTATCTGTTTTGCTGCACACTTCCTGTGTAACTGTACACAAGTCATGAAATTTCTCTGTGCCTCGGTTTCCTCTTCTGTAACATGGAGGTAATAATACTTCCCTTCTTCATGGTGTTTAGTGAACAAATCCAGGAATGTTTGTGATCTCCTCAGATACCACAGTGATGAGCATTATAAAAAAAGACTGTGAATGAATGAAGTTCTGGGATTGCTTTGTGGTAGCTAACACTTGACCAGGTTTGCCTGATATCATACAGAAAAGCAAGTAGGAGAGCATACACAAAAATTCTGACCAAATATATAATTGGACCTGATGATTCTCCAAAACCAGAAATACAGCGAAAAATGTACAGAAAACAGCATTAGAAAAAGCATATGTTTTGGTGAGCAGAATACACTGAAAAACTGAAATTAGCAGAGAAGAGATATCAGGGGAATAGTAGGTACTCAAAGGTAGATTGCAGGGAGTTGAACAAATATGTATACCATTGAGAAATAAATATAGTAGGAGTGGAAATGACCAATGTGGACAACCAGGGAAATACAAAGAGCAATAAAAGAAAAGAGGCGAATATATGAGACCTATAAATCAGTAGGGTCAGTGCTGCAAGAACTGGTACAGAAGCCTAAGGTAAAAGAAGAATGCAAGAAAATGGTCCAAAAAGCTCACCCAGGAAAGGAAAGGGGGGGGGGGTGGAAAAAGATGAGAACACAATATAAAAGATTTTATAAATTTGGTATATAAAAAGTGAAAAGGTCAGCAAGTGAGACAGCAGTCCTCTTCTTGAGGGATGGTGAGGGTAATTTGACAGAAGAAGCAGATATTGCTGGAAGAGTGAATAACTACTTTTGTCTCAGTATTCATGAGGGAGACCAGGGAAAATGTGCCAGAAATCTTGATATTTTTTCAGGGTTAGATAATGAACAATTGCTACAAATACAGACGCACTAGAATATGTAAAAACTAAAGTAAATTGTTAAAGCTGCTGAAAACAAAAACTACTCCAGAATGGAGTGAGCTACCTCTAAGAACTCAAATTGTAAAAGATGTGCCAAATGTATTAAACCAGTGGGGAAAATTTGAATTCTTCACTGGAAACAGGAGACGTGTGCAGGTACTGAAGAGGAGTCAACCTTACACCCATATTAAAAAAAGGATGAAGCAGGAAAAAATGAGAGTTGACATGGGCAGAAAAATGAGGTATAGCATACTTGTATGCTTTTCATACATTGCTGCATGAAAGACTAGTTATAAGGGATTGATTGAGCAAAAGTTTAACCTCTATTACAGACATTAGAGAATGATGGGAAATAGATATAGGTTATCTAGGAGGGAGATGACTAACTGAAACGGCCCAGTTAATTAGTTTAACACTATACATCAGTTAGCCAGAAGAAAGACCATAACATCACATCAGAGGTCCATCTAGCACAGTATCATTCCAAAAGGGGTCATTGCCAGATGCTTCAAAGGGAATGAATAGAACAGGGCAATTTACTGAGTGATAGATCCCTTGTTGTCTAGTTCATGCTTCTTGTGTGGAAACTGTTCCATACCCCTAATCATTTTTGTAGTCCTTCTCTATGCTTTTTCCAATTCTAATCAATCTTTTTTTGAGATGGAGAGTCTAAGTCCACACACACAATTCAAGGTGTGGGAATAATATAGATTTATATATGTGCATCATGATATTTTCTGTCTTATTATCTATCCCTTTCCTAATAGTTGCTAAGATTGTTGGCTTTCCTGACTGCTGCACTACACTGAGCCAGTATTTTCAAAGAAATATTTAGGATACTCCAAGTTCTTTTCTGAGTGGTAATTGCTAATTTAGAACTTACCATTTTGTATGAATAGTTAGTTTCATTTTTTTCAAATATGCATTACTTTGCACTTACCAATATTGAACTTCATTCTCCATTTTGTTGCCCAGTCATCCAATTTTGCTGTGATCTCTTTGCAACTCTTCACGGTCAGCTTTGGACTTAATTATCTTCAGTAATTTAGTATCATCTGCAAACTTTGGCACCTTTCTGTTTACTTCTTTTCGTGATCATTTATGCTGAACAGCTCAGGCTCCAGAACAGATGTTTGGGGGTCCTGTTATTTACTACTTTACCTTGTGAACTGAAAATTTAGGTCTACCCTTTGTTTCCGATTTTTTTTACTGGCTACTGATCCATGAGAGGGCCTTCCTTGTTGTCCTATTACTGTTCAGTTTGCTTAAGAATCTTTGCGTGAAACATTGCCAGAGACTTTCTGAAAGTCCAAGTACCCTAAAGCAACTGGGTCACACTTGTCCACAAGCTTGTTGACACCCTCAAAGCACTCCAATGACACTTGTATCCCTTTACAAAAGCTATATTGACATTTCCTCAACGTGTGTTCAGCTATCCTCTTCCTATTGAGCCTGATAAGTCTGTTCTTTACTAAAGTTCCAACCAATTTGCCTGGTACTGAAGTTCAATCTACCAGCCTGCATTTGCCAGGATGGGTTCTGGATCCTTTTTAAAAAATTGGCATTACATTAGCTACCCTTCAGCCATCTTGTGCAGAGGCTGACAGGAGTCTGTAGTAGAACAGGCAAATGGTGACTGCAAAGTGAGAAGTCTTGCTGACATCAGGCAGAAGAAAGACTTGATCAACTGGAAAAAGCTCAGGGATATGACTGCAAATGATTTATGGAATTAAACCTGGAAGAATGTAAAGCTATGATAAGAAAGTCAAATAACAGCCTTGAATAGTTGCTTGCTGGAAAACTTTGATCATTAAGATATCTGGGGATAAGTAAGTTTCTGTTCACTATCCACCGAATGATTATAAGTGGTTAGAAAAGCCAATAACCTTGGGATGTGTAAGTAGAGGAATAGAGAACAAATCAAGCATTTCAGGGCTGTTCAGGGATTGTGAGACTACCCCTGAATATAGCACATGAATATGGATGCTACACAACAGTTTGAGAGCTTGAGTAACAAAGAAGCATCAATTGAAAATTAGGAATTAAGAGATGTTTCTTTATACAGGGGGTAATTGATGTGAACAAACTAATGGGGGCTGAAAAAGCAGTTGTGAATATAGACTATATCCACACTTAGGCAGTTAAACCGATTTAATAAAATTGCTATAAAAATTATTAAATCTATTTAAGTTGAATTGATTTAACATGTCCCCACTAGAAACTCAGATTGAACTAGCATGTCCATGGGAGTGGCAGTCTCATTGGTAGATTCGGATAGTAGAATGTAGTGGAGAGAATCCCTATTAAATCATGGAAAAATCTAGAGGGTTATGGGGGGCACAATTATAAGATTCCATTTACCGGAGAGCTTACATTTCAGGTAGGACCAGTAAAGTTAGGATTGAATTGGGTATCCAAGCACTAGTGGGGGTAGGTATAAATGGAATAGATTCCCTAAAGAAATTGGGATTGATAATAGATCTACCCAACCAGGTTGTGTGTCGGATGGTGCTGGATAATGGCAAAGTGCCAGAAATCTGAGTGATCCTGAATGGTCACTGCGTAGGAGCCTTAAAGGCTCTGGAAATACTAGAGCTCCCTCAATGGCCTCCCGATGTCATGGCCATAATGTTGAAATACCAGTCTGCCTTGGCCACAAATAAACTTCAGTGTGGTGAGGTGGCAGAGTCAGTTAGAATCTTGGGGCCTGATCCGCGGCCAATAAAACAATATAAGTATCCGGCACAGGCAGAGACTGCCTTCTGTCAGAGTACTGAGGCCCTGAAATGTCAAGGAGTTTTAAAGGAGTGTGAGAGCCCGTGCAGTTCTCCAATGTGGCCTGTCTGTAAGGCGGATGGGAGAAGTTGGAGACTCACTGTGGACTTTAGGGAATTGAACAGAGTGACACCCCGTATGGCCCCTGTGGTTGCTAATTACAGGGATGTAATGGCAGCTATACAACAAGGAGCATGCTGGTACCCTGTCATCAACCCCTCAAACACCTTTTTTAGCATCCCTGGTAGATTTAAGAGATCAGCATAAACTCGCCTTTACATTCGGCGATGGGTAACTGGCCTTCACTCACCTGCCCCAAGGGCTCCATAACTCCTAGCATATGTCACTGTGTGGTATCAAAGTTATAGAAGGGAATGACAAATAAAAATCAAGTCCTCTCATATGTGGACAATATTCAAATCGCCACAAGGTCATACAAGGAGGGGTTAAGCTTTTTAGAAGAGGTGATGTCTAGAATTGCTAAGGCCTGATTTCTTGTTAATCTGAATAAAGCACAGCTTTTAAGCCCCAAAGTCACCTATCTACGGGTGTGCACAGATGGCCAGGGAAGGAGCCCTGAGACAAACAGAGTTAAGGTTATTGCCAACCTTCTGGCGCCCAGAGACATTACTGCCTTGAGATCCTTTTTGGGACTAACTGGGTTCTCTAGAGAATTAATTGAAAACTATGCCCTCCTCACATGATCCCTAGACCATCTATTGAGAAAGGGAGTGACTTGGACCTGGGGAGAATCTGAAGAGCGGGCATTTAAAGAACTCAAGGAAGCACTCATGAGAGCCCCAGCACTGGCTTTTCCTAAGGAAGGATTACCATTTATTCTAAGATTAGCCACAGCACCTGAGAGTTTGGGAGCTATTCTATCCCAGGATGGTGGGACTGGAGAGTGCACCATTGCATGCGGGTCCCAAGTGTTAACAGAGGTTGAAAAAACATTCTCGCCCTGTGAATGAGAAGTCCTACCCCTGACCTGGGTGCTTTCGCACTGGGAGTACTTGATGGGCTTGTCCCCCATCATTGTTAAATCTCATACTCCCGCAAAGTACATGCTCTCAGGAAAGGTGAATGAGAGCAGAGTATGAAGCCCTAGGATATTGAATTGGGAGTTAACTCTAGTTAATAGGGAATTATCCGCAGACACATCAAAGCCTCACGAGCTAGCCCCATATGTGCTAGTTTGCCAGGGAGTGGCACATGAATGTCCACTCCCAACCAAACCTAGCACCTTAGAGGTATCCCTGTTTCAGGTGATGCTAGATGCAGGACACTGTCCATCTGGCATAGATTTGTGGGCTGTGGATTGCAGTTCATATTATCATGAAGGGCTACCGGTAACGGGATATGCGGCTATCAATCATCCAAGGAGTAATATCCTTCAGGGCACGGTCAAGCCTGCATCCGTGCAAGCCACAGAGGTCACAGCTGTTCTCTCAGTCCTCTGTGAGGTCCTTGAGGCCTCGGATGTACCGATTTTGACCGATTTTGGCTTGGATATTAAGGGCGCTCTTGGACTGGGTGCCTATATGGCTCCAGCACAGGTTGATGTCCAGTGATGAGAAAAGGGTGTCCCACGCATAGTACTTATGGCATGCGTGGACGTTAGGAAAGAAGTATCCTGGGAAGACTTGGTTAGCAAAGGTGAAAGCCTATGCCAACAAACAGGAGCTTTGGGTAAAGCTTAACTCTGAGGCTGACAAGTTGGCAAAGCGGGCAGCACAATTAGGAGTAGAAGCCCTGTGGACAAAATCTGATTCGATAATTTTACCAGTCAGTTTAGTAATAGAGAGCCAACAAAGTAATACGTTTATTCCAGACATTAAAACCTTACAGAGTAAGGATAAGGTCATTGGGGAGCTACTGTCAGGAAAAAAATATTATGGGAGAGTGATTGCTAGAGACCAGCAAGGCCTTGTATGGGTGACAAAAGTGGGCACAGATACAGAAGCACCTCTTTTAGTGTTGCCAGAATGCCTACAGGCAGAGATGATAAGATTGGCTTACAGCCAAGGCCACTTCAATAAAAATAAAATTGTCTCTAGGATTTTAGAAATAGCCTGGTGGCCAAAAATGTTCGAACATGTTGAGAGGTTTATTGCCCATTGTTTAGAATGCGCTACTAACAATACAGATAATCAGATTGTGAAGGGGGCACTCAAACACCAGCCCCTGGTGGGACCTTGGAAACATGTCCAAATTGATTATATTGGTCCGTTACCCCGAACAGCGCACAGCAAGAAATACGTGTTAGTCATAATTGATTCATTTAGTAAGTGGGGAGAAGCAGTGGCCACAAGCAACAACATGGCCCTCACCACAGCTAGAATATTGATAAATGACATCTTTACAAGATATGGCCTCCCAGAGATAATCAATAGTGACCAGGGTCCTTGCTTTGTGGGGGATGTTGTCAAAATTATGTGTAGTACCCTGGGTATTATGCAGTTATGGCATACAGCCGGACAGCCACAAGCATTGGGACTCATAGAAAGATTGAACCACACTTTAAAAACTGTGTTAAGAAAGGTTGTTGATGGCTCAGGAAAAAACTGGGATCAGAAACTCCCATTAATTTTAATGGCTCTGAGATCTTCTATAGGTGCACTTGGATTTATGCCCCATGAAGTTTTTACAGGTCACCGAATGCGGATCCTGGAGACATGGTGGCTACAAGGAGGTCTACCTCCAGACACACTGCATGCTCCGAGGAAAGTAGAGGAATTTATGGAGCCACTATTGGATACTATTCGTGAGACCCAACTATTAGTTGCTCAGCAGTTAAAAAGGAATATCACAAGCATGGACCAACATCTATCTGATAAGGGGAACACTGTTGAATGGGAGATTGGGGATAGGGTCTCATATTGTTATTTCTCAGAAAATCAGCATGCTCTAAGTCCCAGGTGGATGGGGCCAGTCCCTATCATGAACAAAATAGGCCCAACAGTCTATCAATTTGAGTTGAAGAATAAAAAGGGCAAATTGTATAAAAAGTGGTTCCATGGCTCACAATTAAAGCTCTGGAAAGAGAAAGAGTAGTATAAATCATGTACTCACCTGTGCAATTTCTTTAGGAAGTATGGCTGGTAGTCGGAGATCCTTTGGCACCCAAGTATCTGTAATGAGAATGCGAATGATTATCATCATGTATTTGTGTAATATGGCATCTTGTATGACTGTTAAAAATGGAGAGTATATCCGGTGTTGGTCCATAGGAGGCTACCAAAAGAGGGTCATGACTGGAAATAAAAGGGGCAAATTTAGATCCACAAGTCATACATAAGGGATAGATTGACATACACACCCATATCTCCAAATATGTATGCTACTTGGAATGGCAGGAGGTGTTGGGTGAAAACAAGATGTTCTATGATATTTTTGGAGTAAGCCTAACCTATGTAATCACTACCAGAGATGGAGGAGTGATGGCACAGGTTCACAAGCTCCACCATAGCTGCACCTGGGAGGTCAGTAGGGGAACAGTAATAGGCACTCTTCTCCATTGCAAGCAGAGTTTTCATGTTCCCAGAGAGCTGTCTGTGCCTTCCTCCACTTGGAAATCCCATCCCAGATTAAGGAGGATCAGGAAGTGAAAGTTTATGTGGTGATTGGGACTAGTGAGAAAGTGGAAACATCGGAAGTTATTGTAATGACCCCAACAAAGGCTATATTACAGAACAGACCATGTATCACAAAAAGGATTAACATCCCTGTGGAGGTGATTAATGGCAACAAATTCTGCCAAGGCAAGGAAATGGTAGTGCAGACTTGGTGTGAAGGGAATGCTGTATTGGAAAAGGCATCCTCTTGAGATGCAGGAGCATGGTGGGTGGCTGGCCACTTTGGGGTTAAATCCACCCAAGGTGTACAGGTGCTAACCCCTCCTTTGGTGTTTAAGGTGGGGACCAGTTATTGGAGGTGAAATGAACCCCAGAGAGGTGATTATCAACCCAAGGTGGGCTCGTAAGGAGGTCAGGATTAACCTATACCTGAATTCAGCAGAACTGGATCCCTGGTGCCATGCATGTCAAAACATTTGCACAGGCATGGAGAGCCAGGGGATGGATGGTAATAATGCAAGAGAAGACCAGGCACTGAAGAGGAATTTTTACTGGATTATTGGGAGGAGTTGGCTTAGGAGTAAATATTTTTAATTCTGTTAGTCAGTCAACACTGAGACAAAAAATATCCACTCTGCAGGGGGGCGTAGCTAGGTTGACTGTAACTCTAAATGGATAGCCGTGTTAGTCTAGTCTAGATCTTCTCCCATGAAAGCTCATGCAAAAAATAAATCTGTTAGTCTTAAAGTCCCACACAACTGCTTGTTGTTTTTTTACTGTAAGTCTAAAGGATGTGCTGGTAGGAGAATCTACAGGCAATTTGGAAACAATAACTAAAACGTGGAAACTTTCATGTGCATATCATTCAGGTCTGCCTGGGGCTTTACAAGAATTCCAGCAAAGCATCTCAATAGCTTTTGCATGTACCTAAGCACAGGCGTGGCTACTTACTATGAGCCAATCTATAGTACGCAAAGGTTTAGAAGATACAATCCCTTTAGAAGTGATGAAGTTAATTGAAATGAAAATGGCCAATACATTTGAGGTAGAGCATAAAAATTGGTGGCATCTGGTTAACTTTACATATAATGGCACAATCAATTAACCACAGTGGTTCTGACTTTGGAAAAGGCAGAAACAATCAAGATTTTCCCAGTTTAGCCTTAGGAATGATCATGAATAACTCCTTAATGATTCCAATTGAGACCTGAATGGGCCTGACATAATTCAGGTGGATGGACCACTGTTTCATTAGAGGGTTGCATTACTGAGGACGGAATAGGTGACGTCTGCTATTCGTCTCCTAAAGAACACCCGGATATGTGTCTGAATAAGGCAGAGGGAATATGTCATTATCATATGAGAAAGATTGATAATCAGACTAGTACTATCATAGAAGCTAAAAATGGATGTCTATGTATGCAAAGTCCCTGTCCAAAGGTTTTAGTAAATCGGTTGTTTGAAGTTCAACACGATCCCCAACGTAAATACATGTGTGTAAAACTTCAGAAATCCAAATATGTAATGAGAGTTTTCAGTCTGTTACTCATAATTTAAAGGTATTAGCTGTTGATTTGAGAACAATAGATCATTTAGCTCCTGTCCCCTTAGGGCTAGATGTAAATCCCCTAAAGGTACTGGCATACCATCCAGAAATGGAAAAGCACCTTAAAGAGATGGCAGAGAAAAGGAAGGATTTACTTCTAACAATTAAACATGCAGAAGAACAAGTAACTGAAATAGCTCATTATGCAGAAAGAGAAAGGTCTAAACGATGGTGGCAAGACATCAATGAACCATTATGTGTGGTGTTGCTAATTCAGGTGTGCATAATCGTATACATAGTTTCTTGTTGGCTACGAAGGTAATACAACAATAATATATGTTAAAAGGCGATGCCATCATTAAAAAAGGATTTTTAGAAGGCATCAAGGAGTGGAGTGATGGAGAAAATCTTTGAAGGTTCATACAGCCCTCCCTCTGTGAATATCTCTGAAAATAGAAGTGACATGGGTTTATTACACGGCTGACAAAAGCTGATTCTGGATAACTTACTCTTTATATGTTTTGAACATGTTTATGTTATTTGATTTGTTCTCATATGTTGTGAAACCTTGATCACGCTGCTCCCCAGCAGCAGACAATACAGTTTAGTGTAAAAGCTTAGTCTAGGTTAACTTAATTTGTCAATACAGGGTACATAATGTAACACCTTAGAGTCTTGGCAGACTGCCAATGCTCAGAAGTCTGCCTGGAGACAGTGCACGGCAGCAGCCTGTCAGAGGGCTCTTCGGGAAACTTCCCTGCATTAGCCTATGGAACACAGGAAAGCGCGTGAAACGGGGACGTGCAAGAAGGCTCAGTGATTGGCTGAGATCCCCGTATTTATAGGGGTTCCCGCCGAGGGAATGCTGGCTTCTGCTGCACTCTGCGAGGGCGAGAGACTCAGTGAGGAAACTGCTCCTCTCAGAAGAAGGACCGGGAACTCTAACTAGGCCTCTGACCGAGAATCAGGACCGAAGCCCGCCTGAGATCCTGGTTTAGAATCAGGGTCTCAGACACTGGTTCTTCAGTCAGAGGGGCTGAAGAGGATTTTTCCACTCCTTGCGAAGAGGATGTGCCACGACTCCACATAAGCCCCTGAAGAAAGCAGGAGCCTGAACACGGAAAGGAAGCCGCCCTGCCTAGAGGACGTTGTCTGAGGGTGAAGGGACTGACGATCAAAGGACCCAGGGTCCGTTTGGACCTGAAGCAGATGATTTCAAGCTAGGATCGCCTGAGCCAGGACACCAAGGGATCGACCATGTGCGTTATCGGTTCTGCGGCCTTTCGGGCTGAAGAACAACTGTAATTATACAGGGTTTACAGGGATTGGATCCCCATTAGGACCAACTCACTTGTGGGCACTTATATGTAAGGGGTGGTATAATAAGGTGCTTACCTTGGGAGACCAGAGTGATTGGCAACCCTCCGGTTATGGGAATTGTATGGTGGCAATTCATCACAAGTAAGGCAAGGTACTTACCTCGAGGAGAGTGAGCTCCTGGGAATCTCCCTCTGGGTACTCATGGGGATGGACAAAGGTAACCTGTAACTCAAGAATAAGGGTATAATTAGTTCTGAGTTTAATACTTACCTGTGTATTTTGGTCTTGACCTGAAGTTTACTTAAAATCCTTGAATCCACATGGGTTCAATCAAGGGTGTCCTGTAATACAAATCAGGTATTCCTGATGCTCACCTTTAGGGTATGTCCACACGTCTCTTTTATTTTGAAATAAAACTGGTTATTTCGAAATAAAAGAGATTAGGTCCATATGATGTATTCTTATTTTGAAATGACAGGCTCTGTCATTTTGAAATAAGAGCCGTCATTTTGAAATAGCTTAAACCTTCTTTAACTTGAAACGGCTGTTATTTCTAAATGGTTATTTTGAAATAACGCCATTCGGACATGTTATTTCAAAATAACCATTATTTCAAAATAACGCCATTCGGACATGTTATTTCAAAATAACCATTATTTCAAAATAACACTTTTGCCCTTCTCCTTCCCAGGGTGCCTTCCTTTTAGCCTACATTGGGTGAGGGCATGGCCCAGGGAGGGGGCCATGTTGCCACACCTCCCATGGTGCCCTTCTCCTAAAGTGAAATAGCAAGTCCTGTGTTTGGACATGCTATTTCGCTTTGTGCTTTTCCCTTAATTTGAATTAACATTTTCTTAATTCAAATTAATTTATTTCAGAATAAGGACTTTATTTCGAAATAACTCATTTTGAAATAACTTATTTTGAAATAATGATGTACGTGTGGACATAGCCATACACCCTCAGATTCATCTGGTTTAAATGTTATCATACGCTGGTATCTTAGGTTCTTGAACAATAGGATCCTTTGTTGTATATGCTTGTTGTCACTTGGGTTTCAACATCACTTACCTGTGTATCTGTTTAAATGTTGGTTATGCTTTAATCTGTTGAATATTAATACTAACACACCATCTCCCCTTCCCTTGTCCAATAAAATCCTTCCACTGTATTTCAAAAGGAGTAAGATAGTGATTTGCACTGCAGTGCAAGAAACCTAGATTTTCTTTCCAGGATTAGTGTGTCAGATTCTTTGGCATGACTGTGGAGACAACATGCTTAGCCTCTGGAGACAAAGTGTGACAGCCGTCACTTAACAGTGGCACATAGGGCCAACTAAGAGGCAGTTTTACGTTGGAAGGGATGGCATCCATAAGGGAGTCAAGAATGCTAAAGCAGAATAAGTGATAATTCTCAGCTCTTCCATAGAGATGGAAATGTATTCCATTCTTTGACTTAAGGAAAATAAAGCTAGACATTTAGAGAAAAGAAATATAACAATACCTATAGGGGTCACAAGGTCTCCTTCAATCCAAACTGTTCCTATTAAACTCTAAGTGTAATTACCTTATAATGTAAATCATAAGGAAAAACTAATGACCTGTTAACTGTGATGTCTCTGTAATCCCATTTATGTGATTTTTTTTATGCTATACCAAAAAAAAAAAAAAAGAGTTTAGACTGTTCTTCAACTCCAGTAGTGACAAGTCTGGTTACAGATTTTAAACTTAACTCCATTGGCATTAGCGTTCTTCTATCTTCTAAAGCATGCATAGCTTGCCTTTATTTTGTGTGTGCATGCAAAATTCTTATGACTGTAAAGTCTCCTCTGGAATTAAATTCTTCAGATGCTCTCCACTAATTTACCACCACTTTATGCTTCTTCCTGGTGATATTGAGCTCTTTTCTTGACTTGGCACATCTTTATTGAAGATGAAATTCACCCTTGTGTAGAAGGTCAAAACAAGACCTGTACACCACTTAAATCTCTCATAAACTCTATTTCAAAGGCTTACCTGGGACTTAAATACTGAACAGGTCTTGTACTGGTCCTCAGCGTAAGGGCAAATTATATTTTGGAATCCCGAGGTTTGTCGATACATTATATGCTCAACATAAGGGTCAAAATGTAGTGCAAAACACCATAACATAATGTAAACTTTTTGGTTTGATTAATTTAAATTGTAGAATAAGAATGGCTAAATTATTATGTTAATTGATACTACTCATCCGTAAGGGCATCATGAAGCATGCAATGCATTCATTCACAACTGACATCTCAGGGGCATGAGGTCTGTCTTGAGAAATCTCCCAAATATGATTTGGTTACCATACGGTATGCTAATAGAATTAGGAATATCATGTTTTTAATTTACTCATTTGTCTGAAGGGCAGAAAGAGAAAGAAGCTTAGTTTCCAAGAATATTTCCTATCATGAGGTTCCCAGAGGTTGATAATACTCATCAGGCACGGGCAGACCAGCCCCGCATTGTTAACCTACTTTTAAAAAGGCAGCTGAAATCTGTAGTTCATACATTTCACAGACAAGCAGAAAACTAAATCAATTTACAGCTGGTCAGATTCATTTCCCTTTTTTATTTTTGGGAGTCAGAATTTCATTTCCCCAAAATGCATCAAGAGCTCAGAAAGGATCTCCCACACTGTCCGGAGCACAGCTCCAAAATGGCTTTTTAAAAGAGCAGCAATGAACAACATGATAAGGTTTGTTCTCTGATATGATAGTTAGGTGTCTAATAACTCAGCAAATAAAAATTTCATTCTCACAGGGCACAGGCACATCATCTGTTTTAGAGAGAAGGGAAGAAAAGTTCCCTTTTTATTTTATTTTTTTCTGCAAAGCTTGTACAAAAGTATCTATTGCCATTTTTGCTGCACATGCAATATTTTTCCCTGCAGGTCTTTTGCAAACCAAACTGCCCTTGTGCAGAGGAAGTGAGCTGCCTCATGTTGTTCATGTAATTTCCCTTCTTTCCAAACATTTGTCTTAAGACAGAAATTCTGCCTCATCCACTTACACCTGGCTTAAAAACTAAGGAAACTGTCAGCTTTCTTTCTTGGATTGCTTGTAGCTGCTGCTCTAAAATCTTTGCTGCATCTTTAATTTAGCTGGAGGGACAATGCTGCTACTTCTATGCTATGAATGGATTTTTTGGCTTGATGATGATGTCCTTCCTTATCAGTGAGGAACAGGTCCAAAGTGGCAGTGTCCAGGCTGAATGGGTGCATTCAGTAGCTTAGTGCAAAATAACTTAAAATAATGTCAGCTATGTAAGTTTTCTTCTCTTGAGTGGTCTCTTCAAAGTGGATTAGTCACACAAAATAATCAGTAGAATGCTTATCACAGATGAAGGCCATGACACTCAAGATAACCCTGCAATCAAAAGTCCTGTAACACAAGCACATGTTGTTCTTGGATATGGAAACAAAGATAAATGTCTTTTTGCTAAATCAATAAAGATCAATTCAAAGTCAATAACATAATCAGGGTAAGAGGCAATATAGTTCTAGGATAAGACAAAGCTCAGGAATCAGCAACACTGAAGGAATGCAGCCCATGTCATTAAATGAGCAAGCACCAAAGCATGAGCAAAAAATGAGTCTAAGACATGAGAGATTTATAGATTTAACTTTACATATTTGGTGTTACAGGAACAGGGATTTCACAGTGTGACATACTAATGAATTAATGATACAAGAAACAATATAGGACCTGCTGGCTTTATGGGGTTAATTATTTACTAGTCAGCAGCTGTAACAGAGGATGTAACTAACTGGACATGGAGTAAAAGGAACACCATCGGCTGGAGACAGTTTACTCACCCTTCTGCATGTTACCCACTGTGTTAGAGGCAGGTTTCCTAATAAGTCATGGGGAGAGAATCTGCATTTCAAACTTCTCCAGCACATGTGTAAAAAAAAAAAGCTGGTTTAGACAGTCTTTTGGAAAGGCTTGTGAAGTGGGAAGACTGATGAAACACTGTTCTAATGGGAAAATTAAAAAAATAATCTTTATGGCAGTAATGAAATGAAGGGAAAACTTGCTCTGAAATTTGTAACCAAAATGATGAGGCTGTGCTATAACTTGTCTCCCAGGCATGGTGTCATTACTGAAAACTATATTTTATGGACTTAGCCCAATGTTCAGGGAAGTGAAACACTTGCAGCTCCCACAGCAGTCAGAGGGAGATGTGGGGGCTCCGAATTGTGGGGGAGAAAAGGAAGGAATCAGCCTATTCGTAATCAAAATACATCCTGATCTTATGCTGGGCCTTTGCTGTGTCCAAGAATAGAAAGAAAAATGAAGCTGCAGAAAGGAATAGCCTTGTATGTTTGCATTCCTTTGTCCTGATGTCAGTGTTCATGGTGACTGTAGTAATTTAAATGTCTTGCTCATTGTATTGTATTATTCTTGAATACAAAATTGTGCAAGCAATACTGACCTATAGCCACTCTGTCTCCCTCACTACCACAGCTGTAGCATGGAGGGTGGGTGCTACCTATGACAGAGATGTTGTATTGAAACCATAAAGAGAATGGATAGTCTTTTGGCTGAGAGCAATACACTTTTGTAGTCAGGAGGATCTGATGGCATTTGTTTTACTTCAAAGCCTGTTTTTGCTGAAAATTAAAGCAATGGTTGCAGGAAGCAGTTGGGGGAGTTAGTCTTCTCTTGAGAACAGAGAGGGATAGGCTTTGGTTTGCAGACAAGCCCTAATACAGTACAACCAACCGACTACATTGATGACTTCCAGTACTAAATACTGGTAGCTGACTTGACACTCCATTGGTTTACTCCAGGGCAGCCCATGGCCTCTGGGAACTGATGTCTGATAATTAGGAGTCCCAACTTCATGAATATGAGGGATAAAACCCGAAGAAAAATCAGATCTTGGGGATGTGAATGAACACTTGAAGTACTCACCCTGCTGTCACAGAGCAAGGAGAAAAATCTTAGTAAGAGACACTTGAACCTTTTAAGCATCATCTCATAGCAATAATGACCTCTCATGCATATTTATATACAGTACTTAGCTTTATAATGGCCACTTGAAAGACTTTTAGTTCTTTTTTGCCTCCAAATGAAGCTATGTGAAGTGTGACCAAAATATTCAATGGTCCACATAGTAAAATACAAAAATACTTCTGGTATTTCCTGCATGCCAGCAAAAACCACCTTTGCAAAGTATATGGTTTAGACATTTAGAGAAAGGGAGAGGATGTGTATATGTATGTGAGAAGAACCTCAGTCAGGTATTTGCTGAAAGAATTTCTGACAATTTCTATAGCTTGAGTTGTTTTCTAAAATCCTTTCTTGTTGCACAGAACTTAATGTTATTCATTATGCACCCAGAGCAAAATCATATGACTACCATTTCCTAAGTAACATAATTATCTTATTGATTCTTATGGAGTGAAACACTACTTTTATTGTTAATTAATACTGCCAAATCTGGTTATGCAATTCTGGATATGGGAAGTTCAGTTTAGTGTGTGGAAGGGGAAGACTTAAAAAAAAGCCATAAACTTTTTTTGTGCATTTAGCTATTTCATGTGCAAATCTGTTACCAACTGCTACAGCAAAGTATGTGATATGACCTCCTGTCACTTTTCATCAAAGGGACAGAAATATAAGCAGTAAAACATAGAAATAGCTTTGTAAAACACTGATATATAATAAAGCTTTAATAGTTGAACAGAAAATGCACAAAGGCAAAGAAATAGAACGCTGTTGTTTCAGAACCAAAACAGTTTTAAGAAAAAATTAGACAAATTCTTTGACTAATTTCAGGAGCTGAACATTTTTTTTCCTTAAATAAAAATGGAAATATACCAGAATATGTTTGCAGGGAGAGAGCACAAAGCTAATATTTTGTCTGGCCCATGGTAAAGAAAGTATAAAAGTTTGTCAGGCACTAGGACATACAATGACTTCTTGAATCTTTCAGTTCTTAGCTAGTGCTCTAATGAAATTCAAACCTGCTACATCTGCCATACCACAGTGTTAATTAGTTTTCTATTTATTTAGCAGATCTAGAAGTGGAAAGCAATCTATTGCCAGTGAATTGTTTGACTTCTGCGCTAAGCAGGCTGCATTCCAATCCTCTGATGTTGAAACTAGCATGAGCCCCACTTTCATCTCATTGCCATGTCAAATTAGCACCCAGCAGATTCTAGATACAAAGACTTGGGGTTTTTTTTTGGCTTGCAAAAGGCCAACCATTCTTAGAAGTCAATAAACTGAAGCTATGAGTTTTCTGGTTTTGTTGTATCTTTTTTTCTTGTTAGCTTGAGAGGAAGGATTAAATCTAGCATATACATGTAGCTTACATTAGAGAAAGAACAAAAAAATTCAAACAGACTATTTATATTATAAAACAAGAAATATTGTTGCAGATTCAGAGAGAGTTGAAGAAAATCCTACCCAGTCCAAATAAACACTGGGATAGCTTGACAAAATTAGAGGAAATGATATTAACATATGTTTTGTTACTTTCCATTTTCATACATCTGTATACTATAGAATCTATTTCAACATCTAAATGCAGAACTCAGGCCCATCTTAGTAATGCACTCCCATCCTGCAATTTGAACAGATTCACAGGATAATATAAGTGTAAAACAAAGCCTGATGAAGTAAACTAGAGATCTTTAATATAAAACCCTGACCTTTGAGTGTTAGAATCATAGGGTTAGAAGGGACCTCATGAGGTCATCTAGTCCAACCCCCAGCCAGGTTTTGTCTAACCAGGCCTTAAATGTTTCCAAAGATGGAGATTCTACCACATCCCTAGGTAACTCATTCCAATGCTTCACCACCCTCCTAGTGAGAAAGTTTTTCCTAATATCCAATCTCGATCGCCCCAGCTGCAGCTTGAAACCATTGCTCCTTGTTCTGTCCTCTGTTACTACTAACAGGGCTTAGCTCTCTCCTCTTCAGAGCACACCTTCAGGTAGTTGAAGGTTACTATCAAATCCCCCTTCAGTCTTCTCTTCTGCAGACTAAATAAGCCTAGTTCTTTCAGTCTCTCCTCGTAAGTCATGTGCCCCAGTCCCCTAATCATTTTCGTTGCCCTCTGCTGGACTCTTTCTAATTTGTCCACATCCTTTCTGTAGTGTGGAGCCCAGAACTGGACATGGTATTCCAGATGTGTCTTCACCAGTGCCAGATAGAGGGGCATAATCACATCCCTCGATCTGCTGGCAACACTCCTACTGATGCAGCCCAATATGCTGTTGGCCTTTTGGGCAACAGGAGCGCATGGTTGACTCATCCAGCTTCCCATCCACCATGCCCCCAGGTCCTTTTCTCCAGTGCTGCTACTTAGAGATGGGGTCCCCAGCCTGTAGCAGTACATGAGATTTTTCCATCCTAAGTGCAGGACTTTGCACTTGTCCTTGTTGAGCTTCATGAGATTTAGTTTGGCCCAATGCTCAAATTTGCCTAGGTTCTCTCTGAATCCTTCAGGGAGTGTTGGAGAATGATGGAAGGGAATGTCAGAACACAAATCCAAGTTCACATTTTGTAGTTGGCCCCTGAACTTTGGGTGTCTGAAATCTAGATTTGGACCTAAATTTTGTGGCTTCGGCTTCTCAAATCAGATGAGTCCAAATATAATCTATTTAGTGCTCAGCTGTCCTGAGACACTTTAACATCATTAAATTTACCTTCCACAATATTATTTATAAAGCAGCACTTGACAAAACTTATAATAAAGACAAGATATATGTTCCAAGAAGCTTACAATGTAAGTCAGAAAAATATGACATATTGTACGGGGTTACAATATGCAGATGAAAATGGTGAAGACCTGGCCAGTGTGTTCAATGTGGTAAGGTATCACCAATGAAAGAATTTTTTTTAAAGAAATGTAGCAAAGAGAGTGAGTGCTTGACATATAGGAAGTAGGCTCCTGTGTCAATGTAAAGGGTACTGTGAAAGAAAGACCAAAGCTATGACTAGAAGCAGACAAAAGAAACAGTAAAGAGAAAGGTTATGAAAAAGCATAGTGTAGGAGAGATGAGAGCAGAAATGTAGTAAGGAGCAGAGTTTTGGAGGGCTTTGATCAAGAGAAACTTGAATTTGATTTAGAACAGGCAGTCCATGAAAGGATTAAAGAAGGTATATGCACAACATATCAAGTGATAAGATCTTTAGTCTTTTGTCTCCTTGGAATTGGAGGCTGAAGGAGTTTTTCTTTCTTTCTTAGATTGGTTCTCTCTAGAAAGAAAGAAAGACCTTTCCTGATATGGGTCTCAGGAAAGCAACCTATCTAAGAACATAATACATCCAATGTTCCCTCTAAGGCCTTGGGGCAGCTAAGCGACTTATGTTGCTCACTGTGCGGGCCGTGCCCCCCCCCCCGCGGACCTGGTTCTGCCCTCCCCCATGGTCTCCCAGTCCCCCCACCAGCCAGCCTGATCCTGGCCCCCACTCAGTCCCCCCAGCACGAACCAGTCTGATCCCCCTTTTCCCATCCTAACCTGCTCTCCTGGTAACCCCCCAGCCAGCTGGACCCCCAACCCTCTGAACTCTTACCCAGCCACTGGAGCAGCATGGCCAAGCCATGGCTTCTCCAGGTGGAGGAGCACTGACAGAGCATGCTCAGAGCTTCTCTGGGCAGGAGTTTTCAAAACTCCCAGCTCTGGAGGGGATCTCAGCTGGATGAAAGACAGAGTCTTCCGGCCAGCTAGGGTCTCTGGCTCCCAGCTGTGCGCAGCCAGCAGTATCCCCTGCGCAAGGCAGTGGCAAGGGGCTGCACAACCATGTGACCATGCAGCTTACCGGGAACATTGCTTCTGACTGAACCTGGAAAGTAAGACATGGCACAAAACACTGACGTGTAACTCAGATGCATAGGTAGTCTTAGTAGGTGGGCAATGTGGGCAGCTGCCCAGGGCTCCTGAGGAAAAGGGCACCACAAGATTGCAGCTTTAAGTATAGCCCCTTTAAGCATCTGGCTGCGTGCATGTTCCACATGTGCACCAACCAGGGGAGCAGCAGAGAGACTGAAAGGGCAGCAGCTGGGCATGGGCAGTAGATCGGGAGCCTTAAGGGGATCTGTGTGGGGCCAAAGGGGCCGGACGAAGCAGTGGGGAGGCTGCAAGAGGGAAAGGGGGAGTGGCAGGGAGTTTCCAGGGGCTTGGGAGAGAAACAGGGAGTCTGCAAGGGGGAAGGGGGACCTGAGGGAAACTGCAGGAGCTGGGGTGAGCAGCAGGGGGGCACCGGAGGAAGGGAGAGTGGCAAGGAGGCTGAAGAAGGGGCTAGGGAAGGCCACAGAGGGGAACCAGCAGCCAGAGGAAGGGAGCATGGGGGCCCCAGTGAACTTGGAGGGGGGAAGTCCAGAATGAGGCCCCACACATGGCATAGTGGGACCCAACTTTGAATTTTGCTCCAGGCCTCAGAATCCCTAAGGCTCAGACGTGTACTTGCTTCGACGTGTGTTTCTCAGTACTTCAGTCCTAGCAACAGTGGACATTAAAAATGGAACTCATTAATGGAAAGGAAGAGCATGTGAGAATGGTGGCAACTGGCAGTGGAAGGAGAGTTTCCTCAGATTTTTGAAAACTAGCCTTCCTTTGTCCTTGGCAAATGTCAATTCTGAATGTGTGGTGTAGCTAGGACTGATTAACAGAATGTTTCATTAAGTAAGTGTGACATTTGTAATGACTGGGTTTGGCTTTTTAGTTGTCAGAAGAAGGGAGGAGTATAAAGTCGGATTTGTTCATCATTTCAAATGTTCATAGAGCTGAATGGGCTGAAACAGACAGCTGAGGTTTGAGGAAGAAATCTGAGAGCTGGAGTCCTAATAATGAAGCTCTGCAATGTATAATCATGTCTCCTAATGATTAGGAATAAATCCATGAGTTTCAGGATCTTTAAATATCCATAGTTTGCAGTTTTTGAAAATGGATAGTTTATCTGCATACATATATGAAAAAAAGGCCAGAAAGACTTTTGCTTATTATGAACTCTTCATAATCTTCTTCTAAATTGCTGGCACTGAATCCCAACTATAGATCGCTTTGTTTCTGCCCATCTGAAAAAGCCTAACTTTATCATTTGTCTCTCAGCATTTGGGGATGCATGGTATGCTGTAGCCCCTCATTCTGATCTCATTTGCCCAGCACGGGTTTTGGGGGTGGGGAGCTTATCCTGCAAACAAAGCTGCTGTAGCACTCTCCTTTTTAATCAAGATATGGATTTGTGTTTTATTTTGTGCAGTGTATAAAGAAGGAACTTTGTTTTTCTCCCATATGTAACAAACAGATGCTGGGGACCCAGGATCTCACATAATCAATGAATTGTAAGTTATAAAATCTTTAAAACTGCAGGAAGAAATCAGAATTTCAGCAAATTCCCATCTTGTCTGGCTGTTCATTTTGATCAACTGCAGGAAAAAAGAGCCAGTTGTGCATAAAACTCCATCTGTTATTATAGCCTGGTTTGTATTTGGTTGGGGGAAGAATATTTAGAGAGAGATTTGAGCAGTGTTACTGAAAAAGGAGAAAATGTATATGGCATCAGAATCACATTTGCAGATATAGACTAGGCTGCAATAATCAATTAGCATTCAACTTTTTGCAACGATCTAGGAGGAGACAATAGATTCTTTAGAGGTAATGTAAGCCTTGAAAGTAATTTTGTAAGTTGTTTAAATATTGCTTTGATTTTACAACACTAGGTAATTTGATTATACAAACTACACTTCTAACTCTTGGTTATGCAGATGTTGCATCAAAATGCTTATTTCAGTGTTCAGTTGAACGTGATACAGCTTTTACTGAATGGCAGAGTGAAATAGGGAATGTTATGTTTCATATTAATGTGTGATTGATGTAACTCAGACTGATTGCATCACAGAACCAGGTGAACATATCACTTCTGTAATGAGATTTAGTTTAAAAAAAAACCCACAAGATAAGAGACAAGATAAGTAATAGCTATGGCTGTAGAAATAATATATATTATAGGGAATAACATGAGGCACATACTCTGTGGGATCCGAACATGTTGCTTTCAGAGCACTCAAGTCTTCTCAGTTGTGGGAGAAAGACCCACAGAGGTGACCCTCAGTCTTCTGCATAATAGCATTGGAGACACTTTTTTATTTCAAAAGGCGGAGAAAGCTACTAGGGGAGAGAGGCTGTTCTTGATTTGATTTTGACAAACAAAAAGGAACTGGTTGAGAATTTGAAAGTGGAAAGTAATTTAGGTGAAAGTGATCATAAAATGGTAGAGTTGAAGACTCTAAGGAATGGTAGGTGAGGGAACACCAAAATAAAGGTGAAGGATCTCAAAAAGGCAGACTTTAACACACTGAGAGAGTTGGTAGGTAGGATCCCATGGGAAGAATGTCTAAGAGGAAAAACCACTGAAAACAGTTGGCAGTTTTTCAAAGAGACAGTATTAAGGGCACAAGAACAAACTATTTCAATGCACAGGAAGGATAGGAATATGGCAAGAGACCACCCTGGCTTAACCAGGAGATTTTCAACTATCTAAAAATGAAGGAAGAGTCCTATAAAAAGTGGAAACTTGGACAAATCACAAAGGATAATTATAAACAAATAACACAGTTATGTAGGGGGAAATTCAGAAAGGCCAAGGCACAAACTAAGATCAAACTAGGTGAAGGCATAAAAAGTAACAAAAACATTTTTTAAATACATTAGAAATAAGAGGAAGATCAAGGGCACCACAGGTCTACTACTCAACAAAGAAGGAAAAACAATAATAGAAAATGTGGAAATGGCAGAAGAACTAAATGATTTCTTCATTTTGGTCTTCACTGAGAAGGTTGGATGCCTGATGTAGGGGAGGGCAGTAAAAATGGGACAGGCTCAGAAGCTAAAACAGGGAAAGAACAAGTCAAAAATTACCTAGACAAGTTAGATGTCTTCAAGTCACCAGGGCCTGATGATATACACCCTAGAATACTCAAGGAACTGACTCAGGACATATCTGACCCATTGGCTATTATCTTCCAAAAATCATGGAATACTGGAGTGGTCCCAGAGGACTGGAAAACAGCAAATATAGTGCCCTCTATAAAAAGGGAAATAAGGACAGCCCAGGGAATTATAGACCAAACAACTTAACTTCTGTACCAGGAAAAATAATGAAGCAAATAATTAAAGAATCCATCAGCAAGCATCTAGAAGAGAATAGGGTGCTAAGTTGATACTCAGCATGGATTTGTCTAAAACAAATCATGTCAAACCAACCTAATAGCTTTCTATGATGGGGTAGCAAGACCTGCAGATAGAGGTTAAGGGGTAGGTGTGGTATATCTAGACTTTAGTAAGGCTTTTGATATGGTCTTGCATCACCTTCTCATTAACAAACTTGGGAAGTACACCCTGGATGGAATTAGTATAAGATGAGTGAAAAATTGTTTGGATAACTGCTCTCAGGGAGTTGTTATCAATGGTTCACAGTAATGCTGGAAGGGTATAACAAGTGGTGTACTGCAGGGATTGGTTCTTGATCCGGTTCTGTTCAATATTTTCATTAATGATTTAAATGATGGCATAAAGTACACTTCTAATGTTTGCTGATGATGCCAAGCTGGGAGGGGTTGCAAGTGCTTTGCAGTATAGGTTCACAATTCAGAATGATTTGGACAAACTAGTAAAATGGTCTGATGTAAACAGAATGAATTCAATAAAGACCAATGTAAAGTACTCCAGTAAGGAAAGAACAATCCATTGCACACATACAGAATGGGCAATGACTGCTTAGGAAGGAGTACTGCGGAAAAGGATCTGGGTGTCATAGTGGACAACAAGCTAAATATGAGTCACCAGTGTAATGCTGTTGCAAAAAAAGCAAACACCATTCTGGGATGTATTAACAGGAGTATTAGAAGTAAGACATGAGAAGTAATTCTTCCGCTCTACTCTGCCCTGATGAGGCCTCAACTGGAGTAGTGTGTCCAATTCTGGATGCCTCATTTCAGGAAAGATGTGGACAAATTGGAGAAAGTCCAGAGAAGAGCAACATGAATGGTTAGATATCTGGAACACTTGATTTATGAGGAAAAATTGAAAAAAACTGGGTTTGTTTAGTCTAGAAAAGAGGAGACTAAGAGGGAACATGACACTTGTTTTCTTGTATCTAAGAGGTTGTCATGACAAGGAGGGAGAAAAACTGTTCTCCTTAACTGCCAATGATAGGACAAGAAATAATGGGCTTAAATTACAGCAAGGGAAGATTAGGTTGGACATTATGGCTATGTCTACATCTACTTTATTAGTTTGGACTTGCTAGTTCAGACTAACCACGGCTGTTTAGTTCAAACTAGTTGTGCTTCCTAGTTCAAACTAACTTTTTAGTTGTAACTAGAATGTGCAGCTAGTTCAAACTAATGGCTTAGTTTGAACTTTTTAAGTTCAACTAGCCTTTATTTCAGGTCTTGCAGGTACTTAGTTCGAACTGAAGATCGAACTAAGCCGGCTAGTCCGGACTAAGCAAGGGGCTTTACTAGTCTGGATTAAGCTTTGAAAAGTCCAAACCAAGAAATTTGTTAGTTTGGACTCGCCAAAGGCTAGTGTGGCCATGGGCCAAATTAGCCTGGACTAAGCAAGCTTAGTTCAGAGTAATTTGGCAGCGTAGACATAGCCTATGATTCTATACAGTGCTAGGTCAGCCACATTAACAACATACACTATATCAGCCACCAAAAAAACCCCACAATGTTCTATTAGGTCTGATGCATCTGCAGTAAGAGAAGCATGATAGTCACCCTTAAATCACATGTAGGCCAGGAGCTCTCAATGGTTTTGGGGAGCAGCCAAAAAGAAACAGGCAGAGGCAGTGTTAGTTCTGGTTTCTATTGAACAAGACCTCATGAAATAAAATGCATCTTTAACATATTATTACTATTTTAAAATGCTCAGAAGGCACTTTGTAGTATAGATAAGACCTTCAACCCAACAAACTTAGAAATTAGTTTTAAACATGATGCAACCACTTTATTTGTGTGTGTGTGTGTTTTTATACAATAGTATGGAGAGTGAAAAGGGGAAGGTCAAAGGTGACAGTGCAAGAAAGAGAGTTAAAAACCTGCAATAGAAATATTAGTTTACTAATTTCTTGTAGGTGTCAAGGAAAAAGTAGGCCTTAAGAAGGATTTATCAGAGGAGAGGATAAAATTTTTAAGTATCAGGTCAGAAAGCATTTGTCACAAGTCTGGGCAAAGCAAAACAAAGGGCAGAAATGATTGAAGGAGAGTGAGGCATTGGAACTAGTATCATACAGCTTATCAAAGAGGATGCAATAAGATTGGATATATGCAGGGAGGCAGTTTGTAGGGCTGTGAAACAAGAAGCTTGAACTTAAGAGGTGAAAAATGAGGTGTGAGAGAAGTTTCAAAGGAGGAATGATATGGTCTGATAGTTTTAACAGCCATGGTTTGTGTGGACTTGCAGTCATCAAGACAGACGCTGATGAGAGCCTAGATGAGAGTTTTTAGCTTCCAGAACAGACCAAAAAAATTAAACCTTAAAATGTAAAGGAAAAAGTGGCATGATCCCTACACAGTGTGGATATGTAGGGTAAAAGAGAGGGAGAATCAGAAGATACCAAAGGTTATGGACCTAAATGACAAGGAGAATGGTGGTGTTCTCCAATGTTCCCTCTAAGCTGCCTGCTGCCAGGCACAGGGAACACTGCTGACTGCGCACAGCTGTAGCTGCAATCCCTGCCCAGCCTGAAGACAGAGTCTTCGGCAGGCTGAGAGTGACTCCAAGGCGGGAGTTTTTAAAACTCCCACTCAGAGTAATCTCTCACTCAGGATGCACAGAGCCTCTCTGCATGCTCAGTGAGAGCTTCCTCTGGTCAGAGGAGTGGTTGGTGGCCAGGCTGTGCCACTCTGGCAGTCTGGTAAGGGGGTGGGGAGGCAATTGGGGAGAGGGCAGGGGCAGCTGGCTATGAAAGGGGGCAGAGGGTTGGAGGGAAGACAGGGTCGGGCTGGCTGGAGGAGGCTGGATCAGGCCGACTGGGGGTGGTGACCGGGAGAGCAGGGGGCAGGATCAGGCTGGCAGGGGGGGACTGGGCCCGTGGGAGACTGCATCAAGCAACATAAATTGCTCAGCTGCCTAAGGGCCTCAGAGGGAACACTGGTGTTCTCAGTACTGACTGAATATAGAGAGAGTGGAGAGTTTCCAAAAGAAACAATAAGGAGCTCAGTTTTGGCTACCTGACATTTAATCTGATGGTGAAATTACCAAGAAGAGATGTCTGAGAGACATGCTGAAGTACAGGTTTGGATGGTCAGGAATAGAAAATTTGATTTGTGAGCTGGTACCTTAGAAGATACCTGATGTCAGAAAGAAGACTATGTGTACTGAGAAACATCTTCTGAGCTTCAAGGTAGCAATATACTTCACACACATCAACAGGCCTTTACTAGCTCTGCTCCAACTAGCATGCTGAACACAGCAGTGTGGCTGTAGTGGCACAGATGGCAACTCAGGTGCATACCACCTGAGTACATACTTAGGCAGCTGAGTGTGAGCCTAGTTGTGTACCTACCCTTAGTCATCACCCCTGCTGTTGTGGTCACCCACTGGTTTTTAATGCACTGGCCTGAGAAGAGCTGGGGTCTGTGTGTCTACATCCTCTGGGAAACAGACACCTATCTGATGTATAGACAGCTTGTGTGAAAAGCTGTGAAAAGGTGCAAGTAGATGAGAACTAAGTAAAACCCTTGATACCTGGCCAGGAAGATGTCAGAAACAGCATTGTAAGTAGTTTCATTGGAGTAAAAGGAATGGAAAACAGAGAAGAAAGGTCCATGGTGATGCTGGAGAAGATGCACTGGAGACATCACTTCCAAATGACACTGTTCGAGTTTAGAGGTGAAAGGAAGATGTGAGCTGGGCCAATCCTCTGAGAAGCAGGTGGGTTTTAGAGTCAGCTTTTTGAGAATGGTAGAGATCAAAGGTTACTTGTACTGTGAGAGAAAGGAGCCAAAATAGAGTGAGAAGACCTTAAAAACAAGGAATGGGGATGAAGGTGAAGCAAAAAGTTTACACAGCAGAAACCGGGATAGCATTGCTCCAATGTACATCACTGTACAATCTTAGTAGAACTGATATAAAAGTAATAAAAAACTACAGATCATCTTTCAGCTGGAGAAATATAAGCATGATATACTCTCCAAAATACAGAAGGTAAATGGAGAGGGAAGGTTTTCAGTGACACAAACAAGCAAAAAGCTCATGTCGGAAAGAAAAACAATGTAGCATGTTTTTCAAAAGTTAGTAAATGGTGGAGGGTGTATTTTGTTTTCTGCAGTTTTGGACATTGTTTTTAATGAATGCACAATTTATCAAAATCTGTTATGAAATTGCTTTGCACTCATATGAGTGGCACACACAGTTTTACTCCTGTTGCTGTTCTCTTTTTATTTCTCTGAATAAAGACATGAACTGGCTTTCCCTCCGTGACAGGCCACTCCCCAGATCTAGTCTGGTGTGATGCTGTGACCCCCACAATTCCCACTCCTGAACCCCAGTTTGCCCCACTTTGCCAAATGACCACTGACTCCTGAGTCAGTCCACTCCAGCCTCTTGCGTGTAATTGGTCCCAGGAAGTGAGTGTATGCCTTCTGACTACTCAAGGGACAGTCCCCCAGCAAGCACCCTGAGCCCCAAATACCACCATAGGAGCTGGTGTCTACAGAGATCTGGACCCACTCCCAGTCACCATACACTCAAGTCCATCCATTTAACAAAGAAATGGATTGTGCCCAGCCTTCTTCACTCATACCCTCTAAAGATCACACAGCTTTAGATAAAACAACTGCTATGTGCATCCTGTGACATCCTCCCAACATGAACATTAGACTTTAAAAGTAGGTTTGGTCTCCTCTTTTGGTTTTTATTACTAACAGCGATTCTCACCTCTCTCAGCCTTTTTGAGATGTTGCGTTTGAATCTACATAACTTGCTTGATTTGCTGAAGAAATCTGACATCCCTTACTGTAATTTTTTTTTCAGTGTAAGTTTTCTTTGCTCTTGCAGCTGATGGAATGGGAATTTGCCCACGAAAGCTCATGTGAAAAATAAATTTGTTCATCTTTAAACATGCCATAGAACTACTTGTTTGTTTTGCTGAACTAGACTAACATGGCTACCCTTCTGGAACTTGACTTACTCCTGTTGCTGTTTGCTTAACACGTGTTTATTTTAACCATTGCATCTCATTTTGGTTTCTCTTGCTTTTCAGTGGAGCAGAAGTATGTTCATTGTCATTTTGTACAGTGCTCTGTTTCAGCACATTTATGCCACCATTTTTGTGTTATGTCTGGTTTACTGTCTGAAATACACAAAGTCCACATTTGAGTTCACTCTGTTTTTCTAATTTCTACTGATGAATATTTCGCTTCTTGCTCAGAACATAGATCTTCCTCCAGTTGATTGGGCAGCCACAGAATTACTTGTGCCTTAAACAGTTAAGCTATCTAACTTTTCCCACAGAGGTAGCATAGCTGTTGCAGATTAGCTGCAGTCTCTGGCAGCAAAAGAAAAGGTCTGTTTCCCATCTGGTGAGACTGAGACTTTCCTTTGGAAAGTGATAAAAGCATCTTGGTGCTCTTTATGTGCCAGAAGAACTGATTGTGCCCAGAGAGAAAACAACTCTGCACACTGATGAAGGGGAATGTCCTCTGCTGTTATTTTTCATTGACCACTGAGAAATTTGAACACTAATTAGCAGAGCCCTCATGCCTAAGCAAGAAAGGGTTAAATAAGCAATTTCCTATCCCAGTCAGGTGAGTGCTGTAACCACTGACCTATAGAATATTCTGATATGGGGGCTCCTACAGAGTCAGTCTCACTTTTCCTCTCTTTGTTCCAAAGACTCATTTGAAGCTGTTCCATTGTTTATAAGTACCTTGGATCAAAAAGACTGTGATAAACCCTATTTCTCCCTCAGGTAGAGGGGCAAATTAACACCTGGTATATTGGAGATCCAACTTTGATCTACCCACTAGCCTAAAACTTAAGGTGGGTGGCAGCATGCTCACCAACTATCTGATGTGGAGTTAGGTACATGCTTAACTCATTCACTCAAGAAATGGCTTAGATGCCTAAGGCTATGTCCACACATACATCATTATTTCGAAATAACCCATTTCAAAATGAGTTATTTCAAAATAAAGTCCTTATTTCTAAATAAATTAATCTGAATTAACAGTTTGTTAATTTGAATTAAGGGAAAGCCTGCTTTTGAAATAGCCGTTGTTTTGAAATGGTTATTTCGAAACAAAGCCGTTCGGACATGTTGTTTCAAAACAGTTGTTTTGAAACAATTGTGTTTCGAAACAATGTGTCTGACCGCTGTTGTTTTGAAACAACCATTTCAAAACAACGTCTATTTCAATTAGTTGCGAGGTTTAACGGTTTCAAAATAATGGCCGTTATTTCAAAACAACGGGTCCTGTTGTTTCGAAATAACAGTGCGTAGTGTGGATATGCCGCTTCCTATTTCAAAACAACCTCTGTTTTTTCGAAATAAGAAGCCTGTGTGGACATACTCAATGTCAGTTTACCCTAGTAGAGCAGTTTGTGAATTGCTAGGAGAGATAAATGCCTGACTCTTTGAGAGGGGCAGGGCTTAGGAGACATCCTTATCTTTGGCATTTCCCATTGGCTAGTTTAGGTTGCTCCACCTAGCAGTCTGGCTTTTGTGACTCTCACTGTAAGGTGTCTAACTTTTCCCATTTATTGTACCCTAGTTATCTAATGCTAGCCTTGTGAATTACAGTGTGTTTCAGTGATATTCTAGGCACCTACAAGTAAGGCACAGCAACACTCAACATCTCAGTGCCTTTGTGCATCTCAGCCCTCCCATCCCGGGGGAATTCCCTTGGCAAATAAATATAAGATATAGTCTTTCTTCATGGTATAATTCAGTAATAATGTGATTTTACAAAGTTTGCATTCACTTCTGTGAAATGAGTGTGAACATGCAAATATGTCAGTGTTGCTCTTTTGATCAATGTAATACCCTGTTTTGGATGTATTACAAAAAACCTCAGACATTGTTCATAACTGATTCTTAGTATATGAACAGTTAAGGACAGATATTTGGGGATTCTTGTATTTTAAAATCTTTTTTGTGATGGCTGTCTCTGTTGCTATTTCACTTGGAGCCTCTGGCATTATTTTCAATTCGAACATTATTTGCATATGTGAGCTTTTCAAGATGAAATGCCCATCATATCTTCACTGAACCATATCTATTCAACATTTATAAGCAGTCTGTAGGGACATTGTTGTAACTCTGTTAAAATACATAGGACTTGAAGAAACAACAGTGGGAAATGTATTTATTTTTTTATTTTAAATTAAGACCCATTCTTTAGCAGAAGAAACCTGGCATTATTGTTTCTGGAGACCAGGGATGAAAGCCTGGCTGGCTCCACTGAAGTCTGCAGAAAAACTCTCATTGACTTTCAGGGCTAGGATTTAGCTCTAAGTTAATAAAAGTTGCACTGTTAGTTGATTTCATGTGGTGGTTACTCTGCACTCATTATTGATTTACTTTTGCTATGTGCTAAAACACCCTTACTCATGAATTAAGAGAGACCTGCCTAACATAGTCATACATATCACTGACTTTAGCTCAATGGTTCCCAGCCTTTTTGGCTCAAGGGCCACAGATGTCATTGTTACAGCCCAGAAAGCAGGGCCATCCCCAGGGAGGGTGCAGGGCCCTGCAGCCCTCCCCCCTGCATGGGGGGCGGCCAGCCCTGCACTCCTGCACCTCCTTTCAGCTGTGGGCAGAGCAGGCCAGTCTGGGGGCTGGGCTCTCTTCTCCCGCCTCACCTCTGGGCCAGCCCTCCCCACCCCCAGGGTGGAACAGCCGGACCAGGGAAGGGGCAAGAAAGCAAAGCCAGCCTCTGGGCTGGCTGTTCCCTGCACTGGTGCGAGCAGAGGCTGGGTCTGTGCTCCCCCCCCCACTGCCTTTGTCTCTGCCTCAAAGGCAGTGGGGGAGGGGGTGGGGACAGCGCATGCGGCTGCGGGGGGGGGGCAGTGGTGCAGGCCCCACGCTGCCCTACTCACGGCAGTACAGTGCGAGAGCCAGGGAACTGTGGGGCCCGGGGTGATTGCCCCTCTTGCCCCCCCTTAAGGACAGCCCTGCCTGAAGGGCCACCAGTCACATCCAGCAGTCCTCATCCACTCCTACACTGTAGTCAGACCAGAGTCCAATGAGAAGGTGCCTTCCTCCTTGCTGATGTCCCATGCCCCTGGCTGTAGCAGGAACATTTCATGCATACTGCAGCCTCATGCATTTCACCTGGGACCCTTGGCACTGGCTCCCCTCCTCAGCTAGGGGGATGGAAGATCAGTGCACCCCCTTCACTGGCTATAGCAAGAAGAGTGGCAGCCAGGAGAAGAGGGGAGCACTGATCTCCCATCTTGTTGGCTGGAGCAAGGAGCCTGTGCTGGTCTCGTAGCCCTGCCGCAACAGGCTCTGCTTGAGTCCTTAGGCAGCAGCTCCCTTCTGCAGCCAGTGGAAGAGGAGCAGTGGGCCACTTTGAAAGACCTCACAGGCCAGAAACCACTGTTTTAGCTCTATTAATAATTGCACAGTGAAAAAACTACCCCTAGGTGTCCTCCATATTTTACAAACCAGTCCTGGGAATAAGCAGTTAGGCATTGACACAGATAAAAATGAACATTTTCATAGTGTAAGCTCCTGGAGGGTTACTCACTGGTTCTTTCAACTTCTCTTGCATAATAACACAGTACCAGAATAAAGAGAGCTCCTTTGTTTGTATTTCTGATTTACAGAGAACTTATGGAAAAATACTAGATCAAGGGAGGAAGTAGCTACCTCATTGCACATCCTAACACCAGGATACTCCTCCGCTATACCTTCTTCTATGCTTTGAATAGAGATGTTAAGTGTCCTCATTTCCCTCTACAATCCATTTATTTTGAATAGAATACAGCAGGCCACTTTCACTCCTCCTACCCCCCTCAATTCCTGCCTCATATACAGGAACAAAAATTAATTACAGGGGTTCCTGTTTTCAAATGTGTTTTCTAAATCAGTGCTTAGATGTCCAGCACTCAATACGTTATCATCTCATATGAAGCCTTCTATGGATTTAGATACTAACTTCTAAACTCACCTTCTCATTTTTTAAAATCAGTTATGATAAAATTCAAAGCTTTGCCCTGCTTGGAGGAAGCTAAATAAAATTAAAATTCAGTCATTCCTTTAAAGGAATGGTCTGCTAATTGGTGTTGAAGTTTAAATATTTGAGTTTATTAATTTATCCCTCTCCCCCAAATTACATCTTGGAAATGTTCCTCTGTTATTACAGTCTATTAAATCAGACTTATCAAAAAGGAAACATTTATTGATATCTTGAGAGACATGTAAGTCTAATTTAGGCCGTATTATTGTGCATATTTTATTTTAAAGCACGTTTCCTGTGATTTGCCTTTAATCTGGTCTGAAGGGCCTTAATGAGTATTTGGCAGATATTTTTCCTAGACTGAAGGAAGATGTATTGTATCAGTTTGTTAAAATAATTGTACTTACATCACTTCAGGAAGCTTTGCCTTTGTACTTATCCCGTGACTTCACTCCTGGAAACTGTGATACTACATCTTAAAAGAACATTCCAGATTGAAGGCCAAGTTTCTGGTATCCAAAGCAAAGTTCTGGTATCCAAAGAATTTGTAGGCACCTTTGTGGCAGCTTTGTTAGGTATTTCAATACTTAATTCTATTTGGGTCCTATATTTACTAGAAATTGAAGGGTTCCTTTTTTATTCCTCGTTTATCTTTTAAGGCTTACTGCTATAAATAACACAGATTTGACCTTTCAAGGATTGATGCAAGCTTGCTTTTACTTCCTATGCTTCTTCTTTGAACAGCACTGTCATTTTTTACAATGTTCATTCTTTTTATCCAAATGGTCTGTAACATACACAGCTACTACTGTTAGAACAAAATGGGAGTGAATGAGCGAGAGAGAGACTGAAGGGTGTGCATGAGGGGGCCAGCAGAACTCCTAGGCTTTACCTGAGTTCTGCATGAACTTTCTTTTGAGGCTTTATGCAGGACTTTTGTGCACAGGGCTTGTGCTGGCCCTATTCATAGAGGTAAATTTCACCTTTGATGAACACAGAAGTTTTTCCATGCTATATTGTAATGGTGTGATATATGAGAGACCTTAAAGATGGTGAAGATTATTGATAAATAGGTGCTAAAGAAAGGAATTTGCTATTATTTCTTTTTAAAAACCGAATTATAAATACTGGATGGTATATTTTGAGTGCAAATGTAATGCATTTATCAGATTTTAGAACAGAAGTTGTATGATTCAAAGATTAGCTTGTTTAAGTACAGTAGAACTGCAACGATATGAACATGTCAAAAACAGAGGTTGTTTGTAAGTCTTAAATGTTCATAACTCTTAACAAAACATTATGGTACAGTGCCCTGCAGTCAGGGTCTTCAAGCTGAGTCTGGGAGAGCTCCATCACTGCAGAGGTGGCACCTGGAAGCACTGCTTGGTTTACAAGCAGCTCCTTGGCTTATTCCTATTTCTTACCTTTCGGCTGAACTAGGGGTTATGCCCCACACCCTTGGCACTTCAAATCCCAGCCTTCAGTCACCATTTCCCAGTGCTTGCTCTGTGCGCTGCTTGCTAGGTTCCAGAGGCAGCATATGGCAAGGGTTTGGTCCCGTCCATTGTCAGCATACCTCCCTACCCTGCCCGTTGCACTCCCAGAGGTGCTGACAGGATCCAGGAGTGCAGCCACCAGCAACGCTTGGGCCACAGAATTACACAGACTGTGGCCTTTTAAAACTCCGCCGTGTGCACTCTTCCACTCCAGCTCCAAGCCAGATTTTTTGCAATAGCAGCAGATTAGTAGCTCCTTGTGGCAGCTTCTTCCTCGGGTTCCAGACTGACCATCCTGACAGGGGATGGTGGTGAGAACAGCTTCCCCCTTCCAGTGGGGAGGAGTGAGGTGTGTGTGTGTGTGGGTGGGTGAAACAGCACCTTTGGCTTACAAGAAACAGCACAGAGCCCTGACTGCTTCTGTTCTACACAGAAGCATAGCTGTGGGTGGGCCCAGGCTCAGCTGGTTGAGCAGGAAGCCAGCTGTGGCAAATGCTTTGCTGCTGTGACCCTGGAGTGGCCAGAAGCAGGCAGCCACAGGCGTGAGTAGCAGTGCTGCAGGCAGATGGGTGGGAACAGGCTCCTCTCTGCCTGCACCCATCTCACAGCTTTGGCCCCAGACATCCACTACTGCCTTAATGTGGCAGGTGCCAGGCAGGCTTTCCCCCTCCCTTAGCCTCTTCCTGATGCTCCAGTTGCTAGCTAATTGGAGTGTTATAAAGAAGCTTCTGGTCACATGACTGGAAGCAGGACTAGCTCACCCTGGAGACTTAAGCACCAGGCCAGAAAACATGGGGCTGGCTATGCCTCTGGTTTTGCACACTTAAGGTGCAATTCAGGCACAGTATAATAGAGGTATTTGCTTTTTTGTTCCTCTTCCTCCACTGCTGCCTGATTGCTTACTTCTGGTTTCACATGGTGTTTGGTAAACCGGTTAGTTCGTAACTCTGGTGTTTTTATCTTTGTGGTTCTGCTGTAATTAATTATAACAACTTTGTCAAGTACATATGGAACATATTGTCATTATTTTTTTATTATTTTATAACTGTAATTATGCTGTCAGGGGATATAGTAACTTAACATGTTTTTCACATTAAGCGTGTTTATAAATATATTTTAGTGAACGTCTTTGTTCTGTGCAGGATACCTAAAATCCCTGTTATCAGGCTCCTGTTTCTTTTGCTTTGCAGCCTCTTTTTGTTGACTTTATTTATACTATAGGTTCCAAATGCCATTAGCATTCCATTGTCCTAGATGTTGTCCCCAAACATAGAGACATTCCCTTCCCCAAAGATCTCATAATCTAAGTACACAAGACAGATAAAGAGTAGTAGAAAGGAAGTATCACTATTCTCATTTTACAGATGTGGAAATGAGGGATAGAGGCTATGTCTACACTAGAGGCCTCAGTTAAGCTGACTTAATAAGATTATCTTAAAGTTGACTTTATAAAGTTGACTAAGAGACTCCCCATTTGTTTAAGTTGACTTTATAAAGTCAACTTAAGCCAGGGGACCAATTTAAAGTCAACTTAATAAAGTCGACTTTAAACGGGTCCCCTGACTTCATTCGACTTTATAAAGTTAACTTAAATGGCTCTTCTGCCTTAAGTCGACTTTATTAAGTCAACTTGAACGGCCACATTTTGTAAAATCGACTTAATAAAGTCGACTTAACCCTTAAAGTTGACTTTAAGGGTGAGAGTTATTAAGTTGACTTAAGCAAGTGCTCAAGTCGACATAATGAACTCCGAATGTGGCCATGGAGTTGCTTAAGTTGACTTAAGACCGGCCAAGTCGAATTAAGCCTCCAGTGTAGACATAGCCAGAGAGAATAGGGATGGTCTAAGCTTGGGGAATTTACATTAGCATAGCTGTAACCCTAAGGGGTATAAAAAATCCATACCCTAGAGATGTGGCTATGCCAATCAACCCCCCGCCAGTGTAGACAGTGCTAAATCAATGGATGAATTCTTCTGTTAGCCTAGCTACAATCCCTCAGGGAGGTGGATTAACTACTCTGACTAGAGAACCCTTCCTATTAGAGTAAATATTTTCTACACTGAAGCAGTAGGGCTGCAGCACAGCTGTTGTAGTCTCTTCAGTGTAAGTGTAGACATGCGCTTAGAGACATCTATGACAAAAGTAGTGGCTGAAATGATCTCCTGAATCCCACACTATTTTAGGCACAGAATCACCCTTACTATTTGTGACAGTACTCCTAAAACAGCCCTAGTAAAATTGTAACAAATGTGTACTATGTACCTATTTGCTAGTGAGCCTTCACAAAATGAAATTCATTGCGTCGTCTCTAGGTTTGACAATACTTTTAATACTTTGTGAAAATCAGGAAGACAAATTAAAGAAGGGCAAGAAAAGTTAACTGATTCAGAGATTAACTTTTAAAAAGCTCCAAAATTAGATCATGTAATTAGGACTCAGTTTATGAGCATCAACATTTGGCAGAATAACATTTATGCAAACAAGTACATTTGACATAGTTTAGAAATACTGAATGATTTCTCAGAGAGGAACTATGCTTAAAGCTGAGGTTTATGAAAGCTTCCTGCTTAAGTTTACTCCCTGGTGTTCAACAGTTCTTCAAAATCAAGAAAAGTCAAAAATGCTTATTCACAGAAAAATACTGTCTAACTGATAAAAAACAACAACAACAAATTGTTTATCATTAAAGTGGCAGGGCTGCAATGGTGATAAATTACTGTACGTTGATTTAAGGCATATATGTTTATTCTCTAAATGGAGCCTTTGGCCCAAACTGTGTGCTGTGTTTTTCTTATGTTTCATGCATTTTTCAAAAATTGATGCAACTGTTTAATTGTATTTTCTTTAAAAATCATGTTAGATTTTGGAGACTGTTCTACTTCAAGTCCCATATTCTTGAGAACTTGGAGAAAAGTGATTGTCTCTGAAGGGTGTTGGGGAAACAGTTTGTTGAACTCTTTACCTTATGACATTACAGCTCCAAAATGGGCATTTAGATATTATATTCATGGGCGCATTACCAAAATAAGCAAACAAAACAGTGATAGACAGGATCTTCATTGACTAGGTCCTCTGCAGCTGCTCAGTGGCAGCCATGGTCGAGAAGGAGTGTGACACTCTGGTAAGTTATACAAGTAAGATGTGTGCCTCCCCCCCTCACCCCCCCCAGCTCTGCCATTGTGCAAATTACTAGACTTTGTGAGTCGTGTAGAGTGGCATGTCCCCAACTCATTCCTGAACTCTCTGGAGCTCTATATGAGCATCACAGATTCATTGACTACCTTCCTTCTGCAATGAAAAGGGGATAGCTATGCATAAATCCGTAAGGAACAATCTTAGCTCAAAGATTAGACAAATTATGAAAAATCTTTGAGTTTTTTCAAGGAATATCTGATTTATTTAAGATAAAACATGCCAATATTTTAAAGTAGATATTTAAGAAAAGAGAGGCTTCTTGTTTTAATAAGTTAATTGTCAAGGATGAATAAAGGCAGAAATGATCTACAACTTTGCGTGTTGTACAGTTTTACAGCCCTAAGTACATTTGGCTTCTGGGTTTGACCAAGACTACTTGCTCCCATGAACACTACTTCCTTTGGTTCTTCATGTGGCAACAACAAATGGCAAGGCTGGGCTGTAAACTTTACTCATTTGAGTAATCTTGTACAGAACTGTGATTTGGTTCTTCATAGTTAAAGAACTCCCCACCCCACTAACAATCTTAGGTCACATCTGCATTACAGAGTTAAGTTGACTTAAGTTACGTCAAAACAAACAAGCAGTTCTGTGGCATGTTTAAAGACAAACAAATGTATTTTTCACATGAGCTTTTGTGGGAGAAATCCCACTTCATCAGACGGTAGCAAACAGAAAACTTACAGCATGGGTGGGAAAGATAAATCCTGTGATTACACTTCACTGCATCAAGTCAGATTGCTTCAGCAAATCAAATTGTATACATTCAAACGGTGTGAAACAACATATCAGAAAGTGAAGATGTTGAGAGAGTGACAATCATGGTTTGTAATGAGAAAGCCAGCCCATGTCTCTATGCAAACCCAACTTGATGGTGTCAGATTTGCATATGAATTCTAATTCTGTGGTTTCTCTTTGAAGCATTGATTTAGAATTAGCCTGTTTAAGAACTGTAACAGACATGTTTTTCATGGAGTAAGTGGGGAGATTGAAGTGATCCCCTATTGGTTTTTGAATGTTGCCATTTCTGATGTCAGCTTTGTGTCCATTTATTCTTTTGTGCAGACAATCTAGCTTGTCCAATGTATAAGGTGAAGAGGCATTGCTGGCACATGGTGGCATGTATCATAGTGGTGGATGAGCAGGTGAATAAGGTGATAAGAGTCACTGGTTTGATTAGGTCCTCTGATGGTGTCATTAGTGTTGATACGTAGACAGAATTGGCAGCATGGTTTGTTACAGTGATATGTGCCTGCCTTAGCCTTAGTGTTTATGGCACAAAGTTGCTGATATCCATTTAAGGTTGGGGGGCTATCTGTAAGTGAGGAGTGGTCTGTCTCCCAAGGCTGGGGAGAATGAGAGATCATCTTGTTGGATAGGCTGCAGATCCTTGATGATGTGTTGCAGAGGTTTGAGTTGAGAGCTGTAGGTGATGACCAGAAGCATTCCTTCTTAGGCTTGTCCTATAGAAGTTGATTTCTGTGTACCCATCTGGCTCTGTCAATCTGTTTCTTCACTACTCCAGGTGGGTACTGTAGTTTTAAGAATGCTTGATAGAGATCTACAGCCAAACCCTAAGAAACAAGTGCATTCGCTTTGATTTCTCAGGCAGACACAGACACCTTTAGGATCTCAACAGGTGGGTGTAACTCTAGCTTTTGTTGGGAAACCAGTTCCTAGGCATGGAGTGCCAGTGGTATTGTCAGGGACTGAGACTACATGAGGGATTCAGTGGGGAAACGTCAAGAGGGCAGGGACTGGAGTTCTGTAGTGCTGGAGGGATGGTCGGTCACGGATGTGCTAAAGTTGAAAGTTAATGAGGGACTTCACCATCCTGGCCCTCCAGGAGTTTTATCATACACCTCTGCCAGTGTCTTTTCCTGGCTATCCTGCCTGAATCCCTTGTTGTTTCCAACCATGCCTGTTCCACTATGTGCTGCATAGTGGACTGCAGCACTTTCTGAAACACATCTTCTTTATTTCTCCTGGAGCTGTGACTTATCTGTCAGAAGTGCTCTGCCAGTGTGGAGGAATGGGTCTTCAAGGGTACATCTGCAGGAGGTAAAGTAAAACAATGCACAGAGATAGCATTGTAAGCATGCTCACAGTCATGAATCACAAAAGTTACATGCAGCTATTTCTCACTGTCCAATGCCCAGCATGCAAGTCAGTGCAAGTTCTGAACATGTAAGTTCATTAGAGGTGTGGGGGGAGATGGAGGAGGGTGAATGGGCAAGAAAGGCCAAAGGAGGCTAATTGAAGCAGCTAAGAAGCCTATTATGAATATTGGTACCCTTTTTCACAGGCTAGGGCAATTGAACCTGACTTCTTACTCTTAAAGGCAAACCAATATGCAAGGGGAATGGGGGCCCTGCACCCCCCCCAGGGATGGCCCTGCATGGGAGAGTTTGTGGTACATAAAACTGGCATGGTCAGCTGTGAAGATGCTGTTTGCTTGGCGTGAACAGTTTCACAGCAAGAGGAATTTCAAAAATTCCTAAGCCTTTAAACAGAGGAGGGGTGTATAACTTTGTACTGTCAGAGCAGCAAAGTTCAAATTGCTGACCAAAGTGGTCATGATGAGAATCACAGGACACATCCTGTGGGCCAGTTAAGGTGCAGTAACTAAGTGCAGTATCTACAATGATGCTGCGTTGCTCTAAATATGTTGCAAAAACCTCTATGCCACTTCTTGAAGTGATTTGTTTTTGCTGGCATAACTGGAGTTTTATCAGTGGGAGGATCATTCCAGTGCAATGTACCTCCACTGTTTTGTTGATGAAAGCTGACTTTTGGTGACAAAACTGTGTAGATGAGACCTTATTGTGTATAAGTAAAGATTTAGAATTGGATTCTAAACTCTCAATTTGCTGAAGAACTTTTGATTCAGCAGGGTAAAGAACTTGTTCCTAGCACCGCTTACTTTTCAAGGAAGACTGAACAAGCACAGAAAGGGATCACTAGGACAATGTGCGGCCGTGGCTGCCAAATTTATTGAAACAGTTATTTTAAGAATCTTGATTTGGTTGTTCCATTGCATTTAAGCATTTTCTTCCTTTGGAGGCACAGATAGCACTAACAGGTTTGGAATCTGTTCACAGATGGTTCACACAAGAAGTGAAAGCACAGCTTAAACACTCTATTTGTCCTTCAAATTATATAAGGAGCGCAAGCCAGCTGAACCAAACTTCTCACTAACAGAGAAGAGTTTCCACCCTCTCAGAACTGACACCTCTTTCCTACTAACTGGGGAGACCTAAGAGGAAGGAACTACAGTGAAGAAGGCTGGCCTTGCTATTAAGGCCCTGAACTGGGGTACAGTAGGTGAGGGTTCAATTTCTGGCTCTGTCACAGACTTCTTGTAGTATCATGGAGAGTCCCTTTATTCTTCCATGCTAGTTTCCATCTGCAAATAATATATCCTTTCTTTCAGCCTTTGTCTAGTTAGATAACCAGTGCATCAGAAAGGGACTTTCATGTGGATGTACAGTGTCTAGGACAGGGCCATCCCTAGGGCTGGGTGGGGGCCTGGACCAATCAGCCTGTGGAGGCCCCCAGCTTCCTCCTGCCCCCGCATTGGGCAGGAGCTGCCCTGGGCTAGAGGCTGGGTTCTGCACTCCCACCCTACCTCTGGGCCAGCTGTTCCACCCCTGGGAGTGGGACAGGCTGGTGTAATTGGTCACTATGCTCAGAGGGTGGGGCCAGAAATGCTGCTGATTAGCAGCACCCTCTGCCTCTGAAACGCTGCAGAAGGCAGGGTGAGGCCTGCTAAACTGCAGAACCCACGATGCTTGCCCCTCTCCCCCACCAAGCTCCCACAAGGACTGCCCTGGTCTAGGGATCTGGATTTTAGCTGGGGTTCATGGGTGCTGCTGAAATACAGATAAAAAATAGTACTGGGGTGGAAACAATCTCTTTCTCCTGCTGGTAACCTAACTTGGTGCTCCTGTGACTGCAACTACTAGATTCCCTTTTTGCTCCTGCCATTTCCTGGTAGCTGCCCTTTTCCTGACTAGGGCTGTTACTATGTTATAATCCCACAGGCTGTTCCTTAGCTTGGGCCTGTTTTTGTTCTCCTTCCCCACTTAAGGCAGCTACTTCCACTGACCAGGAACCTCCCTCACATTCTTAGGGGTTTATTCTTGTTCCAGTTTACTCCCTGCTACCCCAGTATTGGGATTTCCGCCGGGACTCATCATTCGTTTATTTCCTGGAAGCATATCCTGCCACCTCTTGAAGGGACTTTCTTTTCTCTCCTCTGGCACTCAACTGCTATTCAATGTTTTCTTGTTCTCATCTCTCTCCTTTCACAGCCTATAAGAGCCAGATTCAGACGTACTGAAGCCCTACGATTCAGAGGCTCCATACCATAGAAAATAGAGAAAAAAAGTGTATTATAACAGAAAGAGTATTGAAAAACTAAATGATACTGTTATATTTGCATATATGCATAGGCAAAGATGCAACAAAGAACAACTAAATAAAACATACATCTTGCAAAAAGCCTTATTTGCATTATCAATTTCAATTATGATAAATATTCTTAGTTATTGCCAACATATTTAGAGGCCATTCATAATGGCTATGTTTACACTACAGGGCTTTGTTGAGTTGACTTAATAAAGTCTACTTAAAGTCGACTTTATTAAGTAGACTTAGTGAGTCCAGAGTTCTCTGAAGTCGACTTAACGAAGTTGGTTAAGTCAACTTAAGAAAGTGTCTTAATAGAAGTGTTTGCTTAAGTTGACTTTGCTAGACTTAAGCAGGCACATATTACATAGGGCTTCTTAAGTCAACTTAGATGGCCACACTGCATTGTCGCCTTAAAGGTTGAGAGTTACTAAGTCGATTTAAGAAAGCCCTTTAAGTCAACTTAATAATTTCCAAATGTGGCCAAGGAGTTCCTTAAGTCAACTTAAGCCCCTAGCGTAGACATCCTCATGTGAGGCCCTAAGCCCTTGGCCTAAATCCAGCACTGCAGCTCATTCTTCCGCTGCCACCCACCCTTATCTGTTTCAGCTCCTCTTCTCACCAGCTTTACAATTTATGGCCCCACATGCCACAGTCCTTTTATACACTACACAAGCATAAAAATGACCCTCATATTTCCTGTGCTTTCTTGTGGGCTATATTATTACATAGGCGGAAGCCAAATAAATGCTTCCCAAGGATTGCTGGGGGTCAGGCGTACTGGTTGGAGCACAGGAAGTGGAACTGATGCCATGGCAATCGGACCAGGAGTTTGGGCTGAAGAACAAAGCCAGAGACAAGAACAGGGTTGGAAGAAAGCAAGAGTGGAGCTCAGAGCCAAGGGCAAGGCTGGAGCAGGACTGGGAATGTCTTTGGGGAACGGCACTGAAGCAGGCAGCTGTCTGGAATGTGTTACCACTGACAGACAGCAGAGAGCTCTACACCCATGAAGTAACACTGGGCAGGCAGAGTTGCTGTTTCTCCTCCGAGGCTTAAATACCTGCCCAAAGAGTCACCAGACCAGCTCCTGGTTTGTGGATGAACTGGAGCCTAGTACCATGTGGCTTAGTCCAGTGGTTCCCAACCTGTTCAGTAACACAGCACTCTCCAGTGAGGCAAAAATTCCACAGCACACTCACTTTTTTTCAGCTGAATTGATAGTTCAAAAACATCACATTTACTTAGAATGGTTATGGTTTTACTAGAGGTTTGCAACATAGTATATAGAACAAACTAAAGAAGGATCAGATGCATTAATGCAGGGGTAGGTAATCCTTGGCATGTGTGCCAACAGTGGCACGAGCCCACTCAAAGCGGCATGCAGCACCCTTTGCAGTGTCACAGATACTGCTACTTCTGCCATTGAAAGCCACTCTGGGCAGTTCTTTTGGGTGCAGCTAGGGTACAGCAGGTGCTTGCTATGCCACCAGGTGCCACAGAAAGAAGCTACCCAGAGCAGCCCCTTTCCACAGCATGCTGCCACCAAAAGGAGCCATTCGAGGCAGCTTCTTTCTGTGGCATGCCTGGGGATGCCCAAGAAGTATTGCTTCTTTACGTGACATAACTGTGGCTCCCGATCCTGAGGCATGGCACCAAGAGAAGCAATGGCATGGCTGAGATGCACATCCCACCCATTCCAGCTGTGGTTGCCACTGAATTTTCAGGCAGCCATCACATATTTTCAGTAGAGGGGGTCACTGGCACCAGCTAAGGGTTGGGAAGGAATGACCAGCAACGGGGTCAGCAACAGTTGCTGACCCCTACATTAATGTTTCACATCCACTGGAAAAAAAATACACATCATCTCAATTATGCCCTTTGGCCACCTGTGTTTAAAATGCTCATGTTTTAGAATTGAAAGACCAATACCTTTCTTTCAGTTTGATTAATTTTTGTGAGTTTTATTAACTGTAATTTTGATTGGATAGAATATTTTTTAAGATGAAAGTTTGTTTATTTTGCACAAAATTTCATGGCCCACTAGTAGTTGAAAACCACTGGTTTAGTCAGTCTTTTCCTGAGGGATGACTCATTACCTCACTCACACTTGTCCTCTTTTGAAGTATCAATCAGTCTTTTGAAAATCAACTACCACTTGGATGTGATGAATTGTTGGCACCCAGAGTAGGAAAGTTACCTCTCCTCTCCTCCTCTCTTGTCTGAAATCTGTAAATTCTCTCAAAAGTACTCAGAAGTTCCCATGATATGGGGTACAGCTTTCTACTGCATCTATGGCTTATTATTAAAAATGACTTAAGCACATCAATAGTTTTTGAAAAATTAATCCATGGTCACTATTAGCAGTATTTTATATGTATTCTATATAGCCAAAAGAGGGGGATTTTTATTCACAGGATGGAACAAAAAAGTGTAATTTCAAGATCATTTTCTTTCTCACATACTGAATTCAGATTTGGTTCTATAGAATACCTCTGCCTTGGGATTTAGTGAGCTGAATTTTTGCTTTGCACAATGCTTTGGTACCACTGGTGAAGTCACTGAAGTAATGCCAATATTTGGAACTGACATAAATGATAGCTGTAGAATAAATGAAAGGTAGATGACTTTATTGGAATCACATATTAAGTAGAACATCTCAAAAACAAACTACAATATAAATAGGAAAACATTTATTTGGGTATAATTTTATAAAATCTAGATAGACATATTATGAGTAACAGCCTAGACACTGAAATCCTATTGCACTTTAAGAGCTATGAGTTCACATCCTGGCATTGGCTGAATGAGTTTTTAAATGATAGAACAAAAGCACATTTTAAAAATTTCATGTTCTGAGATGCATGATTATGAAAGGGGACTGTAGAATTACTGGCCCATTTTTATGAGCAGGGCCTGGTTTGCCACAAGTATGTACCTAAGAATAAAAAGGGAAGGGGGAGGATGGAGATGACTCTTTGGGACAACATGATATTAAACCAGTTAATATGCCTGTATTTCGGGTCTAGTATTTTAATACAGTATATTCTCTTCCTTTTCTAAAAGAACCATAAACGTTCCTTAATTTATAGTTTTGCATTATTCATATTTAAAGGAGATTTAAATTCAACTACGTCTTGCTAAAGTCTCATGTTTTAGGCCTTTTTAAAAAAAAAAAAATGATGTTATGGCTTAGTTTCCAAACAGATGTTACCATACAAATGAGGGAAAATAAAATAAAATTTAACTGATCTAGCTCAAAATCATAGCAAAAAAACATTAGTCATATAATACAAGCTAAATGAAGGCACCTGAACAGTTCATGATATAAGAAAAAAATAGGTCATATTTATTGTACTTATTAAGATCCACTGTGTATTTACAATACTTAAGCATCACCTTTACTTCATTATTGAACACAAAACTAGCTAACGCATGTTAGGCATGCTTTAGTTTTTCAATTAAAATCTTTTATTCCAAATCTGTTCTAAGTTGCAGCAAGAGTTACTTTTACAGCTGAGGAAAGCAAAGATGAAAGTTTGTTCTCTCTTTTGTGTTTAGCTGTAGTGCTGTACAATTTATTTTTCTCCTGGCAACAGATTTTAAATCTTTTGCTTTTTTTTTCCATGGGAACTGTTTGGTAAGTGCCGACATTAGAGCTGACAAAGCTTTGTGTGTGTGTGTTTTTCCCCCCCTTTGCCTGGTTTCTGTGTCTGTGTGTGCAGGCATGCATTCATTAACGTAATTCCTCAACATTCAACAAGAGTGCATCATAAACCAGAAGAAAAAAGGCTCATAAATATTTAGATCCTCCTGTCTACCTTCCAAACTGAAGTGAAAAAGAGTATTTAGTAAGGACTTGGTCTGAGTTAATCTGCATGTGAATTGAATGGGGGTACAAAAGGATGAAAAGGTGGTGGAAACTAGCATACAAACCCCCTGGTCTCCAGGGGGTCATTCATCTTGTTCTTGTCAATACAATCTCTGCCTTGCTGCTTGGCTGTTTTCTGCGCATGACCAAATAGACCAGCTTTGCAAAGGTTACAAAAGGATGTGCATGTTTTGTTCTGTCATGAAATTTTTCTGGAGGGGAAGAAAAAAATGCCTCACATTTTGAAAGTAGCTGGCTTTTCTACTGGCCTTCCTGCTTGTTGGCTTCCTCTTCACAGGTATCAGGTGTCTGAATTTAGTAACTGACAAACAGGATGTACATATAAAGGAGTTTTGGCATGATACTTAATGATGAAAGAGACAAAGATTAAGGTCTATTTTCCTTCCCATAGAGCTACAGAAAAGTGTTGAATTTTACTGTTGCATGACAAATGAAAAAAAAGTACATTATGGGCCTGATTTCTCCTCTTTCACTAAATCAGAATTAAAGTCTGTGTATATATAAATATTGAGACTATTACAGCTATGATATTTAATGCCTTGTGGTAGTGTTCACAAAAAGCTCAATAGCCTTCCTATGAGAACAAGAAAAATACTTTGTTTCCCCAATTCAAAAAAAAAAGTGAATTAAAACACAAAAGTTTATTGTCCCTGAGATTTTAGTGAGGAATTATTCCAATCACTTCTGCTATAATGCAGTCACGCTTACACCATAAAATGTCATTTTATAAATTTGAGGGTTTTTTTTATAAACAGAAAGATGCTTAATGTGTGTAATATTAATTCTACCTCCTTTCTTTATGTGCTATTGAGATTAAATTAGTGACAATTACAAATTTTGTAAGAACTTGGGGAATAAAATCACTCTATATAGACAATCTTCTATTGCAAAATGATCCAAGGAATACTAAATTGTTTAAGCTGGTAAAATGGCAAGAACAATGACCCCACACCTGAGCACAAATGGCGTCTCTTGTTTGGTTATTATGAAAGCAAGGACAGAAGAAAGCCAAATGGCAAGACCTAATGTAAATTGCTGTCTTTCACCTAATGGGTTCTCCACTGAAAGCATAAAAAGGCAAAACAGAGACAAATACGTTAAGGAAAATGGCCCTCCTGGGCCACAGTATATTTTACACTTGAAAGATAATTGGGTTCAAAACTTGATTCATGTGCTATATTGGTCTCTTGCTGACAGTAGAATGCTGACACCCAACTCAACTGGCACAGATTTTTTTTTCTTAAACTTGCTTGATTTCCATAATCCAGTCTCTTTGACACAAAAAACAACCCTTGGAGCCAGCTCCTCAGTTACCTGGGAACATAATTCACCTTCCCTTAAAATCAAGGGATGTGCCTAATTACCTTTGAGGATTTGTGCCTCTAAAAAAAACCCCACACCCACCACACAGGCCTCTTTAAAGGACTCTATTATTAATCATCTTAAATGCTGTCAATCTGCCTCAGGGAATTCCACCAAATCTAAAATATTGGTGGAGTTCCCTGATATATTTATAGCTAGAAAAATGACAGGTGTGCATAAATTCCACAATGAAGCAGGCTAGGGAAGGATTAATGCAACTCTGCATGAATGCAAATCAGCTGTGCAACAGTTCCAGAAATGGAGTGATCAGGATGAGGTGGAAGATGAATGAGAGGAGTTGGCCTGTTAAGAAGAGCATTCCCAGTTTTGCTTGGAAGAAATTAGCTATCATCAAGCTAACATCTAATGCTTCTATGTCAGAGGGTATGAAACAAGGTTTCTAAGGTAAGAGAAAGCTTTCAGTCTGGTTGTACATTCCCCCTCTCCACCTTTTAGAGTACAGAAATGATCTCCAAGCTCTGTGGGACCCTCCAAACCTTAGTGAAGACACCAAGAAATAACTTAGTCAACATCTGACTTGGTGTATTGACCCCCTCTCTGGTGGTTCTTTAGAGGTGGCATTTCAATTAAAAAGGATTTCCCCCGCTCCTTTGCCTTCAGGACTATTTTCTTTACAGTTCCTACCATGACTTTTGGGTCTCCAATTGTGTTTTCATAATTAGACTAAATGTTAACATATCAATCATAAAAACAGTAGTAATATGTAACTTATGAAACTGGATGTTGGATTAATATTTGAGAAAATGCAATGATCAGCATTCTACTGATATTAAGACAGGATCACAACCTTTTCCTCAATTCAGGAAATGTGGCAGGAGCTGGAAGACAAAAAATGAAACCTAACATACTTTTGTGGTTTTTTTCCCCCAAAGTGTTAGACATTAGCAGTGCATAACCTTTCATTCTGGCAAATTTAATATACAAAAGGATGTAGAAGACAGACCATGTAAATTTGTGGTGGATCCAAATATTGCATTCTTAATAAATACCATCTGAGTAGCTCTCCCCCTGAAAAACTTGTAGTGTTAGAGTTCTAACAGTCATATTTAAGGAGTGATCTTGTAAATTCTGTGACAGAAACCGGTGTAGCTTGTCACCTTTCCCAATGAGCTAAAATGGTCTTAGTATTTGTCTTTTCAATTACACAAAACAAACCTGAAGCTTTAGATTCAGATGCTTTTGAGTTGTATAAGCAAAAATGTCTCTTCTCTCCCAACCCATACTCATAATTCAGACACAGCTCCCCTGGTTTGGATGAACCTTTAAAAAGAAACCCCTCTGACCTGTGGTTTAGAGCAACCATGGAAAATTCCAATCTGCAAGCAATTTGCTGAGAAAACATGAGAACTGGAGGAAAAAAAAGTCAAAATGGAAGCGACACTGGAAATGGCAGTCTAGCCTTAAGTATAGTGATGGCTACACTAAGCAGTTAGTGTCTGGGCCATAATTCCAGCTTGAAGTCCTCATGATTACACATTTGGCTTTGTGCTTATGGCTAGACAAAAGGATTTCTTGGTGGACTTTTGATTACTATCCCCCCCCCCATTACATGTACTTAATGTGAGCTTACAGCTCAAAAACTAGTACCCTTTCAAAAAAACGAGAAAAATGATAGCATTTTAGTCAATGGGACTACCTCATGCACTTCATTTTTGTTTTTAAATACTAAAATGACATGTAGGCATTTCTTGCTCTGTTCTCTAAATCTTTACTCAGATGAGTGGAATCATTAAATTCAGTTGCTATTCCTTCTTTGTCACAATTCTACCACTCAACTCACTGTTCTGAAGTTTTGAAAGCAGAATTTAAAATATGAAGTTTTTACTATCTCTTCTGTGTGTGAGAACTTCACAAGTAAACATGGAGTGAGAAATACGGCAGTTTTTTTTTTTTAAATTTACAAATACAGTAATGGCTGTCTAGCTTAGTATCCTGTCCCACAGCTGTCCATATTAGGTGCTTCAGCAGGAAAAAACAGCTAGGCAAGTACTGAGTGATCCATCCTGTTGCCCAGTTCCAGGGCCTGGCAGTCAGAGACTAAGGGACACATAGCATGGAACTGTATCCCAGACCATGTCCTAAACCAGGAAAATTCATAGGTGTCATCAGGTCTTAATGTTTCCCCAAACTATACCACATACATGCTTGTGAGCATCAGCTCTTTGGTTCGTAGACCTATCTGCATTCATGCACAAGAGTGCACACACATCCAGTTTTCAATCACAATCCAGTTGTCTTAACTAGGAACATGTCTTGTATGTTTCCTTTGAAACTCAACCTCTTATTTTAAACTGATGACTAGCAAACCATTAGCTAAACAGAGTCACATGGCCCTGTATCAAGTAATTGGATTATTTTGTAATCCAAGTGATCAGGCTTCCTTCTGAGCCATAACAGCTGCCACCTTTTGGCTCTGAGCCCAAGATCCTGTTTACTGTGATCCCTCCTTAGACAATCAGTGATAGTCAGACAACTATCCCAGGTTGCATCAGAGTACATAAGTGCCAATATGAGTGGCACATGCTTTGAAATGCTTTCTGAACCACCAGAAAAGATCCTGCAGCATGCTTATGTCTGTAAGTAATAATTCTTTGCACTTGTATGGTGTCTTTCATTCAACATCTTAAAGTACTTCAGTTAAAAAAAAAAAGTTTCATGGGCTGTGACGTGATGTGCAAACTGGGAAAAGAACCCTAGGGGATGAGAAATGTAAGCTATAGGGGTGCACTATCCTAGCAGATAGCTTCCAACTTCAGCTGAAAAATCTGTGCGTTACAAGAGGAAGACCCAGGGAAGAATATAAGGGGCTACAAAAACAAAGACCCCATTTTTCTCTCTATTATAAAAAAACAAAACAAACCAGTCAACTTTTCTACTTTCCTGATATTTCTTTAAAGGAAAGATGTGAACCCCTATTAATAACGCAGCAGCACTTTTCATGGAAAGAAAACAAGACCTTTAGAGGACTGAAAAACTTAAGTATATTCTGTGTCACTCTTTCAGATTGACAGGCAATAGTTTATTACCAAATCACATCAACAAAAGTGACACTAGCTCATTACCCAAAAGCTTTAAAAAATGCAGAACCTTACTGTAGGTCTCCCTGTGTGGCATTATCTGTCTTTTTAGAATACAAACTTCTCAGAAGCAAGAAATGTTGTGCATTGTACAGCATTCAGCACAGGCGATACTTCATAAACAGTCCCTCAGTTCAAGTCAATAGATACACACCTACCTACTTCAGACCTTCTCAAAGAGGAATTTTAAAACATGATGCCACAAGTTAATATTGATACTTTAAACCCTGCTATCAATAGATGTGAATCAGGCAACAGGCTGGAAGTTTAATTGGGCTGGTTAAGCTAAATCTATTAATAAACACATTTTCTTTTACAGTTGAAAGTGTCAATTGTATCCAGCAATAATATCCAAACCTAATGTTATTTGAAATGGATTCTTTGATTAGAAAATGGAATTCTGTAATGTCGACTTGGGCAAGGCTGAATGGGCAATATTAATCAGATGAGTGATGGCAAGAGATTTATGAAGAAGTGGGGAACTGGCAGGACCCCTCACCTGCTTGTTTCTGGATAGTCTAATGAGCATCTCAAAAGGTTTACAGCTTTTATAAAATTCCTAATGTGTTTAAATTGGACTCAAGTGATACTACTTCAGCTTATTTTTTTACTAATACTTATCTGTATGAAAAAAAATAAGCTTTTATTATAGAGATCATGTACCTGTATTTTAGATTCCAGCAGATAGACAAATAACAGACCTTACAAATGGCATTAAATGGTTTGAAATTTCTTGAATTGCTTTACAAAAAAATCTTTCAAATCGCAAGAGGAAGTGGGACCAATTCCTTTGAATGAAACAGATAGAATATTGGAATTTGAAGACTCCACACAGGTTGTCAAATGGAGTTGGGCATTAAGACAATCCATAACACAACCTCCCTCAAAGAGTCTTGGCCCCAGGCTGTAAGGAAAAATGTAGATCTAGTATAAAGGATGTGACAGTGAAATGAAAGAAGGGGAAAAATTAAAAACAACAACAACGAAATTAAAGATAGGACCAACAGAACTAGGGGAAATGTGATAGCATAGGAAATAAAATGAGTGAATCTCCTTTGTAATAAACATCTAATGGATTTGAACTGCTGCCTGATTTGATACTAGCTTAAACATTTTTAAAAAAAACCCAACACCTCTCCCCAACCCAACCCAAAAAAATCCCCCAACCACCAACCCCCCCCCACCTCCTCATGGTTCTACTTTGGCTACTAAATCCTTGTCAAAAGGGCTGGATTCTAAAAAACTACTTATGCACATAAGTAACTTAACTCACATGAGTAGTCCCAATACCACCAATACAAATACCTATATGAACAGTTACAGGTCTAAAGTGGTTTGCAGGACTGCCCCAAGAGAGTAAACAGTTCTGTGATGGATAATCTAGAAGAAAGGAGTAACAGCATCGGCAGACAAAGTTACAGAGAAATACGTAACTCTTTTTTTGCTGCTAGAATATCGTGGCAACAAGGTAGAGAGAGAACAATTTATGTTTCGAAACTATGCAAAGTCTGGGGGGAAGAACTGGGTCTTCTGCTGGTGGAGACTAACAATTTCTCTCAGAGCAAGCAGGTTGCCTCTTGCTCTGAAGAAAGCATAAGCATTGCCTCTGCTCAGTAAGTAATCACTTGATGTTGACAATCTGATGAATTATCAATCAGTATCACATCTTTTCTTTTAAACAAGACTGTAAAAAAGGTTATGCTAGTATCTCTAGATGCCTTTGATTTTCTTGACCTTTGTCATTCTGGCTCTAAACTTAGCACAGATTGATCAGGTTGATAATCTCCTGGAAATGAATTAAGATCAGATGTCCACAGCAGTCATGAGAGCTATTCAACTGGCCTTCCATACTACTGATTGTAACGTGTTGTTGCCTTCTCCCACAAAATTAAGGCAGAAGTAAATGAAAGTTGTCCATCAGTGCCTTGTGTTACCTGGGAGATTACAGCAGGTAACTGAGGAGGTGCTCCATTTCCTAGAGGTGCTGCAGATCGCTATTCTGTCACCCTTCCTGCTCAACAAGTACACAGCACTATTAGGAGATCTGGTAAGGATGCACAAGAGTGCAGTATTTAGTATGATTATACCACTCAGTTGGATAAACTGACAACCATGTGACTCAGTGCCTTAGCCAGCTGATGACTGAGGTGGAGACATAGAGGGAGAGCTTGCTGAAGCTGAACTCAGACAACAGAAGGATGGTGATGATAGTTAAGAAGCTGGAAAAGACAGTGGAGGTAATATCAAACCTTCTGACAGAATCAAGCAGTACTGGTTATCAGAGTTTACAGCTTGGGGGGGTCATGATAAACACGGTTCCCTGCAATTATTGTGAATGATCCCATTACAGCAGTTACCAAGTTGGCTAATTATTATTTATTCCAGGCCTTTCTTTTCAAATGCTGATATTCTGAATGTTGTTTATGCCTATGTTTCCTCATGATTAAAACTACTGCAATATTTTCTATGGAGGGTACTCCTTTAAAACCATTTGTAGACAAGCTTGTGCAGAAATGTGGCAGCTTGCTTGATGAATGGGGTGTCTTGCTGAGCACAAAAGACACCTATGCTTCAAGATAAGGACTGGCTGCTTACTAAAGCTAGGTAGAATTAAAGGTGCTGATCATGTCCTAAGAGCCCTAAATGACCTGAAACCTATCTGAAAGATTCTTTCCATGACAGACTGTCACAGCTGTAGTCAGACACTCAAGCTGGATCTTGTCCCTTGCTTTGGACAGGCTGTTCTCAAAGAGGGCCTAGGACTCTGGAAAAGTGGGTGAGAATTTCCGATCTGAAAAAGCCTTAATTAAATTCCCTTCCCAGCACACTACAAAATCCACGTAATACAGAGATTTTGGGGAAGGATGAGTGTATGCTCCAGGGTATGACTGCAAGTGAATTATCTTCATTTGATTATTTAAGGCTGCTGACTTATCTTCCATCCTTAGTATTAATGATACCAGATTATCATGCGTTATAGCACACTACTCAGGTTTTGAACAGATATGTACTTTATAACTGACAAAAATAAACAATTATTACTGAGGTATTTGTGTAATGAGAGACTCGGAGATCTTTGGAGTCTCTCTGTTGGCGGTCACAACAGAGGAGCCAAAAACTGGGTCAGGCGGACTACCTGCCACCTCATGCTGGAAGTAGCTCCTTGAGATTAGTTACACACCAACACTATGGAACTGGTTTCATCACCTCTTCCCTGCTTCCCCATCAGCTCTCCAGAACTGTAAATCTGAGGTAAGCTTTAAATTCACTTATTAAAATAAGGGGATAGCTATTTGTTCAACGTCATAAATACATCCTTTCCCAATCTTCAGAACATGCTCCTAAAAATTACTTAAATAAAAGTACATAATCTACAAATATTGGATTGAAAACCTGAATCATGGCCCCCTAGAAAGGGCATAAAATGTAGCACCAGGCATAAGACCAACTTGTCTCTCTGTAACAAGACTCCGTTCTGTTACACATTCCTAAAATGTACTTGGTCAAGATGTGAACTATTCACATACATTTGAGAAACAGCCAAAAAATTCAGAGCCAGAACGAGAAAATTAGCCTGTAACCTTGCTGTTCAAATGGGACAGTGGGGGGTTTTCTTTTCCTCCCACCTTTAAACAGCCATGCTTTAAATGATGTCACCATGTCACTGGAAGGTTAGTTTCTCAAAGTAGTTTTAAATCACAACACTGCTACTCCCTCTTTGGGAACAAAACTAATACTGTACGTATTTAGTTTTGCTGTATTTGGCAAATAAGATCTTGGTTGCTTTTAACTAACAAGCCAGTAATCTGACTTACTGTTCCTAGGTTTGCTCAAAGTATTGTTATGCAAACCAAACCCTCTGAGTTGAGACTGAGATATTCTCTAGCTCCAAGAACAAGATAAGCACTGACACTAGGAAGATGTATAAACACACTCAAAAATTCAGTCATTTAAGCTAGTTTTACTAAACCGAGAGTATGTTTTCCCTAAACGTATGTCTGTTCTAGACAATAGCCAATATTAATAAAGTACTAGCTGATTCAAGAAAATTGACTCGATGTGGTTTTGCTTCTTTTAGTTTTAGTTGCCTTTTACTTCAGCACGTTTTACTTTCAGAAGACCACTGATTTGTTTGTATTACAGAATTTGGACTAATACTTGAAAAAAAACAAAACAAAAAACCGGACACTACCTGGGTCTTTAAAGGGCTTTTCAGCTAGGTAAAAGTACTTAACAACAGAAATCAATCTACTGTGAGGCATATGGCTGAAGAACCAGCGACTTCAATGAGGTGAACTGTACCCTTACTGCCAAGACGGCCAATCTGTTAGCCTTAAAGTGCCACACAACTGCTTGTCGTTTTTTTACTGGACTAGACTAACACGGCTATCCCTTTTGCAATGAACAAATAGATGCCTTTGCTCTGTTCATTTTCTAAACAGCCACACCTAAACTATCAACTCTACAGTCATTACAAGTTGGCCGCCTCACAAACAGCAAAGCAGAATCCGGGGTGATGGAAGCAATTTTTAGGATGCGATACTCGTAACGCACACCAACAGTCACCAAGAACAGCCTCCTACTTCTCTGAAAACTCGGCTCTTCCTCTGCCTTGCCACGGGAAGGAAAAAAAAAAATTGATCTTGATACCTGATTCCAGTTACTGTTATTTCCACCCATTTTCTCTAGGTCATTTTAGGCATGTTGCACACATCACCCCCCCCCCTTTTTGTTAGGGCCTGAGGCTCTCATCCCTTAACACACACGAGGCTGAAGGAGCCCCATGGCGCGGTGCCCCTCGAAGGCGGGGCTCACTGGGCGCTTATCGCCATCCCGCCACTCTCGGTGAGTCGCGATAGGCGGCGGTTGCTCTGCAGCGAGACTCGCGCCACGCGCCGGGCGAGACGCCCCGAGGCCGCAGAAAAGGGGGCCGAGGCAGGACGCGGCTCCGCGCCCTCACCGAGGCGGGCCGGCGGGCGCGGGGTCCCGGAAGGGCCGCCACCGCCAGGCGCCTCCTTCCGCCCGGCGGCATTTCCTAATCCTCCTCGCGGCCGCCGCGCGAACGTTGGCAGTTGGCCGCGCGCGGCGCCTCCCGCCCTCCATGACGCACCGCGCGCGCGCGCCCCTCCCCCCCGAGGAGGCGGCGCCAGCGCCATCGCAGACTGCCGAGCGCGCCTGCGCGCCGGCAGGGCTTTTCCCTCCGCGGCACGTGACGCGGCCCCACCCCCCTCGCGGAACGAAGTGAGCGGAGTTTTGTTGGGAAGAGTTCGGCCCGCGCGAGACGGCCCCTCCCCCCGCCGCCGCCGCCGCCGCCGCCGCACGTAGCGTTTCACGTGTGTGAGCGACGGGAGGAAGCCGCCGGGCTCGCTCGCTGGCGGAGTGTCCGCCTCCCGGCCCCGCCTCTCCCTGTTCCCGTCGGCGGCGGCGGCCACGCCGCGGAGCTCCGCCCCCTCCCCCCCAGGCGCGAAGAGCCCGAGCGAGGCGCGGCTTGGCTCCGCCAAGTGGCGCCGCCGCTGCTGCTCCCTGCCTAACGGCCGCCCCGCCCCTGCTCCCTCCCCCTCCCCCCGCGGGTCCTGCCCCCTCCTCCCCTGCCGCCGCCGCTGCTGCTGCTACCAGCGCAGCCTGCACTGAGGCGAACTCCGGAGCGAACTGAGGAGAAGTAAGGAGGCGGCGGCGGCGGCGGGGCTGAGACTCACCGGCCCCGGGCGGGCGGCGGCGGCGGCGGAGACACCAGCGGCGGCCGGGAGGAAACAACTGGCGGCCTCGGCGGCGGCGGCGGCTCCTCTTCGTCAAGCAGCAGCAGCAGCAGCAGCGCCTGCCCGCCCCGCTCCCGCTCCCCCTCCCCCGCCGCGGAGAGCAGCCGGAGGCAGCGCGGCGGAGAGGAGCCGGGCTCGGCGCGCGCGGGAGGAGGGGGCCCCTGGAGGACTGCGCGGGGCAGCGGGGGGCAGAGCCGCTTTCCTCCTTCTCCGCGCCCGGGACCCGGCGGCGGCGGCGGCGGCGTTGGGCTGGTTTGTGGCCGCTTGAATCTCCTTCCTCCTCGGGGAGTCCCCTGCCCCTCCCCGCCCGGATCCGGCCGGGCGCCCCGTGGCGTGGTCGGGCTGCGCGGCGGGCGCTCGCGGGCTCAGCGCGCGTGGAATATGGTTGGGGAAATGGAAACCAAGGAGAAGCCGAAGCCCAGCCCCGATTACCTGATGCAGCTGATGAACGACAAGAAGCTGATGAGCAGCCTCCCCAACTTCTGCGGGATCTTCAACCACCTCGAGAGGCTGCTGGACGAAGGTACGAGCCTCCCCCCTTCCCCGGGCCTCCGCGCCGCTCCCTCCATTCCCGCCTCCAGGCCCGCTCCCGCCCCTGCCCGCTCGCTGCCAGCTCACGGGAAACAAAAGGGGAAGCGGGGCAGCCCCGACGCCCCTTGCTGCGGCTGGGGGGGGGCGAGTCTCGCCTGCCTGGTGCCTCCCCCCGCTGCCCGCCGAGCGGGGCCGGGGAAGCGACGCCCAGCGCGGGGGCGCGGCGAGGGTTTGCGGGCGGCCTGGGTCCCGCCGGAGGCGCTATCCGGGGGGCTGCCCGCCTCTTTCCGCGGGCCTGGAGCGAGGGAAGGGTGTTTGGGTGTCGGGTGTCGGGCTTGGGCAGCGCTGGAAGCTGCTTGAACTTGCAGAAGTAGCAAACAACCGAGCTTACCGCCCTCCCCTGCCTCTCCAGCCTGGGCCCCGCATTACCCCACCCCGCACTGGTCACAAAGTCGCGATTCAGATTTCTCCGGCCTGCGAGAGAGGGGCGAGCCCTCCTCCCCGTCCGCTGTTGTTTGTCCCCCTCCCCCCCCCCCCGCCCCGCTCCAAAAGAAAGTAGCGTGGAGGGTTGCTGCGTGTGGCTTTTAGTTGCTGAGAAGAATTGCGAAAAATATGTGTTCCCGGGCGGCCAAATGTCCGTCGCTGCCTCTGGCCGGGCCACCTTTTTCCCTCGGCTCCTGCCTGCAAAGGGTTCGGAGAGGCCCCTTATTTAGGGCCGCTGTCAGGCTCACTTGCTGATCTATCCCTCTTTCGGGGCAAGGCTTTGCAAATCAGTGGACTCGTTTGAAAATAGCGTCAGAGGCTTGAAACCTTCCTCGGACCCTGTCTTGCACCCTTTTATGCCTGGGTGGTTGTGATGAGGTTGAGCAACCGCCGTGGATTGAAGGGGATTGATCGTTAGGGTCATGGTATGTTTGGGGCACCCATCTTTTTACATTGGAAGCGACAAACGATAGCCAGGGCTCACGGGAGTGCAGGGCCGCTCAGCAGGGTGAGGAAGTAGGGAAGCCTGTTTAATACCATTAGGGTGGTAGTTTTTAAAGTCTGTGTAGTGATGAAACCATTGAAACAGTTTCCACTTTGGTTCTGAGGAGTTTGCCATAATTTATGGGGTTTTGGAGGCCTTGTTGGGAAGGATTTCTGCCTGCAGTTGAATTCCTCCTTATTGAAGGAAAACTTTTGTCAAGTAATTGACCCCAGAAGAGTCAAAGACTGAAGGTAAAAAAGAATGTGTGACCATATTGCAGAAGAAAATAACATCTGGGAAAATGTATCCTTTGAAGGAAATGAGTGAGGTGAAAGACAAGAAATGACGCAACTGGACTCCAGTAAACAGCATTTTTTTTTTTTGGAGGAGTTTGAAATCATGTATTTTGGACAATTGCTTTCAAAAATCTAGAGTGGATGAATGTGGTCATCGAAAGGAAAACTGTTTAGAAACCTGTATTTATGGTCACGAAAATAGTCGTCAACAGAGTTAAAAACAAAGGATGTGTCTTCAAGAAGCAGCTGGATCAAGATGACACTTTTAAACGTAAATGAACTTCTCAGAGGTTTGACAATGGATTTCCAACTGCTGCTGCCTTTCAGGGTTATATGATCTGGGTGAAGGAGAGCCCTGCTAAGTTTGTTGGTCATGAGAACAAAAGAGAGAAACATCTCTGGTGTCAAAAGGATATTGAAATGGAGGAGCACATGAGATCACTGAATCTTCTGAAGGTCGTTGAATCCTGGAAGTCCATTCTTTAGCAGAGTTTCATGAACACCCCCGCCCCCACCCTAAATAGGATAACTGATGGAACCAAACGTTCAAGATGTATTTCACCCTTCCACCCCCCCCACCAATTCTTTATTTTAGTGTTTCTGAATATCCCAGGTAAAAGTTCTGTTGCTCTTTTAAGTCCTCCTGCGTTTTTCTGTCTGTGTTGGTGTTTGAATGGAAGAATTGTGGAGGCAGAAAACTTTATGGAATGTCAAAAAAAAAAAAAAAAGGGTAGCTTGTAAATCCGGTGAATTATCTGAAGCTCTCAAAATACGGACACTAAGGGGCGCCAGTTATTTCTTTTTGTGAGGGAAGATGAGACGATTTGTAAGATCTTTACTAACCTTAATACTAAAATTAGCAACTTTGAGAGAAAACGATCAAGAATTACATTTGATAATCTTCTAATATTGTAAATCCCTAGAGTTAAATAGATTGCTATGTTCAGTGTTAGTGAGGGAAGTTTTAAAAAGAAGGCTGCACCATAGAAAAGTTTAGCCAACTTTTTACACGAGTCCCAATGAGTTAGGAAATAATTCTGCAAAACACTGCTCTGGGGGGCAAAGAAGAGCAAGTTAAATATTTTGAACCAGATGCAACATTAGATTTACCTCAAGTTGTTGTCTGAGTCTTTTAGTAAAAAAAACAAAAAACAAAAAACAAGCAGTTGTGTGGCACTTTAAGACTAACAGAATCTGTTAGTCTTAAAGTGCCACACAACTGCTTGTTGTTTTTTTACTGGACTATACTAACACGGCTATCCCTTTGGAAACTGAGTCTTTTAGGCTGCTCAGCATTTAATTTAGAGGATTGATTAGAGGTGCTGCATGTAAGTTATAGTAATTTTAAGATTCCTTGGAAGTAACTCTCAGTGCTAGTATTAATTATCAGGAAGGCAGGTTTAGGAAAGTGAAGAAAAGAGGGTTAGTTTATTTTTCATTATAAGCAGAAATATATTTGGTTCTGTTTTTAATAGATCATATTTATATATTAATTGTAGCAGTAGTTAACCTATCATGAAACATGGAATACAGTATTACCTTCTTGTAACGATTCTGTTACTTGTGCTTTTGGGGGCATAAGATTTCTCAAGGATTAGCAAATTAATCTTTATTTCTCTACTCCCATTCTGATTAATGTAGTAATACAAGCACTTAAAACAACCTTGATTTTTAAAAAAAAAGTAGATAAATTTCACTTTCTCTACTGATACTGCATAATACCACTTCTCTTACGAGAGGTGTTTTTTTTTTTTTTTTTTTTTACATGTGGCCTTATTTAAAGACAACAAGTGGAGTGCATGTGATCTTGCAGTTCCTGTGTTAAATTAGAAGCAGAGATTGTATTGGCCATTCTGATACATGATCGCTGCCTGGGGCTTTTGTTACTCTTCACTCTCTTCAGGTTTTAAAACATTTAACTAATTAAGTGATCTGTAAAACAGGCCATTCTACTCTGAACTTTATCTTTGAAGATCATGATACATTGTGCTGAATTTTGATTGATGATCACTTGCTTAGCATTTTTGCAGTATAATGCCAGCAAAAGTTTTCAGTGTAGGGGGAAGAGGGGAATTTATGAATGTGGTCTTTAAAAACACAAAAACAAACCAAAAAAAACCCTAAAACACTTCACTGTAAAGCAGGATGAGTGGCTTTCTGCTTAGTCTATGCAACTTGAAATATTTGTAAGCATTTTTGTCTCAAGTGTAAAAAAAAAAAAAATTCTTTTGTAGATTAACAAGGATGTTTAAAAATGCACATCATAATAGCTAGGAAGTTGAATTGTTTTTATCAGACTAGTGCAAACCTTTTGGAAGAGGGGGGTTTTCCTGAATGTCAAATAGCCTGTATTTCCTGTAATTGTTTGCACCTTCAAATGTAACCTGATTTGTTTCTTTGCATTTTGATTTAGTTTCTGAAATACTTCAATATTTGATATACTCTATTTAAGCTATATTATGTTTTCTGGTAACTTGATTTTTTTGCTTCTTTCATAACATTACCTCTTTTCCCAAACAGATCTTCACTTTTTACGTTCTGTGACTATCTCGAAATGAAGGATTCTGAATGCTGTACTTAGAGACGCTTTAAAATAAATGAAAGTTATGTAGTTAATATGTTGTAAAAACTAAAAAAAAAAAAAAAAAGTTTGTTAAACCATAATTTTTAATTGATCTTATTTACTAATTTAGAAAAAGTGAGAGTATTCTGATCTTAACAGACTAATTCTAAAACACAGAAATGCCACCACTCTGTAGTAACATTAAGGAGTGAAAATAGTTAACCATGGACATGAATATTTTCTATATTTGGCAGTCATCTTAAGTCTTAGAGTGTTTTAGTTTACTATTTAAGAATGCTCATGGAGCTGCAGATGGTAAGATTCTGATATTCCTTAGTAGTATATACCTCTAATGGCATCCGTTCTGACTTTGAGGATGTTCATGTGGATGCCCATGAAGAATTACAGCTCTTGGTCTATTGTTCTTTCCTTTGAAAGCACTACTTAAAAGTCTTTTGCTTCACGGTGGTTAAATCGTTCTCGTTAGGATTAAGGGAATTGTTGTGGTAAACTCCAGCAGACCTGTGTGTGCGTGCGTGCACTTACACAAGAGAGTGATGAATTTTGTTTTCTCTTGGAAATGAATAGGATTAGTTTGGGAAAATGTTGCATCAACAAATTTAACTATAAATGCATCCAGACTTAAGGAGAATTGACTGGCTTATATTACTTGCATTACCATCAGCTGGCCACTGCACTTGCTCCAAAAAAGTGCAAAAGAAAGTTGTTGAACTATGAAGGGTCTTACCTTACAATTTTTATATGAGTAATCCAGTTGGCATCAGCCAGGCTGCTTGCATGACTGAGGGTTGCAGGGTGGGGTACCAAGTCTGTAAATACTTTTCTATGAAATTATTCCATTAACTTTGTACATGAGTAGTGCAGTTGGTTTAAATGAGTATATTTTGTATAGGCAAAGTTAAGCACAGAGGACGGTTTTTGGAGTATCAACATGTCAGAATTTTCTTCAAACAAACTTTAAAATACAGCCCAAAGGGTAAGTGTTGTGCTCTTCAGAGTGTACACTACAGAAGACTAGTATTTTCTGTGTAAAACAAGGAAGGAGTCCTGTGGCACTTTAAAAGATTTCTTTTTGGTTAAAGCAGCAAGAGTTGTGGCACCTTAGACTAACAGATTTCTTCGAGCATAAGCTTTCGTGGGCTTCAGCCCACGTTGCCAGATACAAGAAAATGGAAAACATTTATAATGGGAGGGAAACTTTAAATTTTCCTTCATCTTCTGTAAAGTTTCCAGTTTCTAGCATCTGACGATGTGGGACTTCTCCCATGGAAGCTCATGTGAAAAATAAATTTGTTAGTCTTTAAGAGTGCCAGAGGATTCCTTGCTTGTTTTGTTGAGCTAGACTAACAGAGCTACCCCCTTTGGAAACTTTCTGTGTAGATATCAAAAGCATCTGCTGTTAAGCCTTTGCAGGCGCTTGATACTGCAACTATATGTAAAAGCATTAAGCAAATCAGAAGAGCCTATTCAGAGGAAATTTCCGCTTAACAGGATGACATATAGTAACAGACATTTGTAGAGCTTCAGAATCTTTGTTTCAGAAGTCTGAAATTGTAATACGGAGGTGATGGTTCCTTTACCAATGTCTGTCAGAATACTTTTTAGAAAGAAAAGCTGTAATGCATTGCTAAATAAGAAACTTTTATTTAGGGGCTATGAATTAAAACATAATTTGTTTCTCAAATATGCATAAGAGCTTCCTCACAAAAGTGATTCCCTACCATACCTGTTTTCTAATAAACTATTTTTACCAAAGACTGCACATATTTTTGCATTGTTTGAAGGGACACAAACAGGAAAATCATCTTCTTAAATTTTGTGTGTGTGAGATAGTAAGATTATTAACTGAGAGTGGATGGAATGGTTTTTTCCTGGTTTTGTTTACTTTAAGCATTTGACAGCAATGTTATCAGTGGAAAAATTGATTATTTTAAACATAACCAGAACAGTCTACAGCCCATTTTTCAAATAAATGGAGTTTTAGCAAATACTCATGATATGCCATTTAAAGGCTGCTCTGACAAAACCTCCTTTAAAAATTTTTAATAAACAGTCGTCTTTCTTTGTCTAATAGAGAATGCATTTGACCAATCTTGATTTAGGGATTTGCATATTCCATAATTAACATTTTTTTGCTCAGTAGACTTATTTTTTTATAGTAGGATCACTTTTAGGTTTTGAAACTTGACCCCTTTGCAATTTCCACGGATCAGTGCAAGTAAACGTTTGTGGGGTTTTTTTTTTGTGATTATTGTATTTAAAGAACTGCCAGCATTTAATAGTTTCAGGGAAAATAATTAGATATACTTCAGTTTGATGCATTTTTTTCTTGTTCTTTTTTTTTCTTTAAAACCTGGGGAAGACCATTCTGCTGAATGTTTTTGCTTTCCTTTTTAATTGTGTTTATACTATTATACTTTAGAGTTAGTATTCTCTGGGCTGCATATTCCTTATCTGAAGTCATGCATAATAATTTGTTGATATAAATAGCAGTCTGTTCAGGTAAAGAGTATTGGCCAAGAGCATATTGGATTAAGGAGCGTATTTGCTGTTTTGATAACTAATGAAGGGGAAAAATACTATAAATATTTATAAACAGAAACGTTACTAAATAAAGTTTTTTCAAAGTCCACAGGTGTTGGCAGCTCTTAAAAATATAATTATGAAAAATGATGTGCTGATATGGGTCGGTTGAAAATCCAAAGGTCAGGTTTTCAAAGCTAAGGTTTAAAAAAATCTGTGGCTGTTCCATAGATTATGTATATTAGGAAACAGAGGTTGCATGTGAAATAGTTTATTTTTCTTCACTAAGTTTTTTTTTGACAATTTTTTGTTACAAATTTTTAAGGGGAACCCTCCTTTTTGGAAGAGAACGTATTCTAAAATGAGAACTATAAGAGAAGAGTACCTATTTCAAAGAGTATTTCAATTCTGTAGGCTGCTAGAAAACAGAAACATTGTTTTCTCTCATCTTCTTAATCTTAACGTACACTATTTGCTTCACAGTGGTTTATTATAAAAAAGTTGTCTTAGATATAGCATTAAATGCTGATCTCCTGTGTTAAGCTAACTATTAGGCCATCCTGACATCTCAGGCTGATTGAAGTGCAGCAGGAGTTTGCTGCAGAAACCGATGAGTTACACTCCATTTCTCTGACCGGGGGGGGGGGGAATCTTATGGCCATGTATGTAGAATAAGTGAAAAGCCTCCACTTTCTGACCCTTGTCTATAGTGAAACATAATTCAGAAGTTTCTCATTGAGACTTGTACATTTTGCCATAGAGATTTTGATCAGAACTGTACATACCAAAAAGTTCTTGCATTTCAAAGTTTATTTCAGTTAAAAAAAGAAAGTAAACTTTTAAGCAGTAAAATAGACTTAATGAAACCTAGTTCATGGGATAGACTGAGTTTTTCTATAATTGGAGAGGCTTTTATTGATGAACAGATTTGGAGCTACAAATACTCTTCAAAATGGAATCTTGTTCATTGGCAGTAAAGGGATTTCATATTCCTGTTTTGTTTGGAGGGCTTGAGTTCAGCCACTGTTGTCTCTAATACATGTGGTTGATGTCTTTGCTGTTTATCCCTGCATTGTTTTGAGTATGCTAAACCGCTCTTAGAAAAGAGAGGTTTATTTTTAATAAAAATTTTTCTGATACAATTAAATTATAAACAAGCAAAGTGACAATGATAAACTTGAAACAGAACGTGATGCTCAACCTTAATTACAGCAGAACTAGTGTTCTACATATTAATCTAATTTGCAGTTATAAATTTGTTTGGCACTTGATCATACCAGTATCTGAATTAGAATAAAATGATGAAAATTTAAGTGTGCTTTTTTTTTTATTGTATCTGAACTGTCACATTTTTGTAGATAATGTTTGTCTTGTGGCTAAGAACTTGAAGTTCCAGCTCTCTGTAGTCCATAATTCCTGCTTGTGTACTGGTAGTGTAGAAGCACTGACTGTAAATATATTGAAGTACTTGTTTTTGAGTTGCATTTTTATCCTTCTTGTGACGTGTTTTTTAGATTGTTAGTGGTTAATGTGACTCATTTGCACTACAGTTAGTGGGAAAAATTAATGCTGTGAAGGGGAGATAGATTGCTTTTTATAATTTTGTGCAACAAGTATTCACTAAGCACCACACAACTTCCTTATGTGAATAAATGTGTCCATTAAGTCTTACAGAAGGGGATTTTTGGGTGAAGGTGGGTTATAGGAGCAAATCCTGTTCAAAGCAAAAGGAATTTATACTACCACCTCAGATCCTTTTGAAAAATCTGATCCCTTGTGTGAAAATAAAAACAGTGACTGAATATTGAGGATTTTCCATTGCTAATGAATGAGGGTAGGTTTCTATTTTAAAAATGGTATGTGTTAAGATCGGTGTGAGGTTATGACTTTGTTATTCCATTCTAGGAAGTGCAGTCCTTAATTTTTATTTTAAAAACAAAATATGTTCAGAAAACTGCTGAGGAAAATCAATTAAGAAAACTTCACTGCACAGTTGACATTTGGATCGGCTTATCAATAAAGCGGTATAAAACATTTTAATGAGAACATAAAAGAAATTAGAACAAGGAAAGTTCAAAAAAGTTACTTCTGCAAAGACACTACACAGAAAGCTCCAGGGACTTAAATTACTTACTAATCAACAGAGCTGGCATTGTGTAAGCAGAGATTGTGAAAAATTCCTACCTGTTTCATCCCTGTACTAGGTGGAGCTCCTCTGAGGTAAGAAGTTCATCTAGTCTTCATTTGCACTTGGTTCTTTGCCTCTGAGGTTGCCATCAGGGGTCAGCTAGTGTTGCTAGTAATATTTTGTTTATTTCAGTTTAATGTCAAATGGACAGTCCCATCTCATAGGGCAGCTAGCGTCCAGTGTTAAACTTCATTGTTTAGACATCTCCACTTTCAAAATAATCTTTTTTTGATAGTTTTTTCCATCTGAACTAAACACATGATCTTGTAAGGCCACCTGTCTTTTGCCTTTTGGAAACTTTGTTCCCTTCTCTGCCTGCTGTGTGTGTTCTTATTGCTAACGTACCGCAGCCAAAGTATGTCAAGCGTCTGAGAAAGGGAGTTTCTTCAGTGGCACATTACATGTTGTTTAATAAAAAAATTTTTGGTTGGTAGATAAGGATAAAATAAGTAATTAAGAAAGGCAGTGAGGCAGTTGTTAGGAAGTGTTTGTATTTGTGATGGTGGTCGATTCTGTAAATGGTGCCAGAATTTTGAGTATTTGTGTAAGTTATGGTTTGTTTATTTGGTCACGACATAAGTCCTGATTGTAGAGGTGGAAGAAGTTTAAATTTATAGAAAAATCCTGTAGAAAGTTTCAGTTGTTCTTATATTGTCTAATGCTAGTTTCTCATTTGTGTACCAAATTCAGTGTATTCATGTTGTTTTCAGATTTTAGTGAGGACAAGCACGAGTTATTTCATCCGATTTAGTTTATATATGCCCCATGAAGCACCTAGCAAACTGGAACAAACTTTATAAATATTGTATTTCATAATATACTGACAGGAGAATTCTCTAACAGCTTGAGTTAATCTGAATCTGATCAACATAAACAACTGTTTAGGAAAGGATTTTCAGAAGACCCGATGTTACTTTAAGAGCACAAGTCCTATTGAAAGTCAGTGGATTTGTGCTCCTAAGATTTTCTTTGTGGCCATAAAAAAGGTGCACTTACAGCAAGATAATGTATGTTAGTTATGTCAGTGTAAAATCATAGTAGACATAAGGCGCAGACAGTGTGTTATGATGTAACTAGGTGAGTGTGTACTTGGGTATGAGATATAATGTTGACTTTTTCACCTTTTTGTCAGTGAAGATCTTAGAGAGAGACTTGTAGTTCTAAGTCGCGTGTAGTTTTTTTTTTTTTTGAAACTCCTATCTTAATTGCAAATAATACCTATTTGCATGACTTATAGTAAGGATTCTGTTCTTTTTCTCCTCATCTGACGGCTGATTTGAACATACTTATTTGTCAGAGTGGAAAGTTGAAGAACTGTATGAAAGGTGATATTAAGAATGTAAAAATTCAATTAATAAAGTACTTGTTTTAACCATCTTGTCTTAACCAATTAGAAGTTTAATTGGTTAAACGATTAACTTACCCTTGACAGCGGGGTCTCTCTCAGCAGGGAGTGGTTGCATGGCTCCCTATAAGGGCATGCCTGTTGGAAACAGTCACCTGTGTCTGCTGTGTCCCTGACTTCTTCCAGGCCACCCCTAGACCCCGCAGGGCTCCCTCCAGGTGTGCCATAGCTGGAGAGAGTCACCTATCAGTGCACCACTGATTTCCTTCCAGCATGGACATAGCTACCCCAAGGTGGTTGAGCCATAGCTGGGTGGCTCTTGCTTGCTGGAGAGAAGCTGAACACAGTGCTTGGGTGCCTAACCCCCTCTGTACAGGTCCAAACTCAGGCAGGTATGATGCTGGGCAGAGAGCCAGTTCAGCTGAATTCTTCTACCCTGGACTTTGTGCAGCTCTCCCTAAGAGTGTTTAAATGAATCACTAAACAGTAGGACTGCTACTTGCATTTAAATGTGTAACTGCTTACATTCTGGACACAGATTATAGCTGTAAAGTTTAAGGCCAGAAGGGAGAACTATATCATCTGGTCTCACCTTATGTGTACTGTAGGTCACCAAAGTCTATGCCCTAAACCCAGGAAGCAAAGTGAGACTATTACAGGCTGCAATTTACTAGGCACTTGTGTGACAGACAGAATAGGAGGGGGACAGGAGGGGGAGTTACCCCCTTGCCGAAGAGGAAGTTGGACAGGCTTCAGGGTCACTGCCAGTCTGACCTGGGAGGGGGGAGAATTCTTTCCACCCCCCCCACAGGTGGGAAGCAATTAAACCTTGAAAATGTGAGCAAGACTCAACCAGCCACGCATCTGAGAGAGAGAATGCGCAGTGTCATATCAGAGTCATGGCCACCTGGCCCCATTTCAAATTGTGGTTGTCCTTGATGCTTCAAACAGAGGAAATGGTGCTAGAAACTCTCCCAGAATACATTAAAGGGGGGAAATCCCTTTCTGACCCTTCAGCTGACTGTCTGAACTCTGAAGCATGAGTTTTGGCAATGTAAGACATCCACTCCAAGTGAGCTTCAGGTCTGTTTAGTCCTGCACCCAGGCATCATAAGCACTTCTGTCACAATTTATCTATTTCTTTCTTAAAACTAGGTAAATTATTTGGCCCCACTGTAAAGATCAGTGAAATGGATTTTTTAAGGGTAGAGTTTGATTTGGAGGACAGTTAAACGTTCATATAAATACAGCAAGGTGAAATTTGGAGAAGGCTTAGATAACCTGGGTTTTTTCTTTTATACAGGCAACTGTTACTATGCTCAATTATTCCATGGCAGTGTTTTTGTGAGCGAAGTGTTGGCAGTGGTGGCAGCAGCAGTGTAACAGTTTTAAAAAAGGGAAGGTTGTTACTCTTAAGCAAATAAGTGTCCAGAAAGCTTTACGTATTACAGTTCCCCCCTCCCCCCTTTATGGAAAGGCTTGTTTTTGTGGCCAGCTGTTGAGTCTTTTTGGGGAGAGAATTGAAAAAGTATGTTGATAGTTTTCTTATTAGAAATAAATAAATAAGTCTGGCTTATTTCATGTAGGCCTGTTGATTTCATACATTCTGTAATGTTTTTAGTAAAATATCTAAGTCTCTGCATAAGCTGTGTAGAGGTGTGTTTTCTAACTAGCCAAGTCTTAAGTAAAAGAGGGTGCTGATAGGTGTTCTGCAGTGATAAAGGTTTAATTTTGATTGCATTTCATATGTACTGCAGTGTTTGCAGTTGCTCATAATTCAGGTATAGTTCCTATAGAGCCAAAGGACAGTGCATCAGCTATATAGATAATGGGGTACATAAAGCTACTGTCTATTGATTTACTAACTGTGTTTTATTCATAACTATTCATGAGGAAACTTCTTGGTTCCAAGTGGGAGGTTTAATGCACACTGAGGCTACCTGGTAGTTCAGAGTTCTTATATTGCTAAGTGTCTTCAGTCAGAGAGATACACTTGCGTCAGCCTCAGATTAACATAGGGTGAGTAACAGAGCAATTTATCAACCAGGCAGCCCTGAAGAGTGTCAGCAACCAGGCTGACTATGATGAATTGAATAGAAGTGGGTGCTGTAGTAGATAACCACTAGAGCCTGCTGCTAAGGCCAAAGTGTTGTGGGATGGCAGCTGATATTTAGCTATGTGCAGGGTGATTAAGTGAGGACAATCTGCAGTCCTGTGCTTGGCTGACTAGAAATGAAACATATCCCTTTATGCTTCAAAAATTGTAGCCACTTTTCTATCTTAAACTGGCAAATGGACAACAGAATCATACTGTATGGAAAAGGATTTTGAATGCAAGGTGCATTTAGGACTGTTAGAACATGAGGTGCTACTTTCCTGAGAATTTCCAAAGGGATAGCCATGTTAGTCTAGTCCAGCAAAAAAAAAAACAAGGAGTCGTGTGGCACTTTAAGGCTAACAGATTTATTTTTCACTTGAGCTATCGTGGCAGAAAATCCCACTTCAAGCATCTGACGAAGTGGGATTTTCTCACACGAAAGCTCATGCGAAAAATAAATGTCACTTTTTAAGTGTCACACAACTCCTTGTTTTTTTTAACTTTCCTGAGGCAGACGTCCAAAGTTCAATTTTATATATCATGATTGTTCTTAACAACCTTATCTCTCAATGAATTTCCTGTGCAGAGATTAATTTGGAAGCAAGATTTAAAATGTGATTGACTTCATTATTTCAAGTTTAACTTTATCTTTGAGTTCCAGTTGCTAGTTTACTACATAATACCGAAATATCATACAAGTATATAGGGAATAAAGTAGTCATGAACCCAAGGAGATTAGTCTATGTATAAAAATTGCCTGTTGCTTCTCCCAGCATAACATTAGACAGGGCTTGACAAAATTGGCTCCCAGCTAGGTGCTAGCAATTTTATTTTTGTTTGCCAGAGGGCATTCCTCTGCAGCAGAACTAGGAGCCAGGTTACAAACACCAGTCACCATGACAACCTGGCTCAGGGTTTTTTCAAGTTCTGGCATAAGAGGATATGGAGAAGTAAGTTTTAACAAAAGTAGCTATGTCCCAATGTTTAGTGTTTAATTATCCATTTTTATTCAGTGAGTGTTAAAGATAAAAACTTTCCTTGCAGTTAATGTATATCGTTTACTTTGTACAGAAAATTTGACTTTCTCTCACATGCATCATGACTTCAAATGCTTACGTTTAAGGTTGTGCAACCTTAGTTCCTTACTCAGTGTCTTACACTTTTAAAAGATGTTTATAAAATTTTATAAATTGAGTGTATGAGAAGTGTTGTACACTTTTGTTTTTGTTATGGCTTGTCTGCACTTAAAACGCTGCCTCAGCACAGCTGAACTTTAGCTGCTGTTGCATTTCAGTGAAGTCTCACTTATGCTGATGGGTGTCACATAATTAATTTGCTTCTGTGAATAATGATAGCTAGGTTGATGGGAGAATTCTTTCATTGACCTGGTGCAGTCCACATTGGTGTTAGATAATTTTAAATATCATTCAGGGGGTGTAGATATTTAATACCCCCCAGCGAGATAGTTATACCAATGTAATGTGTAGACCAGGCCTCAGTCTTTAGCTGAACTTTTGATTTGCAGTGCAAGAGTTCATGAAGAGGCAAGCATTTATTGGTACAAATATATTTAGCAATCTTAATTGGTGGTATAATTAATTGGACTGTGCAGATTCACTTGGTTCTGTACTAATGAATTAATACTAATTCTGTTAACTCTTAGGTCTGCAGTGTGAGTTACATTCTTGAGAAATTTATTACATACAAATTGTTTGGCTCAGTTCTCTGAACTTGCTAGATTGAATGAGTGCTATATATTTATCTGAATTGAGCAGCTTGGCTGCTGAAATGTCTGAACAGCTGTTTTGTGCCTAAAATATTCTTAACCTGTACAAAGCAATATTTCTTTTCAAATTTTTTACTGTCATCTTGATATTAAATAACATTGAAATATGGCGCTCATTTAATGTGCACAGTGACAAAATTTAGAGAAGATACCTTGTTTTTGTTGCTAAAGCTTAGACTTTTCAGTTTCCAGTTAATAGTGTAATTACTAACCACTAGTTCATATGCTTTATATAGTGGGGTTAGTGTAGATGGAGGACAGGTTAATGTCTTCATAAAACACTTAGGATTTGGAAGGGGAAGAAATGACTGACTAGTAAAGAAACTTGAATAATTTCTAAGCCCTGAAGCTAATTGTTTTCTTAATACTGCAAGTATGAAGTCAGATGTTGTGCACCTGTTAATGTGAATGGTATTGTATGATAAACGTGGTTTGAAGACTAAGCAATATCTTGTATTTACTTTTTAAAAAATGTATTATGTGCTGTTTCGGGCGGTATCCGTGTTAGTCTCCATATAGCAAAACCAGTGAGAGTCCTTTGGCACCTTAAACACTAACAAATTTCTTTGGGCATAAGCTTTCATGGGCTGTAACCCACTTCGTCAGATGCAGCCCATGAAAGCTTATGTCCTAAATTTGTTAGCCTTTAAGGTACCACAGGGCTCTGATTGTTTTTATTATGTACTGTGTAAATTATTGCAGAAAAATGTATATTGGTTTTGAAATAGTAAGTGTTAAGGCTTTCTTACAAATAGCTAACTGTCTTCATAGAAAGCCAGTAAATTTAGATTCAGATGAGCTCAAGACACAATTCTTTGGATAAAAGAGGTGAATTTAAAGTTAGAAATTACTATTCTAAAATGAAAGAAATCGACCTTTTGCATTGGAATATATTTCTTTTCCAAAACAATCCCCATCTTTCAAAAACTATTTGCTTAAAATAGCAAACTAGTTTTTAAATATCTTGATTGTTGCAATATAATAAATCAGATTATACTTTGAACTTCCTGAAAGCTTGCACGCAAGACAGACAAACATCACGAGAAGTCGGGAGACAGTAGAATTAAAACAGTGTGTGCTCCAACAGTGCTTTCCTTGGGGTATCATAATATGAAAAGTGCAGGAAGAAAGCGTAGAAGAGCTTTTACCTTTTAAATGTTTACTGTCAAATAACTTGTCTGGAATATTTAGCTTTTATTTTTAAATTAAAGCAATGCATTTGTGTTAAAATATATGTATTTTAAAATTGCTGGTACCTGAGCTGTATACATTTTGGATTATTAAAACATAGCTCAGTATTAATGCTGTTTGACAACGCTTGGGTACAGACTGCTGAAATCATCAAAATATTTCTATTAGTTTTAAGTTAGTACAGTCTAACTTTGCAAAATACAACTTTAAATTCCTTTCATGTATTAAATTTATGTTGGTATGCAGTTTCATCTATAGTTTCATTTTATCTTACTGATTTTTTTCTTGCTTTCTTTTCTCTCATTTGCCCATTTTTATTGAGGCTAAAACTTGCATGCCTGTTTTTAATTTGCTCTTTTTTGTATGCTCTGCCATCATCGGTGATTGTCACTCTGGTGCTGTAAGTAGATTTGCACAAAATGTAGCATAAAGAACACTTATCCGCAGATATCCGCATATTTGCAGGGCTCTAGCTCTGTGCAGATAAAAATATGTGGATCCGTATCCGATCTACATCCGCAAGAAATGTTCCGCAGATATCTGTGCTGTATCCTCGGATGAGGATATAAGGCAGATATCAGTGGATATCCACGGATTTGCAGGGCTCTACCTATCAGCCCCTTGTCGTCAGTCCGCAACAGGTCCAGGAACTCCTCAGGGCTGTTGGCAAATGGCAGCTCCTCTAGGTTGAAGGGCCCTGGTGGTTCCTCTGCCTTACAGGACTCATGCAGCTCCTCCGGGTCATTGCTGGACTTGGATAGGTCTTACCAGTCAGCAGCCTCTAGCAGATCCTTCCAGTCGCTGAGTCCTGGTAGCCCTGGCACTTCTTTGAGGCTCTGGCCTGAGCATGGCTTGGGCCTTTCTGCAGCAGGGCCTTGGGTTGGGCTCAGGACACAGCCTGGGGGAAGAAGCATCCTTCTGCTGTGGTGACTTCTCCCTAATGGAGCTGCTAGCCCTGTGGTGGCCACTTCCTCTTCCTGTCTTGGTCTCTCCCCTATACTTCCAGGGTCTGAGCTGTGCAGTTCCCAGATCCGTTCAGCAGGAAGGGTGCGACCCTTACTCATCCAGGAAGGCCACAGCATCTTGCTACAAGGAGTGTAGTTTCTAAAGGACAGCATGTGCAAATGTGTTGTGTGTTAATTGGTCCTTATAGACCTCACTGGTGCACTTTGAAGTAAGCATTTTTTGTCTCAGTCCTGTAAAACTTGATAGGGGACCTTTAGTGCACACCAGCAGAGTCTACAGACCAGTTAATGGGTCACAATGATGATGCTCTGAAATCACATCCGTGTGGCGTGTGTTACTTCACTGCTGACCCCAGAAACTTTATATACTCTTCTGTTTCATTTGTGGAAATAACTAAGGATAAATAGATGTGTGTAAATGTACCCTACTAAACTGTGTAGTTTGGTAGCATTACTGTTGCAGTAGTAAGATGTGCCCAAGAATATCCTGGCAATTCTGTGGGAACAGGGTCACATGTTATGAGTAAGGATTTTGTGATAAGGCTGCAGATGTTAAAGTAATGTGTACTTGAATGTCTGAGTTTGTTGAAATATTTTCTCCCAATCTTCTCTTCACTGTCAGAAGAACATTGTACTGGCTGATAGAGCTTGCCAGGTCTGTTAGTGTTTGTGGCAGGTTTTATTTCTTCTGTTTTGTTAAGCTTAACTTATGAAAGCCGTCACATTTAATAGGCTGAAAACTGGTTACTGAGCCCTCTTTGCAGCATGCATATATGTATTATCCATTGTTTTTGAAATTTATCCTTTAATTTGCTTCTTCCTTGAATTGGAAACATTGAAAGGAGATCCCTAAAACTATCTTACTCATTATGTTAATTTTAATGTATTTATTACATATGATGCTCCTCCAATGAAATGTTTAGTGTGTTTGGATGATTAGTATTTAACATTTGATTTAAATAATGAGAGAGACAAAACTCAGTTTGATTTCAACTTACGGCAGTTAATATGTTTACAAAAGAGGCTGTCCTGTGCTTTAACAGCAAAATCTACCAGTAAAAGAACACATTGCTGTTTATTGTATAGTCATTTAATATGGTTTTTATAAAATTTACAGTAGGTGCTTATATCAGTTACTTACAATAGTAGTAGTAGTGTCAGCTGGTTGACTGTTGTCAATAAAATCAGAATCTTGTATATGTCAGTTGACCAGACAAATACTGAAATTGCTACTTTAAAGAAGTTTGGTAGTTATTTAGCTAATAAATCCAATTTGTGGATACTGGGTGGTAACTTGAGTTGGTATAGTCACATTGTTAACTTGAAAATCCCATTTGTCTAAAGATTTTGTACCTGCCGTATTTAAATTACACATGCAGTTGCTGTAACTGGAAAGTTAATGGAAAAAATTGTCCGTTTAATTTGTGTACATAATAGTTCTTTGTGGTGTTTAATTTGCTGTTCTTCCTTACATGGCCAGTAAGTTTCAGCTGTGGTGGAAAAAATACCTTATACAGAGAAGGAAAAACCTTAACATTTTGAAAGACAGTTAAATAAATCAGTTCCTATTCTTCAGAAGGGTGCTTCATCACAAACTGTATTTTTAAACAAGTTAACTTAAAAATAAATTAAGTTTAGTAGCCCTTTAGTTCTAGCTTTTAATCACTGGTGCCACTTGGGGTATGCTTTGAATTTAGAAAGCCTAAGGACCAAATGAAGTCTAAGACTTCTGAAGTGAGTGGTATGCTCTATTCTTAGAGCTTCATTCAAAAAAATCTGTGGTTGGTCCTCTTGTGTCATACCATGTGGTTGGAACAAAATACACACTTTGCTAAGTTATTTTGAACATAAGGTGGGTGTAGTCATGTAAAGTTAGTAAACAGAGTTTTTCACTACAAAGGATCTTGCTTTCCCTTGATCGAGCTTTGTGTGACACAGGAGCGCTTGTCTCTAAAATAATCCATGTTTTGCTTCTGTTTTGACAGAATGTGACAAAACGTAGTCCCCTTGTCATTCTTTGGTTTGAGAGCTGTAATTGGAGATAACACTGAAAAGACAAGAAATAAATACTGGCAGTGCATTGTCTTATCTAGTTGTTAATTTAATCAAATAGTCTTGAAACTTGGTGTGCCAGTTGTTAAAAGCAATGAGCTGTGAAATAATGCAACTTGAACTGGAACTGCACCTTGCAAAATACCAGCTATTGTTTTCCAGAAAGTTGAGCTGAAATCAGCTTTCCATGCTGCATTGCAGTGCAAAAACAATTAATTACAATGTGACGAGGAATGTCATTTTCAAATTCACGTCAGAAAAAAGTCACTAACAATTTCTCTTCACAGGAGCAAACATCTCAAATGTCCACTACTGAATAAAGTTCAGCTTAATCTAATTAAACTGAGAAGGTAGTCAATTAGTAAAGTAACTGTGAAACGGATTTCCAGTTAGGTATCTTAAGTGCTAGATTCAAAATTTACCAGAACTATGCACTACTTCTGAAACTAGTTATCTATGAAATCGGTACTAGAGCTATAGCTTTGATAATTCTGTGTAGCAATAGCTTATTATATCTCAACACAGTCTAAGTTGGATAAAATAAAATGGAAAGAATATGTGGTTGGGTATAAATAACAAAAGTTGTATTTGGTCCTGGAGTCTGCTATTCAGCTGAGATTTTAGTTTATGGCTGTAAAAAAATTTCACATCACAGGTTGCCTGTGTTTAAAACCCCTTTCCCCATACTTTGTGTGCTCCTTGACGTGCATTTAGAAACACAAGACTATAGATGATTCAAAGTAAAATTCAGGAAGAACAGCAGCGTTTCTTCGCATTCAGACATTTTTATCTGTATTCACGTGGGGAGATGGTGTGAGACTAGAGGAGAGATCACAGGAGAGTGTGACTGACTGAGGTGCAGTTATTCTAAATTTAGTTGCCATCAGCAGCCACTGGAATCTTTTTAATAAGGAATGTACCTCGAATAAGAAAAAAGGTGATAAGAATTTGGGATCCAACGTTAATTTATGCTAAATAAGATCAGATTGTAAAATTAAAAAATGGAATAGAAATGATAGCAGGTATAGTCCCTTTATCTTTTGTGATGTGACTAATGCAAACACGTTTAATTGCATTGTGTTAAAGAACTTATTTTAAATTTTACGTATGCTTTCATTGTACTTGGTATCCTTTCTAAAAGCTTTGACATAACTTTTTTGTGTTGGTGGTGTCTTTTACCTTTTGGGAACTATTGGTTTCTGTCCTCTTGTGTTCTGATGTAACATGATCTTTCACTTCTTCCAGTAAATAAAACTTTGGCAACTGACTTTTTGTAGTGGTGGTTGGTTTTGAACAGCAGACCAAAAGTCAGGCATGAACAATCTGTGTATTATATTCTTGTTATGTCTTAACACTTAAGATATTTAGGTTCTAGGGCAGTTCTTCCTGGGTAGCCATAGAAGACAAGATTTTTATCAGAGTGGTTTATACCAATCAAAACAATTGTTTTTATTTGTTCTGAGAAAAAACTAATTAATCACGTTTCAAGGCATTTTCTATTTTAAAACCTGTTTGTTTAATACATGTCACATTACACATGATTTGTTACATACTCAGATTGTGGTTACACGTAAGGTATTCATAGAGTAGTTTCGGTTTGTACAAATAAAGTAAAACTTCAGTGGGTGTAATACTAATGTGTAATTCTAATACTGAACATGGGAATGTCTATGGTTTGGTTTAGTATTTTCTCATGACTCATTTTTTTGTATTGTATAACAAAATACAAAATTTTGCAGACTTGAAGCATTAAACAATCAGCAGCCTGCAGAGTTGCAGACTACCAGTTCAGGTCCATTTTGCCATGTAGCATTTTGTAGCAGAAGACCGACTTTGAAGATACTCAGTCAATTTATCCGTTTTGAATGGCTGTATCCAAGTTTGAAGAGAACTGTTCTGTGATCTCTGGGCACAGATGCAATTGTTTTTCCTGTTTCATACCTTGTTGAAGCCAGATTTATTAGCACCCTGTCCTAAAAAGGTTTCTTCCCAGGAAATTGCCAGCCCTGAAGGTGACAGTATTAAAATAAAGCAAAGTCAGTCTAGAATACGCATCTCTTTTTAAAGTGTTACATTTTATTTCTTCTAAACATAGTGTAACAGCCAATTATCTGGATTATATTAATCTAGATAATTGGTTTAGGATAACTTTAATATGAATAATTAAGTAAAGGTATATCTTTCAATATTCTGTCAAACATTGTTTCAGTCCTGTACTTAAGATTTCTTGGAATAAATCCAGAAAGTAGGTGCTTACAGTGTAGCCTTTTAGGAAGGGAGAAGCCAGGTGAAAGAACAGAGTAATTATATATGAATACATATATTTCTTTTTGTGTGCAAATTAAATTGTAGACAGAATCCCAGTTGTTAATAATGGAATGGAAGATGTCAGATCAGTTAGTTAGTTTGAGGTTTGTTAATTTTCTATCTGTTATGGGAATGAAATGTTTTGTTTGCTGCTGAACACTTGAATGCACACAAGCCATCAATTTAAAAAAGGCTGTGCAGAGACATAGAAAACTTGACATGTAATAGCATTTAACATGAAATATAATTGTGGCTTTTGCACAAAAAGCTTAACTGAAAGATGCGGCCTGTGCAGAACTACTCTGAGGTTTACAATTGTTAGGGGTTTCCCAAGTGAGTGATAGGTCTTTGCATCATGTTGGGGAAGCTAATGTCTAAATGGATGTGGTGACTGCCTTAGAACGATGCTGCCATTAGCGGTGAAAAATGTCTTCCTTACAATTCTTGTGCAGCAGGCCGTGGAGTGCAGCACATTTTTATAATAAAGGTGATGAATTTAATCGCAAACTGGCAGCCAAATGGAAATTGTAGACCTTGATACTGGGAGAAAATTGCCTATAAAGCAACTCCTGAGAGAGCAGGTTTTAAATTTATCCACCCATTTCGACATTGAGGAGAACATGGGAATTGTAAGATATTTTGCTTGGCCTGCTTAGTACAGATGGATGACACTTTAGTCTTTTATTTAAGAAGTAGATGCAGTTTGTTAAAAGAATGACCTTGTTACTTAAACTTTACATGTAAGGCTTTTGGAAAATGCATTTCTTTATTAGCATTTTGAAATAATTTGCATTTTGTTTTGTACACTAGAAATTAGTATGTATGAGGAACTGCAATCTCTGAGCTTTGCCTGTTGTCCCCTTTGTGTGGCTGGAAGCCTTGGTGCAGTTTGAGAGGGATTAAAAACAAAACTAAACAGTAAACACCTTGAAGATTGAAGAGTACTGCTGACATAAGTAATCCTATAAAATGATTTGGCTTGTTTGTAGTCACACTTGTGAAGATGTGGAAGAATGTATCTGATAGAACTTGTGATACAGATGAGTTTTGCATGTGTTAAATATTGTTTGTTGCAATTTAAGTTAGATTACATTAAAGTAAATAGTATTAATTGGACTAAATGTTTATTGCTATTACAGAATCCCACTTACTGATGAGGTTGTGATTGTAGTAAGCAGTTTACGAAAGGTAGCGTTCCACTCTTGGTGTTCGTATCGTGCACTGGGCACCATCACTGAAAGTCTTTCCATTAGTGGTACCAGGCAAGAGGACAGCTTCAGTGTCCTCTTCAGCCATGCTCCACTGGGATTGGTATAAAGGGGCCACCTAAGCTGAGCTCCCTCAGTTCTTTATTGCTCTTCTAGTATTTCTTGGCTTTTGTTTAAAAAAAAGAAAAAATGCTAAGATAAGATTGGATATATGTATGGGAGAGAATGCTGCCTTCTTTTTGCTTACAATGTCATCTGAAACTGAACAGGCATTCTCATGACACTGTTATTAGCTGGTATTGTAGGGTATTTACAAACGAGCTGTGCTAAACATTCACATAGCCCTTCATGCTTCAACTCAAAGGCTAAAGTTTTACATTGTTTGCAGTTAGGTAAAAACAAAAAATTATCCCTCTTTGTAAGTTGCACTGTTGCAATAGAAATTTTAGTAAAATACTTGTATGAGGTGAATTAAAAAATAGTATCTTTTTGACAGTGTAACTGTAATAAAAATATAAAGTGAGAATGGTACACTTGAAATTGTGTTGTAATTGAAATAAAAATATTAGAAAGTGTAGAAACCCCAAAAGATTAATCAACTTAAATTAGTATTGTTTAACAGTGTGATTTAAAAATGCAATTAATTGTGACCCTTTTCAATCTTGTTAATTTTTGTGTTAATTAAATGCATTGCCTGTGATTGACAGCACTCATCCCACACGTTCCTATTTGGTGACTTTGGAAAGACATGTGGTGCCTTCCTACCAGGCAGTGCCTGTTCCTGGCTCTGGTACCGAACTTCACCCTGAACTCTGAGAGCCAGCCCAAAAGGACCTTGCAGATGAAGAAGGGGAGGAAGCTCATGGGCAGCCAAAGCTGGCCTAATTTTCTTCCTTCCCTGATGAGGCAGTTTTGGGAGGGCAAGTTACTTCCCCCAAATTATTGTAAAAATGCATGAGGAATTGTTAAACATGATTGTCTTCAGTCTGGGCATACAGGTGGAGGAAGTAGAAGCATCCTCTCATTGTCAGATTGATATCTTAGCTGTGTCAGGTACTTCCGGAGTAGACCTGCCTCTCCCAGTGACTCTCAGTTAAAGGAGTTTGACAGTCACCTGCATCCATTCTTCCAGCTTCTGAGGGCCAAGTACAAATAGTATGTCCCTGACTGGAGTTAGTTTCTTTACTTCCACCTGTGCCACCCCCCCCACGCCCAACCTAGGTCTGTGGGGTAATATCTGTTGCTGAAGAGGGGGAAATGCATCCCAAATATAAAAAACACTAAAGAAAGATGGGCATATTTAATAGCAGAGTTGATGAGTGAAGGGGTGGGGGGGAGGGGGGGTTGCAGCTCCGTATTCCAAACCAGCATGCACTGTTGGGCAGATGTGACTTCAGTGTATGAGACTGAATGCTGAAATTTAAAGGCGCTTTCCCAGAAGATTCTAGTCAAGAGTTCTTCTTGCTGGTGGATGTGGGAAAATGGGTTTAGAGGACCTTGTTGTAAGCTGTTCTGGATGTGGTTGACTCCGCTTCCAGGTTCATGATGTTGGCAGTGACCATGCATAGATTGTCTTTGTTGCAGTTCTCTGGGCTCCTACAGGAGGTTCTAACACACTATGCAGGACACTAGCCTTCAGAGGATCCATTCCTTTTTCAGAGCAGATTGAAGCTAAACTCTGTAGATTAAAAGACTTAAGGGCAAGATTAGAGTCTTTTGGGTTGTATGCCCCAGGCCCTTCCAGGAAGCACCTATACCTTAGCAGTCCCGCCAGTGCTCTGCTCCAGTGATCTGACCAGGCATGCAGAGAAAAACGACAGAGTTCTTAAGTGTAGATCTTCTCCTCTCTGCTTCAGTGCCTGTCCCACCTAGGCATTCAGGGGGTTCTGTGTAGGCCTTTTGATGGAATAATCAGGGACTCCATAGCAGTTCCCAGGATGCCACATTCCATGTTGTTTTTGTTTGCAAACTGCCTTTCCCATTTTCTTAGTCCTTCGTCTTGCCATGGGTTGTTGGGCATTCAGTACTGTAGATGCACCCTCTAATTAGTTTATTTTTACCTCTCCTCTTCTCTGGTCTGGAATCCCTGTCATGAAGAATTCTTATCTAAGAGATTCAGTCTTCCTTTCAGGGAGGAATAGTAGAGGAAGTTTTTCAGAATTTAGGAGGGAACAGTTTCTGATCCTGTTGCTTCTGAATTCTGAGAACCAGGGGAGGTCCTGTGCCTATTTTTGATCTGTCTCAGCTTAACAGCTATCTTGTTTGTTTTTTCATTTTTCACTCTGCCATCCATTATTCCCTCTCTGGATCCTGGATGCTGGTAAACTGTCTTTGACTTAACAGCCATCTACTTAAGTGTGTCAATATACTAAGGGCATGAAAAGTTACTCTTATTCATAGTGAGGTGCTTATATTATCAGTTCATGGTGTTTTCATTTGGCCTGCAGTTTGGGTGTTTACAAAAAGTATGGGTATGGTAGCAGAGTTTCTCAGGAGACTAGCAGTGTAGGTCTACCCATACCTGGATGACTGACTAGTCAAGGAGTGCTGGAAAGCTCAGGTTATGTCCAGTGCTCATTTTATTGTTAGCTTTCAAGCCCTTAGGACTAATGACCAGTATACACAAGGCTATTCTTTACCCTGTGTGGAGGACAGCAAGTTTATAGAGGCTGTGTTGAGCTCTATCAAGGCAAGAGGGTTCCTTTTGGAGATGAGATTCTGGCTATTTGACAGACCTCAAGATTCATCCAGTCTGATCCGCCCAAACTGTATAAGGCTTCTAGGACACGTAGCTATATGCACATATGTAGTGCATCATGCAGCGTTGTGCCTAACTTCTTGAGATGTGACTGGTCTCAATGTTCTTGCCAAGCTGTCTGCACCTGGATGATGTGTTGTGATGCATTTGCAAGTTCTAATTTTGCTGAATTGGTTGCTGAATCCTCTTAATAATTGTGTAAATGTTCCCTTCCTTTGCTGTCAGCTGTCAATGACTCTTGTCTCAGATGTGTCGACAGTAGAGTGGTGAACTGGGTCCTTCCAAACTCAGAGTCTTTGACCTTCAGTAGGGCTCATTCTTCATATCAATATCACAAGGGTCAGGGTGATTAATTTTGCCTGTCAGGCTTTTCTGCTTCATATTGGGGCTGAATCTTGTTCGTCTTTATGGATAACACTGCATCAGTATTTTACATCAGCAGCCAGAGAGGAGCTCTGTAATGACTATTGTTTCATGAAGCAGTTGACCTATGGGAAGTTTGCATAGCCCATTCTATTAATCAAGGCCTCTTAACCTTCTGGGATGAAGAGTGAGCTAGCAGATTGCCTGAGCAGGTCTTTCTCCAGTCATCACGAATAGGCTCTTTGTCCGGATTAGCTAGATGCATTTTCCAGTGGTAGCAGCCTACCTACATAGACCTATCTGTGACTGAAAAGGTCACCATTTATGCTCTCTACTAGTATAGCCATTCAGATCTGCGGGTATCTGCATCCATGGGTGCAGGTGCGGATAACTGCAGACCCATTGTTGAAGAATGACCCATGGATGTGGATTCTATTTTTACCTGTCCAGGATGTAATCCATTGCTGCAGCTGCTACTCTGATCTGTGGCAGCAGCACACAGGGGAACCAAGGAAGTGCTCCAGCCAATCCTAGGTCAGCTCAGATTGTGGTCTGCCAGCCTTTGAGAGTCTCAGTCACAAAAGGCTGGGGCTTGGAGAGTCATTGTTCACAGTCAGTCAGCATGCTGGCCTTTGATTGGTTCATTCCCCATGACTCCTCTGCTTACTTTTTCCTTTTCTTGTTTGCAGTTCGCATGCCATGCTGTCAGCCAGAGATTTCATGGGTTGCCAAGGAAATCTGATGGACAGCACAGCGTGTGAACTGCAGACAAGAAAAGAAAAAAGTGGGTGGGACCCAGGTGGCTGAATTGCTGACTGTGAGCCCAAGCTCTGTTGTGGATGTAATTAGGTATAGAGATAAAACATGGCATGTGGATTGCAGACCAAATAGATACTGTCAATGAGAGGATGTGGATCCACGCTTTTGTATCTGCACAGGGCACTCCTTGCAAGGTCAGAGTCAGGACTTCTTTTCAGATGCCATTCTCTGAATGGCAAGACTTTGTTTTTCTCCCAATTGCACTCCCTATATGTTTTTCTCCAAATTGCACTCCTATACGTAGCACTGCTAAAGCTCAAGTAGGATCATGTCTGAGGTATAGTAATAGCCCCGGGATAGCCATGGCAGTCCTGGTTCACTTTACTGGCTCTTTCATGGGCAACTTCAGTCTCACTTCTGGTACACCCAGTTTTTTAATCTCAGGACCATGGCTGGCTGCTCTGCCCAGATCTCTTCACTTTTTCATTTGTTGGCCAAGAAGCTCCATGATTAACTCCCCAAAAACTTGCTTGGAGTAAGTTTATCAGGTCTTGATAGGTAGCAAAAAGCCCTTATCAGAGCCACCTATGGTGTCTGAATGGAAATGGTTCTTTGCGTGGGCATGTCAGATTGGAGTATCAGCAGTACATTCATTCACCCAATAAATGTTAAGTATCTTCTGCACCTGAAGTAGCAAGGCATAGCAATTTCCTCTGTTAAGGTACACCTGACAGCTAATATCAGCTTTCCATCCTTGTGTAGATAACTGTTCTGTTCTGTTCTGAGGATATGATATTTAGATTTCTTAAAGGCCCAGAAAGATTATACCTTCAGCTAAGGGAGCCCGTTTCCCCTTGGGTCTTAAACTTAGTTTTGTTTAAACTTTATGGGGTCACCATTTGAGTCTTTAGCAACGTGTCTCTTGCTACTGCTTTCATGCAAGTGGTTTTCTATTACTATTGTTGTTATACTTCTGGCAGAAGAGTCTCCAAACTATGTAGCCTCACAGGTGAGCCCTGATGTAGTCTTTTTAAATAAGGTGTACTTACACCTTCACACAGGGCATCTCTCCAATGTGGTTTGGTTTTCTTATGTATTAGTTTACTTGCTCGTGCTGTACTCAGACCACATGCAAACAGGAAGGAGCAACAGCTACATGCATTGGATGTTAGATCAGCACAGGCACTAGATAGACAGGGTTAAACATTTTCAGCTGTCCATCTGTTTGCAGCCATAGCGGATAGAATGAATGGTCTTGTTATCATGACATAAAGAATTTAATTTCAGATAGCTTCTTGTGTCCGTGCATGTTATGATCTGGCAGGCATCTCCTTCAAACAAGCTGGCTGACTGTATTCCACCAGATCACAAGCATCCTGAACAGGATTCCTAGTGCCAGTTCCTATCCTGGACGTTTGCAGAGCAGAAACCTGTCACCAGTGCAGGTTTTCTCCTTCCATTATGCTAACATGCAGTACTCAAATGATGCTAGATTTGGTCAAGCTGAACTGCAATCTAGATGTACTTGGACTCTGATCCCTCTACCTATTTAACTGCATGCTAGTTGCCATGGGTGGAATGCACACATGCAGTCTCTTGAAGAAATAAAAAATGGTTACTAAACTTTCATAACAGTTGTGTTTTGTTCTGGAAGGGTAGTGGTGTTAGTCTGTATCTAGAAAAAATAAGAGTCATGTGACATCTTAAAGACAGATAAATTTCTTCGGGCATAAGCTCTCGTGGGCTGCAGCCTACTTTGTCAGATGCAAGTTGTGAATGATATGTATTGCACACATCAGCTCCATACTTGCTTTCCTGTCTTTCTGCATTGCAATTTCTGTAAAGTAGGAACTGAAGGCTGTGTGCTTTATAGTGATACCAGTGACATACCAACTGCTTAGGGAAAAATTTCTGGTGACTGTGCCTGGGGTGTACGCACATCAAGAATAGAATTGATACACACAACATGTCTTTTAAAAAAAAAAAAAAAAAAAAAAAAGCCCCTACCATTATGAAATATTAGTAATAGTTCTGTTTCTCCCTAGAAGTAAAATTAATGTAGTAGGAGTACTTGCAAGTACGCAATTTAAACAACATAGATGTTCTGCGTAGGTTCTTTTAAGGGGTTCATCACTGACATTCTGGGAGACTGTTGAGGGTTAGATACAAGAATTAATTGTAACCAAAAAGATGGCTGGAGTGTATACACTGCATTGGATATTTTTGCCATTATACCAAATGTGTTCTTGTCACTGATTAATTTTCAGAAAATAACCTGATTGTGGATCTAGATCAGGGGTCTCAAAAACATGGCCCGGAGGCCGCATGTGGCCCCTAAAGCTATTTCCTGTGGCCTGCAATGACACTATCATCACCGATATTTGCAATATCGTTGTATGAAAAGGTTTCAGTGGTACGGCCCTTGGGCTGAAGTACTAGTCCTCATGCGGCCCTCATGGTGATTTGAGTTTGAGACCCCTGATATAGATGCTTTCTCAGGAGTTTTCCTTTTGAGCCCTTGTCTTCAGTATTATGTTGTCTCCAGGGAGAGTTTTTGGTGGTTATAGTGGGCCATATGATCTTTGAGTTTGAAGGTGCAGTAAGATCCCTTTTGATCTTTTCAGTCTTATAATTTAGTATTTTCAGTTGATGCAGTGCTGCTTCTATGTATCAGCTGTTACTGATTGCAAGTAGTAGTCTTCACCTTTCTTCCCAAATTCAAAACTCCCTGAAGAAGAGTAAAGGGATTTGCTGGGTGTATAAAACAAACATTTTAAAGAAAATTAAAGCCCTTCCTGTTCTTTGCTGTGTAAATGTAAAGGGAAAAAACCCTCAAAACTTCAGTGTGTAATAAGGCAGCTAAAATTTTGTCAATGAATTCTTCGAAGCAAAGAAAGCTACATTTCAAACTTATTTTTTTATGTGTGCGGTAGTTGCTTCAGAGACCGAAAAGTCCTGTTTCAAGCAGAAGTGTTTTAAGTGGGCATGTGACAAATCCAGTGTTCACTATTTGATCTACTTACTGCTATCAGTGCCTTGGACTGCAACCCAGAGTAGTCCATCATTAAGCACAAATTGTGTATTGTAAAGGTTTGTTAATAAAGCTGTAATGGGATTTCACAGCTGTTAAACCCCCCATTTTAAAGACAAGCCTGAGTATTATTCAAGAAAAATAAATTTGTGCTTTCCTGACTTTTCCTCCCCCCCTTCCCAAAAAAAAAAAAAACCCTAAAAACAAACAAACAAAAATCTCACAGGTAAACAAAACCCGAAAACCAAAACAAAAGACCTCTAAAACCACCCATGCATACACTAGGTTCCCCATTCCATCTTGATGTTGGATGTTAGTTGGAGGGCTTTTAATTTTCCTCTGGGCTCTGCTCTTCCCTGAAGGATATTTCACTGGAAATTTAAGTAGTAAAGCTTCATAATTTGAGTCTGAGAGAGTGCTTTCAGCTTTGCAAGCAGTCTCACTGGGGATTTTCCCAGAATTGTGCCAAGCCTCTTGCCTATTAATGATCAGTTTGATCCTGTCTTGTAAAATGAAGGGCAGAAAACTCATTGTCTATGCTGAGTCTGGTTATTCAAAGAACTCTGGTAAGTGTATTTCTTTCTATAATTCTTGGTCAGTTCAAAGCATTCTGTCTAATGGTATCAAATGGCTCTCTCTGCTGGACTGATTCTTCTGGTAATGTACTGCCCAAATATTTTTGACAAGGGGTTTATCCTCATTTATAGTTTAGTGAAAGAATGTTATACACCAGAGGAATTAAGAAATAAAGATCTTACTGAAAACTGCATTGCTAATAATTTGTGTTACTAGAAAGATTTATTAGGCGCTTGCTAAATTATAGGTGTCAGTTGTTAAACAGCCAGATTACTGTGCCTGCATCTAGGAGTCTTGTGAATGTGATGAGAGAATATCTTCCTTTCTGTTTCAAGCTTCTCTTCATGTCTACTCATACCTCCTTTCTCTGTAAAATTGAAGCTTGGTTATCTTAAATTACTCTGGGAACTTCTTAGAACAAGTTGTTCTACAGGTTATGGTGTTTCCTCAGTGTATCTTGTATTTGTATGACGGATCCTTGGTGTTGACTCCTTTATATGAGCAACTGAGTTCAAGGGTGCTCCTGCTTGACATCAGCTTAATCCAATAAAATTTTTGACCTTATTTTTGCAAGCCCTGAGACAGTAATATCATACTGACCTTTGGTTACAAATGAAAGTACTTTTCTTATTCCCACTTTTATAAAACTGCACTTTGGATGGTTATGAATCCATTATTTTCTTGATTTTTAAAATAAATTTTGTCGTCTTTCTCTTAAGATAAGTGCATTGAAAAAATCATGTCATTAATATGATTGAATGTTCCCTTTCCTTAATATGGTGTTTGGAGCATAAATTAAGTGCCTTTTCCCCCCCAGATCATTCTATGGAAGCTAAATTGGAGCCCATCACCTTTTTGGAAATTAAACTCTAGTAAGGAGGTAGTTAATCAAACATATATCCTAAGATTTATTCTGAAGCCTTGTGGAATTATTTTTGATTTGGGCATTGGACATTCCAGCTGTAGTTTTGTACTATAGAACAGTGAATGGTTGGCATGTTTTGAAAACTTAACTTACCATTTTGGTTTCCCTGAATGCTGTTTTGGAATTTGAGATAGCAAACAAGTTGTATAAACTGTTACAGAAATGGCCAATAGTTCTTACTCTGTCTCATGCTATAATAGTCTGAGTGTTAGGGCTGGGTGAAGCAATTAAGTCTGCTTCTGGGTTTCATTTGGTAGTGGAGATTATCACCAATTTTTTTAGAATTGTTTTCACTTGAAGCAGGCAAGTTGCAATAAATATAGATTTCATAGTAAATTCCAGCCATTCCACAAAGAGGAAGACCATCTCATGCAATACCCAATTTTCATGCTATGGTGTAATTTAGAAGCTGCTGCTATTTTTTTTTTTAAAGGACACCATTAGGGAATTTCTACACTTCAAAGGCCGAAGTGGGGATAGCTGCAGGGCTTTAGTGTAGACATTACTTATGGTGATGGAGGGAGGGCATTTCCCAGTTAATTCACCTTGCTGAGAGCAACAGGTAGGTTGATGGAAGAATTCTTCTGTCATTGTTTGCTGCACTGGGGTTAATTCTATGTTGGTACATGTCTTAGTGGTTTGGCCTTTTCACATCCCTGAGACACTTAAATAGTTTATATCCTGGAGGATGTAAATTCCTAGTGTTGTAGGTCATCCCTTAGTATGTTCTTCTTTAAGCCCATAAAGAGGTGAAATGTCTCATGGTGAATCTAATTCTTTAAAGTGAAGTAGCTTCCTGTTTACAAACATTAATGTTGAATGTTAATGAAGTGATCTTTGCTTTAGGATCTTATTTCTTGCAGCTTCTAATGTTTTGTTCTCTAATAAAATAATCTTAAAATAGCTTCTCCAGGTCTCCTTTTCTTTCCTAGGACCAAGTCTACATTAGAGAGTTTTACAGGCCAGAGTTTTGCTGGCACTTAGCCACTGCTATAATCATAGCAGTGGCTGGTGGTCCACACACCCATATTTTTGTCACTGGAGTGCGTTCGCACTGGGACCACTTCTAATGACAAAGGACACAGTGTGGGAGAGCTGAGAGGAGGAGGGAGGCCCACAAGCTCCTGCTGCCCCTCACCCTTGCTGGGAACCCAGGCACTGGATGTAGGTGCCCCTGCGGTTACAGCCACGCTGCTGCTGGCCACCCAGGAACCCTGGCAGCAGGGGAGGCAGCCTTCAGGACTTCTGGGTGCCTGATGGCAATGTGCCTGCAGCTGCCTGTCCCAGTGGTGGGAGGGCAATCCCCAGAGCTTGCTCCAAGCAGTTGCAGAGGCCCGGGGACTCCCCCTTTCACCACCCTTACTTGTCAATGTCACTGCTCTGTTAGCACAGTGATGTTAACAAGTATGATGACAACACATAGCTTTAAGGAGGCAGAGGAGTTCACATAACACTGTCTCCTTACTGTTGCTGACAAAAGCCCTGTGCTGCTTGTTTAAGTGGTTTTATTTTGTTGGCAGTTTCCTCAGCAAAGAGGATTGTCTAACCATGTTTGCTAGAGTTGTTTTGTTGTCAAAACTTCGTAATGTAGGCAAGGCCTAAGAGTGATGGTGCAAGTCTCTGTGTCCTCTGTTTTTTAATTGAGCCATTTCTTTTTGCTTCTATCTTAAGTGCAGGAGAATCCTTTATTTCAGGATTTTTTGGAAGTCTTGTCACCTTTAACACTTGAAGGCAGAAGATTGCCTTAAGATTTAGTCTCCCAATAACAGAGAACAGTATCTCTAGTACTGCACATTTAGATAACTGAGAAACAATCTGAAATGTGTGTGGGAGAACTGTTAATTGTGTTGCTAAATCCTACCAGCTAATGTCCCTTCCTGCATGAAGGGAATGGGTGGAGGGTAGGAGCTTCTCTCCTTGCTCTTACTTTCTCTTGACTGTTTTTCTCTGGGAAGGAGAGCAGTGGAGATGAAGAAAATGGGAAGAGTGCCACAATTTGCATTTTACTGGGATGTTTAACAAAAGCTGCTAACTTGTGTTTTCATAAAAGGACTTCAGACATGGGTTTGAGATTTGTAATTGTTCAAATATCAGCTATTCAGATGTAGTTTTAAATGGCTTTAAATGGAAGGTGGGGGAAGGGAGGTTGCTGTAGCTGGTACAAACTATAGCAGCCAATTTATTCAGCAAGTTGGGTCACATCTGATTCTAGATCTTGTTTCAGCACTGGCTGCCTAGTGATAAGCCTAATAAAGGGTGTATGTCTTTCCTAATAATGAAAACCCTCCATGGCACTGATCTGAGGTGTTACCTCTCTTTCTACTATCATCAGCAATGTTTATGGCCCACTTAACAATGACATTGTTAACCAAAAGGAGAAACCTCTGAATACAGGAAACAGCTTTCTTGGGAATCGGAGCTTGATTTTGAACCTTGCTCCCTTAAGAGCTAAGAATGACCATACTCTTTGGAATATTCAGAATTAAATGCACAACCCTTTACTTGAATCAGCTTACTCGCCCTAGCTTCTCACACAATCTATGCCCTAGTTTATACTTGCTGTGTTTCTCGGCGGCAGTCGATGGGAGATGTGGAAGGTGCGTAAAATACCTTGTGCATCTTCCGAAGACTTTCTAACTAGGTCCTATACATTTAGGGTAAGCCAACCACAGATGCCTTGTGTTTGGCTTACAGCAACTCCAGTTCCGGGGCTGGAGTTGCTATGGCAACTTCCAGAGCGACACAGTGGATTCATACTCACTGCTGAATTGCACCTGGAAGATGGCGCTAACGGTGGCAATTTTGCTGCCATCAGTATAGACATATGCTCAATGCCCATAGAATGGGAGAGAACAGGAGAAAGCATCAGTGACTGTTTCAGCTACTTCTGAACCTGAAGGTAGGTGGGTGTATGACAGGAGATGTGATTTAATTATTGCATGGTACTTAAGCAGCATAGACACTACCTACTCCTGTACCACTGAGGTGTTCTGTCATTAGCATGGGGAATCCATCTCCCTGAGGGGTGTATGTAGGCCAACAGAAGAACTCTTGGCAGCATAGTGCTGTCTCCACCAGGGGTTACGTGGGCTTAACTGCATTGCTTGGGGTTGTCTTTTTTCACACCCTCTGAGATAAGCAACTGTGCTCATGTGAGTACCCACTGTAGACTAACCTTTGGACTACATTGACCTTATTTACTGTAACAAAGACTTGGATAAATCTTTTTGTTTGGGAAGTGCTGTTCAGTTCAAGTCTACTGAAATACCTGTATCTGAGATCATTTATTATTTTTAAGGACAGATGATTTCAAAAGCTAGTTTTTTGCCTCTCGATTATTTCTGCTGATTTCTGGTTAGACATATCTAAATATTGACTTATTTAGAAAAGTTGCTTATTCAGGAGGAGCGTATTTAGTCTTTTGCTTAATAAAAGAGGTCCCAGGACTGAGATTTTTAAAAATGTTGATAATTGGCTTAACATTTCTCCCATTCAAGTCGAGACTCGTTTTATTGCTGACTTCAATAGAAGCCAAGTTTAGACCTCTCCCTGGTCTTTTGAAAATACTGCCCTCCATGCGTAGGTGGTATTGATTAGTTGTAAATGCTTACAGAAGATTGTCCAAATAAGTAGATCATTGTTTGGTAGCTGGATAACTAATACTCTGTAGAGAACTTTCTAAGTGGTTTCTGCCAGGACCATTTCTGGTAGCATTCAGGAATGGGAAGATGTGTTTGTAAAGGTCACATGGGTAGAGCCCTGCACAGATACAAATATGTGGAGCCATATCCGATCTGCATTCACAAGAAATGGCCTGCAGATATCCGAGTTGTGTCCGCAGATGCGGATATAACGCAGATATCCACCTATTTGCAGGGCTCTAGCTCTGTGCAGATAAAAATACGTGGACCTGTATCTGATCTGCATCCGCAAGAAATGGTATGCAGATAGCCGCATTGTATCTGTGGATGTGGGTATCAGAGGATTTGCAGGGCTCTACGTATGGGCAAGCCTCTGCCTTATATTTTTACAGTTAAAAATAGTATTTAAAATGAATGACAGCATAAAGAATTATTGTAAGACAGTAAATCCACAGTTTTCATGTTGTGCTCTGTGATGGTTTTAATGTCTACAGTACTAGTTCCTATCTTTGTATTAGGGATTTATTTTAAATAAAGACAATAATTTCTATTTTGTTCAGACCTGGACAGAGGCGGGAAGCATTTCAAACTGTTGGATTGTGCTCTGGAAGTGCAAACCTGACATGTAGTATGTTGTCTTATAGATCTACACGATGCATTGAGCTCGAGGGAGGAGCATTAGTAGCTAATAGTTTCATTGTTGATCACTTCTAGTATTGGGTAGAGTAATGGTTTTGGGTTTAGATATAATTGATTCTAGGATATAATACTAGAAGTAGCCAGTATGGAAAAAGTATATGGGTCCAGATGAAGCAAGAGAGGCCTATAGAGCAGGGGCTCTTATCCTTTTAAAGGCCCCATGCCCCCTACAGTGAGATATGGTAGCCCTGCACCCGAACTGAAAAAAATCCCTCGTGTCATGATGACATGATATTTGGTGTATGGTGGGTGGGTGTTCGGTGTTTAAATTATACATTACTCCTTCACCTTAGGTTGAGAATCCCTACTATAGAGGTTTATCTTCTATCAGCTATGGTTATTTTCATTAAAACAAATTTCAGGTTAAAAGCCACGGGGCAGAGGTGGCTTTGACTATCCAAAAATAGAAAGAAACTGGGTCATCATTTCTTTAAAATATTTACTATTTTGTCATTATAAAAATAAACTTGTTATGATATTTTTAGAATGAACTCACTGAAGAATGTGGGAACCTGGTAGTCTTGTCAAAAACACTTTAATTTTTAATTTTCAGTAACTCATAACTGAAAAGCCTTTTTTGCACAGCATCTTTATTGGCACTTGGTCAAGATAATGTATAAAGATAAAATTGAAACAGTGTATTTTGCTGAAGCCATTTCCCTTGCATGCATGGGTGAGTGTAAAGTAGATAATGCCTCTTTTCATGTTGTTTTCATGTGTTAAAGAAAAATACAGAAGCACAGTTTTTGAAAACTTGTTGGCTCAGGTCATCTTTAAGTTTTGGAATTTTGTGGTGTGCAAGTAAACATTAAAGTTAAGTTGGCAATGCTACCATATATTTCAAATTCTCATTAAAATTTGCCCACTCAGGGGATATATTTGTCCAGTTTTTACCACAGGTCTGAAATGAGTGAAGAAAAAAATCAGTCTAGTAAATTTTTTCCGACTGCACAAAGGCTGCTTTTTTTTGTACATGGATGATAAAAAAAAAACAAACCCAACCTTATTTCTTCTTAGGTTTCCGAAGTTTCTTTTGAGATTTTGCAGTGTTACATTTTAACATCCACAAAACTTACCTCATTGTCTGCCTTCTGATAGATTCTTAAAACTCTTGCATACAGAAAACTTGATGTGTTGTACTGTTAACGCTGTGTGTCATGGTGACCAGTATTGTGTCAGTGTTTCCTTATACTCTCCAGTCTTTGCATCAACTTGTTGTCTCTTGTCCTATGCTTAGATTATTAGATCTCTGCTTCAGGGATCATCTTCTCGTATTGTGTTTATGCAGCGCCTAGCATGATGCTTTCCTGGGCCATGACTATGGCTTCTAGTTGCTTAGGCAATAAAAATACTTAATCACCTTTATAGTAGTAGCAGTGTGCAGTTAGAGGTCTGTCATTTAGTAGGTAACAAGAAGGTTAAAATTTGTCCAATTCTCAGAGAATAGTTTGAAACTCATGAACACAGTATGTGGTGTTAATGAACAAATTCTGATTATACATGTATGTTTCAAATTAAAATGGACAGAACTGTGGGTGAAGACAATGAAATGGATGCTTGAGAACCATTATAGTCCTCCAAAATGTCTTGAAGGATGATACAGCTATATACATTACAGAAAGAGTTAATCAGAGAAGATGTGTGGATTACTGTATTACTTGATGCGTATATTAGGTGCACAGTTAATTACAAACCTTGAGCTAATTGCTGAGTTGCACCAATGGCTTGTCTTGCAATTCTGACAGAATTTACTACTATTTAGGGATGTTCCTTAATTTTTGCACTAATCTTCTCTCCTCCACACTTCTTATAGCATTGTGTGGAACATGTCATTGGGCAAGGGAAACTAATTTCTGTATGGGCAACTTGGCAGTAGAGGAAAACGTTGAACTCCCATATTTTCCTGCTACCGTATATTACATACCTAGTTTTACAGACTTTGCTACCAGGACTATTCATGCATTTTTCACTTTCAATAGCACTTTGTGGTCTGATGGTCTTTTTATTTTCCATTAGAGAATAAAGATGCTGAAATGTGGTTTTTGTAAAATAGCAATGATTAGTGACCAGAAGACCAGAAATTACTCTCCTTCTCCAGTTTCCCTTTCTTCCCAACTTTTGTTGTCTTCTCTAACCCCCACCTTTGCAGTATTGTTTAACTGAAAAACAGTTTTTAGCAGATGCTGCCAGCAAGGTGGCGGATGAAGAGTGGGTGTTTTTGACGCACCTCTGCAGAAGGTGCATGGGCAGGAGTGGGTCAAGGGTGGCAGGAAGTACAGGATGGTACAAAAACTAGCCAAGAACATAAGCATAAATGACCATGTCAGGTTTCTACTGTTTTAGCCAAAGCCTATTAAACTCTACAGCTGTAACACTGAGTGGAAGAAGGGAGATGATACTTCCGTAATTACATTTGTCTTAATACTCATTTAATGTGATAAGCATTGAAAATTTTTATTTCTTTTTGCTGATCTGGCCTCAGCAGTATACGATATGCATTGATACATGACTGTGACTTCATCAAAAGGCTCATCCGCCTAGTCATAGTTTTGGGCAATTGTTGAAGCCTTACTTCACATACTAGACCATATTGATTGTGAAATGTCATTTCAATTCCATTTCTATATACCACATTAAAAAGGAGAATTAGATCTTGACTTATTGGAACCTTTAACTTACCTTTACAAAGGAACTTTCACTATCATCAGATTCTTGCGTAACTGTAGGTTGATTATACAGAATTCATTATTTTCTTCAGAAGCAGCATGTTTCTGGTCACTTTCAAACAAAAAATGAGATGATGTGCAGCTGGTCTGATCCTGTATAACAATCCTTGTGCTCCAGGTATGTGTTGTGTAATACTGTCTCAATGCATATATCTGCCTGACAGCAAGAACATATTCTGATGACTTAAAATGTATAAGGCTTCATGTGCTTCAGCTCTTGCTTTCTGGCTGCAGATACTGAAGTGTGGAATATTATGTTGCTAGCAGAAATACCTGGCATTGCTCGGGGAAACTATAGTAAAGGTGTAATGAATGAACTACATCAATTATATTAACATACCATATTTTATTGGAAATACTTGCATTGCTTTAAGAAATTAATTTAGCTAATGATGTGCTTATAAAATGCATTGACATAACTAATTTCTTGGTAACAAAAGGTGTGGTGAATGAACTACGTAAATAACATTTTATTGGAAATAGTTTTTCTTTTATGATATTACTTTAAGAAGTTAACAAAGCTAGTGCTGTGTTTACAAAATGCATTTAGATTTAACTTATTGCCTGATGATAAACAATGTTTTGCTTTTCTTCCTTGAACAAGAATGTACAAATTTTTCCCCATTGCAAGTCTTGAAGTAGCAATGTATAGTTGACCATGACTGAAGCAGTCAAACCTCAAATCTACTACAGCAACTTTGAATGTTTGTCTTTTGTGATTTGTTAATAGGCATGGCAAATGCTAGGCCGGAGATTAGCAACTCAGCAGTGCTGCTCCGCCTCCTAGCCAGCCCTCCTTACCAAAAGTGGCCAACACAGAGCTAGGCCTTGCAGAGGCAGGGCCCTGGAATGGCCCCTCTGTGGAGTTCGGGACGCTTCTGCTCAGCCACCCCAGGCCCTGGTTCGGGCCCTTTCAGCTGTGGGGTGGCCAGTTAGAAGCGGCCCGAACTCCGCGGAAGGGCCCTGCCTCCCTAAGGCCCAGCTCCCTGCTGGCCGCTTTTGGGAGGGAGGCCTGGCTGATAGGCAGAGCAGCATTGCTCCGCAGTGCCAGGGGAGGGAAGGACGGACGGGCAGAGCATGTATTGCCGACCCTACCCCCTCCCCCCCCCGCTGCCAGTGCTAGGGAGCCATGGCTCCGGCTCAGGTGGTTGGGGGAGGGGGGGCAGGAGGGGAGAATGGCTCTTCTCCCTGGGTTGCCAACCCCTGTGCTAGGCAGAGGGGGAATTGTAGTCTTTTGGATTGGAAAGGCATATCTGTAGGTGTCATTGGTATTCTTGGTATTAGTATGTTTTGGCATTAGTACGTGACACGCTTAAGGGTCCAGCAAATGCTTATGATCAGGTGCTACTAAAAGCTAATTAACAGTGTGCCCAGTTGGAGCTCTGGGGGAAACTGATTTCGAGATCTAACCAACATGTTATTTAGGTTGGGAAATCAGTAGATATCCATTCAGAATTTTGTGGTTTTAGCTCTTACTGTTTTGGAGATCTTTTGGGACAAACAAACTTTTGAAAATATTTGTAAGATTTTATATTTGTTACTTCCTCATTCATAGTTTTTAGATTAAAACATGGTGCCCTTGGAAGCCTCTGTGCTGTGACAAGTTTTGAGTATTAAGTGACTGATATCACTGCCTGTTCAGGTTGGAGAGGCTAAATTATAATGTGGTAATCAATTTTCAGGTAGTGTGCCTTCAAAGACCAGCTTTTGGCAATTAAAAGTTAAAAAGTCTGAAATTTATAAGAACTGCTGCTTGTCACCAATTAGTAGTATTTGGTTTAAGGCTGTGATTCAGCTGACTGCATAGTTTGTTGGTGAAAGTTTTTTTGTAAATAGGTAGAGATGTCATGTATGTACTCTGTGGCTGTAAGAAGAGTGAAAGTGGCATATATGAACATTTTGTGATCTATCTAATGGGTCCTGAAAATGTCTTCTATAGTTGTGCTTGGCAGAATTTGATTTTTATTTTTTGATGGATAAGATTTGTATTTTAAGCTTCCTTTATTTTTATGCATTTAAATTTTCACAGTTGGAGAAAATTATTGGGAGGGGTCAGACAGTTTAGCATTAGTAGATGTTAAGATTCAGAAGGTTAAGGCTTGTAATTATTAAAACAAATTCTCAACTTACTTGAAGAATGAGCACGTACCAATCATAAAATCGTGCTGACCATGCCATCCATCCTTCGGACAGTGTAGATGATGGTGAAGTGAGAATGAGTTATCGTTTTTCAGCAGATTGTCAGAGTTTATTATTAACTGAATTGGGGAAGTGTGGAGAGCTAGCTGATATTGTTCCTGTGTATTAGGCCCTAGTTGAAATGATAGCTTTCATCACCTCAGCCTCCCTGTAAAATTGCTCTGTATCTACATAAACATGAATGGTTTTATTAATATTGAATTGACTTAATTTGCTATACTAGTAGATTAAATTAATTGGAGGTGTTCTCATTTTGAAAATGGAGCCAGTTCAGTTAAGAGTGACTTGGTGTATCTGCATTTTCAGTGTTTATGTTGCATTACTAGGTTAATTGTTTTTTGGTAACTGATTCTGATTTGGATGACAAGTGATGCATAAAGATAAAACAGATGGATGCTGATGTTCAACTTTGCATACTGTCTCAGTAAGTTGAGATGTTGTTATAATGCTAATAAAGTCTGTTCATAGAGAGCTCAACCTGGATGTAATTTTTTGTAAAGAATGCATGATGTTCATTCTCAATTACTATGATTATATCTAAATATTTTATTTTACATGATATTGAGGAATTAGGGAAAAGGGGTATATAAGCTTATCTTATTTGTACATGTTTTTGTAAACTCTTAAATGGTCTTGCTATTATTCTTATGATTTTTTTCAACAAATACAATTCCAGTTCTTAGTTTACTTTAGATATTTAAGGTTGAGTGACGTAAGCTGCTGAAGCTGACTCCTCCTGTTTCTGATAAAGATCAGAAATTGGCTTTCAGATCACATCTTGTAATTTAATGGCAATGTAAATAATTAAAACAAACGTAATTTGTAATATTGAATAATGTAGGTTATGACTGATAATATCCACTAATTAAACAGTTTGCTCATACTTGTAACAGGTTCAGAATACCTAGAGGGAGCTTTCTGGGCTCCCGTAGGATTGAGTAGTTAGAGACTGCAAGAGAGATCAGAAGAATGTTAACTGGGCAGTCTCATACACTCATAGACTCGAAGGTCCAAAGGGACCAATATGATCATCTAGTCTGACCTCCTGCACACTGCAGGCCACAAAACCTCACCCACCCATTCCTACAATGAACCTCAAACCCATAACTGAGCTATTAAAGTCCTCAAATCATGATTTAAAGATTTTAATACAGAGAATCAACCAGCAAGTGAGCCACCCCCAGTGACACAGAGGAAGGCAAAAAACCCCCAGGGCCCAAGCCAATCTGCCCTGGGGGAAAATTCCTTCCTGACCCCAGATATGGCAGTCAGTTAAACCCTGAGCATGAGGGCAAGTCCACAACAGCCAGTCAAGAAGAACTCTGTAATAACTCAGAACCCACTCAATCAAATGCCCCTTCCCATGTCACTATCATACCCATCACCAGTAGTAAAAGACAGACAATGGCCAAGCTACACTGTCCATCATATCTTTCCCTCCATAAACTTATCGAGCTTGGTTTTGAAGGCACCTGAGGTTTTTGCCCCCCACCACTTCCCTTGGTAGACTATTCCAGTCACATGAAATGCTTTCATACTGATTGTTTGCCTGGTCTGAGTTGGGCAGTGAACACTCAATTCTTTTTTGTAAAAACTAAACAGAGCAAAGCCTTCACCTAACTTTGGGGATCAGTGCTTCTGGTTCAAAATAAAAGGATGAACAGATAAGCTAGGTGATGTTGCATGACTCTCTTGTCATAAGGAATGCTGCAGTCATTTTCTTCTTTGGGATAATGGTCATGACCAGGAAGGATCCCTACTACACTATGGGTAGGATCTGTTCCTGGCAAGCCAGTCAGCTGACTGGTCAAAGAATGTGAATTGACTGCCTACTGTTTGATCATAGTCAAATATTCCGGCAAGAATATCCTGATTTAGCTGGTGGTTTTACCTATTTTATTGCATCATAGTTCCATTCTTTCATCTTTTTAAACTTCATTGTATCATACTTTGCATTTTTTTTTTGGGTTAAAGCAAAACTAAATTTTTGTTGTAATGAGGCCTATGCATCTAAGTCTAGGCCTACTATAATATAACTTCTTTTGTTACCATTGGTATGCTAACAAATTAGTGAGTTAAAATATTTGACTATTTTTGGTGCCGTTTGATCAATCAACTGACCAGTCATTTTTGGAATGGTCAAATGTCCAACCCTAAGAAAATCAAAGGGAAACTTTTGAATGTGTTATTGTGAACAATGGAAATATGAAGATACATGTCTTGGAGCTCTTAAATATCATAACACTCCTGTGTTCACTGGTAGCTCATATTGTTCATAGGATTTACATATTGTTATTAGATCTTCACAGTTAAGCCACTTCAGAGCAAAGGTTAAATGCAGGCCATGCAACTTTGAAGACTAAGGAGAGGTAGATGTCTAATTTTCACAGGCTCCAGTTTGAGTATTTATACACACAGTTTGCTTAACTGTCTCCAAAGGCATTTTCCTTAGCCTTGGCAAAAGCACTACACTCTAAAATGGAGAAGGGATTTCAGAAAATGATGGTTCCCAAAATGTAAAATAACCATTTATTCTGAGTGATAGTGGGGAAAAAGAAACACAATCATTGAAGCATGCAAAGGAGCAAGGCAGATACATAGTAACCTTTGGGGGGGAAAAAATTAATACTTTCCCTATTCAGAAAAAGGTTAGGAAAAAATGGTGGCTGGTTTCCAAATGACCCAATCAGTGAAGAAGCTTACTTCTGTTTTATACAGTGGTTTGCAACTTGAAAATGTTAGAACTTGCTCTGGACAAGTAGTTTTGAAACTTAGGGTCAGGACCCATGACTGGGTCACAGATCCTTAGGTACTAGGTCGTGGGGCCTGCTCCTGCTGCCAAAAGACTGGAATGCATTGCTCAAAAATGTAACTGTTGAATTGTGGGCATAAATGATTGTTTTTCCAACTGGGTCCTGAGAGAGAGTTTGAAAACCACCACTCTAGACCTGACGTGGGTACTTTGTTTGTGGTAGATGATGGCACAGTTTGTTTGCTGAAGGGATTTGTTAGTTTGTGTGTATCATGGCCTGTATTCTCGAGGTCTGTGAAGTATTCTCAGATTTCTGAATAGAAAATCTGGGATCCTTACTTAACGAGCTCTGCAGGGTAGTCGTGAAGCACTCCTTAGGTGAATGTTCAGGAGTCATGATACCATGGTTCCGGTCAGTTTTAGAACAGAATTTAGCAGGAAGATGCACTGGATATTCACATTCAGTATGTTTGTCCAGTAACCTGCACTTGTGTTCGATAACTACTGCTTTAAAATAACAGGAATTTTCTGTTTTCACATTAATCAAGCCATCAGAAATCAGTTGATGTCCTCAAATTCTTACTGAATATCCTCAGCACATCCAAATTACTGTTTACACTATGGTTCCAACAGGTAAAATGAATCGGTTTATAGTCTAGAAAGCACACATTCTGTTTGTGTTTCCCTTTTTAATTTTCTTTCAGGATGTCTGTCTCTAAGCTTACCAACATGGTACTGTTCATGAACACTAAATTCTTCTAAAACTAGTATTAAATCAAGTAAAAGTAAACTATTTACCTAAAGACTGGCATCGCTTCATAAATTTCAAAGCTATATGTATAACCTATAGAATATGTGAATTAATTCAAATCACTAATAGTTTTGCTTCTTCAATGTGTAAAACGAGTGGCTTCTTTTAACAACATGGTTTAGTAGTTCTAGGACAATATGCTGCTGCTGTTCACTTGTCTCGTGTGTGTCTAGCTAATCAGGCATATTTAGTCATGGAACCGTATCATAGTTAACCATTCAGTAAATTCAGGATATCAATAAAACTTGCACATACGGTCAAGAATTAGCTAAAATTAAGTGTAGTATTTGGTAATTTTTGCTTTGAGGGGATTAGGAAAAAAGTGGTCATATTTTAACCACATCAAAACCCATAAATAACAATGTAAACTTTGTGTGCATTCATCTGAGTTTACTGTAGAGGTTATGCCGAAGAACTTGGCCAGTGAAGATTGGAGAATGGTTGACACTGTTAATCTAATCCATACCATCAGGAAGTTTTATACCAGAGTTGAACATTAACAATTTACACAGCTTAACAGCTTTGTCTTTTTAACTAGTCCTGTTTCAATGCTTTTGAATAAACAAGATGTTGAATATTCTTTAGCATTCTTTTTCACTAGAGAAACATCTTAAATTTTAGTCTGAACCTTAAAACACCCAGTTGCCTTGCTTAAGTCTTAATTTGTTCATGCATTGTTTTTGTCTGTCTGGTCCTGAACCATAATTCTCTTTAGAGCCAAGTGATATTTTCACAACCTGGCAGTTAAGATTGAAGGTGGGGAATAATGCAAGTCACTTGGTGTGAAGATGTGTTAGATTTTGTTTGAGTGGGGCACTGAATGGATCACTTAATTGTTACTTAAGGGTTTTCTAAAAGTGGTTTGTAATATTTAGAGAGAATTTTTCTGAAGCATAATATTAATTTGCGATATTTTTGTTACATAAACTTTGACTCAGTTTTTAAAATAATTGATTTTTTTCAGTGAGCATGAGATGTTTGTGTAGTTCCTTAACATATGTAGGAGGAAATGGCTCCTTTGACAAAACATATGAAGTCATCCCCCTCCCGCGGCCCCCAAGTGGGGCTCCCTTAATACTTCAGTGAGTCTGTTGGAAGTAGGTATGTGTGTTTTGGTGGGCTATCTTTTGTTTTTCTCTGTTGCTTTCATTCCACTTACATCTTCCCATGTTCCTTGCACCTTCCTTTATGTCCCCTGATCTCATATTCTTTCTGTCACAGGGTAAACCCTCCCTGGTGGGGAAAGTTCATGGAGTGTAAGCAGGGAGATTGCGACTGTAATCCTCTTTAACTCTGTGTCAAGGCAGTACAGCCTAGTGTCTGCAGAATCAATAATAGTCAGTGACAAAGCCGCTATGTACCCCTTGGGTCAGGGCAATGCAGCTTAGGGGCTGCAGAGTCAGTACGTGCCCCTTGGGTTAGGGTAACAGGGGCCTACTGGCTGCAGTCGGTGGGGAGACAGGGCTGTCCGTAGAGGATGCAGTGCCTGGGTGTGTGTGTGGAGAGGGGGGTTCTAGCCCTCCCACTCCAATGAGCCCTAGCTCACGGCCCAACAGTTGCTGGGGGGTGTCTGGGCTGAAACACACTGGCTCGGTTCTTGTACCGCCCCTGGTCTTCCCTGCCAAGCTCCCTGAGCTACTTCCTACCTGGCTTGCTATGGCGGTCCTTTCATGGGTCTCCTGCAGTCATGGGCTTCTGTGCATCTGTCTCCAAGTACCTCCCTGTCGTATCTGCTCCTTGGTGAGATCGCCAGGGTTTCTCCTGCTCACAGGCAGTGGGTGAAACAGCTCCTGGTCAGGAGCCTCCAGCGGGTGTCCTTCCTCCTAGCTGGTCAACCTTGAAGGAGCTGTGCTGCTCTCTTATGCTGGGGCAGTATCTGAAGGATGCCCAGCAGAGTTTAGGGGGTGTGGCTTCTGCTGCCCGCAGAGTGTGCTGGGTTTCTGGAGTGTGGGGTTGGCCTGTCCTGTTACTTTGATTATTTCTCTATTCTGCTGTTACCATGTTTCAACCTCTGTAATCCATGCAACCCCTCTATCTGCCTTTCTCAGAGCTTCCTCTCATTCAGACATTCTCAGAGTCTTTACTAGTCTCTTGCCACCATCTTCTATCAATTTGTGGGTTCCCTCCCTCCACAAAATCTATACCAGGCCTAGTAGTGTCCTTTAGAAAACTGCATGTAAGCCATATAGTATAAGGAAGGTGGCTCGCTTTCTGACTTTTCCCTTCTTTGTTATTCTTGTTCTTATTTCCTGACACTGTGCTTTTTTGAGCTTGGGAGGATGGAGTGAGAGTTTTCTTTTTGCTTGGAATTCCTAATTAATGCCTCTCTGTCTAATTTGACAGGGAGGTGTATACCTTCACTCACGGGCTGTGTACTGAGTTTTATTAGCCACACCAAAACCACTGAATTGTGCTGCCCATTAGTGAAGGGGGTGGGGGGGAGTGCTTCCATAACTCATTTGGTGGTTAGAATACAGCAAAGATGGCTGACGTTTTTAGTAAGAATTTGAAAAATTGTATGAGACTGCTCAGTTTATATTTTAGCAGAGTTTAAATGAGGCAGTTTCTGTGATATTACTGCATAGGAATTAATTTTGCCTCATATGTCCTGAAGAAAGTTCCCTTATCCCACTGGCTGGAGTATTTACTGCTTTTTGGAGGGACATACCATCATTCAGGCACAGACAGAAATAGCTTAAAAATCTTTTGATATACTTAATGCTCCAGAGAGAGAGGGGTCACTGTTGGACACTATGCCACTTCACATTTTAAGGAGGATGTGGTAGACTGCAGTACCTTAGCAGTAAGGGTATGTTGTGAGCAGTTTGCAGACTTTGTGAGCAAAGAATTTTTAAAAAGTTTCAGTTTTTCTCAGGGTTAATTATGTAAATATAGTAAACATAAGGTCAACTTCAAAATTTGCAAACAATTCTAAAAATACTTTTTCAAGTGTTACTTTTTGTCAAAGCTTTTCAATTGCAGTGCAAGTTCCTAAAATTAAAAGAGGTTAAGTCTTTGTATATAAGATTATTTTTGAGTGCTGAAAACTGGTTGTATTAATTTTCAGGGCTGATTGATTACCTCTTGAAGTCTCCACCAACTAAAGTTGTTGCCCAGATCTTTGTTCAAATAAGAGGGGCTGTTGAGCTTAATGCTTCTATCTTAGGAAGGATCACTGTATCTGGTGTTTTGAGGGCTTATCATAACTTTAACATGTAAAGTTGATGCAAATCAGCCTGTTCAATGTGTAGAAAACAGTTCTTTAAATTTAGATTCACGCATACGTTATTTTTGTCTTTGCCCAGAATATGGTTAGCAAAAAAGAACCCATCATGGGCATGATCTTTTTAAATCTCTGTAATGTTTACATTGGTGAGCGGGGGCTGGAGAGAAGTCCCTGAAAGTGCTCTAATTTGGAATGCTACCATTCCATTTTTAGTGGTACAAAGGTATGATTTAGTAAGAGGGAAAAACAAATGACTATAATGAGTAACCTTAATTTGAAAGCAATTTAATTATCAGTTTTTTTAAATCTCCGAGCTGATAATATAAAATAATAGTTTACTGCTGCACATTGAAGCTGAGAATATAGCTCAATGATTTTTTCCAGCTGTAGATTCTGTAGATCAGGGGTACTCAAACTTTTTGCGAGCCGGTCCACATTCAGCCTTCCACCATTCATCGGGGTCCACAAGCAACTAGGGTAGGCCTACTGCTGGGACTGTGGGGGGGGTGATGCTGCAAGCAGGGGGGTGCGCGTTCTGGGAGCTGGGGGGGGGCTAGCGGGAGCGGGGGTGATGCCCCGAGCAGGGGGGGGCGTGTTCCGGGAGCAGGGGGGTGATGCTGCGAGCGGGGGAGTGTGCTCCGGGAGCGGGGAGGGAGCAGCGCAGTAAGCAACTGGAGTTGCTCAGCTGCTCTCTCCCCTTAGACTGTAAGGCTTAGAGGGAACATTGCCGAGGTCCACCAGAAACGTCTTTGCAGTCCGGATTGTGGACTGCGGGCCGCTGTTTGAGTACCCCTGCTGTAGATCCTTGTGCCTTTCAGCAAAAATGTTGATTCACCTGTTATTTCAGACTTAAAGTGATTGTCTGTCTCTGTGTATTCCACATGTGTGTGTGCATACACATCATGGAGCTGAGTCCAGAAGTTTTTCAAACCAGTGTCTATTGACCTGCACATGCACAGTAACTCTCCTTGCGCTCCCAACTTGAGGTTATAAGAGACAGTTTGAGTCGACACCTGTCCAGTTTTTTCGTTACTGTCTCATGACCTGAACTAGAATGATGTTCTGTGCTTCACTGTATAATATATGTAGAAAACTTTTAGTTATATTCTTAGATGAGAAATTAAAAAGTTGTAATATAGTATAGAATATTTTTCTTCCTGACTGGGGACCCCAGCTCTGGGGCTGTGCCTAGCATCCCAGGATTCAGCAGTTGTCTACTGCTCTTAATCCTTCTCCATCGGTGATAAACATCACTACTGCTTCTACCTTCTGAGTGAGGTGCATATCTCTTCAAAGTGCTGCAGTATGTGCCACTCCTTCCCATAGTCTAGGACCTTTGCCTGAAGAAGCAAGTGATTGAGAAGGCAATTCGGCTTCCCTCCGATTCATGCCAGGGTTTTTACACCTTCCCAGTACCTAGCAGTGCCTCTCCAAAGCACATCTTGGAGTAGAACCATCAAGGTTTAAGCCCAAAGATGCATCTTTGAGCATTCCCCATTGGAGTAGAGGGAACTCTAAGGACCACAAGGACAGATACCCACTAAGAATGGTTCATAAGAACCACATTTGCTTCCCTGGCTGTTCCAAATTTGGTGAGATGGAAGGAGCAGAACCTAAGGGACCAGTTCTAATAAAAACCTGTATATCTGAGGGCAAGATGTTTAAAAAGAGAGACGTACTGGTTCCATTGATCACCTAGGTACCAAAGCGTAAGGATAGCTGCTCTCCAGTTCCACTTACATGCGCTGGTGTGGACACCAGTGTTCCCTTTAAGAGGGTGACGCAGGTGAGTAACATGTTGCTCGCTGTGCGCCCCCCCCATCCGGCCCCACCCCCAAGGTCAGCTTCCTGCCCGGTGTCACCACAGCAGAGCAGAGCTCAATCTACCCCCACCTGGCCGCGCCTCCCTGAGGGGAGGGGCCGGCACTGGGCTGCCATGTGGGATTGCGGCGCTGGAGCAGCCTGCCCCACTTCCAAACAGTTTCCGCCGCTTCGCCCCTGTCCCCCCCACCAGCCTCAACGGGCCTGCTCCGTGGCCATGGGGAGGGCCGGGGGCGAAGCAGCTGAAACTCCTTGGGAGTGGGGTGTGCTGCTCCAGTGCCCTGACCCCGCAAACGGCAGTTCAGCCCTGGCCCCCTCTACCCCCGGGGATGCGTGGCCGGCTGGCTGCTCCACCCCTGCTGGAGTGAGGCCAGGCAGGCAGAGCAATCTCCAGCCCCCATCACCCCCTCATGGGAGTTGGAAGGCGGGGCTTAGGGCCCCCTTCCCTGGCTGCTGGAGCAGCATTGCCAGGCCGCTGGCTGCTCTTCCAGCCCGGGGAACTCTCAATGAGCCTGTGCAGAGAGTCTGCACAGCCTCGGTGAGAGCTGACTCTGAGTGGGAGTTTCAAAAACTCCCACCTCAGAGTCGCTGCCTGGAAAGGGGCTGCAGCTGCCGGTGGTGCGTGGCCGGCAGTCCTCCCTGCGCCAGACAGCCCCAGGGGCCACACAGCTTAGAGAGAACATTGGTGGGTGCATCATTAGTATCTCTGTGCCTCCAAAGACTCCTGATGGTTCAGATCCCTCAGATTTAACTGTGGGAGCCCTTTGGATACGAGGGAGTACTGAAGGCTTATGGCATTGTATAATATAATTCTCATTTGTCTGTAGTATTCATTTCTTTGTGGTTTGGACCTCCTAAGGCATGTCCTTACTGCAGAGGAGGAACTTGTATCACTGTCCCAGGAACCATCTACATCCCAGCTATCGAGTATGAGTGTGCTGTTGCTGACGTTAGCGCTGCTACCAATAGAGTAGTTCTTGGACTTGGATGAATCAGGGAAAATGGTGGCACCATATTTCTTCTTAGGATCTCAAGGTTATGTTTGCAGGTACGATTCCCTGTCCACCACTGATAAGAATTTTCTTTGGGTCCCCTGTACCAACTGGGCTATCTTTCTGGCCTCACTAGGGTCCCTGGGCTTCTTAAGGTAGACTGTTAGGCCCACCTTAGGAGTCATACTGTTTCTGTCCCTTTCATCAACCAGTTCCATTGGTGTAGAAGGAAGAAGAGGTGGAACAAGATCTGCGGCAACCAGTGCTTTTGACAGATGGCTTCTCTATAATTCATGACTGAAGCGGTCACTCCTCCCTTACTTTCTCTGCCAGATGACCATTGGCAGTACCAGGAACTGTTAGAGTGGTCAGTGCTGTATAGTTTCCATTAAAGGAGGTCACAAGCCCTCAACCCTGGGTCCTAGATATCTTGTGTTGCAGAGACCGAGTAAGGGGGTGTTACCTCTCAATGAGGATGTACTAGAACTGGCCTAAAGTGTTACGGCCGAGGTCTCAAACATGTGGCCTGAGGTTTGCATGTGGCCACTAAAGCTATTTCCTATGGCCCGCAATGACAATATTGTTACCAATATTTGCAATACCATTGCATGGAAAAGGTTTCAGTGCTGTGGACCTTGGGCTAATGTACTAATCCTCATTCGGCCCTCTACTAGTCCTCATGCAGCCCTCGTGGTGATCTGAGTTTGAGATCCCTGCGTTATGGCATGCTCCAGTATCCTGTGACCTGGCATAGATAAGGGCTGAGGAAAACTATATTTTTCTTGAAAAAGGGGCTGAATTTTTAGGCTTGGTTGCAGCCGTCCTGGATCGACATAGGCTGGTTACATAATGTATCTAGTGTAGCTCACGTCGATGTACTTATGTCTACTCAATGCAGTTTCTTCATGCCACTGTGTTGATAGGAGATGCTCTCATTGGCTCTGCCTTTTGAGGAGGTGGACTGATTCAGTTGACAGGGGAGCAGTTTCCCATCAACAGAATGGGTCTACACAGAGTGCCACTTGGTCAGTGTTGACATGGCCGCCTTCTGTCATCCTTTCCCCAGCTTGCTGGTGATACAGGCTGCTGCTGGAAGGCTAGGTTGCAGTAACAAAGGGCCACTTCCCCAAATAAAGGCTATGAGAGATTGGATGTTCTGGGGAGGAAAGTTTTTGCAGCAGGTCTGCTATTTTGAGTTGGTGACTACCAAGTGCTATTAGAAAAAGAAGATTTTAATAGCTTTTTGAGGCTTGTGAATTTCAGACACGCTTTCCACAGAGGATGGGGTTGTAATTTCAGTCTCATTTATGCACAAGGAAGCTAGAGGCAAATGTAGGCCTCCAGGCTGTGGTGGATTCAATGGACATGGCTTTTAGAAGTTTAGCCTCTAGTTTAGAAATGAGGAGGGAGGGTCTCCTGGTTACCAGTCTGTGGAATTACTAGAAAGGTCCCAAACACCACTCAGGACCTCCCTTTTGATGATAAATCTTTTCGGTGAGAAAACAGTGGAGTCCCTGCTCTCATGAAAATATTTGACATTGACTTCATGTTCCCTGGTGATTTTTGCCCAGAAGAACATGCCAGAGGCAGCCCTATGGGTGGAGGACACCCCCTACTCATGTACCTTACCTTGGGTACAGCTGACCCACTGTGCAATGCCAGAAAGGTCAGATGCTAAGAGTTTTTTTCTTACTCCTAAAGATTTCAGGTCTTTGTCAATTTGATGTGAGTCTGAATACTGATTGCCATTTAACCACTTGTGGAATCCATGGAGGGACCATCACTTGAAGAAATGGAGCTTACTACTTATAACTGGAGGTTCTCTGAGATGTGTGACTCCTGTGTGAATTTTGCTACTCTCCCTCCATCTTCTTTGCTTTGGATTCTGGGGAAGTCTGAAGACGAACTGGAGAGGCATTTACTTATGCAGGGGTGGGCAACAATATTCACGGGTGGGCCAACGGGCTGGGAAGACTTGGCCTGAGGTGGCACAGAACAAGCTGGGAGGGCAAAAAGGGTGGGAGGAGGGAGCTGGCTCCAGGGGAGCCAGCTGGGGAGTGGAAGGCAATGGCTTAGTGAAGGTTTCCAGTGCTTGGGGACCAAGCCCACATTTGTGGCTCCCCCAGTATCCAATGCCTTGCAGGCACCCCAGTGTTGGGCGGGAGGGGTCTCAGCATAACATAGTGGGGAGAGAGTTGGAGATATGGAGGTACTTCTCTGTTGTCTCTGTTCCTAGCTAGGCAGCAGTAACCTTTCCCACTGTATGCCATGCCTCCTCAGGACAGCTGATTTAGGGATGGTTGGGGTTGCAGCTTCGAGCCCTGCCTTTCCTCCCTGATTTTTTTCAGGGCTAGAGGCTGGTTTTTCAGCCTTACTGACTCAAGCTCTGCAGCTGGAGGCTTGGAGGCAACAGCCCCCACCCCAGCAAGCTCTGTCCAGCACTTAGCCTGCACCCCCCCCCCAAACTCCAGGAATCCCCTTGTGTCCCTCCCTACTTTCCCTTTGTCACTTACACTGCAGTGCTGAGGGAATGGGAATCCTCCATCTGTAGCTGTGTTGTGAATGGTCCAGCCGAGGAAGTCGGGGCGCCTTCTGAAGGGCCAGCCTGGCTGGAGCTGGGAGAGGGTGCCGCAGCAGCACTCTGGCTATGGTGGTACAAGCTGCTACTGAAGCTGAGAGGGGGAGAAGGGAGAGGGAGCATGGGCTGGAGCGCAGCCAGTTGTGGTTCAAAGTTTGCCTGCCCTTGTCTTATGTCCTCTCTCTTGTGTGTGAGGAAAGCTACTGCATGGACACTGCTTGAAAGAACTTCCAAGTATGTGCTGTCATGTACGCAGTGTGTCCAGGTATGGAATACAGATAGGGGCCATGTGTCTTGAAGATCGTCAGTTATAATAAATAATCACTATTTCCTGTGTGACACCTTTATTTTTAACTTGTATGTATGGTATCACTTTTCTGGAAAAAATTTCCCTCTGTTACCAAAGCTAGAGTAGCTCTGCTGCTGGCAGCAGAGTAGGTGGTGACAAACATTTGCCAAAACTTGATAGCTAGGTTATGTGATACAGTGGTAAATGCCAGTATCTGCGAGTGCTTTGACCGAACTGCCATTTCAGTTGGTGCTATTGCCAGTGGACTTGATGCAATGGTATTAGTGCTAGAAAAACATCTAGAAAAGAGTAGTGTCAATGAGGTGTTTAGACTTGTAATAAATACAAAAAGGCTGTCACTTTAATGAAGTTGTATTTTTGAGTTAATAAAAATACTAGATTAAGAAGTATACGAACTGCTTTCTGCTAATAAAACAGAGTGCGCTGAAAAAGGTCAATTGAAGGCTTTTAGGAAGTAAACAGCCTATGGGGGTGTTTGGTTTGAATTTGGAAGTCGGTTTGACGCAGGCCCTGTGGGCCCTGCTCTCAGAAGAAAATGATTGAATTCTGATGTTGAGAGCTGACAAAGCGCTAAAAGAACTGTCCATTAATCATTGGAGTGACAGTTTAATCATCCTAAGTACTGTTCTTGAATTGGACTCAGAAAGGAGCAGAGTCAGTAGAAGAAACTGAAATTGTGTGGAGAGAGTACAAGGTGAGCAAAAGTATCAAATACAACCACGGTTTTTACTGAAAGTATACTTTAAAATGATTTTCATATGGCATGTTCTTGATGTTATGTCTGATTCTGAAAATACAAGCAAAGAACTCATAAAATGCTGGAAGATACTGGTGAATCTTGTCAATGTGCAAAGGCAGTGGTGGATTTTATTTCTGCATTTGCTGTATTAAAAATAAGTCACCTAGCTTGTCTGACATCTTGTACTAGCGGTGTCTTTTGCCCTCTTCACCCCTGAAATAAAGCTTTATGCTAATTTTTTCCAGTTTAAGCAGATACCTAATATTAGATTTTTAAACCACTTGTAAAGCGCTCTAATGCTTAAAAAATAAATAATTTCCATTACTTTATCAGACTGTCCATTTAATGGAATAAATGAAAGTTTATGATTACTTACACTGTTGTTCTGCATATTCTCAAAGATGATCAGCTAAAATTCAGGAGTGTTTGTCAAGAAAGTTATGTATTGTAAAACACATTGGCATCTGATTACCAAGTTGTGTAGAACAGAATTTGTTAGTCTTCAGGCCTCAAACTCCTTGAGTGTATATGGGGGTTCATATAATCATAGAAGATTAGGGGTGAAAAGGACCTTAGCAGGTCATCTAGTTCCTAACCCACAGTTCAGAGCAGGACCAGCCCCCTACTAAATCATCTCAGTCAGGGCTTTGTCAAGAATACTTGAAAAACTTCAAAGCATGGAGATTCCACCACCTCCCTAAATAGTTCATTCCATTGCCCCCACCCTGGGTGAATTTTTTTTTTTCCCTTTCTAATATCTGACCTACACCACGTACAATGCAACTTAAGGTCATTTGTCTTAGTTCTGACATTTGCTACCGCTGGGAATAACCTAGTTCCATTCTCTCTGAAACCCCTTTCAGGTAGTTAAAAGCAGCTTTCAGATATCTTATGAGTCATGTGCTCCAGCTCCGTAATAATTTTTGTTGCCCTTTGCTGGACTTTTTCCAGTGTGTTCACAGCCTGTCTCGGGGGTGAGGGGGTGGGGACTGGACACAGTGCTTCAAATGAGGCCTCACAGTGCTGAATGAAGGGGAATGATCACTTCCCTCCTACTTGCTGGTACTAATGCAGCCCAATATTTTGTTAGCCTCCTTGGCAGTAGGGGCACATTGTTGACTGATATCCACTGTAGCTTCCAGGTCCTTTTCTGTTGAGCTGCTGCTTTGGAAATTGGTCCCCAGTTTGTAGCAGTGCATGGGATTCTTCTGTTCTAAGTGCAAGACTCTCCACTTGTCCTTGTTTAATCACATCAGATTTCTTCTGGCCCAATCCTCCAATTTGTCTAGGTCACTCTGTATCCTATCCGTACCTTCCAGGGTATCTACCACTCCCCCCAGCTTACTGTCATCAGTACAATCCACACTATCCTCCAGATTAATGAAGATTCTGAGCAAAACCAACCCTAGTATTGAGTCCTGGGGCACCCTGGTAGTTACCAGCTTCCAACTAGACATCAAGCCATTGATCACAGTGATCACTAGCCCAATATCTAACCAGCTTTTTATTCATTTTTAAATCTATTCTGCCAAGTGATACATTTTGCTGGAAACCATATCAAAAGCTTTGTTAGAATTAAGGGATATGACACCCACCAGTATCCTACATCTGCAGAGCCAGTCATCTTACCATAGAAGGCAATCAAGCTAGTCAGGCATGACTTGCCCTTGGTGAATGCATGCTTACGTTTCCTGGCCAACTTTTTCTTCCAAATGCCTCAAGATGAATTTCTAGAAGACTTGCACCTTGACTTTTTCCCAAGGACTGCAGTGAGGCTGACTCATCTGTAGTTTCCTGGGTCGTCCTCCATCCTCTTTTGAAGATGGGCACTGTATTTGCCTTTTTCCAATCACTACTTGTTGTCAGATATAATGGCCAATGGCTCTGCAGTCAAGTCAGTGCATTCTCGTAGCACTCTTGGAGTGATAGCATCTGGCCCTTTGAACTTGTGCATGTCCAGCTTTCCTAAATAGTCTTGAAACTATTTTTTCTGCACTGAGGGCTGCTTATGTCTTCTCCATTCTGTGTTGCCCAGTACAATAGTTTGGGAGATGACCTTGTCTGTGAAGAAAAGACACAAAGCTTTTTCTACATTATCTGTCATTAGGTTGCCTCATCCATTGTGTAAGGGGATCACATTTCCGTTGACCAACTTCTTGTTCTTAATATACCTGTAGCAACCTTGTTTTTACCTTTCATGTCCTTTGCTACCTGCAACTCCAGTTGTGCTTTGGTTTTCGTGATTTCACTGCTAAATGCTCGAACGGTATTTGACTTCTCCGTAGTCATCTGACCAAGCTTCTGTTCCTTGTGAGCTGCTTTTGTGTTTAAGGTGACCAAATTAAGCCAAGGTGGTTCCCTGTCATATCTGGTATTCTTTCTGCCTATTGGGATGGTTTTTTCTTGCAGTGTCAGTGATATTTCTTAAAAATACAGCTTACAGTCTTGGACTCTCACAGTGCACCCCTCTCCCTATATTAGTCTCCCAGAAGATCCTGTCCAGTCTGCTTTTCTGAAGTCTGCTGTTTTTTCCTTTTTTTCTTTTTGTCTGGTTCATGAACTCGGAGCATCTTGCAGTTACTTCTGCCTGGGTTGCCACAGACTTTTACCGCTGCTACCAGTTCTTCCCTGTTTGTAAGCAGCAGGTGAAGAGGAACTTAGTACCTAGTTGTTTCTTCCAGGACTTACTGCAGGATCTAGTCCAAAACACTATTAAAAAACTTCCTGGATTGTCTGTGGCCTGCTTCTGTGCTCTCCCAGCAGATGTCAGGGTGATTGATGTTCCCACTGAGAACTAAGTCCTATGATTTGGAAGCTTTTACTGTTTGTTGGAGAAAGCCTTGTCTGCATTGTTCTCCTGGTCTGTAACATGGCCCACCACAACATCACCCTGGTTATTCTTGTCTCTAAACCTTACACAGAGACTCTTTTAACAGGCATTTCTCCAGTTCTGTAGGGGAACTCTGGGCAATCATGTTGCTCTTTAGTATGCAGTGCATCTGCTCCATCTTTTTTGCCCTGACTGTCTTTTCTGAATGGTTTATACCCATCTGTGATAGTGCTCCAGTTGTGAGTTACCCTACCAAGTCTGTTGTTCTAATCGCATCATAGTTCCTTAACTGTGCTAGGACTAGGATTTGAAATTCATCCTGCTTGTTTCCCAAGGTGCTTGTGTTCATGTACACACATTGAACTATCTGATTGCTTTACTTTCTCAATACTCATTATGTCAAGGCTGACACGAGGTATTGTAGCTCTTCCCTTTATTTTTGTGAATAAAATTGTTTAGGTAGGTCTGGATTCTTTTCTAGAATGTGTTTTTCATATGAAGAGTAAACTTGTAGAGCAAATAGTGTCTGGACCAGTGGTTCTCAACCAGTGTGTTGGACACATTACTGTGTCACCACACAGTGGTAAGTGTGTTGCAGAAAGCCAGGGAGATTGCTGGATTTAGCTTGATGGGGGATGGCTAGTGTGCCCTGTAGGGTTGCAAAATGCCACCAAGTGTGTCACAACCTACAGAAGGTTGAGAACCACTGCTCTTGAGGAATAGCAAAGGAACAGTGACCACTAGACCAACAACTGGTCCCACCTCATCTAGACACTAGAACTGTAGGCCTGTAGTCTGCCTTCTGCCGATGCCAAATGCTGCGAACAGAGAGCCCCATGAGCGAACTCCCCTAAGTCTATCATTAGGAGTCCTGGGTGAGAGTGTCCATCTTTGACACTTGTTCTGTCTGATGGAGAGTAAGACAAATGGTTTTGATTGTTTTCAGTGCTCCTGAAACCTCTGCTAGTGAATGAGCAGAGTTCTTGGAGAGAAGAGATTGTTATGCTTTTGGGGCTGCATTTGATGATCACTGGTGTCAAGATGTGTGTCAAGTAAGTTAATGCACCTTCTGCTGTGGTGAACTGTATTTAGGATCAGAATGAAGACAGATGGATTAGAAAATAGATAGTAGGATAGTTATGTAATTTAAGGTACATAAAACTGCTTTTGAAAAATTATTAAAATTAGATTCTGTATTACTAGTTATTTGTCTATTTTATAGTCTTAAATTGCAAATGTGAATGTTTTGAACTTGCTTCTTTACTTTCCTACTTGCTAATCTAGTAAAACTTCCGTATGAAATCAGAAATTCCACTGATGTTTCAACTTGAAATATCCATCTATGCCAGAAAAACACATCCAAGGGCTATTTAAGCATCCAGTGTTAGAGCAGAAAATCTCAGATTTCCCCTGCTGTATTCACAAACTCTCTCCTGGTAATGCACCAACAAGTAAAAAGTTGAAATATTTTGTCCAGAGTTTATAATGTCTAAAAATATTTCAGAGAAATTGTTTCAAGAGGGAGACACTGACTGTATTTTCAGCAACTATGAGTGCGAGTATGGACATGATGTGGCATTCGCTATGAGACAGTTGTATGAGCTGCTATGGGGGAAAAATCCCTTTTCACTAGTATTGATTAATCACAAACATTTAATATCTCTGATCAAATGTTCAGGAAGCGTGAATGACTGCTGGGTGCCATTGATGTTATCAAAAGTTGTGTGGGGGACTGTGTGCATCTTTTGGTAGAGTTTGATGAAGTGTACAGCCAGTCCAGTAAGGGTGAGAGAGGCACAGGAGAAACATGTATTGAACAGTTTTTCAACACCCCTTAAAATATTGTCAAAGGAATCGGAAGGAAAGAGAATTAGAGCAAAAAAGATAGCTGTGCATTTGTTGTTGTCTTAATACTTTTGCAGACCATCTTGGAACTTGCATTTGAGTTACCCAAGTTAATGGAAAAATCTATGGAGAGTATTGGCAAAGTCAGTATCCTGTCTAAAGTTAAACAAATACGTGTTTAGAGAGGGGTGCTGATGAATAACTCCAGATATTCAAACCAGGAGCAATGCTACTTCTATATGGAGGATTTGATGTTCAGTTGCTGAAACTGTTGAAGTGTGGAAGAAGCTTGAAAACTATTTTAGTGAGCCACAATTATGTGACGACAGACTGTTCTGTAAGTGTTGACCCAGTTTTAATACTGTGTTGTTTTCTAGTATATGTGGTCCCATTTTTATTTTGAGGAGTCAAAATTTACTTATGAATATGTAGAATATGCTTATGCTGTGATAAGTTTTCTGCCAAGAGTAATTCCATTGTAAATCAACTTTATTTCATTTCAGAAAGTTACATTCTTCATTACTAAGAAATCCAACTGTTTTTTGGGGTGGTTTGATCATAAAAGTAGTGTCTCAGATTTTAACTGTTTTGTCTTCTTTTGCAGTCGAGATGACTTTTTTCATGCATCTGACAAAGTGGGTTGCAGCTCCCGGAAGTTTATGCCCAAAGAAATCTTAATGTTTAAGATGCCACAGGGCTCTCATTATTTTCATCATGTAGCTGTTGTCACCCAAGATGGCAACTGTATAGAATAGATACTGCTTTAGCTTTCAAGAATTTTGGTTCTGAAAGTCTCAAAAGCATTCTTAATAACTCTGGTTAATGGAACCCAGCCGTTTCTGTCCAGCTCTTATTGATCATGTGATTTTTAGTTCTTTTAAATGTTAGATTTTTAGTTTGTTGGCTAAACAACTTTCCACTGTTAAGCTTGTCACTTGGCTTGTATTGATCAAGGTTTTATGCCAGTTGAGATTTATTCCTGGTTATTAATGTACTTTAATAGCTTTGCTGTTTTGTGCTTTTGCCTACAGTAGTTTTATAAAATGTATAGATACATTGTCAGTTGGACAGTGAAGTAAGTCATTGCCCAGTTGCCTTTATAAGATACGTCATTCAAAATCCGAAATAGTGCAACTTCAAATTTTTGTAAAAACTCACTTAAATTGGTTATTTTTTAAAAATGATGCTATGGACTTAGATTTGAATTTAATTGCAGTCTAATCTGTTTTTCTTTTAACTACATTTCTGCCATTTTAATTATATTTTCCCCATTTCTAGACTACTGGATTTTCTATAGCATAGTAGGTAGTATGCTTTTAGCATATTGTGTTCCATGGATGCTATAATGTAGAGTTATACAGTGTCTCCTTCTGCCAAATTCATAGAATCATAGGGTTGGAAGCGACCTCATGAGGTCATCTAGTCCAACCCCCCTGCCAGAGGCAGGACCACTCCCACTAAACCGTCCCAGTGATGGTTTTGTCCAGCTGGGCCTTAAACACCTCCAAAGATGGAGATTCCACCACCTCCCTAGGCAGCTCATTCCAATGCTTCACCACCCACTTATTAAAAAAGTTTTTCCTAAAATTAGATGTGTTTGTAGCAGATCTCGACAAAATTTGTTTCTGGTTGCCATGGTGACCAGTTTTAGTAACCTGTTGCCTAGCACCACTGCAGAAATGTAATGGAGGAGTGCCCTCTGGTGACCAAAAGTAAAATTACTCGTGGCCTATCTGTGAGCCAGTTTTGTCCACCCTGGTTTATAGCTTGCTACCATTGATGTTTGAGCTTCGTTCCTTTCTGCTGTTACTTTGGATAATTACTGTCATGACACAGGGGTGTACAAAGATTCAGTAAGGTGTTTTTCAAGTGATGGTATGCATTCACTTGAGCAATGTGCACACACAGTGCACGGGATAGATGATTTTGCCTGAGCAGTACCTGTGAGGGCAGTGCATGTACCCTTAGCCTTGCTGTGCTGCTACATGAAAGTATAAGAAGCAGTCCATCCCCGAGACCCCTTAGTTCTTTCTTATCACCTGTGATGGGTAGTTGGAGTGTGTTGGGTTTGCTATTGCAAATTTTCTCCCACTCCAGGAAGTTTTCTATTCAATGAATAGTCAGGTAGTAGCACTCACAATGTAAATTCAGTATAGATTTTTTTTTATCTTTAGCAACTTTAAGGTGTCTGATCCATCTATTACAAAGCGATATCACCTTCTTTTACTGAGGTATTCCTCAACCTCTGGGTTTTAAGCCCTGTACCTTCTTCAAGAGGTCTGTGCTGTTGAGTGAGCCTAAATTCAGATGCTTGAAGTGTCTTGGTGTGAGGGTCACATGGGAGAGTCTTGCCAGATCTGTAGGGCTGTGAAACCCTGGATAACAAAAGGATAGAGATGTGAAATTGCATCATCTCCTCATGGAGGCCTCCCTTTATGTACCCCTGAAACTTTCTGCTTAGGGTGAGGTGTCATTCAGTGTGGGGGGCCATGTTGGAGGGCAGGACACCTGACACAGGCCGTGTGTCTGCATGGGCTCCCCAATGCTTTCCCCTGCCACATTCAGAGTGGCATGGGCTCCTCTTTCACCTCCCAACCCTTGCAGGCTCTCTGACACCTTCCCTTTTTCCTGCCCTGTGGGCTCCCCTTTGCCACGTGGGCTCTCTGACACTTTCCCTTGCTGTGCAGCTCCTGGACCCCTTTCTTTTCCACTTCCCCTACCGCATGGTGGCAGGCAATTATCATTGGTCTGTCATAGGCAGACTGGTCTTCTGCCTTACCCTCCTCCCTTCGCACTCAGTCAGTCATTCAACATGCTGGCCTTTGATTGGGCTCAGTCCCTGTTGGCCTTTGATTGGCTCATTCCCCATGTGAACCCCACCCAGTTTTTGCTGTTCTTGTTTGTGATTCTTGCAATGTGCTGTCAATCAGATAAGCATGCTGACTGACTGACCGTGAACAGGTGGGGTGAGGGATGGTTAAGTGGCTCTCCAGGAACCTCACCCATCCTGTTGTACACTGAGACTCTGGTTAGTTGGCAGACCACAGCAAAGCTGATCTTGGGCTGGCTGGAGCACTTCTGTTGTTCCCTTGTTGTGTGACTTGGATCAAGTGAACGAGTAAGCAAGTGTTTTTGTTGTGTGTCGGTTCCTGGTCCTGCTCTGCTCTGCTAGCAGTCTGTGTTTGCTGTTCCTGGCTGCTGCATATAGCTCCTAGGCACAGAGAAAAGAGTAACTAAATGATTTCTTTGTTTTGATTTTCACCAAGGAAGTTGGTGGTGTTTGGGCACCTGCAATAGTGGAGGCCAGTAACAATGGCATAGGACCAGAAGTGAAAAGGGGAAGAACAAGTTAGAAAATATTTTAGTTCACTGAGGCCTGGTGATGTGCACTCTAGAATACTTAAGGGCTGACGTAGGAGATATCGGAGCCCCTGGCTATTATTTTTGAAAAGTTATGGAAGACTGGAGAAATCCCAGAGGATGGGAAAAGAGCAAATGTGGTGGCCATCTATAGAAAGGGAGAGAAGGACAAGCCAGGAAATTACAGACCAATCAACTTAACGTCTATACCATAAAAGATAATGGAACAAATAATTAAGGAACCAATTATCGAACACCTGGAAGAGAATAAGGTGTTAAGTGATGGTCAGCATGATGTCAAACCAACCTGATAGCTTTCTGTGACAGGATAACAAGCTTGTGGATAGAGAGGAAGCAGCAGATGTATACATAGACTATTAAGGCTTTTGGTAGGGTTTTGTGTTATCTTCTCATTAACAAACTAGGGAGGCACAATCTAGGTGAAGTTACTACAAGATGGGCGCATAACTGGTTGGATAAGTGCTCCCAGAGAGTAGTTATTGATGGCTCACAGTGATGTTGGAAGGGCGTAATGAGTGGGGTACCACAGAGATCAGTTCTGCATCTGGTTCTGTTCATTGTTTTCATCAGTGATTTAGATGATAACATAGAGCAGTGTTCGTCAAACTACGGGTCACGACCCAGTACTGGGTTGAAGATCTGAACGGACTGGATTGCGGCACACTGCTGAATCCAGGAGTGGGGGCGGGACTACCCCTTGCTCCCCTCCCGGCTGGTGCTGCTTCTGGGGGGAGGGGGGCGGGCGCGGTCACTGCCCCTTGCTCTCCTGCTGGCCAACACCGCTTCCAGGAGTGGGGGTGGCTGCCCCTTACTCCCCTGCCAGCTGGCGCTGAGTTGGGGGTGGCAGCCCATTCCTCCCCCACCCGCAGTGGAGGGTTGCGGCATGGCAGAGTGGCCCGGAGCTGGGTCCCCATCCAAAAGTTTGATGACCGCTGCCGTAGAGAGTATGCTTATAATGTTTGTGGATGATGATATGCTGGGAGGAGTTGCAAGTGCTTTAGAGGATAGGATTACACTTCCAAATGGTTTGGATAAATTGGTAAAATGGTCTGAGTTAAACAGACTGAAATTCAGTAAAGACAAATACAGAGTCTTCCCCTTAGGAAAGAACAGTTCATTGCACACATATAAAATGGGCAATGACTGCTTAAGAAGGAATACTGCAGAGGGGTTTCTGGGTGTCATAGTAGATCACAAGCTACATAAGAGTCAACAGTGTAACACTCCTCGCCTCCCCTGGGATGTATTAACAGGTGCATGGTAAGAAAGGTATGAGAAATGATTCTTCTTTTTTCCTCTGCCATGATTATGCCTCAACTGGAGTGTTGTGTCCAGTTCTGGGTACCTTATTTCAGGAAAGATGTGTACAAATTGGAGGAAGTCCAGAGAAGAGCAATAAAAATGATTAAGGATCTGGAACACTTGATTTATGAGGGAAGTTTGAAAGAACTGAGCTATTTTAGTCTGAGAAAGAGGAGATTGAGAGGGGATAACAGTTCAGGTTATCTAAAAGTTCGTTGCAAGGAAGAGGAATAAAAATTATTCTTAACCGCTGATGATAGGAAAAGGAGCAAAGGGCTTAAAGTATAGCAAGGGAGGCTTAGGTTGGACATCAGAAGATTTCTGATTGTCAGGGTGATTAACCACTGGAATAAGTTGCCTAGGGAGGTTTTTGAATCTCCATCATTGGACATTTTTAAGTGAAGGTTAGGCAGGCGCCTGTCAGGGGCAGTTTAAGATCGTGCTTGCTCCTACCATTAGTTCAAGGTTCTGAACTCATTGTCTTGTAGTCCCTTCCAGTTCTATGACTCCAGGTTAGCTAGGTAGCAGACTTCCAAACATGAAGAAAAGATCTCCCATAAGTATTGTAAGGAATGCTTTTGTATGTACTCTGGTCTTCCCAGCGACTTTCATGAAGTTATTAGAGGTATTAAAATGCAGGAAACTTACAATCTTTAAGATAAAAATAAAATCGTTGTCATACAAAGTATTGTCAAGTCTATAATGCTGTTATTTTTTGCTTCCCCCCACAGAAATTAGCAGAGTACGGAAAGACATGTATAACGACACATTAAATGGTAGCACGGAGAAGAGAAGTGCAGAATTACCAGATGCTGTGGGACCTATTGTACAATTACAAGAGAAACTATATGTGCCTGTAAAAGAATATCCAGATGTAAGTATATATTTTTTTAGTTCATAAACTGTATGCTACTTGTGGTCCTCTCTAAATGAATATTGCATGTAATGACACCTTTGGATCACAGTATAAACTCCACTTGAGCAGTTGAGCATTACTTCCTAAAAGGAAAGTTAATTCACACCATTTATTGTTGGATGCTTCAGTAAAGTACAGCAGGAGGGGTGTGGAGGAGGTAAAGGTTTTAATTAACATTAAATGCTGGTTATAATTTTAATAAGCCCAAGACTGGAAGGGTCAGTGCTTTTACTTGTTTTTGGTATTGTCAGTGTGCAGTCACTCTGTTTGGAATGCATGTTGTCTTGGCTGGTGGTAGAAATCCTTGTAAAACAGCTGTTGGGACAATGTACATTCTTCTCTTAAGAAGTAAATGTTTGTTGTTTATGGGCTTGTCTACATTTATAGAGCTGCAGCACTGCAATAGTAGTGTTTTATGAAGATGCTGTTTATGCTGATGGGAGGATTTTTCCTGTCCTTGTAGATCCTTTGGCTCTTTCAGAGGTGTGTAGCTATGTCTATAGGAGGAGCCCTCTGATGAGGTAGTGCTGTATATGCTGCCAGTTAATATAACTATGCTGTCCAGGGGTATGGATTTTCCATAACTCAGAGTGATGTGGTTATACAGATAGAAGGTTATATTGTAGACCAGGGCTAAGAAGCTGTGTTCCCAACTTCAGATTCTTTTGAATGGATTTTAAATATTGTCTTATATTCCATATTCTGCTTTTGGCCTTTCTTGTAACTTAGTAACCTATTCAGTTTTTGTTTTTGTTTTGTTTTGTTAGTTTTTTTTTAAACTTAATTAGTACTTGGACTCCATGTTGTGCACCATTGTTCTGGAGTCCGGTCAGTGCATCCATTCTCATCTCCACTTTAAGGATGACCACTGTTTCATCCCATTATAGTGATAGCCTTTGTTTTTATGTGGTTCTATAAAGTAGAATATTTTTTTGCCCAGATATGTTCTAGGAATAATTTAACAGTGGTTACCCTAATTTAAATTCACCATATTCTCTTTTCAAGTAGCTCTGTGATTAGACTCAGGAGAAGTAAAAAAATCACATCTTTTCTTCCAGTAAAAATAATAGATACTTGAGTAATATAGGGATGAGCTTTATTTTAGCTGTTTTCTCATGTCAGACAAGAAATTGAGAAGGGGGTGAGGAGGAGGCAACAAACCACAGAACAAAATTGGTGGAAGGAGTTATAATAAATGCAGATCATCATTGTTCACTATGCATGGCTTATATCTCCAGCCCATTAATTTTGTTCTGTCTAGTTAGATAGTAAGGCCTTCAGGGTAGGGACTATTTCATTTTCTGTTTGTACATTAGCTAGCACATTGCAGCTTTGCACCTTTTGTTAGGCTTCTAAAGTATTACCTTAATGCAAATAGTTTTTCATATTGGACTCAAGAAAACTGAACAAAAATCTCAGTGGTTCAGGTGGACTTGAAAAGCACTGTGCCTAATTCTAGTATCTAGGTCTTGGTGTCAAATATGAGAAGTCTGGAAGCACATGCTGTAAATGTGCAGAGATTGTCCTGGACGTGTTTTTTTTTTTTTTTTTCCCCCACATGACAGTGTGACACCATCACAAAGAGTGAAAGAATGTTTACTTTTGTATATTTACAGGGAGGATGTGTGGCCACTATTGATCATGCTTCAGAGGATGTCAGACTCCTTATAGAGTCTGAATCGGGACAATCAATAGTGGACTGTGAGCCTAATCTGGACCACTAGTCATTCTATAAGACATATTTTTTTATTTACTTGTTCTTTATTAGTTTCTCTGGATCTTAACAATACCTTAATCAAAAAATTCGCAACTTGACAAAAAACATCTGATTGTCCCTGGTCTAGACTGCTTCTAAACTGGTATAGTTATAGCAGTACAAAAAAACACAAACCCCAGGTAGTACAACTTCCTAATGTGGAGACAGATAGGTTGCTGTAAAGGTGCTTGTACCCGCATATATTATTCACAGATTTTGCAAGATTTATGCTAAACTGATACAGTGGCATGAAGGTTTCATAGACCAACCCCTTATTCTGAAAATATAGCATGTGTGCAGGAGAGTACCCTTCAATTCTCCTTCAGCCATCAACTGTAATTTTGATAAATGCTTCAGGCATAGTTTAGTGGAGCCAGGTTGGCTTGTTGACAAGAGGAGGCCAGACTTCATGTGATCTGACTGTGAGCTTCCAGAAATCAAGGGCACATCTGTCTAAATTCTAACAGACAGCCAACTCTCATACTATGGAAAGGCCCAAGGAGGAGCTTGTTCATGACCAGTGTTGAAGAATTTGTCTGACTTTATGATATGGGAAATGCCATTCCCAATCATACTACCACCATGGATCTTTGTGTTCCTGGCAAAGACAGTATCTTAAGTGACTGAAGCCAAAAATGTACTGTGTCTAACTTCAGTTGTCGGAGGTTTTCCAATACAGTGATATCACTTTTCAGCATATGTTCTTGATTACTGTGCCAGAAGCAGCAGAGATCCTGACTCCTTGAGCAATGCCTGCTAAAAATGAGTATTTATTTATGCCCTTCTTTTGGCACCAAGAGGATCAGGGATATCTGATGAGATTGAAGTACAGGGGATATTGACACTTCAGCTTTTTGGTTTTAGTTCTCAACTTGCGTGACCTGTTACCATAGTAGTGCCTCAAACCCTACAACCAATTAAATTCCTCCAGATAGTGTATTCATCAGATTCAGTTTTGTTTGTTCTGGATCAGAAATCTGAGTCTAGCATGTTGGGTTGTGACATGTTGTATTAAATAATTCATTACTCACAAAGTGCCCAAACAGATTTTTGTAAAAAGCTGTTTCCACTTCACCTTGGAAGATATATATTGTAGTGCACTGAACTCCATCCTTACTTCGTGTGATTTAGCACTGAGAAGTGACTTCTACAGAAATTAAATTGTGAGAATGTAGTATTTTTTTCTCTGTTTTCCAGTTAGCTGTGTTTGGCTTGTAAATAAAATGTGTTTTTTCCTCCCAACTGCCAACCCTGTGAACAAATATTTCTTAATAAAAACTTCAAGGAGGCACATTCGATCAATTTTTATCTTGGCTAAGAATCGAGTGGGGTGCCGCAAGGTTCTGTAAGGGGAAAAGGAATCTGAGAATTCAGTAAAGTTAACCTTTTCCCTGATTCATTATCACCAATAGCAAGAATCTTTCACCTTAGTTCTTCTGTCTGACACCTTTGCATCCCCAGTTGTGTTCCATGGATTTGTGTAAGTGTAATTGATTTTAATTTGGTAAATGATTGTGTTCATGCACAAGAGGTGAAATGAACTTCTATTAGCGGCCATTGCCCAAAAGTTTTGGGGAAACATGCCATTATTTCTGAAGCAGATTTTACAAGAAAGTAAAGGAGAGCTTCTTTACTTTTCTTTGTAGAGCCTGGCAAGGAGATTTGGCACTCAATTCATATTTTTGTGTAACTTACTTTCTATGTCAGATTTCTAATTTAGGAGAGTAGTCCTGCAATCTTCCTTTAACTGTTTCCTATTAAAAACTTGAAAGAGGCAAGTTTAATTAGTTTTCATCATGGCTGATGGTTGAGAGGAGTACTGCAAGGTACTGTAAAAGGTACGGGCAATGAGCAGTGAGGTAACAGAATTTCAGATGACTGTTCGGTCGTATCTAAATAAGCTACATGAATGGGCACCACAAAACGCTATTGTACGGCAATTTTGACAGAAAGAAAGTAATGAAAAAAGGAAGGAATTATTTCAAAGACTTATTCCTTACCAGGTTCTGAAATAACTGTAATGACTCAGAAGGCCTAGACTTCCTTATGGACAGCTGACTGAAGAAATGATAATAGGAAGTACAGGCAGTGGGATGGAAAAATACTGAAAATATAACTCAATTATATAAATCAGCAGTAATATTCTGTTCAAGATAGGGTCTTACATCATGTGCACTGCCTTTTAGCAAAGCTTTAAGTGGCATGACTAACATCTGTCGTGTGTTTTCCCATCATTGTTCCCAGAGGGAAAATGTAGCATGCACTGCAGTGTTTTTTGTTGTCATATGTCAGAGAAGGCAAGGATGAAGTACATCTTGCACCTGGAGAGAATGGTGGGAAGGTTTGTGGTGCTCTGTACTTTTTTGAGGGAGTTTATTCCGGGGTCTTAAACTGAGCCCTGAGAAGCCTTGTCTCCTGCATAGCGGAACGTAACTTTTATGGTACAAAGTTTTATTGTGCTAGAGCCGTGATTTTCAACCTTGCCAGACTACTTTACCGTTTTCTGGAGTCTGATTTGTCTTGTGTGTCCAAAGTTTACCTCACTTAAAACTACTTGTGTGCAAGATTACATTTAAAAATATAAAAAGACAAAACACACTTCTTCGCTGAGAGTTTGCTTATGTCCATTCTTATCATAGGTATGTGCACACACTTGTGCATGGTTACTGGAACTTTTTTCCTCTAAGCAGCAGCTGTAGGACTGGCTCTGACGCCCCTGAACAGTGGTATATTAGGTGTTGCTGGAGCCTAGCCTGCTCAGTTCCTTCTTTCTGCCTCCGACAATTACTGGAACCTCATAACAGCTTTGTCTGTTCCTCTTCATGCTGTTTACAGTTGCCATGTCTTTGTTTTCATTAGTAGTTAAGTAGCTGTTTATAGCATATAGATTAGTACTTTACTATGTTTACTAGCTGAGGGCGCAATGACAGTGTCTCCAGATTTTAAGCTGTGTGCTACTTATGGGAAGGCTTTCCCGCATAGTGACCCCCCATTGAAAGTTGCTTAAAATGCCTGGGGGAAGTGTGTAGAAAAGAAGAATGTAAAATGTTAGAAGGGCTTCAAACCTTGCATGAAAAAAGTCAGAAATTTGTCTTAAAGCCCTCCTTATGGAAGCTGCCTTGGCTCTAGCAGCGGGATTGGCAGTGGTACCAAGTTCAGCCTTAGTACACAGCAACCAGTCAGCACCGACACGAACGCTGACTCCTTTGACTAACGTTGGAAAGAGCTGCAGGCATCGAAGCACTTATCCAGAGAAACCTAAGAAACATCATCGCAGATAGGACAGCTCCCCCAAGGTGGTCTCAAATGGATCGAGTCCCGCCTCCAAGACCCAGGCAGACCTCCTGTGCCTTCCAGCACTATCAGCATCAGAGGCTTTCAGAGCTGCAAGGCCTCTTATGTCCATGTCCTGCTCTCCAAACAGCACTGCCAGAACCCCGATGCATGAAGGCAAGTCGGGACTGGGACCGTCTCAATGACTTTCGAGGTCTCTGTCATAATCAAGTCCTGGATCAGTTGCCTGCTCTATAGCTTCAAGCAGAGCTGATAAAAGATGGACCTAAGGAATCTTCCTGACACCACAGAGATTGTTCACGAGCCAGGCTTGCCATCCAGCACTGACAACATTGCTAAAAGGGAGACAAAGATCTGCTTCCAGAGATGTTTCACTGGAATAACCCGATTGCTGCATGACATTTCCAGCATTGATGAGCCCTCTGCATCGAGGGAGTTATGCAGCCTGAATTTCATCAAAGGTCTCGCCAACCTGTAAATGGACAAGGAAGGACTTGGTGCCACAGCACTGCTCTTCTTCTAGCTCAGACTAACAGGAGTGGTATCACCACAAGTGGTGCTGACAGGTTTCCTCTTCCTCCCCTAAGAACAGCTCACTTTTGGATGTGAACATTCCAAAACACAGGGGTAGGAACAGCCAGTCAGATGAGTGTTCAGCCTCCCACTCCTTATGAGACAAAGTAAAACCCGAAAGATCCAGAAGGGACCATAATGTGTCATTGTTACACATAACCACCTTGGCTCCAAAACTAGTTGCGAAACCAGTGCCCTTTTGGGGACCGTGGGCTTTTCAAATGGGTTTTACTCCACAGACTGCCTATTCAGCGGGAACACGATCAGCAGCCCCAGGATATGGAGGGAGAGTGATCTTTGGAGTTGTAGAATTCTGACCCATGGGAGGATACCGCCAGGGATCCTCCCTGTCCCCCAGGGGATCCATCAAGACCCTTACAGTTGTCATCTTCATTTTTGGATGGAACAATTGGGCAGGATATCTGTTCCTCTAGACAATTTTAAAGCTTATCAAGAGCCACTAAAAAGAGTTGCATCCAACTTGGGGACTGAGAATCAAGAGCTTAGGAAAGCCACGAACAACCTATTTGATGTCCTAACTACAGCAGCACCCCCTAGAATTGCAATCCCAGTCCATACAATCTCTTTGGTAAATGCACTCAACAATCCTACTGATAGCTAAGTCGGCTGAGAAACTACTACGTACTGGTGAAGGATTTTGAGTATCTTTTTAACCATTCCACTCCAGGTACGTTGGTTGTGGAGGAAGCAAATCAAAGAGACAGGAAAGGGAACCCAGGTCCCAGCCCTAAGAACAAAGATGACAAAAAACTTGATCTGTTTGGGAAAAATGGTTTATTTGACGACAAGCTTTCATTTTCACATATCAAACCACCAGTCTTTGCTGAGAAGGTACAACTATAAGCTGTGGAACTCCATCATTTCATGGAGAATTTACAAAAGGACCAAGAAACAGATTTCTTGACTATTTTTAGATGAATTGGCGGTAGCTAGGGTGGCCTTTCAGACGTCCTATGACTAAGCGGAAGCTTCAGGAAGGTTGATGGCCTCTGCAATTTCCATGCGTAGTTGCTCATATCTAAAAGCCTCAGGTCTGTCAGAGGAGGTCCTGCAAGCCATTCAAGACCCTTTTGAGTGCCCAACCCTTTTCTTGACAAAAAGCTTCATAGGCTAAAAGACACTAGACGAGCACTCGGATCACTAGGACTGTGTAACCCATGACAGAATTGTTGCCAGTTCAGGCCGCCGCCGCCGCCTCCTACTCTACAACCTCAATGTAGACCTCAGTTTCAAAGATACTGTACTTACAGGCAAAGAGGTGCCAGACAGCCGCAAATATGGGCTCAGCCTCTCAAAGCCAAAGCTGATCAAGGAGGCATAGTGACAGACATCCTTTTTGAGGTGTGGTCGAGGAAGACACACCGATTCTTTTCCAGGATCCATTCTCACTTTTTTCTTCAATCACCTAGCACATTTTTTCCCAGTATGGTGTCACATAACTAGATTATTGCATCCTCAGTACAATCTCTCGGGATTACTCAGTTCAGTTTGGTTGACTGCCTCTGTCCCTACCCCTCTCCCTGTCCCTTTTCAGGGACCCTTCTCATGAACAGACCCTTCTCAGGGAGTTTGAATCCCTCCTTTCCATGGGAGCGGTGGTTCCAGTTCCACCTCAAGAGAAAGGAAGGGGTTTTTATTTTCAGTATTTCTTATTCCAAAACCCAACAGAGACCTCAGACCATCTTGAATCTCTGCACCCTCAACAAATACATACTCAAAAGAAAATTCAGGATGGTGTCATTGGTCTCCATCATTCCCTACCTGGATCCAGGGGATTGGTTTGCCACCCATGACTTAAAGGATGCCTATTTCCGTATTTCTGTTCTACCTGTGTACAGGTGTTTCCTACCATTTATGGTAGCAAACAACCACTAGCAATCCACAGCCCTCCCATCTGGTCTGTCTTCACCCCCGAGGATATTTACGAAACATATTACCCATAGTAGCAGCTCATTTTCGATGCTGGGGCATCCATGTTTTTCCATATTTGGACGATTGGCTTCCCAGGGTGAAATTCTTGGGATCCAGGTCCATTCCAGCATCATCATCAGCTCTGGGTACATGCAAAAAACTGGGATTACTCCTCAATTTGCAGAAATCCAAACTGACTCTAGCTGAGTTTATAGATTTCATCAGTGCAACCCTGGATTCTCTACAAAGCAGAGCTTTCCTCCCCCAGCCTCACTTCATATCCCTAACAAACATAATACATAAACTCTGACAAAGCCGAACAACTATGTACAAGAAGTGCCTGATACTATTTGGGCGTATAGCAGCATGATCTATGTCATGGGTTTAGCCTGTTTGAAAATGAGACCCTTACAGATGTGGTTGGCGTCCATTGACACCCTGGCCGCACATTCTGTAAACAAAGTCATAACCTTTCCAATTTGGATTCTGTGTCAGAGACTGGTGGTGAAACCCTAAAATAGTTCTCAAAAGGATTGTGTTTTGGGACAAAGCACCCTCAATAGCCCTTCTCTCAGATCTGGGTTGGGGGGCTCATCTCAGCACCAGGGAAAGGCCCCAGGGCATGTGGACTCTGAGATAAAAGCTCACATATTAACATCAGAGAACTTTTGGGCCATCTGCTTATCCTGAAAAGTTTTTCTTCACAGCATAGCAGGAAGGGTAGTACATGTGCTGACAGACAATACTATAACTATGCACTGCATAAACAAGGAGGCACTCACTCTTCAGCTCTGTGCAGAAAAATACTAAATCTCTGGGGCTTGGCAGTTGCTCACCAATTCTAGATAAAGGCGGCTCAACTACCAGGAGTTCAGAATGCAGATCACTTGAGCAGGGTGTTCTTATATCGCCACGACTGGTCACTACACCCAGACATTGCGTCCAACATCATCTGACAGTGGAGTTATGCCAAGATCGATCTATTTGCCTCATGCTGGATCAGGAAGTACAACCGGTTCTGCCTGCTTCATGGCATTGAATCGCGCCCATATCTGACACCTTTCTCATCAGTTGGTTGGGAATGCTGTTGTATGGGTTTCTGCTGATTCCTCTAGTTCACAAATGATTGTGAAAATCAGTAGAGAGAGGGTGGACATAATATTAATTGCCCGAGGATGGCCACGTCCATGTTGGTTCCACACATTTCTGAACCTGTTTATCGCTCCACTTTGGGAACTTCCCAATTGCTTGGATCTCCTGTCACAAGATTGGGGCAAACTGTTACACCCAGACTTAACATCTTCGCATCTCACGAACTGGAGATACCATGTTTAAACTGTGACAAGCAGGTATCCTCCATACAGGTTCAGAGCATCCTTTTCAGTAGTGGAAAACCTTCCACCAGGGGTCTTGTATTCAGCTAAATGAAAGCGTTTTTCAACATGGGCTCAAGAGCATCACAGACCCCCCCCTTGGAGTCTCCAATTCAAACAATATTGGCATATTTGCTGCACCTGAAACATCAAGGACTCGCAGTTGCATCACTAGAGGTGCCCTTGGCAGCAATCTTAGCGTTCCACCAGTCCACAGGGCCAGTCAGTGTTCTACACCCAGTGACCCTATGCTTTTTAAAAGGGATTGAGAGATTGTATCTTCAAATTCATGGCCCTGTCCCCCAGTGGGATTTGAATTTAGTACTCTCCAGGCTTATAGGGCCTGCCTTTGAACCCCTTGCCACCTGTCCGCTACTTAATCTATCATAGAAAGTATCCTTTTTAGTATTCCTAACCTCTGCTAGAAGACTCTTGAGCTTAAGGCTCTAATATCAGAACCATCATATGCAATCTTTTTTCAGGAGAAGGTTCAAGTCAGGGCACACCCAGCCTTTCTCCCCAGGGTGGTGTCGGATTTTTACTGCAATCAGGACATCTTTTTACCAGTTTTTGTTCAAAACCTCATATCTCAGATGAAGACTGCTGATGGCCCACATTAGATGTACAGCGAGCTCTGGCCTTCTCCATTGAACAAACCAAACCTTTCCGAAAATCGACACAATTTTTCATTGCAGTATCCAACCAAATGAAGGGACTACCAGTTTCCACACAACGTATCTCATCATGGACCACTGACTGCATTAAGCTATGCTTCAAAAAGGCTAGGACTCCCTCTTCTAGGCCCAGTAACAGCACACTCCATGAGAGCTCAGGCCTCTTCCATGGCCTTTCTAGCTCACCTTCCAACAGCAGATGTTTGCAGAGCCACAACATGGTCTTCTGTGCACACATTCACATCACATTACGTCATTGTTCAGCAGGTGAGGAATGATGGCATAATGGGATGTGAACGTGTGTACAGAAGACGATGGACAGTGTTGCAGTCCCCTGGATGGTTACTCTGCTCATCATCCGAGGGTATAGCTTGTGAATCACCTGTGATAAGAATGGACATGAGCAAGCTCTCGATGAAGAAAAGACGATTGCTTACCTGTAACTGTCATTCTTTAAGATGAGTTGCTCATGTTGATTCAAAACCCACGTGCCTTCCCCTCTTTTGGAGTTAGCGGAAAGAAGGGACTGAGCAGGCTGGGCTCTTGTGGTGCATAATAAACCATGGCATGACCACGATGCTCCAGGGGGTGCTGGAGCCAAACCTATGGCTGCTCCTGAGAGGGAAAAAAATTCTGGTAACCGTGCATGAGTGTGTGCAGACTCCTGTGATAAGAATGAAGATGAAGAATGCAAGTTGCAGGTAAGCAACCATCTTTTACTGAAAAATTACTTACCTTTTCATTTTTGCTATATAATTTATAAAATAAAATTAGTTGAATATGAATAGTATACTTACGTTTCATAGTATATAGAGCTGTATAAAAAGTCATTGTATGAAATTTTAGTTTACATTGACTTCGCTAGTGCTTTTTATATAGTCTTTTATAAAATTAGGTAAATATCTAGTTTGTTTACCACTAACCGTTGTCATACCCCAGGGTGAGAACCACTGTGCTTAAGGAGCAGAGCTGTTGATTTTGTATTTCATTCCAGAGCTTCTGATGATCTTTTGTATAGTCTGGGCCCAGACTGTTGAGGGTCTTGAAGATGATCATTAACTGGGAAGCAATGTTGGGAACATAGGACAGACATGCATTAGCCTGAGGCCTGGTCAGTGCTGCTAGCGAAATTCGGTAGCAGTTGATGAGTTTAGGCAAGCTCTGGATAGATTGCTCTGATTGACTTTGTAACTTTCTTTTAGTCTGCTATCTCCACTGTGCTGTCCTGAAGGAGTTGGCTGTGATGCACCACTGCAGTCAACTCTGTGTTATTGCTTTCTGGGAAGGTGGTTTTATTAGACCTACTTCCAGATCAGTAAGTGGGTCTTAACTTCTGCTCAGTTGATACAGATGAATTCATCTGATGCCAATGAATTTGCTGCTGTCAGTGTAGACATACTTTAGTAGATGAGACATGCTGTAGCGTTCTCTGTTAGTTGTTTTATAAGTGTCAAGGGCATCGTGTCCAGAGATGCTGCATCGCTGTAGTCCATTTGAGTGGTGGTAGTATGTAAAGGAGGCTAAATTATCTTTTGGAATGGGCTGGAATCTCTTAGTCAGTAGAGATTATGAAACAGTATTAGTTGTGGGTACTGGTGTGTGAAATGTAGTGTCGGGAAGGATTCAGGGAGCTCTAAGCTGCAGATTGAATTGACAAGTTGGAGAGGTGTATTCTTCCTGCAAAAGAGACTTCACTGTGGCTTCAGGCTCTTCATAGTGCTTTTTTCTGCTCACCAACTTTATATAGCTTGGGTTCAGCTTCAGCTAGTTCATGTTGTCCTAGCCACTGACCATCATTGTGGCAGAGACATGGTCATTTATGCTGTAGAAAAGGTAGAGTTTTGTCATTAACATATTGCTTGTATTTCATCCTGGCACCTGACCGGTTCGCCTGTTTGGTTGTATGCAGATGCTGAATAGGATAAGAGAGAGCACATTGGTTTTTCTGCAATTCCCGGAATGAGAGATTCAGTACTGGAGTTGCAGTTTTAAATTGTTACTTGCTGGTTCTGTTTCTCCAGGATGAACTCACCATTTTAGCACATTCCCCTGGACTTCTGCCACCTCAGCAGTGGGAGACAGCAGCATGTTCCGGTCAACAATATCAAATGCTGTAGACAGATGTAGAATGAGAATGTATACCTGTCCTGCATCCACTGACTGTAGGAAATTACCCTTCAGTGCTGCTAGAGCAGCTTTCATCCCATAAGATGGACTGAATCAGATTGTTCTGCTTAGAATAGTGTCCCTGTGGGTGCTCCATCTTAGGTGTTGGGAGTGGCCATAGGACATGTCTTGGAGGCTGCAAAGCAGTGCTTGTCTCATGGCCGAAACTGGATTGCATTGTTTTCTGGCTCCATTTCGGCAGCTGCATGGCCAAGCCCCCCTTCAGTTCCTTCTTCACCACCATGGACAACGGATGGAGTTTCTAGCTGCTCCTACCTGCTTGCTGTCTTAGCTTTCTCCTTACCATTTTTCATTACATTTTACATTCAGTTCTCCTGGATCTTCTCCTCATGTCTTCCTCGATCTAGAAAAAGAAAAAGTTATTCAGTGTTCTGCAAAGCCCGGGTCTCTGGGATTCAAGCACTGCTCAACATGTGATGATGCCATGCTGGCATCAGACGGCCGTTCGGCCTGCATCAAGTGTCTGGGTGAGGCACACACATCTCCCAAAAGTGTACCCAGTGCCAAAACTTGAGTGGCAGAGCCAGGCGTGATCGGGATCTTTGCTTGAAGCTCTTATTAATGCAGAGGTCGCTTCACTCTGCTTCCGATCTGGGCCAGGCTCCGGGGGCTCCGCCACACCCTTCTGATAGGCACCTCACACCACTTCACTCTAAAGCAAAGAGAAGGTCTCATTCACCAGAGAGAATACGTACCAAAGAAGCTCCTGGTTCCTTAGGTACACCATCGTTATCAAAGTCCCTGAAGTGACACGAAACTAAGTCCCTTAGGGAGAAAAGGAGACATCATGATGATTCAGACCCCTCAGGACAGCGACACCTTCAGCTGGTTCTGGCTATGGAACCGACGGCAACAGCACCAACAGCTCATTCCCTGGTACAGTTGGCTGACCTGACAGCATCAGCACCGTCCACACTGACAGATACTCTGGTGCAGACACTTTTGGTGCCAGTTTCTTCAGCACTGACAATGCCGCTGTCAGAACAACTGGCACTGTTAAGCACTGAGGACAACACTGTATTACAGGCCTCAAAAAAACAAAACAAACAAACAAAAAAAAACCCCCAACAACTCCACATTAGAAAACCAAAGCACATTGACCCAGTACCGATGGAAGAGCTTGCCTCCATTCATCCACCTCTACAGTTCGGGGCTGAGGCATCACCCACACTAGGGACGCCTCCAAGGGCGGGATTCCCAACGGGATCTTCTTCCTCAGAAATTGAGGAAGAATGCCACCATGGCACTCCTCTCACTCTGGTACCACCACGTTATTACCAACATCCATCCTTATTCCCCCATCAGTGGTACCCTCCACCACCTTGGTACTCACATCAATGGCTGCAATGGAACACTTGTTCTCACCTTTCCTCCTGCGTCTCCAGATGCTCCACTTCTCGTCACCTCAAACAGGATATGCTACCCTCTTCACCACCATGAGATGCAGAGCCTGATGGCAACTCGGAACAGGAGTCAACTCTCCTGTCAGCTCACCACCTCACCACTCCTCCTCCTCACCAGACAAGACCATTATGCTATCTACATCCTTGGCTGTGGACGACTTCCACCAATTTGAAGAGCTATTGCCTAGTCTTAGAATTTGTTAGAAATTCCCCTGCAAGACATTCCCAAGTCCCAACATAAAATCTTAAGAATCCTCCAGTTGAGAGCATTCTCCAAGATTTCTTTACCAATAAATGCTGCATAGTCTAACCAGCCACAGAGCCACGGCAGACACTGGCATCCATCACACCGACATCCAGATGGGCTGACAGGAAATATTTCATGCCTAACAAACAGTCGGACTACCTATTCAATCCTCCTCCTAACTCGTTTGTGGTTGAAGCGGCCAACCACCACCACAAGCAACATTACAACAGCTCCACTCCACAGGATAAGGATGATAAAAAGACCTACTGGGGAGAAAGCTTTGCGCCTCTGCCTCATTACAATTCAGAGTAGAAAACTATGATCATGACAACTACTTAAAGCTGGCGGATTTCGTCAATAACATTGCTCAGGAGAAAAGGGTGGCCTTCCATGCCATCATCAGGGAGGGCCAGCTTATTTTGGGAACCTGCTTACAGGTGGCCCTGGATGTAGCTGATATGGCTGCCTGTATAATGGCCTCAGCCATAGTTTTAAGGCGCTGTGTGCAGCTGCACTCCACTGACCTCCGGCGCCAGTTGCAATCGGCTATAGAAGACCTGCCATTTGATAAGAAGGCGCTCTTCTCGGAAAAGACAGACCAATTAATGCACGGTTTGAAGGATTCCTGGGCCACCCTTTGCACCTTTGACATTTATGTGCCAGTCACCCGCCACCGTACTTATAGATACCAACGCTATAAAGCAAGGTATCGCTACTCACCTCTCACCTGCTCCCAGTTTAGGAGAAAGGACTTCAACCCGAGGCCCAGACAGCGTCTCCCGAGGCGTAGACAATCTTCCACCCAGCCCAACAACAATAATCAACTACCTTCCTCCAAACTGGAGTTTTGAGAATGAGATTGAGGGATGACCAATTGTTCCCCTCCTGGTAGAACCATCTCCATCTTCGTGTTTAGAAACCATCTTTTCCAGTCATACCACCTCTGGTCATGTATCACTTATGATAAAGGGTCTTTGGCACAGTGAAATCTGGCTACACCATTCCTTTCATAAAGAGACCTCCTCACTGTCCCCCTTCTCCATCCCCTTTCAGGGATGCCTCTCATGTACATTTACTACAAGAAATCTTCCATCTCCTGCATGTTGGAGCAATCAACGAGGTTCCCTCATGATTTAGAAGCAAAGGCTTCTATTCACCTTACTTCTTAATGCAAAAGAAATTAGGTGGCTGGCATCCCATATTGGACCTAAGAAGGTTAAATAGATTCGTTGGATATGATAAATTCAAGATGGTGACCCTTAACACGATTATTCCAGCTCTACAAGGTCATGATTGGTTCTCGTCCCTCGATTTACAGGATGCATACTTCCATATCCCAATACGCCCAGCTCACAGGAAATATCTACGGTTTATGGTCAGTGGTTTTCACTACCAATACTCAGCTCTCCCCTTTGGTGTCTCTGCAGCTCCCTGGGTGTTTTCCAAGATGCTAACTGTAGCATCCGCTTATCAACGCAAAAATGGCATGTCCATTTTTCCATGCCTAGACGACTGTCTACTCAGAGCTCCTTCACAAGAAATCATGATGCAAGCAGTTCAAACCACAGTGCAATTCCTACAATGTCTGGGGTTTCTCGTCAATCCAAAAAAGTCTGTTCTCATCCTGACACAAAACATCCTCTTTATTGGTGCACATTTGGATTCTGTAGCGGCCCAAGCCTTCCTTCCTGAGGACAGAGCTCTCAAGATGAGGCAGCTAGTGCATTCGGCCATGTTAGCCCTGATGCTGTTTGCCAGACTTTGCCTTCAAATCCTGGGACACGTGGCAGCTTCCACTTTGGTGGTGGTCTGTGCCAGACTATGGATGAGACCCTTTCAGCTATGGTTCATCTGAAAGTTCAGACCGCAACACCATCACTTAAGCAAAACTCTTTCCATTCCAACTTTGATAAATTGTTCTCTGACATGGTGGATGGTCGCTCAAAATCTTTCCAGGGTATCATCTTTACACAACTCGCACCCCCGTGGTGCTTACTACAGATGCCTCAAGAACAAGTTGGGGTGCTCACCACCACCTTACCACTCGGGAGATGGTCGTCCTACGAGTCCACTCTTCTCATAAACATTATGCCTGCCTTCACTTTCAGGTGCTCCTTACAGACCAACACATCAGGGTCATGACAGGCAATGCCTCATGTAGTAACCCTTGGGGAGGAAGGGGTTAACACTCTGGTCAGTGACTCCCAGGACAGCCAATAGGAATGAAGCACAGTTTTTTGAATGGAAACATCAGCTTTGCCTGTTTCCTTTTGTGATGCAGCAGAGCTTCTGGAAGGATCAGGAGGAGGCCAGAGGGGCCTGAGGAAGAATCCAGCAACATCCTTACCAAAGATAAGTTTGTTACTGACCAGGTGTGGGTAGAACAGGGTATGTGTTCTTAGATGTGGTCGGGGTATTTTCTTTGTTTTTGGTTTGTTTTTGGATTTCTCTGTGCTGAGCACATGTACCCTCTCCCACTACCCTCTAACTACATAAGTTAAATCCCAGAGAAGCAACTCTCTGTGTTTTGTAGCTGTTCTTTTTAATTAAAGATTTTATCTTTTAAGTAAGCTCTGGTTCTGTGTCCTGAAAAGCAAGAGGTTTGTGTGCATGTGCCTCAGACTGCACAGCCAGCTACTAGAGGAAATTGTGTTCCAATTTCAGCTGATATCCCAGCTGTGGTTCAGTCACTCTCCAGAGAGAGGAATAAAAGTTATTGCAAGTACCTCCCAGGAAGGAATTCCCAAGTGCGCCTTTCTGGGTTTTTGAGAGGTTGTGTGTGTTTTTGCATTTGGGTGGTGGCATTGATATCATTCCAAGACCAGGAATTGGAGGCCTTAGAGAGTTTTAAGATCAGGCTTTAAGGCCAGTGGGTTTTAAGGCCTGTTTCAGGCCCCCACCTTCTGCACTCAGTGTCAGAGTGGGGAACAGCCTTGACACATCATACATGTCTTTTGTAAACAGGCAGGAGGGGAGCGAGATCCATTCCCCTGTGCTCAGAGGCCATGAGACTATGGGAATGGTGTATCAACGATACCACCCTCATCTCGGCATCATTCCTACAGGGAATCCAAAATACAATTGCAGAGTTCCTCAGCCGTTCCTTCGTTCCAGACCACGAGATGAACGAGGAAATCCTTCAGAAGATCTTTGCACAGTGGGGTCACCCAGAGGTAGATCTCTTTTTCCTCTTACCATAACAGCAAATGTTATTGCTCCAGATATTGCTCCAGAGGTGGTAGGGGTCCAAACTCACTGAGCGACGCGTTTCTTTTGCGCTGGATGAACACATTCTTCTATGCCTTCCCGTCCCATTCCTCTGATCCCCCGCATCTTGCAAAAGATAAGGGAGGGTGAGACAGCGATCATACTCATTGCTCCCTCTTGGCCCAGGCAACCATAGTTCTCGGGCGTAATGCAGTTTTCCACGAGGACTCCAATTATACTTTTGGTAATTCCTGATCTACTCTCTCAATGTGAGGGTCCCCTCCTCCACTCAGATCCGGGGAGACCACCTAACAGCCTGGTTCCTTGTTGACTAACCAAGGAGGAGCTGACGTGTCCAGAATCTGTCCAGTTCATCCTCAACAGCCGAAAGCCACCTACCAGGGCAACCTACCTCCAAAATGTTGTAGATTCCAACTTTGGTGCACCAAAAATAACACATCATTCCATGCACTAACCTTACCTACAGTTCTCCAGTATCTCCTACATGTGGAAAAACAAGTATTTGCTTGAGCACATTGACGGTCCACCTCACAGCAATTTCTGCACTGCTGTGGCCCTCAGGTCATGATGCTCTCTTTGCCCATCCAACTGTAAAAAGTTTTCTTAAGAGAATTCAAAACTTGTACCCGGAGGTTCACGTGCCACCCCCAGCATGGGGCTGGAACCTAGTGCTTAAAAGCCTCCCTTTGAGCCATTAGTAACCTGTTCACTGCTACATCTCTCGATGAAAATAGCCCTCCTCATAGCAGTTACTTCTGCCTGTAGAGTTAGTAAATTGTCAGCTCTCATGGCGACTCTGCCTTACACTATATTCCAGAAGAACAAGGTCTCTCTGAGGCCACACCCAAAGTCCCTACCAAAGGTGTCATCCCTGTTCCATCTCAATCAAATTATCCACTTACCTGTCTTCATGCCGAAACTGCACTCGACGCCCCTCAAGGCTGCACTCCACAAGATAGATGTACGCAGGGCCCTGGCCTTCTACCTGCAGTGGGCAAGCACTTTCAGATCCATGAGTAAATTATTCACTGCCATGGCAAATAAGAATCAGGGATAGCCAATATCGAAACAACACCTGTCCAATGGATCTTTAGCTGCCTACGGTCATGCTCCTAGATATCCAATGTCACACCACCCAACCACGTACGGTCACATTTGACCAGAGTGGTATCCACAATCACCACCTTTCTCCATAATGTACCCATTGCTGACATCTGCAAGGCACTGCCACTTCGTCCTTTGTCCACACCTTTACTAAGCACTATGCCATTGACCAGGTTTCTTGCTCTGATGCCGCAGTGGGCCTGTCTGTACTTACCTCAGTTAGAAACTGCAGCCCTGAAGCCCACCTTCCATAACGGGTACTGTTTTGGAGTCACCCAAGATGGAGCATCCGCGGGGACACTACTCGAAGGAGAAAGAAGGGTTACCCACCTTGTGTGGTAACTGAAGTTCTTCGAGATGTGTGTCCCTGTGGGTTGCTCCATCACCCGCCCTCCTCCCCTCTCTGCTCCGGAGCCTGTGGTTTGCTCTGTGGCTGAGGGGGAACTGAAGGGGGGCTCGGCCACACAGCCGCTGAAATGGCGCCAAAAACTGGCGCAATCTGGTTTTGGCTGCTCGTGCAGCTGAGACAAGCACTGCTTCGCAGCCTCCGAGATGTGTCCTGTGGCCACTCCCAACAGCTAAGATGGAGCACCCACAGGGACATACATCTTGAAGAACTCCAGTTACTGCACAAGGTGGGTAATGCTTCTTTCTGGGTGTATAGGAGATACAGATTTGATTAGCTAAGTTAGCCTTTGGGTAGTTGCGCTTATTCAGGAACAGTAATGTGTAACTTGGATGTTAGACCGTTAGGATCGATAGGTCTTGAGTTGGGTTTTCTGTGTTGCTCAGAGTATTGCACATTTGAAGTAGTAAGGGAAGATTCCATCCTTGAAGGAGGCAGTGGTTATTTTGATCATCAGTGGGATCAGTTGCCCATGGCTTTCATAAACTAGGAAGGATACAGATTGCATTCATAGATCTTGGGCTGAGATTACTTTGGTGTGTCAGGTAATCCTGGATGAATGAGTATATTGATTCCAAGAATGCAGGCAGGTTCTTGGTTGGTGGGTATAAGTGGAGTGAATTCTAAAAAGTTGTACATAGTATGGTCAATTTTGGCCGTCTTTTATCAGAAGGATAAAGCAGAAATAAAGGGGTTTCAAAGGAAAGTAGTGAAAGAATATGAACTTGGGAAAATGCACATGAAGAAGGAATTGCTTGGGCCTAATGGTGAATAACAAGGGACATGATAAAAGCATACAAATTGTCTAGTGAATTATATGGAGAAGGTAAATCAGGTGCTTTTAGTTATCCTTTCTCATAATACAAGAATTTTGTTTTTTTTTAAAGAACATGAAAAGTGGCAGATTGAGGAAACTTATTTTTTTCACTCAGATTCTAGAGCCTCATGCTACCATGAACAAACCAAACACTTAACTAGTGAAGACTTTGAAGAAATTTTCCTGGGGGATCAGTTAATCTGCATTTACCACATACAGAGTTTCTGGTACTTTATAAAGTAACTGATATTGAGTACAATAGGAGACAGGATACTACATTAAATAGGAATTGCCAGTAGAGGGCCAGACAAATGCACTGCATTCCTAATACAGCTTGGTCTGTCAAAACTGGAGATCTAAACTAGCAGTGCTCAAGGGAGCAAGAGATGAATTAACTCTTACCATGTCTCGTTCATTGAATAGATTCAGTAGTATGTCACACACTGTACATCTTTCCTATTACTTCTGAGTCTCTGATATAGATTCTGATTTAGCAGAACAGACTTTTGGGCTACGGCTCCTTATGTAATCTTGTAATGTTCAGTTTAGTAATGGACAGCTACATGGCTCTGGAAACAGTGTTTCCCAGAAGGCTCTGACTTTTATGCCAGAAGTCATTATACGTATTAACTATCTAAACTATCTAACGGAACTACAGTTATAATTCCAGTTACTGGGCAAATAAGGTTTTTTCTGTATATGGAAATTCCTGGCTTTTTTTTTTTTCTTTTAGTCAGAGGATTTGAAATGGAGGCCGTCTAATAATGAACTGCAATACAGGTTTTGCTTTAAGACCAGCCCAATGCTTTCCTTTAAATTACATAGTTTACTACAAAACATTGTGAATAGTGTAATTAATAGATTTGTAGTTCATATGAGAAATTGTAAAACTTTAATATTTATGATTGAAGTATTTATAGCTGATGTGTTCAGGTTAAGTCTGGAGTAGAGTTAAATGTGACTTTTGCAGCAGTATGCTTTCTTGGTGCTCAGGAGTTTGAACTCACACTGGAAACCATAATTTCACCATATAAGCCACAGTTTTTAACACACAGTGCTGTGTATAAATGGCTGCTAACACTTCAAAAGTATGCCTTTCTTTTCAATGAGACTTGGAAATGTGAATGACCAGAGGAATATCGTCTGAGGGAAATCCCATCATTTTATACAAAATCCTAGTTAAACTTAATGAAGTTTTGATAAATAGCATCCTAAATACTTAACATGAAATGTGCATGTATGCTGGATTCTGAGACAATACTATAACATAATTCTCTGTTCAGAATCTTAATTTATGAAGCACAGCAATATTTGGTTATTCTTTCATTGCCTTTTTTCTAGGTAAAATTACATCACTGAGGTATAACGTAATTTTATGCCCCCGCTCTACCCCCATCTCCTCCCAAAGGCAAAAAGACGACCCTCCAAAACCCTTGTATACGCCAGTGCATCATGTTAATACACCTCTAGATTATGAACAATGCTCTTTATTTGAATGCATATTAAAACACTTAATTATTTGCTTTAACCATATCTCTATTCAATTCAAACAAACATTCAAGTTAGCAGAGCTATGGCAACCCTAGTTTTATATAGTTATGGTAGTATCTGCAAGCATCTATGGCCTGAATCTCTAGCAAATTCTTAGGATAAATCCTTCATAAAATAAGCTCAATATTCTTTTTTTCTAGAATGGGTTAATCTGTTATTTTAACTTCTTAAACAAATAAACCTGTGCACCCAGCATGTAAGTAAGGGGGAAGCATGTGACTTTAGCTGTGTATTTTCTTTAGTCTTAGATCTCAGGATATATCTTCTTGACTTTTGCTAATGTACATCTTTCTGCTTCTACAGATTAATAAAATGTGTGACTGAACATTTTCATGGCCAGCTGAGCATTGTATAGATAGTGACTTTGTCCAATTTTTTCAAATAATTTGTTAGCTAAAACAGTGTGCTTACATCTTTAAGTAAAGCTGATGTACAGTCTGGAAGTATTCCAGTTTCTGAATTAGTAGTAAGAAGTAGTCAACTTTCAAAATCAGATTAAGGAATGACCCAGTGTTATGTTGTAATGGAGTACATGAGGTTGACCTAGAAGAAGAAATTTTCTATTTGTAGAGGTCTAGAAGAATTCATGTTGGAAATGTCTAAGTAACTTAAGAAACTGTCTTCAAATGGAAAACTGGAAGATTCTTATTTTCCACGTGCACCAGTAGGACTAAAATACCTGATCAGAGATTTGATCTCTGTTTTATGCTTTTCTTATGTTAAACTCATGTAGTCTCTTACAACACGAAGGGTAATGTTGGTATGAGAGTGCACTGTAGATGTAGAACAGTGGGTCTTTGATCAACTGTTTAAAAGCAGTCCTACAAAGCCCACAACTGTGTGCTACTTTTTTCATTCATTCTTATTGGTTGGTGGTGTCAGTTTCAGGAATTAAAATTCTGATAGATTATCACACTTTTTAAAAAAGAAATAATATTTGATCATCCTTTATTATATGTAGTCATCTTGCCGAGGGAGCAGCCGTGGTGCTGGGTGCTGCTAGGAATAGATGTGAGCCAGCTGTGGCATGTGTGGTGGGGGTTGCTGACCCCTCATTTGGAGTGAATCTTTTATCTAATGTCAGTTTAACCAGTCTTTTAGAACCTCTGTTCACAAATATTGGGCTATATAAATGTTTTTAGATGGTAGAAATAGGAGTGAAAAGTAGGGTCCCAAGGAAGAAAATGGTATGGAGCCCAATTCAAAACGACATAGAAACTTCAGAGATACAAATACCACATTTGAAATTTCACACTGACCCCACCTAGCGTCAGAGAGAGACAGTAATGTATTATCTGATTTTTTAGAACGCGACCCTAATTATGACGTTGTTACTGGTGCCTGTATAATTATGTTCATGTTTGAAAGCAGGGGAGATTTTTGTGGGATTATCTTTCAGAATATATGAGACGTTCTGCCCCATTGCATAGTTTAGGTACAGATTTACCATGAAGCATATAGGTGGTGTTTCATGTAAATGTCACCAAACTAAAACCAATCTGTGTGGCGTTCAAGCATTTTGTCATCTCATGGAAAGTTTTTTGTTGAATTATTGATGGACAGTATCATCTATGTCTTCTGCAGACAGTCTATTTACGGTTCCTGTGTAAAGAACAGCACTAAGTGAACATGAAGCAGGACAAAGCTTTATGTAATGCCAACAGAGCAAACTTGGGCATTCAGTATTGATATTCACTTCATTGTTGATTTAGCCCCAGAATTTACAACAGATATTGCAACATGCCTTGCAGCCCTAAATCAAGGATAGATCTTGCATTAAAATGGAAGCTGGATACTTGGAAGGTAGAATTCAATTAAATTCTATTGTGCGCTTTTGAGAAGTGAGCTGCTAACTTCTGTTTAGGAAGTAGAAAACCTACAATTCAAATTTATACTCTGAAAATGGAAAGTGTTTTTACTTTATCTTTGGATAGAGATTACAGCTGATATTGGTGAGACCTTTGACACTGATCTTTAAATTCAGCTGAAGTTTAATCTAGCAGCTATATTGTTTTATCATCTCATGCTCGAGGTTCTTCAGTTTTTGTACACTCTGTAGTCAGGGTGCTTTTAGAAAGTTACCTATATTTTTTCCTGCTCTTGGTAGCCTACAGTCTTTGGGCTTAGCCTTGTACTTACCCATGTATGGAGTCACTCCTGGGAATGAGATTATTCTACCTTCCTTGAACTATGGAATTTCATAGTGGTAAATAATTTCGAACAGGTGAGTAAATGAAATGCAGGTTCTGATTCTAGCGTTTTGTGGTAATTAAAGACCCCATAGCTCTTTTGCAAGGGTTGGGCTGTAAATTTGTAAAAATAGGGGTGGATTAATGTTAAAATCATTGGTGTTGCGGATTTTAATCATGATTTAATTATGCAAGCAGAAAACTTGATTTGATCCAGATTTTAATCTTATTTTTGCACTTGTATTCCTAAAGAGAGGTTCAGTCTTATTGGTTGATGTAAACATTAAACCATGTTGTTTTATAGCTTTTATACTAAATTGGTACCCTCTTGTTAACAAGGATATGCTATACCTGTACATTTCTGATCTGTTACAGTCCAACATTTAGTCATTCCTCATTTTTTATTTTTATTAGAAAATGATGAATAAAGTATGATGAATTTATTAGATTAATTTTTTTACTCGTGATTTGTATCAGGCTGCATTTGGATGAAAATTGGAATTCACATGCAGATTTACAAAACCAATACTTCTTATTTTTTAGTTAGAACTAACTTAAATGTGCTGGATACATAAGAAAAAAGTTTATCAAAACATTTTGCATTTGAATCACATGTAGAAAATGAAACAATTGTTAACAGTGGGTAGTGAATTCATGGCTTGTTTCTGGTCACCGTTAGTCAGATTTTCAAAGGTATTTGTGTTTTAAGCTACAGATGGATACCAAGGGAGAATTTCAGAAGTGCTCGTATCAGGCTAAATGCTCAAATCTTACATATTTCAGTACCTTTGAGTATCTGGCCCTATGTCCCTAAATTTTTAACTTTTTAGTAGATGTCATTGTGTGTGTGTGTGTGTGTGTGTGTGTGTGCACGCGTGCACATGCATAAGTGTAATTAAGAAATCAACAATCTTCAAGTCATTAATATTTGAGGAGAGTTCAGTGATAGAACATTTTAAAAATTATTTTAATAGATTACAGTAGTATTGTTCCTAATGTAGCTATCTGACTCTCTCCTAGCTCCTTTGATGACTTTCCTGTAAGATCTTAAGCCTCTAGCTGTTAACTTCTTCATAAAGTATTGTTTATTTGAAGGTATGATGAGAAAACATAATAGAAACAATAATGAGCTTATGTGTAGGTGCATTTTATCAATCACTTCTCCATGTTCCTTAGAGAACACACTGAGAGGATTAAACTGTTTTTGGCCCTTTCAGCAGGGCCTGTCTGAGTTGAACTCTCTTGTAGACTTGTTAGTCTAGTTCAGCAAAACATGCAAGGAGTCCTATGGCACTTTTTTATTAGTTCCTGAATCAAGTGAGATACATTTCTCTCCCTACATCAGGATGGTCACTTCATAAAGTTTAAAGTTTTGTATTCCATATTTCTAGAACTAGGTTAAAGTATGTGCTTTTTCCCCCCAAGGGATGAAACTTCCATTGCCTTGTTGTCTGCTTTGCTTCAACATAATAGATTTGCATTAATTGGCGCCCAGAGATTCTAGTTGCTACAGGAGAGATCTCTTTTAGCTCATCCATCAGCATGAAAAGGATCACTTGTCAGCCCATAAAATACTGTATTTATGAAGTTGATACAACCAACTTTGAATATTCCATACTTTAAAAGCATTTAATATATAGCTATTTTGGCTTAACAGGCCTTATTGTCCTTTATACCAGTATGTCTGCAGGGAGCTAATAGGTTGCTACTATTCAGGAGTTCTATGTAATCTTTAAGTAAATAAGTATAATTATGTAGATAATTAATTTAAGCTTTTAAGGAATGTGGCACTTTTAAAACTTTTGCAGATTTTTTTTAAAAAGTGTGTTTATGTTAATTAAAATACAGGAACATGTGTGGATTTATCAATTATGAGTGTATATTTTACAGTAGCACAAATAAGTGAACTAGAATATTGTTGTCTACTTGTTAACCAAAGCAGTAGATAGAAATGAGTACCATAGTATTCACTATTATTTCCACTATGCGGTCATCTCAGAGCTTGTTTACAGTACAAAAATTGCTGTTAACAATCGACAGCAGCAGTGTTTTCGGCTGAATGCTGTTTACCTGTCAGTGTAGACAAGAACAATACTCAGCATCAGTTCAAAAACTGATGTTAAACTTGTTTGGACACTCAAACGGCTCACTTCTTTTGTAGTGTAGGCCAGATCAAGTGTAAGAACTTGAGCAGCAATTAACAAATTACTGTTGCCCACTGACTGGACTCCAGGGTCAATACCATGTGGAAACCTAAGAAATAAAAAGAAAACCTGCTTCGGCTGGAGAGGCAGAGACAACTCCCAATATTCTTTCTGAAGGGAACATGCATTTATTAGCTTTTGAAGAATAATAGTCAAAAAAGCCATTCTGAGGAACAGATGGGATAGGCTGAGCATAAAACTGCAGGAAGAAGAAAGTGTCTTGAGATTAATGACAGATTTATATATATTTTGCAAGCTATCTTTTAAACTAAACTTTCCAAACCAGTTGAAAAAGCACAGCGGGAAAGGATTATGATGAGAATTTTAAGACTTTTTGTGATTAGGGCATGAATGTTGCTGGTTCAAAAGTGAATGAAATGACCTAGTGGCACATTTTCATCTCTGTTAGTCCTGAAGATTGTCAGCTATGAAATATTAGCTTTTGTAATGCAACTGTAGCAGATTGACATTTGCACTTGCATCTACAGACCAGCAATAGATCATACTTAAAGCAAAAGTATTATAGAGCTTGTTAGTGAAGTTAACATTTAGATAAACATAACAAAATATACTAAATGAGAGAATGGCCAGAAAGTCTAAAACTGTATAATATATCATTCATGTATTTTGTGTCTCATTTCAGAGCTAACTTTTCTGGAGGAGATGCTCTACGTTGAAATAGTATTTCCTGTAGTGGCTCCAATTTTTTGCTCATACATGGGAAAAATAGGGTTCTTTTTCAAGAGATGTCGATGTGTTGCTCTGCTTCAGGTGTTGGTTCATCCTTGCATCATTGATCAATGAAGTATCTATTGTAGGAAACTATAAAACAAGTTTAAAAATTTTAAACTAAGGCTTGAAAAATTTGCCAGAAAACTTGTAGCAGAAGGTCAATGAAAAGATTTTGTGGTTAAAGGGTGGCATAGTGAGACCCAAAGTCAGTACTATAATTTTAATTCTCACAACTTCCTGGCTGGTGGTAGTGTATAGAACTGATGCTGCACTTTGCCATCCTATATGCCTGTTTCCTTCTAAAAGTAGTCTTGTATGCTTATGATTTATTGGGTTATTTCTATTCTCATTTCCTTTTCCTTTTCTCTGTGATGAATTTTTTGGTTGTTTCCATTCTCTACTGATTTTCTGAATTCTGGTCACAGAGTCCAGCATTGCTTTGACTGGATCAAGTGGGATAGGAGAAGGAAGAAGGAGATGAGCTCATCCCCCCTCCCCCCCCACGGGGGACAGTTCTTTTCTGTCTCAAGGACTCATCTTTCTTCCTTTCTTCCTCGCCAGAGAAAATTTCCTTTGTGAGGGTTAAGTTAGTGTGGCAGTATTGTTCAACCCCAGGGGATAGCAGCACTGAAGCATTTGTCTTTGTTCAGTTTTATTCATGTCTGCTCACGGTAAACACCACCCCAGTGTATTTTACAAATACATGAATTGCTTTTAAAATTGCCTGATTCCATGTCACCAAATTATCAAATGACAGGAAACTAACTTGCTACAAGGCTTCAAAATCTTTTTATACTTACTCGTGCAAATGTTAGTCGTTCTCCAAAGAGTTTCTGGAGGCAGGCTATTGGGAGAATCTATGACGTATGGGTGTGTGGAGGAGAGGGAGAAATGGGACAGGACTGGCTGGCTGAATAGGGGTGTGTGGCAGGAGGTGGACCGGTAACTAGCTTTGAACTGATTGGGCTTAGAGTCACTGGCAACCCAAGAACCAGGTGCAGGCATCAGAAGGGAAGACTAGAGTAGCCTTTTCGGTTGTTTAAACTGAGTTTAGTAACGTGGGTGCAGCTTCTGTTGTACGATTTCAAGCTGAACTGAGTGAACATTCCATCTCTTGCTTTCCTCATTTTTGTAGTTTCTAGGAACACATATGAAGTCCAGTGATGATGATCACAGATGTAATTGCAAATATAAAGTCTTATCTGTACTACAAGTTTTATTAAAACAATAAAATTACAATTATATATAAAATATTTAAATCCTACAAATGTGCATACAGTGACTCAAGACTGTAGTCATATTTGCATCCTCAAAGATATTCTGTGGTCCAAAGGAACCCTCAACAGACTATCATAGATAGAGGCATGTTTCCTGTGGGGTAATTCTGTGGATCTGCCCACTTTTGCCAAATCAGAGAGCATCTCATGTTGTTCTGACCATACCTAATAGCTTATGCTTATGCGTGAGTGTTTCAACCCTCTTTTCCTTATCTTTACTTCTATATCCCATAACTATTGGGCTGCCTTGTTTTTTCATAGCTTATTCTTGGTTCCTCATAGCGCTTACATGCAAACATGTACCTTGCAATTAGGATAGGGTTGTCCATGTTGCTACAGGTGCCTTGTGATCTTGGGTAATGTCTTGGAATAGATTTAAATCTAGTTTTTTGTAACATTACCTACTGGCACATTTTTTGTAGTAATCTTGCTGTAATGGGATTATTCCTAAATGATCCACTCATGTCAAGTGTTCTTAAACTTATGCCTGATTCCTTGAGTTAGCAGACATTGATTCTGTATGAAATAGTGTACAGATTGACCATAACATTACATAGTACAGTAAGTGGGTGATACAGTAGAGCTAACTAGCTGACTCTCTCGTTGGAGTGGAGGTTGGTGTGAATGAGACTTGCTGGTATGCATTAGCTGTGGTAGATGAAACTGCATCTGTGCTGATGGGTCTCTCGGTGTGAGAAATGAAGACTACATTGGAAATGGGACCTAAACTGCTTAAACTACCTAATGTTGTATTCAGAGGGAAACCCCTTCATATTAGGGCTTGCTTGATCTGTGATGCTTGGAGCCTGGCAGAATGGCTGTGCTAGAGCTGATTGGAGTAGCTGAGCTGGAGAGATGAAAGCTCATTCATCTATTTATTCTCTGTCTTTTCATTCTTCCTTTCATTTTATGCTCTACCTTCTTGACAAGGTGGTGGTGGTAAAAATGGTTCTGGCAAATACTTGAAGACAAGATGGACTTCCAGTTGATTGACAGATTGTGTCCTGCTTCTTAATATGTGGAGTCATAACTAGATCCCTGCAAATCCGCGCATATCTGCAGATATCTGCCTATATCCGCATGTGTGGATACATCACATATATCCACAGACCATTTCTTGCGGATGCAGATTGGATACAGATCCACATATCTTTATCTGCACAGAGCTAGAGCCCTGCAAATATGCGGATATCTGCATTATATCCGCGTCCACGGATACAACACAGATATCTGTGGACCATTTCTTGCAGGTGCAGGTCAGATACATATCCACTTATTTGTATCCATGCAGGGCTCTAGTCATAATGCTGATAAAACTGTAACTGAGTTGGATTGCAGGGCCTGTGTTCAAAGTAAACTACCGAAAAGATTTTTTTTCCGGTAGTTGGCTTCAGTAATGCTAAGTGTTCTTTATAGCTGTGATAGATATAAAATATTTAGGAGGGACATGGTTTAAACTGAGAGTATTTTAGATTTTTGAAGTGCACGAATGTGTACTAATCTTGATTCAGAATCTATAAACACATTTGACAGCTGAATACTTCTCCCTTTAGCAGTGGAGTTTTTAGAAGGTGAACTTGCTTTTTAAATCTTTGATGAAATATCATAGAAGCATAGAATGTAGGACCAGAAAGATCCTCAGTAGGTAAACTTGTCCAGTTCCTGCGCTGAGGCATGACTCTGAAACATCCCTCATAAGTGTTTGTTGGACCAGAGGTGGTCCAGTCTTTTCCTGTGAGGGGCCATGTTGCAATTTTTTTTGTTGGTGGAGCCATTGAGCTTGAAGAGGCTGGTGGGGAGGGGAAGGTCCTCCCCCCAGATGGTGGGGGGGGGTTGCTGCTGCTGGCTTTCAGGCTGGGGGGTGGGTTGGGCACCCAAGGCTGGAGAGGAGGGGCTGCTGGTGCTGGATATGGGGTGGAGGCATAGACAGAGTTTGACCATTTAATTTGGAGGGGAATCATAGCTGCCGGGGGTGTGAGACAAGTTCCTCTGAGGATGCTCTGGTTGCTTCTGCCCCCCGCCCCCAGTATACCACTACACTTTGGACTGGAGAACCAATGCTCACAGCCAAGCAGGGTGCTCTGGCAGCTGGGGGAGCAGTGACATATGCAATGGGGCCATCCATGCCTTCAGCACTGGCCTGTGATAGGCACCAGCGGGGCCCTCGTGAAGAAGATGCACTATGCTGACATCTCCAACAGCCTTGACAGCCTGACCTGTGGTTCCCCCACTTCTGGCCCCTCTATCCATCACAACTAAAGCCCAGCCAGGGGAGTGGGGCCAATGCTGAGTGGTGCAAAAGCTGGGGATTAAAAAGTTCAGGGACATAGTGCCCTCCCACCCCCCACATTCTGTTCATGCGGGGAAAGGGGGGGATGCCAATGAGCTTTTGGAGGCTGGAGAGGAGGGACTGTTCCTTTGCCCCAGCATATTAGGCAGAACAATCAGATTGCCTGCCTGCTGCTGATGGCTGACCAGGAGGAATTTTGGTATCACAGCCCAAAACCAGCAAGCAGAGTCCCTGCCCAACTGAGTTGCGAATTTGAGTGTGAGATGCTCTGCCGAGATGCTAGTGCAAGTGGGTAGGAATATGTGTGTACACTGGCAAGGGGAGTGGGGTCATTAGAAATAGGGGTTACTGTGGGCCAAATGAAAGTCTTCGGCAGGCTGGAGTGTTGTCTGGACTGTAGGCTGGACAAGCCTTGTCTAACCTTGTGGTGGTGGTGGGTTTTGTTTTTTGTTTTGTTTTGTTTTGTTTTTTTTGAATGGCGGGGGGGTCATGTTTAAGACTTATAAAACATGATTTTATTTTAATAATAAGTAAGCTGTATTAGGCCCTATGAGAGTATCTAAACATGCTGGGGCTTCTCCAACCATGCTGCGCTTCCCTCCCCCACCCCTATTGCCACTTCCCTGCAGTCCCTTACCATGCTGCTCCTTCTCTGCTCTCCCCAACCCTGACCATGCTGCCCCTTCCCTGCAGTCTCTGACTAGGCTGCCTTTCCCTGCTGGCAGTGACCATCACCCGCTTCTCTGCTGGCTCTCACCATACTGCGGCTCTCACTACACTGCCTTTTCCTGCCAGCAGTGACCATCTCCCACTTCCTTGCTGGCTCTTACCATGCCATCACCTCTCTGCGGTCCCTGAACATTGCACACTTCTCACCCGCCTCCCACCATGTCACTCTTCCCTGCCGTGCTCTTTGGGAAGCCACAGTTTTTCATGGAAGAACTGCATGAGGCTCGTGAGCCGCAGTTTGGTCACGCCTGTGTTAGACCAACTTATGGTTGTGAGAAAGAGACACAGAACTCAAAACCTTGTCTTTCTCACCAACAGAAGTTGGTTCAATAATCATTTCTGTAAAAATGAAATAACCCTCGGTTTGGGGCTAATATTTCTTTGCCAAATCTTTCATTATGTCCAACACTCTTTGGTTCTAAAAAGATGGCTTACCAAAATTAGTAGGTGGTGAATAATAGATGGAGGTCATAAATAGGTACATGTTTTTTCCCCACTATAGGAATTGCCATGCAGTTTCAGACTAGTGGTTTTGGTTCTGTTATCAGATGGTTTAGAAAGAAGTAGAAAAATGGATGTATTGATTTAAATCACCAAATAGAAAAGCCCTATTTAAATAATGCATTTTAATCAACTTTTTCCATATGTACTTCAGTTATTTTCTAAAGTGCGCATTCTATTAAAATATGTTGATTGACAATTAAATAGACTTTGCGCTAGATTTGGCATATCTTTTTGCAACCTAAGATGATTAATATATACATTTATTAAAGCAATTGAATAGCTTAATTCAAGTTCTTACTAACTTTACATTTTTAGTATGTTAGAAAATGGTAAATCATATATTCCATATTTACCGGATGATGTATTTCATATTTACTGGATAACTGACTTTTTTGCTGCTGATCTCTGTCATACTGCATTAGAGTGGTAACTGGAATTTAATTAAACAAACAAAACCATATAATTATTTTTATTAAGCAAAATAACTTTGAATGTGTTGGCTCCATTACCTTATCTTATCAAACCATATTTTACATTTACAACTAAGTGACATATTAAAAGAAGAGAGAAATTAACTGTAGTCAGTGGATTAAACTGATTATTTCAGATGAGCCTGAGCAAATTTTCAAATATGCCTAAGTGAAAGCAACTACATTTTAAGTTCCTACTTGTCTGAGTCAGTTTTATCTATAGATGTATGTTGATTCAAGTCATGTTGGCATACAGTCAGTTGTGAGCATGCATGTTTGTCTCCTTGTGTCAGCAGTATGCATATTCAACATCAGTAGTAGTATGAGTGCAGTGTGTGGTGCACTGTGGGTACGTATTCCATTGTGGAACTTGTACCCTGTTTAACTTGTGTTTTGGCAATGCACTGTGGGGCCAAAATGAAATGCAAAGGAATGAAGAGGAGCATGGTATCAAATTCCCAGTTTGCAACTGTCTTCTGTCCCATAATGTAATCTGTATCTTATAATTTTCATCTTCCTATTCTTTCCCCATCCTCAAATCCTGAAAAACCACATGGTCTCATTTTTGACAGAAACATGGAGTCTGCTCAGCTCTGTATCATTGTTATGAATGTTGCAAGCATAGGGTGCCTGATCCTGGAGTATTTGCAGAGCCACAGAGAGAACCTAATGAGTGGGGAACTTGATTCACCAGGTTGCTGCAGGACATAGTGGGAATCAATTAAGCTTGTTGCTGGCATTTGCAGAGCAGCTGCTAGGTGATGAGTGGTGCTGTTGAAATGCCAATAGTGATCCTGGCAGAGCTAAACTGTCCCTTGATTGCCTGGCTCGTGAAGCTACACATCAACCATTTCGGTAGCTTTAAGGAATGATTCAGCTACCAGCAAAGCAGGTACAGAATGACAGTTGAATGTTTTTGGTTGTTTGAAGGTCATGCGCATATGCGATCAAGTATGCTTGCCTACATATGCAACCTCTGGAGCTATGGTTGGCCACAGTATACGCCCGAGCAGACATACAGTGGACAGAGTTATAACAATTCCTACTCACATACTGACTTCTCTAGACTGGTGGTTAGGCGTTCTGAAAGGGGTACCCTTCATGGACTTTTCCTCCTCTGTATTCCTCCTCTTAGATGCATTGGCCCTAGGGTGGGATGATCATGTCAGCACAGGATGTGGCACAAAGGGGCTTCGTTGGCTCAAGAGGGGAACATGCACATTAACGTGAGGGAACTTGGAACAATCAGGTTAGTCTTTAAACTTTCCTCCTGATCATGCAAGGCAAAACTGTACAGGTATTCACAGATTACATGGCAGCTATGTATTATGTCAGCTGAGAAAGTGGGGCTCATTCCCCAGCCCTCTGTTGGCCCACAGGGTCACTGCGTCCCTAGCAATAAAACACAAGATCTACCTGATGGACTCTCACCGCCCAGTGATCAAGAGCATGGAGACAGATCACCTCAGGAAGTCTTTTGGGTCATCCCATGAGTGACTGCTTCACCCCAAAGCGGCAGACATGATTTTTCGGAAGCGGGGCTGTCCTACAGTTGACCAGTTCACCTCCAAGTTTAACAAGAAATTCAGGCAGTTTTGTTCTTTACAGGGCAGGGAGAAGGGAGCGATAATGGGTACTTTCTTTATTACCTGGTCTGAAGTGTCTTCTGTATGCATTTCCCTTACACCATTAATCCACAGGCTGCTCCTAAAGATAAAAAGAGACAGGGCAACAGTTACTCTGATAGCTCCCATGTGACCTAGGGAGCACTGTTTTTCAGTGATCCGTGAATTGTTTGTTGCTGCCCATAGAGCTGCTATTATGGCATGACATGGTTTCCTAGGATCGGGGGGAGCTGATGCACCCAACTTGTGCTCCCTCCACCTGATGTACTGGTGACTCAGTGGTTAAGGACTGAGGAATAAGCTTTCTTGTCACAGGTGCATTTAGTGTTGAGGGTGCATAAACCAACTGGCAGCCAATCTTACATGGCAAAATGGAAGAGGTTTAGAAACTGGGCTGAGGTTTAGGAGATTATATCCACTTCAAAATCAGTCTCATTAATCCTGGATTGCATTGCACCTCAAGGACCCAAGGCCTAGCCGCCTCCTCACTGAAGGTTTAATCTCACTGCCAGATTGTTGTTCCACTTTACAATCCAAGGAAGATCTGTTTTTTTGTAATGGTGGCAAGCTTCTTTAAAGGAGTGGAAAGGATTTTTCCCCACATCAGGGCCCCTTCACCCCCTGGGATTTGAATTTGGTCCTCTCTACAAAGGTACCATTTGAACCTTTGTCCACTTGCCCTGTCCAGCTTCTGTCCTGGAGGGTAGTTTTCCTCATTGTGATAACCTCAGCCAGGAGAGTCTCAGAACTGTGGGATTTTTGCAGAGCTGCCTTATATGGCCTTTTACAAGGCAGCTGTCCTTTGGTCTTGTCCTTCCACACAAGCCAAGATGTTTTCCTATTGGTTTTGTACCTGAGGCCTTATGCATTGGAGAAAGAAAGGAAATGGCTCACGTTAGACATTTGCAGGGCCTTTGTCTTTTTACATATCGGCCGTGGGGCCTTTTGGAGATTTGCCACAACTGTTTGTGGCAGTTGCAGAAAGAATTAAAGTGCCAGTGTCATCACCGGTGTCGTCCTGGATAGTGTCCTTCAACCACTTTGGTTATCAAAATGTGACAGTGCAACCCCCAAGGGAGATAAAAGCACACTCAACTGGAGCCAAGGCATCCACACCAGTTTTTCCTGCAAAAATACCTCTACAACAGGGGGTTCCCAAACTTTTCAAGGCTGGGGACCCCTTTCTAAAGCATTTAAATAAACAAAACCAAAAAAAAACACCAACCCCTACCTTTTGCAGATCACTGTGCCAGAATGTGTCCCATGCTGCTCTCCTGCTGGGGAGCAGGGGCCCCGGGCATGGGGAGGGGGCCATTGCTGCAGTGGCCCCCACTCCCCGGCAGGCACATGGGGCCGTGGTGGCGGCGCCGCAGCCATGGCCCCTGCCCCTCCAGTCTTCTGCAACCCCCAGTTCTCGGTCTCTTGCTCCCTTACCTGGCTGCTGGAACGCTTGCCACCTGGCCATTCTCCAGGCTGCTCTCCCGGGGTGGGTGGGTGTTTTAAAAACTCCCAGCCTGGGGTGTCTCCCTGCTGGCTGGAAGCCTGGGTTTTTCTGGCAACTAGAGACCCAGGCAACTTCCAGTCCCAGCTCTTAGCCTGTCCATGGACCCCCCCCCCCCATCTCCCAGGGGTCCACGGACCACAGGTTGGGAACAACTGCTCGACAGGGCATTTGCAGAGAGGCAACGTTGTCCTCAGTACCTAGCTTCACAGTGTATTATGTAATTGTACAGCCAGCTAGGGACTGTGCTGGCTTTGGCAGAGCAGTGCTGCAGTCTGCAAATCCATAAACTCCTGAACCTACCTCTAAGGTAATCCTATTAAGTTACCTGCAATCAGGGAAGTATAATTTGGTGGGCCCTGGAACCCTCTGGGACAGATGGACCCTTCAGTACCTTTACCCAATACCTACCCACCCACTCCACACAGAGCCTCCCCCAGACACAGACAGACACACACACACGTGCACGCTCCCACCCCCAAGCCTTATCTCGGCTGTTTGCAGGCTGACTGGGAGCTGCTTCAGGCCACAAGCTGGTCTGCCCTGAGAGGGGAAGATTCACGAACTCCCAGCTTGCTGCAGCTCTCTGCTGTCTGGGCTTAAGGTGGAGCCTCCAGAAGGTTGTGTTCCAACTGTTCGTGCTATTTTTAATTGGGCCCTGGAACGCCGAGTCCTTGTGTGTTCCTCTATATCTAGGGGCCCTGGAACGCTGCCAGCCTAAAAATGGGGTGCCCTGGAACTGTGTTCTGGTGCATTCCCCCTTACTTTAACCTCTGCCTGCCATGGAACTGACATGAGCAAGTGCTTGAAGAAGGAAAGATGGTTCCTTGCCTATAACTGTTGTTCTTCAAGATGTGTTGCTCTTGGCAGAAAACTGTACTGAAAATAAATTCATATATTGCAATTAATCTTTTGTTCAGCTTCCTTAATACATCACAAAGAAGCAAAAGAAGGCAGACACTTGCATTTTGCAGATCTTGACTAAAATTTCTTCATAAATGAATACAAAACTCTTTAGGATCTGGAATAATTAACACAACACCACAAGTAGACAAATAATTATTTAAAATTTACAGAAGAAAAGTCCTATATAACCAATGGTTCAGGGAAAATTGGCTTCTGATCTTCCCCCATCAGCATCATTTTGAGTACTGTCTTTCAAAGCCCTGTTTCAATAAGAAATGAGAGAGATTAAAATCACTATAGTTTATTATAAACTAATTAGTTAATTATATATTTTTTAAAAAGTTGGTGTCCTGTATGTAAAAAATTTTGAATTTCTCATGTACACATAGTATAGTGATCCCCTCATTTAAACATATTGCTGAAATGTGTCCATAGTTAAAGTGAGAATATAGTCTGCAACAAAAATTGCCTACATAAGTCCCTTGAGTATGTCACAGGGAGTTGGGTCAAATTTAAAGATTTAACTATGGAAAATATATGTTGTATATTCTGAAGATATTTTAATGGAATATGCCTTTAATGATTTAATCTTTGAGGTTTAGAAGGCAGTGCTCAAAGGATTAGAAACTGAAAATATGTTTTGGAGACTGACTTATACACAGGATGACTTGTTATTTCTTCAGAGGGTATGATTCACAGGTAGATAATGGAATTGAATGAAATTTTGCTAATCTTCTGCTGCAACTGTGGACAATGAACAGATAGCAGTATTCTAAACCAACTCATTTTGTGTGAACAGGTTGGAAACCATTTATGCGCTATTTTGCCTTTGCATATGTGCTGTGTATTAGGATCTGATTTACCAAAAGAGTTTAACTCCTCTTTCAATTATGGTTTAGAGAGGAAGCCACCAAAATGAACTGTAGGCCTTTGATCATTGTAGGTGCATTTACAATGTTTTAGTCTATTTTAAAACCATAAAATCTTTGTCATTTCAGCTTTCTCATTTATGCTGATAATTCGAAGCAGTTTCAAATGCGGTTATTTCCAAAACATGGCAGTAATTAGATATCTGTTTTTAGATGAACATAGTTTACAGCATAAAATGAAGAGAATTTCATATTTGGAAATAGAACAAAAGAAGCTCCATCCAGAATTTCATGATTTACTTTATCGTAGCATGAATGAAAGGGTTAATTTTTTGTTTTAAAGCAAGGTTTTAGAGATGAAATCTGATTTTTGTTGCACAGTTTTTGTCACAGTGGAAGGGAAGGGGATGAGAGAAAACAGGATTAAATTAAATAACTGTGTATACAGTTGTCTTATAAAAATCTGTGTAGATGTTCTGTAGTTCCTGAAATGCTACATACCTATTCTTAGCAGTGTGTTTTTTTAAAGATTATGATTAAAGAAGTTTCCTGAGCACCAGTCTGTGATTCATTCACTACATTTTCCCCTAAGGAATACAGGATTTTGACCTATCAGCTTGATGTGTCTGGGTATCTTTGATTTGTATTCTTTTCTGGCTGTCTTCTATTGCCCATATGTTGATCAGATAAGAGACTGTTATAATACCACAGAGAAGCAAGAATTGGGGATTCAATAGAAATTCAAATGGCTGAGAAATCAGTATTCCTCCCTCTGCAGGAGCAGTTAAAATTTTTGTTTGTTGTCACTTACTCAAGAATGTTATGCAAAGGTAAGAATCAACAGAAATGGCAACTTAAATTGTTCTGAGAAGTTACATACCAGTTCAGACAAAGAACCTACTTGCCCGCCCTTATCATGATGATAGTATGGTAGAAATACAGATGTTTCTCTGGGGAAGAGGAGAGGAAATATTTTCTGTGTGTGGATAGAAATTTGCCAGGCTGCATTAAGATCACATAGATTGTATGGTGTTGTTTTGAGATTCTCTTCAATTTTTGTTTAATTCAGCTTCTTTAGACTGATTTAAGCTAAGAAACATGGGATGTGGATACATTCCTTGTCATACGTATTTAATCTCTGAGACATGGATTATATAAGATTTCTTAGAATCATGGGGCCAGAAAGGAATCCTATAATTCATGAATTTTTCCAACGTGTTTAAGAGAAAATGAATGGAGATCTATTATAATCCCAAAGAAAATAATTTATAGTTGTAGTTAGTGTTATTTCAGATATTATTCCTAAAGAATGGGGGAACTCAGGAATTTAGGAAACTCTTCTGTGAGACTGTTGTGAGGAAATATAGGAAATTAGACAGTTTATACTAGCTGTGGATTTTATTTATAATCTTTATTCAGATTACTGGTTAGCATTTAGAGATACTGTAAGTGCCTATTCCTGGCCATGCACTAGAACTGTGGTGAGAAGAATCCAAGCCTGTGTGAGACTAATTTCAGGGATGTTGAAGCTTCTTGAAACTAAAATGAGTGCAGTAACTCTGCTTCATTCTCTGGATCCTTAGCCAGATGCCTGTTGCAAACTTTCTGTCTGGAATCTCTTCACCTTACAGTACCACCAGTGTTGGAACTTGCTGTCCAGCCACCTAGTTCATCTTGGTGCAGATTTGACTCTTCAGAGACTCCCTGGTATTTAAATATATCTCAGAATTCCACCCAAAAGATGAGAAGCTTCTGGGTTACAGTGAACTCTCTCAGGGATGTGCAACAGTTGAGACAGGCAGCATACTTTGTACAGACTAACATCTTTATGCTCTCTTACCCTTAAACATATAAAGCATAGGAGGCTACATATTATACAAAACGAATGTCTAAAATTGCCAGCATCACTTCCTAGAACATTCTTCTCTTCGAATATACTTAGGAGACTGTCTAGGCCGGCAGGTTTGTTTGCCCCCTTATATGCACCGCTCCTGCTGCAGCCTCCCTCGCCTTACTCTGTTGCCTGTTGCAAAGTGTTGTGTTTCTTGTTGTAGCCATGTATGTCTCAGGATATTAGAGACATGAAACGGGTGTGTATGTGAGAGAGAGAGAGAGAGAGAGAGAGAGAGAGAGAGAGAGCTTGAGTCCCCAGTGTCCTCCCAGCATTTTTGTAAATTCCTGCTGGGGTCACCTACTTTTTAAATTCTCTTTCTGGTAACTTTCCATTATTGTCAATGCCCATCCTTTTCAAACAAGGGGAGGAGGAAGCGTGGTGTTCTCTCAGCTACAGCAAACCCATTGTCTCAAGGTTTGAATGATTCGAATGCTTTCTCGCTCACACTTCTCTCTGGGCTGGTTGAGATGTGGTACAAACCTGCTTAAATGATGGGGGAGTTGCATTGATGTAGACTTTCCATGACACCATAATTCCATTACAGAATTTAATAAAATCATCCACAGTTCAGAAATGGAATAGACTACCTAAAAACTGTCACAGGTACAAATAGAGAGAAATAGCTAATACCATTTCACCTTTGTGTCCCCCATATTATGAAAGATGTGTTTTCTGGGGAGAAGAAAAAAATATTAGAAAGTATTTTCAAAGTCTCTTGATTTATTGGTAATGTTTGAGAGAAGATCACAAACACTGTCCTAGACTATTGCTAAGTCCTTAGACCATTGATTCTTGATATTAGTTTTTCCTATCATATAGACTCATCTATAAGCTGATCTGTGCATAGGCCAATGTCTGGCTATGAGGTGCCCCCAATTATTACATGACCCGCAGATAAGCCAAGGTCCCTCCACTTGGCATCAGGCCCCAACCCACTCACCCTGTGCCACCAGCTTCCACCGCATCCCTGACCCCTTCCCTAACCCATGCACCCTACAGCTCCATAGCCTGGCTGCCAGTGCTCGCCCATGGTGAAGTGCAGGGGTCCACCGAGGTGCTGCTGTTGGCTGCACTGCTGCTGCTGGAGCTGGAAGCTGACGGCGGCAGCAGAGGTGACTGCAGCTGTGCTCTCTGACAACTCACAAAGCACTTGCTGCATCCTGACTGCCACCTTGCCTTCAAAGGCAGAGAGGACCCCAGCCGGTGGCTCCAGGAACATAGAACTTGCAGCGTCCTGTCTGCTGCCCACAGTGGGGTGCCTAATCCTTGGGCCCAGCCAGGCTGAGCCGCTGCGGGCAGGGCGTGGTGCTTTCAGGGGAGAGGCTGGAACTGCACTGCGGGAGGCAGTGGGTGGTGTTGGTGGCGATGGGGCTGGTGGAACGCAGGGCAATTGTGGGAAGGGGGCTGGAAGAGAACAGCAAGAGCGGGACATGGCGATTTCAAACTCCAAGCGTTCTGCTGGATATTTTCCTGTTTCTGGTGCGCTCCAACTTTTGACCCATGTATAAGCTAAGAACATGTTTCAAAGGGGATTTCCAGGACAAAAATTCTCATTTTATATGTGAGTACAGTAGTTTTCAGGATATAGGATTCTCAGCTACTAAGAGTTTCTGTGGTTAGTTCCATTGTGAAAATAATTGGATTGTGTTTGTGTTTTATATAGTTTGATAATATTGAGAGAAAAGTGGAATCAATAAATTAGACCAGAGATACTCAAATCTCAGTGGTTCAGTGGCCAAATTAACATTACCCAAAAAAGCCACAGTAATATGAGTTTGTTTCATTTAATACATTTCCATATTTAAACAATATGATGGGAAATATTTAGCAAAGTGAGTGACACAATATTTTATTAAATACAATTGGTTAATGGCATATATAACCAAGTTAATAATGTAGGTTAGTTAATAATTAAATCACACTGTTTTAGTATGTGCTGCAGAGAGGTGCAGGAGATGCATTAAAGAACCACTTGTGGATCACGTGCTGCAGTCCGAATTACACATTGAGTTTGAATGAAAATGAATGTGTTGTCCTTGGAAGTGAAATTTAGTATTTTCATACGTGGATTTTTGTAGCATAATTTGGCTAGAATCATTAGAGATACCTGTTTGGTAAATTAACAAATACTTACCTTTATTAAACTTAATTCTTTAGGAATTTGTGGAGAATTTAGTTTTAATTGCACATTAATCAGGAAGTGTGTTAGAACAGTCGTTTTCAAATTTAGGGTTGGGACCCAGTACTGCGTTGTGGACCTTCAGGTACTGGGTTGCGGTGCCCCCTGCTGCCACCACCAAAAGACTGGAAAGCATTGCTCAAAGATGTAATTGTTGGGTCATGTGCATAGATGATTTTTTTTTTAACTGGGTCCCAGGGAAAAAAGTTGGAAGACCCCTGTTTTAGAATATATATGTGGGACAAATCTGTTACCCCACACATTCACAAAAAAATGGAGAAATTTCTTCAAACTGTTGCATAGATTGAATTATAATCCCCAGGGATATCACTAGATCACAAGAATAAAACAATATATAGTCAGTGTATGGTAGAAAAATAAGTTGTGCGTATGAGGTTACTACCCTTGTCAGTTCTGATTATGAAAGGATTTCAGACAATGTGTAAAAAAGTCTATTTTATTGGTAATATTTCAAATGATAAAGGAAATTTATGTTCAAAATATTTTTAATCTGTGTGCTACTCTGAGACCGATGGGTATGTCTAGACTCTACAGTGTAGTTTAAGGTGTGATTGTAGTGTGCATAGTTATTCTCCCTAACTTTAATCTAGCTAATGCGGGTAACAGTGGTAAGGAAGATATGGCAACATGGACTTTAGCACAGACTGAACTAACTGCTCCCATATAAATCTTCTGGGGATACTGGGTGTTGATTTTGAGTTGCTAGCCCATGCTGAAGTCTGTTGCTACTGTATATACTCAGGCATAAGCCGATCTGGGCATAAACTGACCCTCCCCCCAATTCTGAGGCCAAAATGGGTGACCTGTGTATAAACTAAGGCCCTCTTTTTGGCCTAGGCCCCTAATCCTCCCATCAAGTGCTGCTTCTGGCTTCCCTTGGAGTTCCTGACAGCTTCCCTAACCCCCAAATCTCTGCTGCTGCTTTTTCCCTGCCCCCCTCCTCTGTCCATTCCTCCCTCCTTCCCCCTTGCTCTGTCCATTTGTCACTGCCTCCCCCCCTACTGTCCCATCGTCTGCCCTTTCCTCTCTACTGCCCCCTTGTTCCCTTCTCAGTTTCTTGCTGTTGCTGTCCTGTTCCCCAACACCCTTTCCACCCCTTTTCCCGTCACCCCCTGACTCCTGCTACTGCTCTTCCCGAACTCCCCTCCCAAATCCCTGGGTCCTGTCGCCTCTTCCCTGGCCTCCCTAAAACCCGCGGACTCTGCTGCCCCTTCCCGGGTCCTCCAGTCACTTTCCCCGGACTCTTCCTAATCCCTGGTCCCTGTCGCCACTTCCCTGGCCTCCTTGAATCCCCCACTCAATGTACAGGCCGACTTGGCTCCCCTGGGCCTCTTACTTGGCTGCTCCAGATGCTGGGGTCCCTCCCTTACTCCAGCCCAGGCCGACTGCCCAAGATGGCCGCGCGGCAACACTGGGGCTCCGGCCTGCCGCATGGTCAGGGAAACTGCTAGGCAGGGGCTGTCTGCCGTATTGTGTATAAGCTAGGCAGGGGCTGTCTACCGCCTGTGTATAAGCTGAGTGCCAGTTTTGAAGCCAGTTTTCAGGCACAAAAGTCTCAGTTTGTACAAGATTATATATGGTACATGTTTTGCTACTGTTAGCTATCCTATCCCAATTAAGGGGTCACATCATAATTTGTGATGTAGGTATACTCTAAAAACATGAATAATCTGGTTTTGTGGAAATGTGCGTGCTTAGCCTATTAGCTAACAGATGGCAAAATTCTAGCAAAGACAAGAAAGATTACAATTTTAATCTTAGGAGGCTGAGGTAAACCACGGGCTCCCTTGAGCTCTGGTGTTTACATTTTTCTGTGAACATGCAAAAACTGAAGGCTGGTTTGTCTTCACTAGGATTTCATCTTGTGTTAGTTGTCATGTGTTAGCTAACGTTTGTATTGGGGAATATTAGGTCCAATCCTTGGTTCTCAGTGAGGGGAGGTTAGAGAGGCTCGGTGTGCAGTGGTGCTTTGTGCTTCTGAGTCTGGTTCCACATGTAAATTAGCAGACTGAGGAATTTTTATAGTTTGTCTTAGTGATTTGAAGGAGCACTAAAGAGAGCTGTGATAGCTCTAATGGAGAGTACAGCTTTGAAACAGGAAGAGGTTAATATTTGCCTAAATGCAACCCCATGATCTGTTCCACAGTCTAATACTGTCCAGATGCAACAATATAACTTTCTAAAGTACCTGTGCACTTGAATACCATGTACATGTAGATGTTGGTTTAACATTTTTTAGGTTGCTGTTTCCTTATTTAGCTATGCTTATGTTAAAAGGAAAGATAAACAAAAGTAGATCTGCAAGTTTCAAAAGGGCTAATTTCAAAAAAATAAGGGAATTAGGGAAGTGGACAGGACTTAAGAACTGAAGGATCTGATTGTAGACAAGTCTTGGAATTAGTTTATGTAACTTTGACTTGGAGTATCTGAAACCTGCATCCCAAAAAGGGTGGGGGGTGAGGGGAATTCGTAGGGAACAGTTAAAGGTCAGAAGAAATAGGGATAAAGCAAGAAATGTCGGAAGCCAGGAAGAGTTGGGCCCTGCAAAGGGAATAAAAAACAGTAGTAAAAGGTTCTATAGCTATATAAAAAAAGACAACAAGGAAAGAAGTGGAACTGCTAAACACAGAGGATGGAGTGAAGATTACAGATAACATAGGCATGGATGGACCAATACCTCACCAAATACTTTCCTTCCATTTTTAATTATGCTAATGAAGAATTTTAGAAGTAGTGGCAGAGTAGCTAACTGGAAGGAGAATATGGAGTTAGACGATATCATGTCCAAGGTGGATGTCACACTCAGATACCTTAATGGATCAAAGTGGGTTATCCACATAATCTCCACCTAAGAATATTAAAGGAACCGGCACATGCAATTGTAAGCCAAATAGCAAAGATTTTTAATGATATGTAAACATGGCGAACTTGCTGGTCATACCCTATGATTGGAGAACTGCTTTTAAGAAAGGAGAGGAAAGGGGTTTGGAAAAACTATAGCCCTGTCTGACCTCAGTTGTGTTCAAGATTTTAGAACAGATTTTGAGAAAGTAAATACTTAAGGATGCAGAAGTGAACGATAAATGGGAAGAAATACAACATGGTTTTATAAAAGGTAGGTCATGCAAGGCCAACCTGATTTCCTTCTTTTAGAAGAGAACTGACTTGCTATACTAAAGAAATGCAATAGATCTAATTTTTCTAGACTTTAATAAAACATTTGATACAGTTGCACATGGCAAATGGAATTAAATTAGGGAAGATGGGGATTAGTAAGAGAATTGAAAGATGGATAAGGAACTTGTTAAACGGGAGACTGCAACTGGTTGTATTAAAAGATGAACTGTCAGGCTGGAGGGAAAAGTTTTCAACTAGCAATAATCACGCCTCGGATTAACCTCATTGGCTATGATACTGCCACTGCGCAAAGCTATTACTAGTGGAGTTCCTCTGGGATCTGTCTTGGCACCAATCTTACCTAACATTTTTATTATTGATCTTGGCACAAAAATTGAATGTGCTAAGAAAATCTGCATATGACACAAAGTTGAGAGGTATTGCCAGTATGGAGGAGGACTGCAATATCGTACAAAGAGACCTTGACCTTGTAAACAGGAGTAATAAGAATGGCATGAAATTTAACAGTGCAGAGTGTCATGCATTACAAGAATTTGTGTTATAGGTGGGGATCTATCAGCTGAAAATAACTGAGGAAGAGAAAGACTTGGGTATTTTGGTGATTGCAGGATGACTAGGAGCTGCCCATGTCATGTGGCTGTGAGAAAGGCTAATAAGAAATGCATCATATGAGGTATTTCAAGCAGAGATGGATGTTTTAGTGCCATTGCACCAGGCACTTGATGAGACCTCATCTGGAATACTGTGTGTATTTCTGGTGTCCTATGTTTAAAAGAAATACAGACAGGAATAGGATGGTAGGATGAGCAGAGAAATGTAGAGGCTATCTCGAGAGGACTCACAGAGCTTGGCTTGTTTAGCCTGTTTTTAAAGAGTGCTGAGCTGAGTGTGATTGCTCTCTTTAAACACATGAGGTATAAATACCAGGAAGGTAGAAGAGTTATTTGAGTTAAATGCCAATTTGGACGCAAGAAAAAAAATGGATATAAACAGGCCATCAAGAAGTTCAGGCTTGAAATTAGGTGAAGGTTTTTAATCATCAGAGGTGGAGTGCTGAAAAGCCTTTTTAAGGAGAGCATTTGTGGTGAGGGACCTAAATGACTTTTAGGACTGACTTTAAGTTTTTGGAGGGATGGTATGATGACACTGGCTACAGTGACATATAGTTGATCTTTGACTTCTAGCAGCAAATATCTCAAGTGGTCAGTGATGGGACACTAGATAGGGAGTCCTCTGAGTACTGTGGAGAATTCTTTTCAATTGGTGGGGTTGCACATATGCTCAAGGCCTAACTTGCAAGTTTAAATTAGTGTGAACGGAGAGTTTTCTGTAAGGTGAGGTTTTTAAACCATGATTTGATGACTGCAGTAACTCGGCTATTACAGGAGTAGATGTTCAAGTTTTTGTGGCCTGCAATATGTAGTAGATGAGACTAGATCAGGGGGTCTCAAATGCGTGGCCCCTAAAGTTATTCCCTGTGGCTTTTCTGACCTTAAAGTCTGAGATTTCAACTGTTTTTTTTTCCAAGTTAGTTTTTAAAATGGCAGAGCTCATGTAAAGAGACATGAAGTGAAATCTAATTTTTGATTTTGCTGTCTTCTCTAAAATCAGAGCATTTTTACTCCCTTTTTCTTACGCTGTAGTTAACTCCCAGGTTTTTCATAGTGCTGTGGTGGTGGAATTGCGAGACTGATTTTGTATTATTATGAGATACTGTTTAAAAATATACACGTTCAAAGGCTTTTAATAAAATTTTGTTTATTTCTGTGCATATATGTAGTTATAGAATTTTAAGGCTTATTTTTATGTGACGTTACAGGTCATTGCAGAGCTCTTAATATGGAGAGTAAAGAATGCTAGGAGTTGTAATGCTTGACTATATTGTGACTAAGAATGTTTTCATTTTCAGTGCATGTTAACACATCCTTTGGCTTTTCTGTCTCTCTTGGAAAGGATAAGCTCTTTATTTTGTTGTTCTTGTATCCATCTAGCTGCAGATCGAGACAACAGTGTTGTCAACTTGATGAGAAATATACACCGACTGTAGCAAAAAGGACATTAAGCGGGTGACACTGAGGGATGGCAGTAAATGAGCTCATAGCTAAATATATAGGTTAGTGACATTCTAGCAGCTGGCTTAAGCCCTGCTATTTGTTGCTGGGGTACACTAGCCTTAAAAAGGAAGAGAATGCATTGTAGCCCTGGGAAGAAAAAATCAGCTGGTGGGTTTATCACTCAGCTTAGTGACAGTGAAGGTCAAACATTTTGGAAGGACAAAAATAATCTTTGAAAAACAATGCTTTTATTAGGTTCATTAAATATGATACATGTTTACAGATTAGATCATTCTATTAAATGAATCTAAAACTTTGTAACTTGGTAATTGGGGGTAATGTACTTTAAAAATATTTGCAATCATTTATAGAATAGCTCTCTTTGTTAACAAATTAATTATCTTGCATTCATTGTTTTACTAAATTTTACCTTTGTTTCATGTGATGTTTTAATGTCAAAATTCTGTAGCTACTTTTGCTGTTAAAACACTAATTGTTTGGTTTTACAGAAGGTTTTTTCATGTTTCCAGATTCTTTAATTTGACTGTTCTTTTAAAAGATTACATTTAAAAAGCTGTGTTTAGTTTAGACAAAATAAAATATGAAGGAAAATTCAGTAGCTATGTAATCATTGATGGCAAATGCTATCTTAATACAATTTTTCTGATTTTATGTGTTTCTAAAGGGATAGTTGGAGGCTTGGAAGGTTCCACTATTTAGGATTGTGTTTGCAGCCTTCGTGGTTAGAAGGGATAGTCATCAGCCAAGATGTCACATTTCTTTTTGAAAGCGTACCTGCAACAGTTAAAGGGAGCTAAAGTTTGTGTAGTAGGACTTGTAGGGCTGGAAAGGACCAGAAGGTCCAGCCTCTTGAGCTGAGGGATGGTTATGCAAATCTGTAAGCAGGCCTTAAGGGGGCAGCAAGGAGGAACCAAACAATAAGGTTTCTTCCCAACACTCAGCAATTCTGAGCAGTCGTCCCCATAAAAATGTGCTTTTACAGACTCCACACAGAGTTGTCTGCTGGGTTGACAAGAAGCTGTGTTTTCTTCCAGCTTTATTGTAGCCTTGGCTTCTCCAGGAGATGAGAAGGAAGATAGCGTAGTGGCTAGCACCTCTGCTTAACATGCAGACGGTCCTGAGTTCAATTCCCAGGGGGTTGGACTCGATGACCTCACGAGGTCCCTTCCAGCCCTGTGATTTGATTTGATTTGATTTGAACTGCTACCAGCCTGAAGGCCAGTAGTGGAGGCCCCCTTCCCTCTCACCCTATGAAAGAGCTCGCTGCAACCACCCACAATGAAGAGGATTGTAGGGAAAGAGTCTCCTGCCACCCATATGGATGAATCTGTCAGTGGATGGGTGGTGGTTGGGCCAATGACCCCAGCAGAGCAGAGCCGATTTCTGTGATGGGGGAACAAGAGCACCCCATACAGGAGCAGGAACTCACTTTATTGAGCCCTTTACATGGGTGGTTGGGACGCCAGTGCTCTCCTCTGGGATGCAGTATCCTATATTTTGGGGGCTAAAAGTAATGCCTCACGGACACCTTATTTCCAACAGAGGGGCTCCTCTGCCTAACAGTGGTGAAAGATAGATTTCCCCTTAATGGAAGTAGTTATCCCCCTGCAAACTTAGGAAGGTAGGGCTTGTATCTGTTTAGCTTTTAAAATGTTAATAGTGTAATCTTCCCAACCGTAAACATTTAATTTGAAAATGAAAGGTGAGCTTCAGCAGACTCCAGTGGGACTCTAATTCACTCTCACAGGGTAGACTTTTTAAAACCTTGAATAAAACAGTTTGAGGATCTGTTAGCTTGTTTAATTTCTGCATTTACTAATAGTTATTTATATCCATTATAGTGAAAAAATTAATAAAGAAAACATAAATTTTCATAGTCTACCATATTAAAATCCCCAACTCAGTTGCTTCAGTACTTTAACTTCCAATTATTAAAAAGCTAGAGAGTAGAAATTGTATCCTGTTAGCTTTTTATACATGAAATGTTTGACATTGAATAGCTTGGTAAACGTGCATTTATACGTCTCTAAGCATGCCTTTGCAAATTCTTGTGTTTTAGGACAAATTATCTCTGTCCACAGGACTGTTTGATATTGAACACTAAAACTACAGGCACACAGTTTATCATTTTGTGATACAGATTACTAATTTATTTTAAGGAACTTGTTTTTGAGGTTACTAGCCTTCAAATTTCAATCAGTTTGTGACTTGCTAGCAATATTGTTGTTAAAAACATTATGCTCAGTGCAGATTTTATTTTCTTTAAAATTTCTTTTTCTGTTGAGACTTAAACATGCAATTTAGTTCAATGGTGAGTGTTGCTATCTTTAAAAAAACAAAGCCCCATTCGATTTCAGTTCAAATATACTGTTTCGTATCCCTTGTTCTGCCAGCAGTTTTATCTAATCCAAAAAAACTGTGCATCTTTCCTATAGAATTATAATTTCAGAACAGAGAAGGTAAATAGTCAGCATAAATAAATATTGGCATTGGCCTGTCAAAATTGCATTTTAATAGTGACCCTTTTAGTTTTGTTTATTTTGTGTTAGTTTTAAGGTAAGAATACACATAGAATATTTTTGTTTGCATGTTAGGTTGACAGCAACCTTTGAACATGAGGGAAGGGATGTTTTTAGAAGCTTGTGACTAAGACTGCTATTTAGATTTGTCTGATTGGAGACTGGTTGGTGGTGGTGGTGATGGGGACCCTCTAACCAGTGGTTTTCAACCTATAGGTCGGGACCCCGTACTGGATCACAGACTGTCTGTCAGGTACTGCGTTGTGGCACTCCCTGCTATCACTGCCAAAAGACTAGAACGCATTGCTCAAAATCTAATTGCTGGGTTATGGGCATAAATAACTTTTTTCAACTGGGTCCCAAGGGGAAAAAAGATTGAAAGCCATGGCTCTAAACTATCAAGAAAAGCTTCGTGAGGAGAGCTTGTCTTTGTTCTTTTTGGGGGGGGGGGGGTCAGTATTCCATACGCACTTATACTACAGGTATAAAGAGGGACATATAACTCTCTGGGTGGAAGTGGATGTATTTAGTTCTATATTGTCAGCTGAAAATGCATGCCAGAGTTAACATGAGAGACACCGTTCACTGTTCTGTTTCTCATGATAGTATAGTGTTACAATTAGTAACATACATATTCAAACCAAGATGGAAATCTCTGCACTAAAGAGCTGAAAATAAGTTAGGTCATCAGGCAAGGATATGAGCATAGCAGGAAGTTTTTGGGTGAGGATACCGTTGAAAATGAGTGCACAGAATGATGATGTGTCCATCTTGATTTCTACAAATGTGCATTAAATTTTTGCATGAGTTAAGACGCCAGTCTAAATGCTGCTAGCTATGGTCTAACCCTTGCAAAAACCTAACTCACATTTTATTGACGAAAACAGTAGATTATGCACCCTACCTAGCTGTAATGCATTGCAGTTATTGACAAGAAGCTGATCTTCACATTGTTATATATATTTTTAAGCACACGTACAAATGCTACATATTATATAAAAATATCTGGTTCTTAATCTCAAGATCTAACAGTGCCAAGAAGCTGTAAGGAATGTGAATGAAGAGCTGTAATAAGATGAATGCTTCAGTGCTTTATTTTGTTCCTAAACCGTACTATACAGGAGTTTTGTAAAAGGCTGTGTATTACCATTATTAAAATGACCTGGAAAGCTAGTCTGGCTTTATGCATCTGATCTGATCCATTGCATTTACATGGGGATTTTAAAGCTGTTTGTCAGTTAAACAGGCGCTCAAACCATTCAGTACACAGGTTATTAGAGGTGAATAATGTGGATTTAAAGGATTTAGTAATTCATTCTAAATCCCAGCTGTATTTTCAATGCATTTTTATTATTTGCTTTTAGAAAGATTCTTTTTAAGTATGGGAACACCTGCTGTTGAGTAGAATCTGTATTTTATTGAGATCACAGGAATAATCTGGTTAGTCTAGATTAGAGATGGAGTGATCAGGCAGTCATTCAGAGCCTTTTTAATTGACTGCCAGTGACCTTTCTACCAAAGCAAAAAAGATTGTAAATTTGGTAATTCTGAGAGGCCTTCTTTAGGAATAAAAATAATCTTGTGGAATTCTTTGGGATCTGCCAGTGGAAATACCTTGTTATATGGAAAGCAGAAGAGACATCGTTCAAAATAATATTGCTATATTTTGATATTTTGTAGTTTGATTAAAATCTGTTTTTATTTTGATTAACATTAGCAAGCAGCTCAAAATATATTCCAATGTGGCATGCAGCATTAATTACATCTGACTAATACACTGATGAAATATGTTTAAATTTCCACGTGAACTGTTAATTGTTGCAACATAAAAGCTGCCTAAACGTGTTTTATCCTAATGTTTTATCAGCAGTTTTGTGTTTATAACAAGTGTTCATTTTGTATAATCCAGGTTAGTTTGACAACAGAAATTCTAACATACTCAGCACTTTTATGTCAGTGTTTTTGAAATCCTATCTGTTTACTATTGACTTTAGAACTATAAATCTACAGTGGAACTTTATAATAAAGCTTGTTTCTGAATTGTACAAGCCTCTGAGATATTTGAGTGATAACTGTAATGTGTCTTGGCAAGGATTTTTGATCCATAAATAAGAAAAGGATATTTCACTTTTTTGAGGTAATCTCTGTGCTTCTCTTAGTTCCTCTGTGGAATCCTAATTATCACAGCTGCTTCCATGGCCAATTCTCTGAAATATAAAGGCAGGATATAAATCTGACTTCCTTTTGTGAGTCAGCCCTGATTTTAGGTCTGACAAAAGTTTATGCTGTGCAAATGAGACATGTTTTCATGTGAATAAATAACAATTGAAAGGTACAACCATGGTGGTTGCAGCTAGATTGATTCTGATCTTCACTGATTTATTAGCCTTTTTGAACAAACACGGTTCCTCTAAGACATAACTGAGGCATCTAGTACGACAATATTTTGTAGACAGGATTAACAAGTTTGGATTATTTTAAGAAAAAATAAACTTGTAAACATTGTCATCAGATATAAAAGTGTAACTTAAAATGTAACAGCGACTAACCAACACAAACAAAACTAAGATTTGGCTTCCATTACCCAGAGATTTATTAATTATGCCTGTCCTGCAAAGCTGGGTACTTTAAAAACAACCCAAAAAGAAATCAGATGAAATTTATCTTAAAAGGTTAAAATTCAGAGCTTAAATTGGGTTCCTCAAATTGAACTTCCAGATATTATATCGTAAGCTTAAAGTTCCACTGAAGAGCAGAAATAAAGACCCTGGAAAAGTGCATTTTAGTTTCCAGAGGAATTGTGATAACATTTACTCTTCTGGAGAGTTGTTCATTAACAAGCATGGGACTGTTTTTAATTTGACTAATAGATGATTTGCCAAAAAATGCAGTTTCAGGACACCTAAGAAAAATAAAATAAATAAATAAATAACTGGATGGAGGGCACTAGATTCACGGGAATTTAAGTACCATTCACAAATATCTCCCTCCCCCCCATCCCATAGCCTTATGATTAGACCACTTGTGTGGAGTGTGGGGGATGCAGAATCATGTAGCCACTCTGCTTGATTTGGAGCAGAGTTTTAAACTTGGATATCTCATCTTCTAGGAAAGTGTTCTAATCACCAAGCTACTGGTTACTCTGGGTGTGGGTTTGCTCACTTTCCTTTTGAAGCTGTTCCATAAATCAGTGGTTCTCAACCTTTTGCAGGTCGTGACACACTTGATGGCGTGTTGCAACCCTACAGAACACACCAGCCCAACCCTTGTAGGCTGAATCCAGCTATTTCCCTGGCTTGCTGTGACACACTTACCACTGTGTGATAACACAGCAATGTGTCCCAACACAGTGGTTGAGAACCACTGTCATAAATAATTTGTGCTGGGGGGAGAGAGATGAAATAACGATACAGTCTGGTGATTAGTGTGCTAAGCTTGGAAAGGGGACATTTGTGTTATAGTGCCAGCGTCAATGAAAATTTAATTGTTTATGGAACAGTTTCAGCAGGAGAGTTAGATATACCTCCAGAATACTCTGTACCCCAGTGGTTAGGGGGACTCAGCAGCAGTGTGAGACACACATGTTCAAATCTCTGCTCCTGAGAAGGGAATCTGGTCTTCTATGTCCCAGGGGAGGGCTCTAGCCATGGAGCTATACATTTTAAATGGGTTCCTCCATCAGCAGCATTTAATTTGTTTCTAAATTAATCTTTTTTGTTTATTTGACTGAGAAAACAACCAAAATGTTTTGTTTCAAGTTGATCTAAAACCATTTATTTCCTCTCCTCTCCTCTTCTCTACTCAGTTTGGCCAGTGAACCCTAAGATAACTTATTTACACGGCTCTAGTGTTAACTCCACACTGAAATAATTAGAAGTTCAAATCCTACTAATTTTGGAAAGAGAGGTAAGTTGCCAGAATGCTTGTCGTGTAGATACTGAATTTAGGGGGTTTTAATAGCAGAAGACTTTGGAGTATACTTAAGGCTTTTCAATCAACACAAATCATAGAGCTGACTCTTATAAAGGAAGATCTTTGAGCAACATATGTTGTAAATTAGTAGTTTTGAATGTGGATACTCATTAGAGCAGTTCAGCCTTTAGGTCCTGAAGATATACATTACTGATGTGGAAGAAGGAAAAGCTACATTATTCAGATCTTTTAGAGAGAAAAAGCTGTTACTTTCCATTGAAACCTTAGTTTCTAGGTCAGGGGTTTGGTAAAAATGACCCACAAACTCTGTTTTTTATCAATCTGTGTATGACTGTTCCTTTCAGATAGGGCAGCCCCTGGGCAAGCAGAGTCATTCCTGCTGTAAATCTTATGTTGATTCAGCCTCAGTCATCTTACATCCAGTCTGCAGTGGTATTCAGTAATAATGTTCAGTCACACACAAGACAAAATGGCAAGTTCTAAAGCAGTAGCTGTGTTAGTCTAGTTTAGCAAAACAAATAAGGAAGCTGGTGGCACATTTAGAGATTAGTTTATTGCATGAGCTTTCATGGAAGAAAAATCCTATTTTGTCATCATGTGGGATTTTCTCCATGAAAGCTCATGCGACAGAAAAATTTGTTAATCTTTAAAGGTGCCGCCAGACTCCTTGGTTGTTTTACAAGACAAAATCAGGATTTGGTGGTTGAATAGGACCGATGCATCCGTCTGTGCCACTTGAGCAGTTCTCTGAATGACTTCAAGTGGAAACTGAACAATATAGATAAAACCTGTTCTTGTGGGAGTCCCTACATCAGCCCTTCATGCCAATGAATAAAGTAAATGTTGTCATTGACTGCGCCTCCTTCAGGAAGCCGAACAACTTCAGATTGTTCTTGCATGCACGATTGGATTAGCTTCTGATACCATGTTATTTAGTACAGAGATTGAAACTGCATTTTCTCTGGTAATACTGTACACACTGCTTTATAGTCATTTTCACAGACCAGCACTTTTCTCCTGTAAATACTATTGCAGCTATACTTGTTCAGGAGTAATCCCTTAATTTAGAAACAAAAAAACCTACCATGTTGAGAAGGTTTGCAAATTTTTGTGTGTTATCAAAATTACATAGTGCTCGACTAACTGTTTTATACAGTTAATTGCAGGATTACTAGATTATGGAAGTTGACCCTTAAAGGAAAGATGTAGTAATTAACAACAGGGTATGGAGAGGAAGTCTGTTTTGTATTTACAGTTTTGTAAAATATTTGTCTATGTTCCGAGATTGAGGGTGTTTCTCAAAACACTAATGTGAATAGTGACAGTATGATCTTTCCCTGTCCTGTGCTGCCAGTATAATTCTGATTTTATAAGTATTATCTTCTCTTAGGGTGGTGGGTAGTTTGGTCTAATATAGTAAGTCAGTCTGTTGAAACTGCCAAGAGAATTGAGATTTTGGGTGATGGTTTTCATGTGCTGAGAGTGGAACAATCTCTTAAGCACTGGCCTTTTGAGCATTCCATAGAATCCCACTGTGGGAGTGAAGAGGTACCTGTCAACCAGTTAGTTCGTGCAGAGATGTAGCCAGTTCTTTAGAAAGTTGCTGTCATGTCTGATCAATCTAGTGACGATGACAATTTGGATGAGTGGTCTTTCTTCAAATCAGACTGAGTCCACCTCCAGTTCAAATGGACAAATGCAACCACTTTCCATAACTATTGTTCTTCTAGATTAAGGATGTCCAGCCTATTTTAAAAGATGACCCCTCACTGTCTTTAGCCTTGGGAGACAGATCTTTCCTCACCTACAGACAACCCCTGAACCTTGAACAGTTGCTCACCAGCAACTACAGACCTAACAACAGAAACATGGCAGGCACATACCCCTGCAACAAACCACTCTGGCAGCTCTGTCCACATATCTGCACAAAAGACACAATCATAGGACTTAATCAAGCCAGCTACAGCATCAAAGGGTCCTTCACCTGCTCATCCACTAATGTGATTTATGCCATCATGTGCTGGAAGTACCCCCACACCTTATACATTGGACAAACAGAACAGACCCTATGCAGAAGACTTAATGCTCATAAAACAGATCTCAGAAATCATCTCTCTCTCTCTCTCTCTCTCTCACACACACACACACACACACACACACACACACACACACACACACACACACACACACACACACACAGTTGCTGAGCACTTCCATCTTCCTAATCTATTGATGACTTGTTAGTGATGGTCATCTGGAAAATCAATGGGACATCAAGACTTCAAAGAGAAACAGCTGAAATCGAATTAATATGCAAATTAGATTGTGTGAAAGCAGGGCTGAATTGTGACTGTGGATTCTTTTCACATTATAATAGGGGATTTGACTTCACCCACCCTCTGTATCCTGAGTTCCAAACGGACAGCTGTGTTAAGTCTAGTAAAGCAAAAAAAGCAAGGAGTCTTGTGGCACTTAGACTAACAGATTTATTTATCACATGAGCTTTCGTGGGAGAATATCCCACTTCATCATTATTCTCCCACGAAAGCTCATGTGATAAATAAGTCTGTTAGTCTAAGTGCCACAAGACTTCTTGCCTTTTTCGCTTTACTAAACTAACACTGCTGCCCCTTTGGAACTCTTCTAGATTTGTTAGTTGTTGTTTCCACAACCTGCCCTTCCTTTCCTCTCTGTGGAGGTGTGTTTCAGGTGAGGGGGAAAGGAGGGGAGTTGGGGGCAGCATGGTCCTTTATACCTATTTGCAGTGACTTGAGCCACCAGGAGGTGCTAGTGCTGGCCTGACAGGTACTGCTGAGGGAAAAATCTCCAGCAACTGTGCATGAGGCATGCGTACACCTACTGTGGAATGCCCAAGTGCAACACACTTCAAAAAACAAGTTACAGGAAAGTAGGAAACTTTTTTTCTACAATTTCTTGGTGACGTATCCAACTGGTGAGAGCAGTAAGGTCTGCTCCTGCCTCTAGTCAGTCTGTTACTTAAAGCTGAAAGGTTATCAGTTACCATTAGAGGGTTTTTCAGATTTTCAAACATACATATCCTGCTTTTCCTTTGATATCTGTGGCCAGTGGCTAGAAAGATCTGGTCCACCTCCAGTGATAGAGTGGGAAGATGATGGACTCCTTCATGAGCATGATGTCTTCATTGCTCGGTATTAATGTGGCTGGTTTTCAAGTGGTCATGGCCCATCATCAATTCTATCTGAGAGAGAAAAAGCCATTTTTTAAAGGACTTGCCTGCAAGCATGTGGCAATTGCCTATTACCATTTAACTGGGGGGCCAAAATCTGGCTAAGAATTCGCTCAGCTTTCTTCAATGACTTGGATTCCAGTGCTAGAGCAATGGCGGCTGCTTTGACTATAAGGAAACATGGATGACTTCTTTTGTCATCTCTGGCTTGGGATGCTGAGCCTTAACTAGAGGATCTCCCATTTCAAGAAGACTGCCTTTTTAGTAAAAAGACTGAGTTGCTGCAGAAATTGAAGGACATGAGATCAGTGGATGTGCTCTCTGGATTTGATATCTTCTTCCAGAAGGAGACCATCTGTTCTGTCCTTTCTCCATCAGAGGCAGTTCTACCTTTGGTCTTCCTTTTATTTTTCCATTACTCAGAGGCAATAACAGTACCAGCAGCTCTCTTTCTATCAGGGCTAACATAGGGAAAGGCCTTTTTAATAGGCTATGTCTACACGCACAGTTTTATTTCAAAATCAGTCCTTTCAAAATGGCTTATTTCAAACTAAAACCTGTATTTCAAAAGGGCTCGTTTTGAAATAAGGAAAACCGCGCAATCGAAACGGCCGTTATTTCAAAATGGATATTTCAAAATAACGCCAATTGGACCGCTGTTTCGAACAGTTGTTTCGAAACAACGGTGTTGTTTTGAAACAACAGGTCTAATGGCGTTATTTCGAAATATCCCTTTCGAAATAACGGCCGTTTCGGGGGGGGGGGGGCAGGTTTTACTTTTTCGAAATGACGATTCTTATTTTGGAAGGGCAGGGTCCATCCTTTCGAAATAAAAAAACGTCGTGTAGACCTAATTTCTTTTATTTTGAAATAACGAGTGTTATTTCGAAATAAAAGTACCATGTAGACATAGCCATAGTGTTTTTAATCCAAACAGTCTATCACCTTGTAGTCTTGAAACATGAAACTTCAGATTAGACATGGCAAATGAGAGTTCAGAACAAACATATCAAGGATGTTTTACTCTTTGTTTGGAGACAGGCTAGCCCATTTTATCAGTGGTCAGGGGTGTTATATCAGACCAGTGGGTCCTAGAAATTACAGAAAAGGGCTATGCCGTACTTTTTGAAAGATTACTCCCTTCCAGTTTTCCATATCCTTCTCATAAAACTATTTTTTTGGAGTATAAAAATTATTTTTGATTGGAGAGTTGAGGAGGTTCCTGACATCTCAGATGTTGTGGATTTTATTCCTGGTACACTAAGGGAGGCAAGGTGAGAGTTCTTCCAATATTGGATTTAAGGAACCTGAAGAAGTATGTTTGGGAAATTTTAGTTCCCTATATTGACATTGGCTTTCATAATCTCTTCCTTTTTGGTCACGGGTTAGTTTGCAACTATAGGTTTGAAGGACACACATTTTCATTTTTTTGTGTTCTTTATGAGCACATTTTGATTTGTGGTGGCAGGATGCCGTTTCCAGTACACAGTGGTGCCATTTATTCTCTGAACCCAGAGATTTTACAGATCTTTCTCTATGTTAGCACTGTATCTTAGACTATAAAGTAAATTGTTTGCCGTTACTTGCTCTCTATAAATACATCAGAGGGTTAAATATCAGGGGGGAGAAGAGTTATTTAAGCTAAGCATTGATGTTAGCACAACAATAAATAGATATGAATTGGCCATCAACAATTATAGGTCAGAAATTAGGCAAGGGTTTCTAACCATCAGAGAAAGGAAGTGCTAGATCAGCCTTCCAAGGGCAACAATGGGCGCAAAAAAACCAAAACCAAAAACAAACAAAAAAACCCGTGTGGCTTCAAGATTAAGTTTAATAAATTTATGGAGAGGGTGGTATGATGAGCCTGTCTCCAATGGCATGTTGCCCACTGGCAGTTGCTAACTGCATATATCCCCATTGGCCACGGATGGCACAATAGGGAGGGCTTTGAGTTACTCAGAGGCATCGCTGGCTGGGGGAGGGACACGGGGCCTGGTCCTCAGGCCCCGCCCCTGGCCCGCAGGCACTGCTGTGGGCGGCCAGGCCACAGATCCCTGGCTGGGGACGGGGCCACTGCAGGTGTCAGCAGCTGGGCCCCAGATCTCCGGCCCAATTGGGCCGGAGATCCAGGGCACTGGCGCTGGGGTTCGGGGCGCATGCTCAGCACCAGCAATGCCCCTGGAGTTACTAAAGAGAATTCTTTTTCATGTGTTTGGCAGATGGATCTTGCAGATTTGTTCCGGGTCCAGCTGATCATCATCATCATCTTCAAACTAGATGATCCTGATAGTCACTTTTGACCTTAGAGTCTGAATGAGTTGACTGTGTGCAAGGACCTGTTAAGCCATAATGTGCTTACAACCAGCCTATTCGCAGACTCTTACCAGCATCACAAACTCAAATGTGTCCAAGAATTCCCCTGTGATCGAATTCTGCTAGTCTTCTAGAATGCGTTTGTTGATTACAATACTAATTTGAAGTTGGGAAATTTTAATCATATGTTAAGGAACTCCAAGAATGTTTTTGTACTGGTGGCATGGGACTTTCAGCATATATCAGACAGATTGATGACCCCCTTGGTCATACAGCTTTTTTTTCCCCCCTCCTATACATGGTTGATACGTGCCCAAGGAAGTAGTCATCCTATTCTTCAGAGCAGTGGTTTTCAAACTTCTTTCCTCAGGACGCAGTTGAAAAAAAATTATTTGTTCCTGTGACCCAGCAATTACATCTTTGAGCAATGTATTCCAGTCTTTTGGCAGTGGCAGCAAGGGGTGCAGTGACCCAGCGCTTCAGGGTCTGTGACCCAGTTACTGGGTCCTGACCCTGACTTTGACAACCACTGCTTTAGAATCATTTAGCAATTTGTAATAGATACCAGGTAGTACCCCCTCTTGTGCTTTAGCTGTTACAACACTGATCTATAAGCTTTCAAGATGTTTTTCTTCTGACAAGTTAGTGACTCAGAAACAGGTAATGCCAGGCAAACCCCCCCCCCCCCCATCAGCTTGATCCTTCCCAAATAGGCTATGTACAGGGGTGGCCAAACTTATGGAACTCAAGAGCCACACAAGTTGATTATTAAACCCTTGAGAGCTGCACTGAGGCATATAGCCATATCTGTTTACCTCCTCCAAAATTACTCAGTTTAAAATTCATTGCATACTTTTAATTTTATTGTAGAAACAGGACAAATATTGGTGCTACTAATGTCAGATTGTAATCATTGCTTAAGGTTACCACAAAGATTAACCCTATACAGTAAAAACTTAACTGCTGCTCAGTGTACAAGACTGCAGGCTAGTGGCAAGTTTTTAAAAATCCCAATCATGCTGCACTTCTGCCATCCCTGACCATGCTGCGCTTTACCCCACCATCCCAACCTCCTCCTGAACTCCTAGGCTTGGGCTGCTTTTCTAAATTGATTTGCTGACATTCTTCTGGGAGCAACAATTTTTCATTCAAGAGCTGCATATGGCTCCTGATCCGCAGTTTGGCCACGCCTGGACCATTGGGGTTTCTTAAGGCACGTGACTGGTCCCACCCAATTTCAGTAATACCAGGTAGATGGAATTTTTGCCTATAAATGAGCATTTCCTAGTCTTGTTACACTACAGTAAGGAGCCCATGTGTAGATGTGATGGTTCTCAGGATAGTCACTCTTTTTTTCCCTTTCCTCTAGCATAAGGGATTCTTGCCTGTACCTGTTTGGATGTCAGCTTTCTAATACTACCAGCCTTTCAAGGACACTCTTACAGGGTGTGCCAGCCCTGTTTTCACCTGTCAGATTAACAGTAGGTGTACCTGAGTCCCTTTCAAGTGTTTCCTTCGCTGTTCTCAGAAATTGCAGCTCCTTTGTCCCCCAGATGTGAAGTGTATCCGAGTTTAATGGTTGTACTTTGTATCACCACTCAAGTATACCACAGAACACTTGTAATAAATCATTAAAAAAAAAAAAGTGTTTAAGAAAAAATAGGTAGCTAGAAATGAGAGTAAGTGAAACTGATTGTTACAATGCAAAACACAATCATAAAATTCAAACCTGTGTCTAACCTTAGTAATGGCAATTTTTGGCTAATAAAATGGGTTTCCTCTTCAAAGTTCAGTTTTTGTTGCAGAGCTGGCTGGTTTCTGAAGAACCTGGATGCCAATTATTTCATGAATGAATATTCCCCTGCTCCAGAGTTTCCTCAGTGAATGGATCCAGAAGGAAATCATCTCCTCTCTTATAGTGAAAATCAGTCTTTTTTTCCCTATTCATATACAGGATGAAACCTCTGTCTAGCTTTAGTGTTCCTTTATAATTTTTAAATGGCTTCTGTAGTTTGCATTGCTTTTCAGATTTCCATTAATTTTTTTGGTATTGTGCAAAGCAAAACAGTTGAGCCTTGGATTGCATAAGTGGTTTAACAGGGCAGTGTGACAGGTGCCTCCTGCCTGAATGAGCTATCACTGAGACACATTATCCCATTGACTAATTTTTATTCCGAGTCCATAAAGAGCACTTTCAGTATTAACACGTTATTCCTTAAATATTTCCCCTACATACATTTCTCAATAATCTTGACAAATTATGAGTGATCTGTGGGTATCTTGCATGTTATCTTTATCTTGTAGGATGCCTTGGTACAAAGGTTTGTCAGGTCTGAGATAATAGTTTGCAATGAATGGGACCCTTTCCTGAGGAGCGTTGTTATCACAATAGGTAGTTTAAGAATTTCTCCTCTTCATGTCCTTGATTAATTTTGTTTTCAACCTCTGGACTCAGTTCTAAATGAATGCTCCCATCTTCCTTCTTTTTACCTTTCTTTTGTTACTAGTTTAATGCATTCCGGGCTGTTCTAGCCAGCCTCTCGTTGGTTGATTTTCTTTGTATTCAGGAAGCTGTCCAAACTATAGGTTGTGCACCAGTGTTTCAGAATTTTAAAACTCTCTACCACTCACCTTGCCAGTGATTCACTTCTAGAATCTTCTGGCTTCCTTTGCTCATCAGACAGGAAATATCTTGGAGAAGATCACTTAGTGGTTCTTCAGTACATTTCCAGATTCTCTGTTGTTCACTTATCTGTGTGATAGCTGGCAACACATTGTCATTGGTGACAATATACCCCATCACTCATGGATCCTTGTCTGTCTGTTTCAGAAGCCCATCTGGTAGCAGTGATGTCTCGTATCTTGACTCAAGAAAGCAGGATATCATGCAGTTTGTTCATGTATTCTCAAAAACTCTTCTGGTAGTTCTCTGCTTACAGCTCTCAGGTTTGCTAAGTCCTAGCAAATGACCGTTGTAGACCAGCAGGGAAAGTGCAGCTTAGAGTTGTCAGTCACGGTGTTTGTACAGCTACACATGCACAGAGGGGACTCCTGATCTGGATCTTCGTTATGGTTTTGATTCATATGAAAGATGTGTACCTAATAACAGCTTTTTATTTGTTTATTAGTTTACTAGCTGGTTAGGGTCTGCCTTGATTGGTCACTTACTAACAGTTTGTATAGCTCTGAGTTTGTCAATTTTATAATAAAATATGCATACCAGAGGTTCTCAGACTTTTTTGGTTTTTTAAACAAGGACTCCATTTGAAAATATTTCAGGCTGTGGTGACCACTCCCTTTCAAAAATTTGTGATACCCTGCCCTCCCCCGCCATGCTACCCTTATTTCTACGTTTCTTCTGTGGGTGGTGCTGCCTTTTAGAGACCCCACCCAGCAGCTGCTGCTCTCTGACCACCCAGCGCTGAAGGGCTCTGCCTTTCAGCCATGCATAGGGCTGATAGTCAAAACTACAGCATATATAGGGGCTGACAGTTTGTAACCTCCCTGCCCCCCAAATAACTTGGCAACCCCTTGAAGGATCCTGACACCCAATTTGAGAACTCCTGCTGTATAACGTTATGAATTTCTTGGCATTCTTTGCTGGTCAGGTTACCCCATTGATTCTGCTTGAAGTGGATCTCCAGTACCTGTAGCTTTGCATTGATAGTAAAGCATATCTAGACTCATAGACTCGAAGGTCAAAAGGGACCAATATGATCATCTAGTCTGACCTCCTGCACAGTGCAGGCCACAAAACCTCACCGACCCATTCCTACAATGAGCTTCAAACCCATAACTGAGCTGTTAAAGTCCTCAAATCATGATTTAAAGATTTTAATACAGAGAATCAACCAACAAGTGAGCTATGCCCAATGCTGCAGAGGAAGGCAAAAAACCCCCAGGGCCCAAGCCAATCTGCCCTGGGGGAAAATTCCTTCCCGACCCCAGATATGGCAGTTAGTTAAACCCTGAGCATGAGGGCAAGTCCACAACAGCCAGGTCAAGAAGAACTTGTCTGTAATAACTCAGAACCCACTTGATCAAATGCTCCTTCCCATGTCACTATCATACCCATCACCAGCAGTAAAAGACAGACAATGGCCAAGCTACACTGTCCATCATATCATTCCCTCCATAAATTTATCAAGCTTAGTTTTGAAGGCACCTGAGGCTTTTGCCCCCTCCACTTCCTTTGGTAGACTATTCCAGAGCTTTACTCCTCTGGTTAGGAATCTGCGTCTAATTTCAAGCCTAAATTTTCTGAAGAACAGTTTGTATGCTTTTGTTCTTGTGTCCACACTGGCGCTGTATTCAAATAATTCTTCTCCCTTCCTTGCATTTATCCCTCTACTATATTTATAAAGAGCAATCATATCTCCTCTCAGCCTTCTTTTGAGAAGACTAAACAAACCAAGCTCTTTAAGTTGTCTCTCATGGGGAAGATTTTCCATTCCACGAACCATCCTTGTAGCCCTTTTTTGCACCTGTTCCAGTTTTTCATCTTTCTTAAATATGGGTGACCAGAACTGTACAAGTGAGGTCGCATCAGCGCCTTTTATAATGGTACTAACATCTCCCTATCTCTACTGGAAATACCCCTTCTGATGCACCCTACGACCTGTTTTCCTTCGAATGGTGTTCATGTCAACTCCAACTAGGTGCGCGTGCGCACGCGTGCACAGCTGCCAGCAGATTTTTCCCCTAGCAACACCCATGGTCGGACAGTGCCCCATGGAGTCATGCACTCATAATGCTGTATATACTAACTCGCCGACCGCTCTCTCTTCAGTTCCTTCTCACTGCTGTGGCAACTAGTCGGCTTCTAGTATTATAGTGTCACTCTCCCCTCAGCTTTTTCTTCTTCTTCTCGGGCTCTGCCCGCTTCGTTTTTCTCAAGTAGATAGTTGTTAGGAGTTAAGTTAGATAGGTGTTAGCTTAACAACTGTTACCCCTCAGGGGGTCATTAGCAACCAGCCTTTGTCTGCAAGGGAATGCCTGGTTTCCCTGGCTTTAAGGTTTGTGACGCCCGTAAAAAAACGATGTCAAAGAGTGACCCTCATTCTACTTGCCTGAAGTGTTTAGGTGAGGCGCACCTGAAGGTAAAGTGTCGCTTTTGTAAGGGCTTTAAGTCCAGGACTTTAAAGGACAGATCTTAAATGTTAAAAATCTTCCTAATGAAAGAGGCTCTCAAGCTCCTTTTGTCCACTTCGGAGCCGTCAACCAGTGTGGCTTCCACCAAGAGTGCCCTGGTTGCTTGCAAGGGCTCGGCACCAAGCGAAATGTGACGCTGCAAAACGTCGCCCTCTAAACATCCACAGCAGTGATTGTGGTCCCTGGTGCTGACAAAAAAGCAAAGAATGGTAAGGGGCCGTTCCCCCCATAAACAGAGAGACAGGGAGTGCAGTGCGGTGAGACCTGTGACGGGTCACCAGATCTCATGCCCAGCACCGAAGCAAGCACTCCCTCAAGATAAACAAGTACTGAGCCCGGCACTGATCCCCTCCCCCTTAGTGGAGTTGGGTGAAGAGGTGGAGGTGATCTGATTCCCCTCGATACTGGAGATGTTCAGAGTGGCAAGGGACCTTATAGAAAGCATGGTGAGGCAGGGGGTGGCCCCAACACCGGCCCCATCTCGCTCACAAGGAAAGTCTACCCCCATGCCGTGACTAATATACCAGTCTCCAGCACCGAGATCATTGGCCCCACCATGGTCTCCGAGGTCGCAGTCCCCTTTGGAATCTGAGGCTGGGTCAGTGTACTCAGGACAAAGCCGTTCCAGATCAACCTCGTGTGACACGGCTCCACAAGGACCACCACAATTCCCGGTGCTGTGGGGTCCGCAATGGGAGAACACAGGCCCAAGGCTGTTCTGGACCACCCTGGGCCTATCACCAAGAGCAAGGATCTCAGTCTTACCAGGTCCTCCTCAGCGGTATCGGGGAGTAGAAGACCACATTCTCGCTCTGAAACATTTTCACGCCCGCCCACTGCCGCAGAGCAGGCACCTACTCCTTCCTTCACCCTGGCACCAGAGCCGACCACTGAAGCCACTGCCACCACACAGGTGGTGGTTGTGGAGGATGCCTCACCACCTATGTCACTGCTGGACAAGGGGGACAGCGCTATGATTGACTCCTCGTCATCCTCCCATGGGAAGGATATGGCAGGCACCACTTCTGCTCCCCCCTCCGAGGATGGCGGATTAAATCAAGAGCTCTTAAGAAGGGTGGCTTCTGATATGGGTATTCAGGCCCAGGAGATGACCGATGGGTTCGCAGATCCCGTGACAGATATATTGTCACCCTTAGGTCCATCCAGAGTCGCATTACCCGTTATAAAGACTATTGAGGAGTCCATGAAAGATTTGGCGGACTCCATTCTCTACCCCACCCACTGCTAAGAGGCTAGAAAAGAAATACTTTCTGCCTTCTAAGCTACGAGTTTCTGTACACACATCCCACCCTAAGTTTGCTGGTAGTGCTTGCCGCCTTTGACAAAGAGAGGTAAGGGACTCCAGCTCCTATCCCAAAGTCAAGGGAGGCTAAGAAAATGGACCTCTTTGGGTGCAAGGTTTATTCTACAGGAGGTTTACAGCTCGGTAGCTAACCAGCAAGCCATCCTGAGCCACTATACACACAGAACATGGAGTTCTGCAGACTGCTTTGCTAGCTTCATCCATCCAGAATCTAGGAAGGAATTTATCGCCTTCATTGAGGAGGGAAAGTCAGTAGCCAAAGCCTCCCTGCAGGAGGTGCTGGATGTTGCGGATGCAGCAGCCTGAGTCATGGCATTGGGGATCTCCGTGTGCCACAGCTCCTGGCTGCAGGTCTCGGGAGTGCCCTATGAGGTGCAACAAACAGTCCAAGATTTGCTGTTTGAGGGTCAGCCTTTATTTTCATTGCAAATAGACTCAAAACTCCACAGTTTAAAAGACTTCAGGGCCACCCTAAGGTCATTAGAGATGCACACCCCGACCACGCAGTGTAGGCATTTTAAGCCTCAACCGTTCTCCCGCTTGTCGACCCAGTATCAGAGGCTGACTCACTTCGTAGGCAGGGCAGATCTACCAACTCACAGGGGGTAATAGACGGAGACAGTTTTCCTTGGGCACTAAACATGGTGCTACGAGGCAGTTGCAAGGCCCCAAACAAAATGTGTGACAGTTTGATCGAGGACAGTGCACCAACCCAACACCTTTTTCAGCAACCGCTCAGCCAATTTCCTTTGGGCTTGGCACCACATTACATTAGACAGATGGATGCTACGTACAGTGGAACTGGGATACTCTATGCAATTCCATACTATTTCCTGTTCGTCCCCCCCCCCCCCGTTCCTCTTCATGGACCCCTCTCATGACCAGATCCTCTTGGAGGAGGTCCATCAGCTCCTATCAATGGGGGCTGTAGAAGAGGTCACTCTACAGCCGGGGGGGGGGGGGGGGGATTCTATTCCAGGTATTTCCTGATTCCAAAGACCAAGGGACGCCTCAGACCCGTACTAGATCTCAGGTCACTAAACGGATTTATAAGGAAAACAAAATTTCACGTGGGCTCATTGGAGTCAGTAATTTTCTCCCTGGATGCTGGAGACTGGTTCGTTGCCCTTTATCTCCGGGATGCTTATTTCCATGTTTCTATCATCCTGAACCACAGACATTTTCTTAGGTTTATAGTAGGAAACAACCATTTCCAATTTGTGGTTCTCCTGTTTGGCCTGGGTACATATCCCAGGGTCTTTACAAAATGCATGGCTTTTGTGGCAGCTTTTCTTCACAGAAAGCAGGTCCACATATTCCCATATCTGGACGATCGGCTGGTCAGAGGAAATCAAGAGCCCAAGTTACGAACAGCCTCTCCATCATCCAGAGCAGCTTTGACAAGCTAGGCCTGTTGATCAACATTAAGAAGTCAATACTCACCCCAGTGCAAAGAATAGACTTCATAGGAACCACGCTCGACTCAGTCACAGCCAGAGCGTCCCTCCCCGTTCTGCATTTTCAGATGATTACAACAATTATTCAGGACTGGTACTCAAGGCCGATGATAACCACCCGCAGATGCCTGAGGCTATTAGGGCACTTAGTGGCATGCACCTATGTGGTTCCACTAGCCAGGCTCCACGTGAGGCCGCTTCAGTTGCCTCAGTCTTCCACCGATCCAGGGACAGCTTGGATCTTGTGATCTCAGTACCAAAATTGGTTCTAGACTCTTTACTCTGTTGGACAAACAGGCAGTGGTTTGTGCTGGAGTCCCATTCTTAAAGCCACTGCCGGAACTAACCTTAGTAACGGAGGCCTCGGACACTGGTTGGGGGGCTTACCTCGGCCACCTCTTGACCCAGGGCTCTTGGTCGATCCAGGACAGGCTGGCCCACATCAACATCAGGGAACTTCGAGCAGTTTGCTTCAGCTGCCAAGCCTTCAAAGACCAATTGATGGGCCGTCACATTGCTATAAAGACAGAGAACATAGCAGCAGTGTTTTATATAAACAGGCAAGGAGGCGCCTGCTCTCACCCCCTGTGCAAGGAGACCATGGACCTGTGGAACTTTTGTAATCCCCTAGGCATAAGTCTAGAGGCCTCCTACCACCCTGGGACTCAGAACAGCTGCGCAGATTCTGTTCTGGAAAAATATTCCCAGAAGTGGGTTCAGCATTGTGTTGCAAAAACTGCCCCTCGAGCCTCTATCAATTCGTGCTTTGTATAGCCTGATGGAATAAACGCTAGGAAACAGGTTTCCAAAACAAACACAGTTTATTAAACAAACCCTCACCCCAGTTACAGTAACAGGTAAGCTTTCCTTTCACACCCCTGACCAAACACGCTCACCCAGTAGGCTAATGCCCAAACCCCAAAACCTAAACTAAAGGAAAGAACTAGAGGACCTATACGTGCAGCTGCCTGGACTTCCCTTACGGTCTTGCTTCACCCTGCCACGGGGTGTTCGCCTGCGATTCCTGCGCGGTCTTCAGCTCAAGGCACAGGCCGAGTCCCCCACTGCAAGTAACCACACAGGGCTCGACCTGATCAGTGGCTTTCAGGCCATGCCAAGCTCCCCATCCTCCAACCGTCTGCTTCTGGGTCCAGGGCCGGTGTCCTCCAAGCGTGGACCGTCTACTTCTGGACCACTGGTAGTCTAGTCCATTCACCCTAAGCAAAGTCCAGGGATCCCAGCCTCCCAGGGTCAAACAGGGCACTGAGACATAGTCATAGGCTCCCAAACCTGAGGCTTCCAGGATGGATCCCACTTCAAGGTCTCTCCTGTGTCGGTCTGCTGAGTGTCCCACAATGATCCCTATCCTATCTGCACTGAGAGCTTCTTGGTGCCTGAGCCAGAGTCCTCAAATAGGAACAGTCACACTCTCAGTCCTCCTGCTCTGCATCTTACAGCTGAGGGCTTCCAGGTGCCTCAGCCCAAGTCCCAGCAACAGAGCAAGTCCACACTGCGCTTGGAAGCGTCCTCTAACAGCAGCAGGTGCACACCAAATCTAGCCACCCTGCTGCCAGCATGCTTAGCTCTGCTAGCACTCCCTGCAGGATACTCAGCAAGAGCCACCTCATGCATGCCCTGGTCTTCTGGTCTTCAGGCTCTTCCCAAAGCCCTATTCCAAAAAGAAGCACCAAAAGAACTCCTCCCCACAGCAGGCAACATATAATAAACTCTGTGGCCCATTCAGACTGCCCAATCAGAGAGTCACATTTTCCTGCTGTGGAGGATCCTACCAATCAGCCAGCAGAGTGCACAGAAGGTTCCAGCGATAAACAACCTTCCCCTAATCAAATATAAAGCCTCATGGAAGGTTCTCACAGCTCTTCAGCCTGCCTCCAATCAAAACACAGGTCTCCAAAAAAGTTCTTGTGCTGCCAGGCAGACTCTGGCTCTTGGCTGTCTGCCAATGTAACATAACTGTTTACATGCTGGATTGCACAACTCTACTGGTTACATAACCAGGAGCTACTGCTGGTTAGGAGCACTTGTTATTTACAGCTTACCACTATAACAAATACAAATAGTGGTTTTTAACAAAATTATCCCAACAACTCGCTCAGCCATTCCATTCGCCTCCACGAGTGGTCCTTAAAGGACGAGGTCGCACTCACCATCTTCCAACAGTGGGGCATTCCCCCTGTTGACCTCTTTGCAACCAACCTCAACACCAAGTCCAGACGCTGCTGTACCTTCCAGGGTCTGGACCCGTGTTCCATAGGCAACGCCTTCCAGCTCCTGTGGGTGGAACATCTAATGTACGCCTTCCTGCCCTTCCCACTGGTGAGCAAGGTCCTTGCAAAGATAAAGAGAGATAAGGTGTCAGCCATCGTCATAGCCTCGGCATGGCCTCACCAATACTGGTTTTCCACCCTCTTGGACCTCCTCGTGGCAACCCCTGTAGTGCTCTTAACATCCCTGGACCTACTGACCCAGGGCCAGGGATCCATGAGGCATCTGGACCTCACCACTCTTCACCTAACGGTGTGGAAGCTTCTTGGTTAGACGGTAATGAGCTGCAGTGTTCTAGTCAAGTCAGGGGGATACTGCTCGAGAACAGGAAACCGTCCACCAGATCTGCCTACCTGGCAAAATGGAAGCGTTTTTCTCTGTGGTGTGCTCAGAACTCTTGTGAGCCATCATCCTGCTCCATCCCTAAGGTTCTAGATAACTGACTGTATTTAAAGCATCAGAGGCTTTCCGTCTCTTTGTTGAAGGTCCATTTGGCGGCAGTCCCAGCTTTCCATAACCAGATCGCAGGCCGCTCAGTCTTCTCCACCCCAGTAGCGGTCTGATTCCTGAAAGGTCTTGTGAAGAGATTTCCTCCAGTGAAAGCACCGATACCACAATGGGACTTAAATTTGGTGCTCAGCACCCTGACCAGGCACCTATTCGAGCCCTTAGCAACCTGTTTTGAGCTTTATTTGTCTTGGAAGGTGGCCTTCCTCATCACAGTTACTTTGGCAAGAAGGGTCTTGGAGCTGTGGTCCTTCACCATAGATCCTTCTTATCTAGTGTCCTTCAAGGACAAAGTCTGTCTCCGACCCCATGCGACCTTTCTGCCCAAGGTGGTCTCACTTTTCCATGACAATCAGGATATCTTCCTCCCAGTTTTTTACCCAAAGCCACATACATCGAAGAGGCAAGCAACCTTGCGCACTCTGGGCGGCCGCTGCAATTTGGCTATTTACCTGGAAAGGACAAAACTGTTCCGTAAATCCCAGCAACTGTTTGTGGCAGTTGCCAACAGGATATGGGGCCAACCTGTGTCCTCCCAAACAATCTTGCACTGGATCACCTCTTGCATCAGAACCTGCTACTTACTTGCTCATAGAACCCTGTCGAAGGTCACAGCACATTCTACAAAGGCTCAAGCCACCTCGACTGCTTTTAATGCTAAGGTACCTATCGAGGACATTTGCAGGGCAGCGACTTGGGTGTCCATCCACACCTTCACAGCACACTTTGCAGTTTCACAGTAAGCAGCGCATGATGCATCAGTGGGCAAGGTGGTACTTAACGTAACCTCACAGTGACTGCAACCCCCGCCTCCGTTAAGTGCTTGGGAATCACCTAGTTCGAGTTGACGTGAGCACCACTCGAAGGAGAAAGACGGTTACCTACCTTTTCCGTAACTGTCATTCTTTGAGATGCGTGCTTACGTCTACTTCAAACCCACCCACCTCCCCTCTGTCAGTCCGATGAGAAGAACTGAAGAGGGAGCGGTCAGCAAGCCAGTAAATAGGGCACTATGAGCACGCGACTCCAGGGGGCTCTGTCGGACCATGGGTGTTGCTAGGGGAAAAATCTGCTGGCAGCTGTGCACGTGCACACCTAGTTGGAATAGACGTGTGCACACCTCTCAAAGAATGACAGTTACGGAAAAGGTAGGTAACTGTCTTTCTAAGAGTTGGTTCCTGTATGGACCAGAAGGGTAGCAGGTAGAACCTGAAGGGATCAGTCACCCAGCGAGAAGGATAGGGAGCTAGTTGCCAGCAACCGCTTATCTCAAGTCTTCCTGCTCTGCTCAGCTCAGCTCCTCTCCTCACTGTATGTGACACTTCAAAACTCCGAGGGTCAGAGCCTTATGGTACTAAGCAAGGTACCAAAACCAGACCTGTTACAAAAGGGCCTGTGGCTTAGCTTTGCAGTCTGTACACAGAGAGCAAACAGGCACACAAGGTGGAACAAATGGTCAAAAGGATGACTGCGTCATCAGAATTTATTTCTAGAACTTGGGGGTAGGGGGGGTGAAGAGGGTCTCCTTCTTTCCTGTTGTTTTTATTTAATTTTGAGCTCTATGTGTGGGGTTTAAGGCTGGGGACAGCCTTGGAAAGAAATTTACCAAAAGGAAGTAGAAATTAGGTGTCATTTTTTTCTTTCGTTTTAGGAAGAAATTTTGTGAGCACATTTTTCAGTGTGGCCTTGTTAGTTGGTTGGGAAGTTGGGCTGTTCATATGCAATTATCAGGAAACAATGTAGTAGTGCACAGTAGAAAATAGTGCTGTATGCTTGGTTTGCACTATGCTTAGTTTTTAGGGTAGGCTGCTTTGTGATCTGTTTTTAAGTAGTAATGATTTGAAAAGCTACTAAAAATGTCTGATAGCAGTCAGCTTAATAGAAGTATTGATTTACTGTTATCTGAACATATATAGTCTTAGAAGGCTATGTATCAAGTAACATAAAAGGGAAAGAAAGTTTTAACTATAAGCAGGGAAGCTTTGCCTTATCTAGTTTCTTTTCACAGTAAATCAGTTACTGTGCCTCAAGCAGCCAAATTTTGTTCTCCCTGGGTTTCATTCTTGATGCAAGTCATTTTTATGAGGGGTTCAGTCCAAATAGTCCACTGATGTATTTTTTCCATATTTATGCTGACTGATAATACCCTGTGTACAAATTCTTCTTTGGTGAGGATGAAGTTACAGTTCTTTTTAGGTACTGCAGTGCCTTTCAACTCCATTGCTAGCGGTCTTGTTTGGGAAGGTGCCTAGGAGGTACTTTGTGACCTGAAAAGTGCTCTTTGGATGAGGGGGCTGCTTGTTGCAAGCTTGGATCCATGTATTATTGTGGAAGGTCTGGTTGCATTTAAATGTAGTGACAGTGAACGGTTGAATTTTTGACATGGTCTTACTGCAGTGTTTTGGGTACTCTTGACACCACACTATTTGTGTGTGTATGTGTATGTGTATGTAGTATATTAATATGTTATATACAATGTTTCTGTTTTACTGGACATTGATTAGTTATACTATATATAAACTGTTTTGTCACAATTAAATAAACTAATTTGTATGTTTCAAAAAATTTTTTCCTTTAATTGGGGTTTTATATTAATAAAATATTCCACTCATTTGCATTGTTTTCTGGATTTTTTTCCTGAATGGCAATTTTTATTTCATGAGGAATTTTAATTTTCTGAGACAGCACTAGTAACTCTCTCTCCCATATCATGCTGGATTGCTGCCTGGCTCTTTCTCCCTGAGAATGTTCTTTACGTAAGCTGAAATAAGCAAAACAAGTATTCTTCATTAAAATTAAATATTACAAAATGAAGAAATCCTAGGTACTGATTAAAGAGGCTTTAGTATACTGATTGAATGTACCAGATAGAAATGTCATTAAAGGATTTTCTTAAATTCAGTACTTTCCTTTGCTCTCTAGTTCTTTGTTCATTGACTGGTGACAGTGACCTATTTTTTCCTGCTTTCTCTACAGCCAATCACTCTATTAAATTAGAATGAATTATTGTAAATTTAGAAAACACTCTTTTTACTTCTGTAGTAGAGCCTATTACAAGGAAAAAAAGATGGCTTATCAAATCTATAAACATCTATGTGCCTGGTCAAGAATTTTACCCAGTCAGTATCTCAGCTTTATTGATGGCTTAGTGTTTTTAACAGTTCTCATACAGCTCTCAAATATTGTTAGGCAGGGCATTATTTTGTGATTTTAACTGACGTCCTTGCCAGAGTGGCATCAACCTCATTTGTACTTATGCATCTACTATGATATAATTGGAGAATGTGGGCAAGAAAAAAGTGGAGTAAGCATCCATTTTTATGCCTGTAATTTAACCTTATCCTTGGTATGTGTCCGTAAATTTCTTAGAGATCTAAACAGCATTAGTAGTATTTTACTGCTGTCTGCTTGCATTTTATCCAATGTGTACCAATAGATTTCTGTATATTATATCATCTAAAATTATATTTAGAAATTAGTTCACTATTTTAACAATGATGCAGTTCATTTTCCAGTATGTGCTTCATAAATTGTCCTCTGGACAGTCCAGTTCTTAACTTTTTGAAATGGTCATTTGCCAAATTCCACTGTATGTCTTGGGATTGAAAGAGTTTAGATTCACCTAGGGAAAATGTTAAATAAGGAAATCTGCATTATAATTAACTTGAAATGGGTCTTTCAAGTGATTTTTCTTTTGGTGAAATTTGCCTTTTTCTAGATCATTCTGGTTAACACATTGGTAGTTATTGTCTCTGCAAAGCTAAAGTATAGTTAAACCATAGGAAACTTGGTAAGAAAACAGTTGAAGAAATATTTTGCAATAAAGTGATTGATTGTTTCTTAATTTTGTCTATATAATGGATGCTCTGTTTCACCATTTAAAGTGTGTGAAGTCAGAGGTTCTCAATTAAAATGTATGCTATTTCAATAAAGCCTTTACATATGGAAGTAAGTAAGGCCTGAATCCATGCCACTACTTCCTGCCCCTGAGAGTTGGCACAGCAGTGACAGCATGCCTTGCTGTCCACCACCACCACTATGCCTACACACTGTGGAGTGAGAAGTGCTGCTGTGATTCCTCAACTGAGCATGCTCTCGCCACAAAGACACTCACAGCATAGCCAGCTGCAGGTGGCTGGCTAGAGTGGGTCATGCAGCTGCTGCTGCTCTCAGGTGTGCAGTAGGAAGACAGCCAATCTAAGCTCCAGAGTGTCCAGTTATTTTCCCCTTCCCACCTGACACTGTCTGGATCTCACACTTGTAATCAAGTATCATCTGGTTCCGGGGCTCTTTAGAAGTAAGGTCACTCCTGGTGAAGGTGGCTTCTGTGTTCTCTGATTAGATAACTGAACTGAAAAGTGAAGCAGGAGGGAGAGGTTCCAGATTGGTCACCCCAAGGGTTAAAATATCATGAATCAGGCCACCAGCAAGGGCTAGAAACATCCTTTTTGAATCAGGATGGTGTTCTCACCTAAACATTTATTTCAAGGAGCTGGCGCTTTAAGAAAAGCAACTTGAGAATCAAAATTACTAGACTGGGCAATGCTGAGATTCCAGTTGTCTCCTCTGAGTATTGTCTGAAACTTGAATGTTGTGTTCCTAAGCCCTGTGTCCTTTCCTTTGATCCTTCTACATCCTGCTGGCTTTCTTGGTGCATCATTCAGAACTTTTTAAAGTCTGTAGTTGAGGCTGTGGATCTTCTAAAGCAGTGGTTCACAACATTTTCTCTGTCGTGGCACACCTTGCTATCTTTCATTAATTTGAGGCACACCACCATATAGTTTCCAAAGGAACTCATGAATATTCATGAGCCAATGAACCAATCCAGAGCTCTGAGTAGTTTTTCAAAAAAATTTGTGGCACACCTGTTCAGGTCTGGTGGCACACTAGCTGGGAAACACTGCTCTAAAGTAGTCTGTGTTTTGCCTGTAAGGTGAGTATCTCTCCTATATTTGAGCTCCTATATGCTGCATAAAGGGGCTGGAATCGCTGGGAGAGAATTTCCCTTGCTGTGGGAGCTGAGGAAGACTGTAGAGTGGTGGGAAATGTATTGGCCCAGCAGTAAGTAATCTAGAAGGGAGACAGAAGCCATGCCTGAGAATGTAGATCTGAAGCCCTCTTCCTTGAGCACTCTGTATCTTATCCACCTGCTTGGCAGTGGGAAAAGAACTGGGAGTTGAGTGACCCACACTCCCACTTAGTAATTTGAACTTCTGGAAGGAATTTTTCCTGTTTTCCCAGATTGGAAAGTATGACAAGATTCAAAAGTGTGCTGAGCCCTGTGAGTACACAGCGGAGTCAGTTAAGTGCGTAGAGCCCCTGCTTCATGTTGAGTAAACAAAATAGGAACCTGGTGCTTGAATCCGTCCCTGATTGTGTCCTGGTGACGAATAACAACTTTCAGCATGCTGTTTGCTTATTAATCTAAACATCCTTCTGTGTGGATTTGCAGGTAACTCCAGAACAAGTACACAGCTGCAATCCTTTTAAATCAAAAGACGTTATAAAGCAGGCTTTAGAAATGTTGACCAGAGCCGTGTAAACTTTAACATTGAACGTGATTACATGTCTTGGTAGTTGTTGAAAGAAACTGATTTGTACCTTCTGACAGCTGAACATCTGTTAAATCTTTTTGTAGGACCATAAGGGCTACATTTCTTGCATTTCCATTTTTTCTCCATTGCCATTCTTTTGCATGGAGCACAGAGAGTATTTCACTGCTGAATGGTGGTTTTACATACCTGAATGATTTACAGGTAAAACTATCACCATTGATATGGAAGGACTGTCAGAATAATGTACAACAGTAAGACATGTAGTTTACTTTTATACTCCATATTGGGTTAGCTGGTAGTTTCTGTTCCTGTATGTTAAAAATATCCTTTGTGTTACCAAAGACCCAGAATACTGTAAAGCAATAAGTATTTCAATGAAATTAAAATAAACTAATACCATTCAAAAGAACATACATTTGTTAAAAGAATAGGTTTTACTGTGGATATATTCAGTTCTTAAATTAATGTAAACTTCTTTTAGATGTTTTATAAAAGGGTAAAACTAGTTAAAAGATTAATATCAGATCAGAAATTATTTTAAAATAAGCACATTTGGAAAGCTTGAGAGTTGTAAAACTTAAATGAATTCCTTCTAATGTGTATTATTAGAAATCCGTCCTATTCAAAAGTATATATAACAGTATGTGGTAACATTTTATCACAGTAAAGTCACTATAAAACAGCTTGACATTTAAGCAAATCAAAATTTGTTTTTTGTATTAGAGTAATTATGGTCAGTGTCTTAACTAATGGAAAATATAAGCAAAAATTAATGTTTGTGCTTGCCACTTGCTGTGAAGTTAAGATAGGGTTCATTTACACCTGTAGGTATTCTGTCAACTCAATGTTGTTTCCTCTTTTCACAAATATTTTAATGTATGCTACTTGGCACTTACAGAATCCTGTTAATCAAATGAGTTGAAAGTACTCCATTAATATTAATTAAGCATCACAACATTCCTGTTAAACAAGGAGTTTGGTGGCACTTCTGAAGACTAACAAATTTATTGCGTGAGCTTTAATGGGAGAGAATCCTACTTTGTGAGACACCTGAAGATGTTTCAAGCATCTGAAGAAGTGGGATCCTTTCCTATGAAAGCTCCTACACCAAGTAAATTTTAGGCTTACTCCTTGTTTGTTTTGACTGGACTAGACTAACAGTTACACCTTTGAAACTTAATATTCCTGTTGTATAGATAAATGGTCTGTCTATACAATGGAGAACCAGTGGCAGGGATGATTTATATTTTGATTCCCATGTTGTGCATTTTTTACCTTGATGTTTAATTTTTCCCCCCCAAATTTAACCTTTATTCCGATTTTTCCTGGATGCTATAGCTAGCTTGAGACTGAATTGCAGCATCCCTATGTTTGTCCTAAAATATTGTTACATATTCTCAACCTTAACTCCTTTCTTTCTTTTCTGGTTTGGAATATAAAAAGAGTTTTAAGTATGTTTTAATATATACGCACAACCGTGTTCACGTATATTGCACAAATATAAATTCCAAGATGTATTAAATATAGAAGTTTATTGGAATTTCGCTGTGTTTAAGTATGGAACTAGTTTTAAGGAACTGCACTGTGGGTATGTCAGGAATGTGTCCTTTCTGAGTACAGCTAATCTAATAGATAGTACTTAAACAATATTAACTTTACAGATATGATGCCACTTACAGTTTATGACTATATTTTTTGTTGATGGCAGCCAGTTTTAGTGAACATTTAAGAGAAACACTAAGCTGAATAAAAGTTATGGTGTGTAAAATCTTCCTCCTCCTGACTGCTGATTGCAGTACGTCCAAAATTGTCTGTCCATTTTCTGTGTAAAGTTGGTAGTGGACCAATAGAATAGAACTCTCTCTGGTTTCTTAGGCCCTGATTATGCAAAAGAGGATAAATTAAATTTTACTCAGATGTTTTTGCTACTATATATATATATATATCAGTTCTCCGACTTTGCTATGTGCATGTGTGATGTGAAGTGTACCGTGTGACAGGCTATTGTGATATCAGGGGTGACTCAACAAATTGCTCCAAAGGAAGTCTTGGTATGGTGCAGATATATACCTTATTGTAGCTGCATACCTCACTGTAATTCATAAAGATGAAATGGCTGAGGATTTAAAAACTGGACTGTAACAGACAATGAAACCCAGGGATGGTTCACTCTGGTGACATGGCTGCCCCTTTGGAATTTGTCAAAATTACGAAGCTCTCAGCTATGCTTTTATGTATGTAGTGCTCATTCGGGGAAGAAACCATGAAAATCTGAAAGTTTACGTGAAGGATACAAACCACCAAAGAGGTTTTAGCTGACCATAGAACTTTTGCAAAAAATGTTGTTGTAATTAAAGATCTAGTAATTGATTAAAATGAATATTTCATAAATTCCCTTTTTATTTTCTGCTGTCATTTTTGCTGGATTACAGCTTGTGTGTGTGTGTGTGTGTGTGTGTGTGTGTGTGTGTGTGTGTGTTTCAGTATTTTATGTTGCTTAAGTTACTGGTTTTTATTAAATGTTTCTGTATTTAGTAAATGTATAAGAGAATTATGGTAGAGGCACATTAGGAAAGGATTGCTGTAAATTTTAATTTCGTAAATTGAGAGGTGATTTTGAAGACGATTGCAAGTCTGATCTACACTGCCATGCTGGATCAAAGTGAGATACATATGTTATACAATGTAACTAGAATATGCCTATGTAGCATGGTACCTTCACAGTGCTGTGTTGATGGGAGATGCTTTCCCATCTATGTTACATTTCAGAAGGTGGACTAATTCAGTTAATAGGAGAGCACTCTCATCATCTGAGCACATCTACATAAACCTTCTCAGTCAATGCCACTGCATTGATGGTTGCTGCCACAGCAGTATAGACATGTCCTAAGAAAATAGTGGTTACTTTCTAGCCTGAAGATAAACAAACATCTTAGCTAATTAGTTCACAAACATTAGTTGCCTTGTCATCATTGATTACGTTAAGATCTAGTGTAGGTTCCTACAGATTATATGACGGCATCTTAGAGAACCGTAAGTACATCTTGATAGATTTTTGAATAATTTTGTAATCACTGTATTTAAAGAGAAATAAAGTTTTTTTTCTTCTCTCCTTTATTCTAGTTTAATTTTGTGGGAAGAATCCTTGGTCCCAGAGGACTAACAGCTAAACAGCTTGAGGCAGAAACAGGATGCAAGATAATGGTCCGAGGAAAGGGCTCAATGAGGGACAAAAAGAAGGTAGGTTTTTTAAAAGCAGCACAGTTTTCAGCATATGGATTTTATGTTCAGAATAAAAGGCATACTTTTTTCTAATGCACTAACTGTGAAGACCTGAAAAACTATTCTTCTGCTTAGCCTTATTTTGCAGTACTCTGTTACAAAATATTTAACGTTCTTTGAGTAGTGTCCCTGTGGGTGCTCCGCTTTGAGAGAAACACCTGTGAAAGTGAGAGATTTTGCCACTGTTGTTTTCCATTGACATTTCTCACCATTTCACTCTTTCCTCTATGCTGGTCTGGATTAGCTGTTGAATTTTAAAAAGTTGAATGTCATGAAAGTTTATATGGCTGTTACACTTTTTCAGTCTTCCACAGAGGGATTCTTTGTTTGTCCACCCCACAATAGCCAGATTGAGCAAAAGGTTGATTCTCCCGTTTCTGCGAATTAGAGAGCACAGTTGTGTGGGTTTTCAAGTTGGTCCTTAATTGTCCAGTGACCTCTTCCCTGCCCGTCCCCCCCCTCGAACCATGGATGTGTGAGCTTTTTGTTACTTGTCTGTGAAGGCAGTCTTTCTGGTAGCTGTCTCTTCTTCCAGAAGAGTTGAAGAATTAGAAACGTTAATGGCATTATTTTCCCTTTACAGTTTTCTTCAAGGTAAAGTAACTTTGTAGTCACATCTGCCTGAAAGGTGTTGTGATTTTCACATTAATCATGTTAGCCAGATTCCAGTTTTCTTTCTCATGCCATGCAAAACCAGGGAGGACACTTCCTTCCATATTTTACAAGTTAGAAGGGTATTATTTGTTTGGTTTTGTGAACATCAGATGTTGTTTAGAAAGTCTCCCAGACTCTTGTCATTTGTGGACAGAGCCAAAAACCAGGTTTCCACACAGATTTTCAAATGCATTTTCAGATGTATTCTTTCTTGTCAGGAAGCTGCTCACATTTAGTTCCCTTCTAAAATAGCCTTTTTATACTTGATTCCAGCCTGAGGTCTTGTCTATACAGCTGGTACCGTTGATGGGAGATGTGCAAGCTTTGTAGTGAAACTTGAGTATCTCCTGTTGACTTACTAATGTTCCCTGACAGCAGCATTTCCAGTGCGCTGCACTGACAGAAAACACCCTCCAGTCAACATAGCATTACACTTTTGGGGGGGATGGCTTTACTGAGTTAGCCGGAGACAACTTCTGGGATTGATTGTGCAGATTTCTGCTGCCCACTCTGTCAGCCTTGCTTGATTGACCGTGGAGTCCTGTGTAGCACCCACAGTGTAGACATACCTTAAGACTATACAGTGTTGAAAACTGTACTAGTTCAAGGAATTTGCAGAGCTGCAGATTGGGTGTGAGTTCTTGCTTTTTCCAAACATTGTTCTGTGCTACATTGCTTCCACATCAGATGTTGCTGATAGCACAGCAGTTCTGTTGGTATTAGATCTGGCTTCAGAAGTCACTTTCTCCTACCATGAGTGTTGTTTGGGAATCACCTGAAGTGGAGCTCTCATAAGGATGCTACTCAAAAAAGGAGAGGCTACCTACTTAGTACAATAACTGGAGTTCTTTGAGACCTATTTCCCTTAGGGTGCTCCACTACCTACCCTCTTTCCCCTCTTTTTCTGAGTCTCGTCTTGTGGGACTTGCACTAGAGAAGGAACTAGGGATGGTTCATATGCTTGGTATGGGGCACAGGAAGGTGTGGAAGTTATATGTGGGCTGAACAGGCACTGCAACTAAAAATCTCGGATCAAAGGCACTGGGGGTATACGTGTACCTGAAATGGAGTGCCATGAGGCACAGGTCTCAACTATAGTTACTGTAGAAGGTAAGTAACCTCTCCTTTTTTTTTGCAGAATCAGTGGACTGAAACTTTAAAGCCCTGTATATTCTTTTGAGAAATCCTTAAATTTGCATGTGCATTTTAAAGTTTTCACTTAATCAGTATTCTGCACTAACTAATTTTATTTCTAGTTTATGATGTACAATAAAGCTAAACATAAACACTAAGTTGAATACTTTTATGCTCTTTTTATCTGTGGAAGGGCCATAAACCACAGAAGTATTTTTAATTTTTTTTAAAGACCCCTTTCTACAATTTTTCTAAAAATTTCCTGTTTCACTGAAGGTATTGCAGAATTTAGAAATGAGTTTGCAAGTGCCACGTGTAATGTGTTGGAAAAAGACTTCAGGGGCATTTGTAGTGATGTATCCTGTATATCTTGAGTGAATCAAGAAGTGTCAGAAGGGTTTCTGCACATATAACAGCTCTGTGCTTATGGAGGCAGTGATGCCTAAACTTCCTGCGAAGGAGCACTGGGCCCAACTTGGAGCCATATGAGCTCAGAATGGGGATCCTTCCAGCAGGAGTCATCCTGTGGGCAGAAGTTCAAGATGGAAGCAGCAGTTTCAGTTACAAAAGCAGTATCTGAAGGCACAACAAAACACTGATGTATTATGCTTTCTGCAGTGTTTGCTCTGTCCACTTTTTCCTCTCTGCTATTGGGCAAGCTGCTTGCTTCAGCCATTTCCAGCCTTCTCCCTTGGTTTGACATCTGTATTCCATGATATTCTCTCTTTGTTTTTCTCCCTATCCTTTACTCTATCAGTGAATGTTCCTTCTTCCTTGTTTTTCCTTTCATCTAGTATTTTCCTTCCTTACCCACTCTTCCCTTTAAATACATTTAATTGATTTTGATAGAGAATAGAATTAAAACCATAAGTAAAATTTATAGTAAAATAACTAAAACCCAACCAAAAATTATTCCCCACCCAATTAACATTTTTCAAACTGTTTCATCACATAAATACTTAAGTTAATTTGGTGGAAAGCTCTTGAATAGGGAGTGTCATACCTTCCTCAGTTCAAGTGGTGCATGAATGCAAATAATAAGTAGAAGAAAACTTTTTAAAAAGCAGCTAAAACTTGAATTTTGAATTTCATCTGTATTCTGGTTAGCATGAACATTCAGCATATAAACCAGTCCTTAATTCAGTTCCCATATTTGTTCTGTAGCTTATCTTTTGAGATTGGAACATTGCTTGTATGGAGTTTTAAAATACAACTTAACCAAACATAACACTGTAGAGTTGATAGTTGTTCCTAAAGGTTTTTGAAACGGTTTTGCTCTAGATGAGGATGGAATAAGAACTGTTAAATAAATTAATAGCTTCAGATGACATATCATAATGCGTGGGTGTTGATGCAAAGGATGTGTTAAAACAAAGCATATGGTTGACCATATGCAAACAATCTTAGATTGTTCCATAATGTTAAATACTAATATTAAGGGTATTAATCTTGCATCGTACATTACTATACATTTTATGTATTTTCTAAAAATATATATGTACTATAGCTGAAGCTTACTAATGAAAATAACCCGCATTAAAGTTCTGTTAAAAATTCTAGTAAAAATGTGTTACATTTAATAAAAATATTTTACTGTTATACATACCTTACTCAAAGCCACCCCACGTCTAATAGAAGATCATTCTGAATGTTATTCATAAAAGCTTTATTTTGGCTGCTACTATATTGGGAAACAATTGGACTTGTGTGTGTGTCGTCCCCCCCCCCCCCGATCAGTTTCTGCAAATTGGATCAAATGTGAAGATACAAGAAGACAGATTTTAGGGGTAAATTGTCAAACTTCTTTCTCTCAAAAGAGAAATATATGTGTGTTTAGAAAGCTGATTGCTGTTAAATTCATTGTCTTTCTGTTGTTTTGTCTAAATGCAGGCGTATACCTTGATTTCTGAAAGCCAGATCATTAGTCTTTGCCAAGACGTAATTCTTAGATTGTAGTAATAAAATGATAAATATGTAAACATTTATAACAGGATAGAGGAAGAATGGGGGGGGGGGAGTTTACTTGCAGTCATGTTGAAAAGCTAACTTCGTCTAAATGAAGGTTTATTCTTAATCTTCCATACTATGAGTATCCTGGTTAAAAAGAGTTCAGACACTTGTTCTTCACAACACTAAACATACAAGTTATTACACAAAATGAAAAGTCACCAAACAGCAAGCCCCAGGGGCAACATCTAATTAACCTGCTGCATGTCTAGGAAAGGGATGCTGAGATTCTTTGTTGTGGGCTGCTCTGTACAGTGCTGAGCTAGACTTAATTTTTGTGAACATAACTATGTTTTTTAGGAGAGTGGAAAAAATCACTCACCAGCCAACATGGCTCTTCCAGCAAAAGCCTTAGTGTAGGAGAGAATCATGCCAGTAAAGCTTATTTTGTTCGTTCAGTTGGTATATGCATTTCCAGGAAAAAGAACTTTTTTTCCAGTATATAAGTAAAACCTGTGTCTGCATTAGGGAGGTTTACTATAATTTATAGGTATATTGGCAAACCCTTTCTAGTGCAGAGAAGGCATCACTTTTTCATATCTGCCTCTGGCTAGTAAGGTGACTGATGATGGAAGCATCCTTTACATTTCTGTGGTGAAAGTAGTAGAAAGGAGCTCTTTCGTGTCTCCTTCTTTGTCATTACGTTCCTGGATCTTCTCCACTGTTCGCACAGTGCCCTATCTTGTCATAGTCTCATAGACTTGAATGTCAGAAGGAACCAATATGATTATTTAGTCTGACTTCCTGCACAATGAAGGCCACAAAACCTCTCCAATCTACTTCTGCAACAAAGCTTTAACCTGTGCCTTGAGTTATAAAAGTCCAAGTAACATGCATTCATGGCCTTACTGCAACTGCTTAACTTAAAATATGTGAGGAAGACTACGTCTGCAACTGCCACCTCTTCCCCCCCCCAGCCTCTTCTGCACTCTCTTCTTAAGAGGCTCAGTGTAGGCAGAATACCCAGAAGCAGGAATTTGCAACCTAGGCTGCAGAGCCACGTGCAGCTTTTGACTGCCCCCTTGTGACTCTGGGCTCCTGCCACTGGCGAACTCTATAGGCAGTCTGCTCTGGACTCTCTGCCATGGGGGGATCCTGTGGGGGCCTGTTGCTCATTCTGGGCTTCCTCCTTCCCTGCCAGGCAACCCTGTGACAGGCACCCTGATCTAGCTTTGAACTTTCCCCACTCAGAGGCTACACCCATTTTGACTCTCAAAACACTTGGTTATTGAAGGAAATTTAAAAAAAAAGAAAAGAAAAAAAATTCTTATATTTTGGGTTTCTAACCTCTGCCCAAAAGAGATATTAGAGGAAAAGCATGTTCACATAGAAGATTAGACATTACTAAATGTAATCGCATTGTTTCCGGAGGAAGCAGTGATGTCCCACTTTCTCTTAACTAGATGATTATAAAAGACGACAATTGAAGACTTTCCTGTTCAGAGATCTTTTTAGTGGTTGACTCCTTGTGTTTGTTGAGGCTCTTTGGTCACTATTGCATACATATTGGCTCCTAAAAGGGTACAAGGAAAACGAAAAATCATCAAAGATCCTCAGAACTTTCAATAAAAGACAGCATTTCATACTGCAACCCCCTTAAAACAATCATTTTGATGTGTTGTTTGAGAGCAGCTTTTCAGAAACCTTGCATGATACATGTAGAATCTCCCATCCTTCCGATTCTGAGGGTTCTGAGATGGATCAGACAGGATTTGTAATAGTGATTTAATTGGCACCAGCCTCATGACGGCAGATTGATATCCAGACCTGATGACTGTCAATACGCCTTCTAAAATCTTTACCTGTCATCTTCTAGAATTAATTTCCCAGATTGTAAATAGTTTGCATCTGTGTCTGACCTCCTTATTGCACACCTTGGATGCTTGGCTGGGTGACTGATGCTGAAAGATCCTGTTTTCTGGAGTGCAAAATATTTATTCAGAGTAGAAAAGACTTCACCAGATTAATGCGTGTGGCCAAGTGGAAGAGATTTATTACTTGGGTTGATCATCACCATATATCTCACCATCATTTATCTCTTTATTGACACAGAAGTCCTAGCTGTTATGAGCTATTTGCTGATTTTAAAGGACCTAGGCTCTACAGAGTGTAAGAGTCTCTCTCTCTTTTCCTTCCCTCCCATCTCTGCACAGTTTTCTCCCAACATACAGTAGCTAAGTTTCTTCTTTGATTAGTCTGCCTTTGGATGTTCTCCTTTAGGTGCGTTTGCATCCTCATGTGTAGGATAGGAGATCTTTAATAGCAGTGCCCATTGGGCTGCACATGTGTTTTTTCCCTGTCTTGTGACACAGGGAATCGCTGTGTAGTGCTGTGGGTCAAGTACTGGTACCTTCATTTCCTTTTGAGCCACCTTGGTCTGGGATGGCCTCTCTAGCACAGTGGTGTTCAAAACATGAGTTGGCACCTAGTACCGAGTCACAGACCCTCAGGTACTACGTTGTGGCTCTCCTTGCTGATACCATTGAAAGGCTGTAATGTATTGCTGCTCAGTTGTTGGGTCATGGGCAAAATGATTTTTTTTCAACTGGTTCTTGAGGAAAAAAGTTTGGAAACCAGTACTCTAGCAATATCCTTAAGAGAAAACTCTATAGTGCCTTTTGGTAGTGTTTCTGTTAAAAGTATATGGCTGATAGTCTCTTCTGTTTCTTGATTTTCTTTCTCTCCTGGGGATGGGGATGGTGAGTAGTCTTTGCTTTTTCCTACTCCTTAAGTTCAAATAGTGGGGGTTTTATGTTCTTCCTTACAGAGAAGTTCTTTCTATACAGGGTTGTGCCCATAGCTCCAGGTTTACCAAGTGCATCTCCTACAGTGCATTTATTGCTTAGGAGAGATGCATATATGACAGCAGTGCACCATTTGCCTCAAAAAAAAAAAAAAGGGGGGGGGGAGCAGCAGACCCAAAAGACCTGTGACCTGAATTTAAAACTTCTAATCATGGAGGGTGCACTGCAGCCAAACTCAGATCCTTGTTCTGATACCTCATCTGGGCGGTTGGCACCGTCATTTGCTGCTGTTCACTTGACAGATGCTGTAAAGAGAGAAGCCCCAGCTTCTCATGAACATGGGAAAAAATAGATCCCTAGCACACCCATCAATAAGCCATCCTGCAGTATCTTCTGTAAAGAAATTTAGGCGCATTGACCTCCAGGGACTTTTGGCACTGGCATTACTGATGAGTCAAAAGACCTTAAGAAGGCAAGTTCACATAAGATGGTACCATCATGCAGTACTGGCAAAGAGAGCCCCCAGGGTCAGCACTGATCACTCTGACTGAACATATGGTACTGAGTACTTCAGCATCACTATCTGTTGAGTAAGGGGACAGCAGACTGAGTTTCACACCATGTGCACTGACAGTGTTTGCATCAATAGTTAGCTCTTCCATGGCATTTATGAAACTTATGCCAGTACCATAGGACCTCTGGTTCCCAATAGACCGGATTGTCTCTGAAACCCGAGACTCACCCACCCTGTACCAAGCTCCTAATGGTACCCACTTCTTCCCCAAAGGTGCAGCTGATAACTCACTGATTGCTATCACTACTTAGAACTGCAGTCATCCTTCTCTATTTATATGAAAGAGCCTTACTCCGTTATATCACACATGCACCCCTCTTACCAGGGGGCTGCATAATATGAACATTATACACACCCTTAGTACTGACCAGAAAAGACTCAAGACCGTGAGATGGGCACCCATGCAGGCCAACGTGTATGCCTCTGCGCCCATGCTAATGCTGTTGGGATCCTTGGGCTGTGTACATGTATCAGTTTCTCAAACCCTCTGTTACTCAGAGGGACCCATACAGACACTCTGTAGTCCTGTGTATCCAGACTTGCCAAGCATACAGTAGAACCTTTTGAAGAGAACAAGGAAGGACTGGAGGAGGAAGTCACACCACCCGTTAACATTTTGCCCTTAATTAGGCAGTGATGCCAGACCCAACCTCACCCTAACATCTGGTGATGATTTTAAACAATTTGAAGTGCTGTTCCAGATCACAGTGGAGGAGGTGCAAGAACCACAATGCAAGCTGTTGGACATAATGCAAACCTCCACATGGGCTAAAATTATACTTCCTGTCAATGAGGTGTGATTAGACCCAGCCACCATGGTTTGGCAGAACCCAGCCTCAATACCTCCTACATACATGTGGGCTGACGAGAAGTACTGTGTTGCTGCAAAACATACGGACTTTTTAGTCTCACACTGTATTCCAAATTCCCTTCTAGTTAATGCAGTAAATGAGAAAGGGAAGACAACATCACTCCAGGACAACCCGGTACAATGAAGACTGGAAGAGGCTAGATCCCTTTGAACATACGATATCTATAGACACAAGGTGTGCTCATTTAGCTACATTTCAGTTTAGAATCACCAGCTATGGGGAACTTTTGTCAAAATGCAACCACACCGACTACTCCAAATTAATTGATTGAAAATGTTTCGGGGGAGGGAGAGAGAGAGAGAGAGCGCCACCACAACCAGTTCCAGACACACATTGCTGAAGGTCAGTTACTGGCACGAACAGCAATGCAGGTCTCGTTAGATGCTGCTGACACAGCAGTCCATTCCATAGCAGCATCAGTGGTCATGAGGTGGACACCCTGGCTACATTTCTCAGGATTCCCAAAAGAAGTCCAAACCACTATGAAAAATCTCCCATTTGAAGACCCCGAAGTCTTTTCTGAGTGAACAGATACATTTTTTCCATTTACTAAAGGATTCAAGAATGATGTTATGATTATTTGGCATGTGTATAGCAACACTGAAAAGATGATTGGGGTGAGTACCAACCTGCCCTGAGAGCTCAACCCTCATATTTCTTCTTGCAACAATGCTATGAAACACAGGACAGATGACAGGTCCCCCCCAAGCATAGATAAACCTCAACACAGCTGTTTATGCCCCACCGAACTGCCTCAAAACAACAGTGTTAGGAGTTTGGTCAGGACCCTGATACGTCTCCCCCAAACTGTGGGCTGCAGTTGTGAGAAATACTCCCATCAATTTAATGACCATTTAAACTTATTCCACTCAGCATAACAGAAGATCACCTCTGCCAAGTAAGCAGTGGAAATCATCAGCAATAGGGTACTCAATTTCATTTCTGTTCCTTCAAACCCCCCATTCCCATCCATCTTCAATGACCCTTCTCACGAGCAATTTCTGTGAGATGAAACAAAACAACTCCTACAGTTGGGTGCTATAAGCCCAGTCCCATTTCAACGCCAAAGGAAAGGCTTTCATTCCAACTACTTCACAATAGAAAAGAAGAATGGCAATTGGAGACTGATCCTAGGTTCGAGAAACCTCAGCTAGTTCATCAAACTGCTACACTTCAGGATGGCTACATTATCAACAATAATTCCAGCACCAGAATGGGTAGATGAGTTTTTGGCTCTTCACATCTGCGAAGCGTATTTCCACATCACAATACACCCTTCTCACAAGAGACTCCACATATTTGTCCTGGGGAGGAGGCAGTATCAGTGCAAGTTACTACCCTTTGGTGTCTCCACAATTTTCACCCAAGTCTTGGTAGTTGTGGCCACATACCTTTGCTGATAGGGAGTTATAATATTCACACGCTCAAACAATTGACTTTGATTATAATCACAGCTCCTTCTTAAACCAACATGCGTGTAGTCATATGAAGTATGATTGACCTTTTCTTAAAGGTAAGACTCTAAATTCATTAAAGTAGTCATTGACAAAAGTAATTTGAATTTATTCGGGCTCAACTCAATGCGTTAGGGGTCAAAACCTTCCTGGTGGTATGCACCTTAGAATACTCAAGGAGCTAGCTCAGGAGATATCTGAAGCACTGGCTATTAAATTTAAAAAATCAAGGAAGAACAGGGAGGTCCCAGAGGACTGGAAAAGAGCAAATATAGTGCCCATCTATAAAAAGGGAAATAAGGACAACCCAGGAAATTACAGAACAGTGAGTTTAACCTCTATCAGGAAAAATAATGGAGCAAATAATTAAGGAATCCATTGGCAAATATCTAGAAGAGAATAGGGGGCTAAGTGGTAGGCAGCATGGATTTGCCAAGAACAAATCATGTCAAACCAACCTGATAGCTTTCTACGGTAACAAGCTTGTGGATAGAGGGGAGGGGGTAGATGTGGTATATCTAGACTACAGTAAGGCTTTTGGTATGGTCTTGCATTACCTTCTCATTAACAAACTAGGAAAATACAACCTGAATGGAACTACTATAAGATGGGTGCAAAATTGGTTGCATAACCACTCCTAGAAAGTAGTTATCAATGGTTCACAATCATGCTGGAAGGGCATACTGAGCGGCATACCACGTAGATGGGTTCTGCATCCCGTTCTGTTCAGTATTTTCAACAGTGATTTAGGTGATGGCATAGAGCAGTGATTCCCAACTTGTGGTCCATGGACCAGTGGTTGTCCATGAGGGTACTGCAGGTAGTTTGCAGGAGAACAGGTCAGGAAAAGCACATCTGGAGCTGGGGTTCACAGAGCCACATGGGAGAGGGCGATGGTAAGGGGCGCAGGGCGGAGAGTGAAGGAATGGGGAGGACAGTAACAGGCTTGTGGCTGGGGAGAGCATGGGGATGGGTTGCAGTTAAGAGCCATGTGGCCGGGCAGTGCAGAGGAACCATGGACAGGGGCGTGGTAAAGCGCTGGAGGCTGGGGAGTGCAGGGCTGTACTCCATCGGGTTCTCAGGGCAGGAAAAGCAGACAGCTGGCATGGTAAGGGGCTTGTGGCTGGGGAGTGCAGGAGACAGGGCAGAGTAAGGAGGTCAGGGCTGTGGAGTGCAGGTCACAGGGGGTAGAGGGGGCACAGTAAGGGGTTTGGGGCTGGGGAGTGCAGGATGGTGGTCCGTGAAAGCTTTTGATAATGACGTAGTGGTCCGCGTAAAGAAAAAGATTGGGAAGCACTGGCATAGAGAGTACACTTATAAAGTTGGCGAATGATACCAAGCTACGTGGGTTTGCAGATATTTTGGAGGATAAGATCAGAATTCAAAGTGATTAGACAAACTGGTGAAGTGGTCTGAAGTACATAAAGTGAAATTCAGTAAAGGCAAATGCGAAGTACTCCACTTGGGAAGGTGCAATCCATTGCACACATGCAAAATGGGCAGCGACTGCCTAGGATGGAGTACTGTGGAAGGGATCTGGGTGTCATCGTGGATCACAAGCTTAATATGAGCCAACAGTCTAGTACTGTTGCAAATAAAGTATTCTGGGATATATCAACAGGAGTATTTTAAGTAGAAAATGAGAAGTAATTCTTCTGCTCTACTCTGTGCTAATTATGCCCCAACTGGAGCATTGCATCCGGTTCTGGGCACAACAGATTTGTCACAGTAATTAATCTTGTTGCCATTGTAAGAATGAGTCCACAGGTCTTGGCCAGATCTTTGTTTATAATGCGCGATTATATGACATTGACCCTGTTCGTGGTTTAAACAAAAACAACCCCCCCCAACAAAAAAAAAAAGTCAGACTGTATATGTGCTGCCACCCCAACTGGCTTTGAATGTTTTACAAGCTTCAGAAAGAGGTTGTTCATGGTGTCTAGATCATAACATGGTATGCCACAGATAACATTATAGTGCGTACTACTCTTAACACTGATGAACAAACACCATAGAGGTACTTGTAAAGTGCAGTAAATACTCTGCAGTTAAACTAAAAAGTGATGCACATTTCAAGTCTACCACGTATATATTGATCAAAGAAATTTTGTAAGTGTGAGATGTTTTAAGAAACTATGAAGAATACTGTGCAGAGATATGAGATGTTAACAATTATCGAGTAACAGATAATTTGCTTATTAACTATCAAATCGCAAATCTGTAATTCATACAGAAAATACAGTAGTAGTATCTCTCTCCTTCCCTCACTCATTCTCAGATTACAGTTCCATGTATTGTAGTTCAGATTTCTAAACCAGCAATTTTTCTGATTGCAAATTGTTACTTTTTAGTATTACATAATTTGGTCAAACTCATGAGCAAATCATTAAAAGGTTAAATGCAGTAATGTACTACATTTTAATAGTTTTCATACCTCAGAAAAAAGATCTCTGCTTGCAGTTTATTTTGAGTAAGTTGTATAATAAGACTAAATTTGACTTTTTCATTAGAAAATATCAGAGAAAAAAATTACCTAATTATTAGACATCTGATTTTTAATACTTGGTGGTGTTCTGTACTCAAATGTGAAGCTGCTAAGCCATGTCAGCTTTTCATGCTGTGGTAATTATTGATGGCAAATTTTGTGTTATAAATAATGTCATAAGTGGAACAAAAAAAGTAGGTATCACCTGCTGTTGAAAGGAAGAATAAAAATACAGATGTTAAAATAAAATGTTTTAGGAAAGTAGTGTGAGCTGATGAAGTGTGGTTTCTGGAGTGGCAAAGAAAAACTATTTGGTTACAAGCTGTTTTTGGAAGTTGTGAATTTACCTAAAGGCCAGAGAAACCTACACTCTAATCATAATTTAATGACAGACTGCCCAGGCTAGAAGCTGTTTTTAAAAATAGTACCTCTTAATATTATAATATGTAGTGTGTGATTCAGCTATACTTCTGTGAGCGAGGAAGGAGGTACCATAATACTATTTTCAGACAGCACTGGTTGTCTCAAGCATCATGCACTAGGAGGCTGTTTTGTAGAAGTTTAATATCTTCGAGGGAAGGTAAAAAGTGGAAGGAGCTGCATTGATTAGAAGTGGGCAAGGTATGGCCCATGGGTGCTTTTCATCCTGCTCTCCAGCTGGGCTTAGCTGGAGCCTGGCAACTGCTTTGCCCACCCAACTCTGCCCCTCTTCTAGCACATGGGCCAAGCAGTGCCCTGGCAGGAGACAACTCCCCCCCTTCCAGTCACACCCCTATCTTGACACATGGAACAGTGACACCCTGACTGGTCCAGAGCGTGTCCTTTGCTTGCTGCCCCCCCCCCCCACGTGACACCAGGGGTGGTGCCCTGGCCTGGGTGTTGCAGTCACTCCCCCCAGGGCCCAGTGGCACCATGGCTGAAGCATGGCGGCTGCTTCCTCATCCCCTCTTCCATCCCAGCTGTGCCCTCGCTAAAGTGCATCAGCCTTTCCCCTCCTCCCAGCCCCCACCCCTTCACTTTTCTGGCTTACTTAGACCCCAGTGTGGCCCTCAGGCCAAGAAGTTTGCCCATCCCTGGTTTGAATGGTAACTGCCATCTTCTAAATAAAGTTAAATGTTTAATTCTTAAATTTAAATGGTTAATGGTATCTAAATAGTACCAGATCCAATATTTGTTTTAAATAATTTCTCTGAAGTTGCCTCTGCAGTTTATTATTCAACAATGTTGTGTGTGCTTGTGAATTATAAAAATTAAGCTGGAACAGAGAGCTTCATGCTTTGGTACAATCCACAGTGATGTGTCAAATAGCACCCAGAGCCTATTAAGAAAGGAGACATGACCCTTCTCTTTTCAGTTTGTTCTTAAACCCTATCTGTTTGTGTCTGGATGTGTAGTGATAATTTTTCACATATACTTTGTTGTACTGCAAGTCTCAAAGTCTGAAAAATGTCCAGATAATTAAAAAAGAAAATGTTAATTTTGATCCAACATTAACTTTTTGTTTTGATTTTTTTGCATATTGACAAATGGTGAGGAGGACTTCCCTTTATAACTTTTTGCCCAATGGTTAAGTATTCATCTGGGATGTGGGGAAACTTTCTATTTCACCACTTACTGTGGAGAGAGGATCTGAACTGATGTTTCCCAAATGGCAGGATAATGCTCTAGCCTAGTGTTGTGGCTGGATATGCTGTTACGGGTCTTTCTCAGCCTTTTCTGTTGAAGCTGTTCTGTGTTTCTTAAATAATTGGAGCGGGGATTTGGATGCGGGTTTCCCACATTATAGATGAAGAGTCCATTTTGGGCTCCTGAGATGTTCTTACTCTTTTCCTGGTCCAGTAGCCATTAATTTCTGCATTCACCCCCGCCCTGGCCGTATTATTGATTTGGTCATCCTTTGTTTTTGTCGAAATGCCCAGAATTGAATACCAACTTTTTGCATTGGATCAAAAGGAAAGATTTTGTTTTGACATTTCTGAAACATGTTGGGTCCCGTCCGTCCCGTCCCCCCCCCCCATGCTGAAACTGTTTAGAGAAGTCAACAATAACTTGCACGTAGTTTTAGATTGACTGACTGAAATTAAATTGCATCTTTCAGCTAACAAAAGCTATTCACTAAATAAGCAGTGCCTAACTTTGCTCATGTTTCATTGGTCATATTTCTGTAGTTACTGGCTCCTGATCTTGCTGCCAAAGACATACTTTTATCCAGAATGGAATGGTCTTGATCTTGTAATCAAATGTAGAGTAGCTGACCTTAGGACATAACTTTAATTTTTGTTGGAGGGCCTGTTTCACTTGCTGAGTCAGTTGACAGCTGTCCTAAACATAAAATTGCTAATATTCATAAATCTTGAGTGAAGTTCTACGTGTGTGGTGTGTATGTGAATGTGTACAAAGAACATAAAGCTGTGGTACTGGCATTTTTTACTCAAATAGAATGTATTTAAGAAGTATTAAGGCTGTGCTTTGGTGTGTCAGAATGAATTTTCTTTCCACTTCCTTTTTTGAAACTCTTGACAAGATATTCGTAAAAATTTAGTGTAAGCTACCACCTCCCAAAATGAACCAAAGTTCAAAATGTATAGTGTTGTAAAATGTGATGCGTAACAGCAGAAGACCTAACAGTACTAAAAAAAAATTCAGCTTTTTTATTTTTTTTAAAATAACTTGCTTAAATGAAATGTTGCAAGTGGTTATAAAGTTATAATTTTTTCCCCCTATATTCTTGGAACTCCTTGTTGTTCTATCTAGGTACTTGGCCAGGTACGTTAATTTTATCAAGTGTGTAAAAATCCCTTTTTGGCTTTAGGAGGAATGGCATTCTTAGTTTATGTGGTTTTGTGTTCGTTTGAGTGGGTGCATGTGTGTATGTATGAATGTGGAGGATTTTGAGGGAAGAGTTGATTTGAAGAATAGCGTATCATATTTAGTTCTAAAAGTCGAAAACTGCCATCATTTTTCTTTCACATTGGAGTGAATTTCATAATTCAAATCCAGTTCCTGTGAAACTTCAGGAATCTCTTGCTACTGACTGTCAATTCAGTTCTTACTGCAGCATGTAGTTTTCATGAGAGTGTAGTGGTCATGGATGGAGCTGAGATCTCATTAAAAGTCTGGGACCAATCCCATGGACTTCAAATGTTAGTCACGGTCTTGATTCTACCTGTGCTTATAATGCATAAGCATTTGGTGCTCTTGAGTGACTGGAAAAAATGAAATATGTGGTCTATATGCAGAAGGTACAGCCAAGATGATCAGTGTTTGATACAGTTGTTTTGTGATAATGACTGTCAAGGAAAATCATTCTGCTCAAACACTTGCTTCTGCAATTATTAGAACTGTCAGAATCAGTTTACAAAAATCCATTATCTGGAGCACGAGCCATTATAGTCCATTGATTTCCACTTACCAGATACTTCCTAACCAGAGTCTGACGGGCATGTTTCAGTTTGTTGAACTTCGTGGGTTGAGCTTGGTACAGTGTTTGCTGAAGATGAGCACTACCAGTTGGCTGTGGAAGAAAGCGTCAGACTAATACTTTCAGATTTGTTCTGCCTCTGAAAAAAAGAACTCTGCAAGCAGGCTAGTGAAGAGAGATGAATCATATGCTTACAAAGAAGGTCCGGGAATTTCACAGTTAATTGATGACTATTTAAATTTCATTATAAGGTTTAGGTCTTTAACAGAATACACAAACAGTCTTCAAGCATTCAAAATACTGTGTTTCATTCTATTACCCTATGATTAATGAATTTGCAACTGAAGCAATATTTTTTCCAATGTGAAGAAGACAGATGGATTCCATTTTAAATCTTCCATTTTAGTAGTTTCTTCCACCAAATTTTCAGTGACTATCATTAAGCTTTCTTGTCGTCTGTATGGAAGACTAAATCAGAAGTTACCTTGGTTCATTCATACATATTGAATTTGTTTGGACAGTGTCAGAAAGGTCAAAGTGTATCAAATTTTTCTATGTCAAAAAACTATTCTTAGCTTAATTTTCTTGTGAAAGTCATATATTCACTTAAAAGATGCTATCCTGAACTTATTTCCCAGCTCTACTAAATCTACTACTAACAATTTTACAGCACAATGAATAATCTGTCCTATCGGCATCTCTGGAATAGATGGCTGACAAATATGGAAAAAACCTGCAGTTTCTAGAATTTAGGATTACTGGAATAGCATATATTAGAGATGACCTACTTAGTTTCCCTTTTATAAAACTTTCTTGTAGGACACATGGTACAGTGGAGTTTTGGTCACCCAGTGTGGCTTTTACCAATGGCAGATATTTCTGAAAGTGGCTGCTCTATTTAACTTCCAACAGCATCAGTGCTTCTGTGGCTGCTATCCTTGCCAGTTGAATGGAGAGTCTGTTCTGATTTCTTTTGAAAACCATTTTAGCTAGAGCTCTGCTACTTCCATCCAGAGGAAAGAAGTATCTTGATTTCTGGATCTATTAACTTCTAATCTGAGAAATCTTCCCTTTGTAAAGACAGCTGTGGTTATGGCTTGTTTGCCTTTAAAACATGGCAGTGGCATAGCTGAATTTGTCTCGTGTGTCCATGAAGACATTGCCTATGCCAGTGGGTGGTATTCCACCTCCCTGAGAAAATTCTTCTGCTGCCCTAGTACTATCTATTCTGGAAGTTAGAGTTGTTTAACTGTCTGAATTTTTCACATCCCTGGGCAATGTCTCATACTGATAGGCCTGGTCTACAACAGGAAATTCTTAGTAAGCTTCATAACTCTGATGTTATAATTAATATAGCAACTTGCTAAGAGGAATGGTATTTTACAACTTAGTTGGTCATGTGAAGCACTTAAGAGTGGGGGTCCCCAAACAGTTGGGTTCAGGAGGCATGGAGGAATATTTAGGGTGGGAGGGAGGTGGTGTCACATAGTTGGGCCTTGGGTGGAAACTTAAGACTGCTTCAAAGATTTGAAGATAATGTGTTTTGAATCACCCAAATAACAAATTGATATTTCTAAAGAAGTTGCTTTGTGTAGGAAGCTTTGTGCAGAATATATTATCTGTTTACCTACTTTTTCTTTTCCACAGCAGTTTACTTTGCCTGTCACTTCCACTGTGTAGTTCTTTTCCAATAAAGTGGTGAATGAGAAATACCACAGGTATAACATAGTAATTATAGGTAACTTGTTTACATTGAGGAACAACAGTATTTTTATGAGAAAGGATGTCTCCTGCTTTTGTACAGGTCTTACAGTAGGGTCAGTGTTGATGTAATATGTTGCCAAAAAAAAAAAAAGTAGCAAATGAATGGCATTGTTAAAAGAAAAGATTGTGAAATGACTGTAAAAAGTCTATTTAGCAATCTGTTAAGGAACTTTTTTTACCTTCTAGTGCAGAATGACTTTAATTTACTTTGAAAGATAGAGAGATGTTGATGCCTAAAGGCCCCGAGAATCACTGTAGAACAATATTAATCGTTCAGGAAAAATTCAGTGATATGTATCTGATGTAATGTGGCCTTAAATAGTTTTTGTGTCTCACATGTTTGAACTTTCTATTTAATGTTTTATAGAAAATTGTACTCAACTGACTACTAAAGTGTAAATTGCTTCTTTAGGGGGTGGGAGTTGTCATTTTAAAAAAGAATGTAGCCTTTCAGGTTTGAACTGCAGCCTAATCCACTGATTGAATTCCATTCTTGATATTAAACCTTGATCATGTATTGTTTTGTGTTAAACTTGGAGTAAGGGGAGAGTTGCAGGCTTTTTTTTTTATTGTTTGTTAAGGTGTTCTACTTCAGACTCTGATACAGGAAGAAGATTATTGAGCTTGTGACAGTGAGTAAAAGGATTTTGAGTAAGATACGAGAAGATGTAGACTACATGAAAGAATCTTATGAAAACATAACTTTTTAATAAAAGTCGAGGTTCTTTTGTTTCACTATTTTATATTATCACTTGAGGAGTGAGAAAAAACTATCTGAAGAGAAAAATCCCTTCAATATTGGGTCAGAATTCAGATTGATTTGAAATGATGAAACTGTAGGACAAAATACAGTGAAAGCATACTCAATGAAAATCTTGAATGCTGACTTATAGTAATAAGCATAATAACCTGGGTTTTATTCCTGTGATACAATAAATTAAAGGCTACATTATATGCTTGCTAAGATGAGCTGAACAGGTATATTCATCAGACCCAGGATGGTAGGTATACACGTACTACATCCGGAATTACGTTTTACTCTTTGATAGTGGGGGGGGGAGAGTTGGTAGGGATTGAAGTATGTTTAGTTACAGGCTGAAATTCGCAACTGTTGACATCAGTTGTTTTGAATAAATGTTCATCTTCGAAACATCTGATGAAGTGGGATTTTCTCCCACGAAAGCTCATGTGAAAAATAAATCTGTTAGTCTTTAAGAGCCACAGGACTGCTTGTTTTTTAAATAAACAGCAACCTTAAAAACCCATGACTTATTGAAAACACTTCACGTTGGAGTCTATTTTGCAGTATTGTGACGATATTGTAATTGATGAATGATGCTTTATAGTATAGATTGCTATTTACATTTAAGGAGCTATAAAGAGAGAGCTCAAGTAATTTACTGCATCTTGCTAGTCATAGTCGACACTGCGAATAAAATGAATCAGAAACATGTTTTGAGTGTGAGCTATAAGAAAATAATAATGATCATAGTGGGTCATACCGGTGGTCCATGTAACGGAGTATTCTGTCTACCAGCATTGACCAATGCCAGGTGCTTCAGAGGGAATGAACAGGACAGGTAATTACCAACTGATCCACCCCCTGTTGTCCATTCCCAGTTTCTGGTAAATGGGCCAGGGATGCTTCAGAGCATAGCTTTGGATCCCTGCCCGTCCTAGCTAACAGTCATTGATGAACCTGTCCTCTGTTACGTCTTGGCCTTTACGACATCCTCTGGCAAAGAGTTTCACAAATTGACTGTACATTGTGTGAAGAAACCTGCTTCCTATTGATTACATCGCATGACCCTCTTGTTCTTGTGCTACAAGGAACACTTCCTTGTTTACTTTCTCCACCCTAGTCATGATTTTCCAGATCTGTCATCCCCCCCCCCCATCATCTCTCTTCCAGTCTGAAAAGTCCCAGTCTTAATCTCTCCTCATATGGTTATATGGAAATACACTGATCAATAGTAAACTTTTTCCACTAGTGAAATAACGTACTTTTAACTAACCTGTGAAATTTAAACTAATCACTATGGTATAGATTTAATGCTAGGATTAGTTAATTATCCATGTCCAATGGAATGAGCTGAGTTTTTGGAAAAGGAAAGTCCATTTTATTTCTAGATGCTGTTAATGAGTCTTTTTAAATTAAGTCCTGATTAGATTTCAGTCAATTTATTTAAGGAGTATTGAAGCAACTTGTAGCTGCCTTGTGTTTTGTTGGATTCAATAGATTTTTCCTTTTGAAGGAACTAATTCCTCTTGGCTGACAGAAATTACTAACAGAATGTTGCTTATGTGTATGTTACTATGCAAAGTGTCAATTGATTTTTTTTTTTTCCAAAATTCTTGAACGAGCTTTGCTTGTAAGAGATTTTCTAAGTCACCAAGTGTCACAAAGCATTAAACAATGAGACAGCTCAGATCTCTCTTTGTTTTGAATCAGGGCACTGAGGTTTTTTTAAAGAAGAAAATTGTATTTGATACTTCAACTGCACTAGTCCCTGGAATAAACACAGTGTTGTTTTTCATGATGTTTCAGTTTTAGAACACAAATGAAGTTGTCGATATGTGTGACAGGGTGGGTACACCCTGCACTAGGCAAACCCTATATAGCAGGGGTGGCCAAACTTATGGAACTCAAGAGCTGCACAAGTTGATTATTAAACCTTCAAGAGCTGCACTGAGGCATATAGGCATATACTTTTACCTACTAAATTGATTTGCCGACATTCTTCCACAAGCCACACCTTTTCATTCAAGAGCCCCAGGCGGCTCCTGAGCCACAGTTTAGCAACGCCTGCTATATAGCCTAAGAGAGGAGGAAGCCCTGCCCCTTAGACCCTGCTGAGCATGTTCAGACTGCTGCAGTAGTACAAAAGGGAGCAACTCAGCTCATTCTGGGCTGACCAGTGAGGAGGAAGGACACTTGCTGGAGGCTCCTGACCAGGAGTGACCTCAGCCGCAGCCTGGAAGTAGGAACAACCGTGAAGACCTTGCCAGGGAGCAGATACAGCCAGGGAACTACCTGGAGACAGATGCCCAGGATCCCACGGCCGCTGGAGACCTGTCAGAGGACTGCCACAGCTAACCAGGTAGGAAGTAGCCCAGGGGGCTGGAAGGGAGAACTGGGGACAGTACAGGATCCAGGTCAGCATGTTTTGGTCTGGATCCCTGCTGACTTGGTGCCATAACCCTGGCACTGATAGGGCACTGGACTGGGGCTCGGTGCAGTGGGAGGGCCTGAGCCCTCCTGCCTGGGCAACCACATCTATTACAGACAGCCCCATTTCATGATTGACTCTGTGGCCATTAGGCCGTGTTGCCCTGACACGGGGGCTGTGTAGTGACTGTGTTGCTGACAGTGGCCATTAGGCTATGCTACCCTGTCCCGAGGACTGTATGGTGACTGAATTATTGATGCTGTGGTCACTGCACTGACCTGAGGGCCTTATGGTGAATGTGGTATTGTTTCTATGAGAATAGGTTGCAGTGTCCTGACTCAAGAAGTTGAGGAGGATCGCGAAGGCATCGTCCCTGCTCATGCTCCATCTACTTTCCTCACCAGTGGGTGCTAGGGAGGGCTTGCCCTGCAACAATATGATTCATGCTTTACTTCCATGTGCAAGTTATAAGGAAATGCAACTTCAATGTTTATTTGAAAATCTTTTTCTAGATCAAAGCAAAACAAAACTTTTCACTTTTCAGGGGTTTTCTCTTGCATTTTATTTGCCCATGGATCAGTTTCTCAGTATTTTGCTTTCTAATGTGAACTCAAATTAATCAGTGTTTTACTAAGAAGTTGGAAACGTAATTTTATGAGACTGTGAGAAACATAGTATTGCAGGAAAATAGTACCACCTGTTATTCTTTTGCTGCACTAGACAGTTGCCTCTCCATTCCCACTTGTAGGTGTTCTCCCCGTTTTAGTGATTTACATGAAGCCATTTTTTAAGTGGTATCCATTGTCCAGTATTCAAATGTGGTACGTAACATGACACATCTAGTCTGTATTGTGGAGTGCAACCATTGTAGTTGCCTCTTTTTTTTTTTTTTTAATTGCTGCAGGAAGGAGAAAAGACCTCAGTGACTAGTCATCTTTGGTTTAGCTTCGCTTACTGTATATAGTTTTTTTTTTTTTTTATTTTCGCTTCTCGGCCTTTTGGCTAAGATCAAGTGTAGTGTAGGTTAGGCACAGAAGAATTTCTCAAAATTCTTCAGTTTTCCCTGGAGCTCTAGAGGTCTGTGTATGTAACAGTATCTGGTAGAAACCCTTAAAAAGATTTAAATGTTGTGCCTTGTGTGTACGTAACTTTCCAAAGTTGGATGAGCATGTATTTGAGGGAATCTTAGTCAACCTCCCATGCTATTTTTGAGAGGCTCTCATCACTAGAAACACAGGGAAAGGTGTCTGGACTCTGATGCCCTTAAGCTGGGCATCTTTGGGCCAGAGTCCTTTCAATACCCAAAGTCAGCTCATTTCTTTACTGAAATCCTCATCTTTTCATTCTAAAAAAACACTTATATTTTAGGTTTCCAGTGCAGTTTGGAGATCTGGTTGCTCTAGACCAGGGGTGGGCAAACTTTTTAAATGGAGGGCCACATGAAAGCTTAAAAAATTTTGGAGGGCCAGACGGGTGGTCAAGTTAAGGATGCCTCACACACTCTGTTTTTGCTAGCCACTCCCCTTCGCCTCACTAGTCACCACCTCTCCCCATGCCCCCTTTTCTCCCTGTGCTTGGAGCTTCAGCTCTCACCCCTCCCAGTTACAGGAGGCAGCACCTTCCTGATTTGGCAGTTGCTCTTTTGGCTCCCCAGGGAACAAAGGAAGCATTCCAGCCAATGCTGGCTGAGCTTTGTTTGTGTCTGCCAGCCAACTGGAGTGGGTACTCAGCTTACTGGCTAGTCCCACCTCTGACTCAAGGAGCCCCAATGGCCAATCCCCACACTCTACCAATTAGTTGAGGACTAACAGTTACTCCACCCCTTCCATCACTGCTGGGCCAGCCAATCACATGACTAGCAACTTCAGGAGCTGCTGTGAGGTGAGGACAGGGTTGCTGTGGCTGCACATAAAATGGAGTGTGTGGATGTAGGATCAGATAAAGTTTGACACTAAGGAGATGAGGATCTAAGCAGATACACATTTTTGTATCCACCAGGGCTCTACACATGACCAGTGATCCACAGGACTCCTTGTTTGTTTTATGGGACGAGCCAGGTGAGCATGATTGGGTGGGGAGAGGGGGTGCTGCCTCCCCCTCTCCTTACCCCCTGCCCGGCTCCTGTCACTCCCCCTGTGGCTTTCCCACCACCCACCCCCTTAGTTACCAGTTGCTGCCTACTGTGACTCTGCACCTCCAGGCTGGGAGAGAGACAAAGGGGCAGCAGCATTTGGCCCGAGCACAAGCTGCAGCTTTCTCCTCCTCCCCAGGTCTAGCAGCAGCTGGGACCCTGCACAGGCTGCCGCTAGATCTGAGGAGGAGGAGGAGGAGGAGGAGGAGGAGGGAGAGCGGCAGCAGCAGCAGTTCACACTGGGGCCAGAGTGCTGCTGCCCTTCTGTCTGTCTCCCACATCCAGCAGCAGCAGGTGGGCCAGAAACAGGCACCTGTGGCCAGATTTAGCCCGCAGGCTATAGTTTGGCCACCTTTGCTCTAGACCTACCATCAAAAGACATTACTGCAGATCAGCATGCCCTTTGATACCATAAGCTTCTAAGCTTAAGTGAATTCCAGCATCAGTAACTTTCTTTATGGTACTGAATATTCCAGCATCTGGAGCCCTTGGCTGGAACCACCCAAAAAAAAAGATAAACACTTCCTGCTTCTATTCCAATACCAACCCATCTTCCCAGGATTGATACTTCAGCATTAGCTATTAAACCCAGTAGCTTTTTTCCAAAAGGAGGACAACATTTTGCTTGTCTTAAAATGAGGCATTGTTACTTTTCTTACCTAGGCATCTCTTAGGGGAGCCTTCAGTGCAGACTCCACATGAGCAGTTCTTGTTGGTGGAAGACCAGCACAGAGCCAGTTGAGCACTAGCATCAAATGTGTTTTTCCCCTTCTATTACCTAATGCTTTCTCTGTCTTTGTATCACAGTACTAGACCATCTCTTTGAGTCCTGAGCCATCATGTAGCACCTCCTGCGTCCACTGCTGAGGCCAGTTTTCCCACCCTGGGAGTGGTTTGGCGAATCCTTCACGCCAAGTTAATCCCCTTAAGGTCCCTCTGCCAATATTGGCATCTGTTCTCAATGCCTTGGCTTGTTTTCCACCCCATACTGGATGTTTAGCTCCAGGAGTGAGATTTTCCAAGACCATCTCCAGCCTCTTATGTAGCCATTCACACAAGAGTAAGTTCAGACCCTTTGTGCAGTAACTTGTCCAAACTTTTGCGTAGTCCAACTCTTGGGCTGGAGCAGTTGTGACACCATCAAAAGCCCCCTTCCACAGCTGATGGTGCTGACGGAGGTGAGACCAGTTCAGATTGTCATTTTCCAAGGGAAGGCTAGGAAGATGTTCCCTGGCATATGGAAAAGATCTCCTGTCGGAAAGCTCTGGGCATCTTAATTTACAAATGCTCCGTTTTATCAAGAAAGGATTGTAAATTTTTTCCAGTAGTACATAAGTGATTACTGATAGCTTTTGTGTGGTTTGTTCTCTGTGTGTTTTTTCTTTCACCTGGGCCAAACTGCAGGTGTAGTTTAATGTGTTTTGATAACTGTTTTTTAAGATGCAAACACTGCTGTGTAGTTGTTAAATGAGCAAGGCTGAAGTGTGCCTTCCACTTTGGAGCAGAAGATGGTGAGGTTTATGGTGCTCCTTAATTCCTCTGGGAGTGCTTTCTGCAGTTTCATCCCCGCACGCAGTATCCTGCTCCAGTGTGGTGTGAATGCCATTGTGCCTGGGAAGTGGAGTTACTGACTTGGTCCTCATCTTGGACCTTTTTGTGGTCTTTCAGAGATGCTGAGTACATGCCATTATGTATATTATAGGTAAGGACCTTAGCTGTGAATTTAAGTTAATCTGTGCTCAGCCAACGTAGAGACTTGAAGGCAGGGTTTACATGCTTGTGGTAGCTCAGGTTGTAGAGGAGACAAGCTGCCATATTTTGTAATAGCTGACATTTTCTTAAGTGCTAGTTGTTTGATCTCTTAGTAGCCAGGTATTTAGTATTGTTCTAGGTAGGACAGGAGGTGCTGAAAGCATGTCTGACTGAGGCCAGGTTATCTGTCATGATGGGATGGAGTCTCCTAACCATCCAAAGAAGATACAAAGTATTTCTTGTTTATATACTATTTATAAGCTTAGTGTCAATCCATGAGTCCTTGTAAGCTATAGACTAACTTGAGCACTTGTGGATGTTTAGCTGAAGAAAAAGGAGACATCACCATGCGTACAAGTAGAGCCCTGCATGGATACAAATAAGTGGATCCATCTCCGACCTGCATCCTCAAGAAATGGTCCATGGTTATCCGTGTTCTATCCTCGGATGCAGATATAATGTGGATATCTGAGGATATCTGCATATTTGGAGGGCTCTAGCTCTCTGCAGATAAAAAATGTGGATCCGTATCCAATCTGCATCCGCAAGAAGTGTTCTGTGGGTATCCGTGCTGTATCCACGGATGCGGATATAAGGCAGATATCTGCGGATATCCGCGGATTTGCAGGGCTTTCTGTATAAGTTCTTCAGAGTGCTTTTCTCTGCTCACTGGCATAACCTCTGTTTTGCTCAGGATCATCTTCAGTTAGCTGATATTGTCCAAACAGAAGGCTAACATGATGATAGTGGTGTAGACAGATGTGCTGAAAAATAGCTCTGCATGTCATCTGATCAGTTTACTTAGCAGGGTGCATTTAGATGTTGAATAGAACAAAAAGGAAAAATGGATCCTTAAGTAAGGAATTTTGTGATGGACGTGCAGTTTCCTGTCATCACTGCTTGATGTGTCTCTCCACTAAGAACTTGAACTGTTTTAGTGCTGATCTTTGTCTGCTGTCTGGTGGGTGAGTAGTTTCATGGTTGACAGTGTTGAATGCTACCGAAAATGAAAGGTAAGAATGTGTGTGTTTTGCCTACTATTCACTGACAGGTAAAAGATCATCCATCAATGCCATTCTGTTCCATGTCTTGTCCTGAATCTGTATTAAGGTGAGTCAGGAATACTTCCTTAAATCAGACAATTTTGGAGTTGGCCTTTGGCTAACTTCTCCATTTCTAATGCATGGTTTGACACTGGCTGGTAGCTGGCTAGAAACAGTGTATCCAAGGTAAAGTTCTTCATTTTTTGTCAGACTCTTGTGTGTTTGAAGGAGGAAGGCAAAGTCCTTCCCTGAGGAAAGTGCTGGTTGCTTTCGTCCTGAATAGCACCAGTTGCTTGTAAGTCTTCTTCCATCCAGGCAAGCATATGCGTGGATTGACAGCTGTTATGTTGAGATGCCTTTTGAGTGTCCAGCATTACTTGCAGTGATTGTACTCAAATCCAGAAGTACAGCCAGACTGTTCTTCACTGTAGAGAGAGTGGATCCATGGTGTTTGGAAACCCTCCCAAAAACATACGTTACCTTTCTTCTGAAGCAGGATCAGAGTTCTTTGTGCTTGATGTGGGGTTCTGTTATTGAGGGGTAGGCAGTCAAATTTAAGAGGTTTACCTCATCAGTAATTCCTGAGTGTGGGATTTGGCAGCTTCAGTGCAGGTTGATAGAGAAGTTATTTTGCATTAAGATGATGAATGCATGGAAAAACAAGACACCATTGTCCACTTAAACTGATCAATTAAATTTTAATTGATCATACAAAATATAAAGGGTTGTACGACTATCTGCTACTTTATCACTTTCAAAATAGAGGAATGATCTTTGCAGTCTTGTAGTTCAGATACATAGAGAGAGAGCGCAAGGTATACTGTGTTTTGGAGCTTTGCCATCTACTTACTTTTTAAGGGTGGAACTAGAGCTGTCATCATCTTAGTCATGGAGATAAGTCTAGCAGCAGAACTGTCTCAAAAATGAGAAAAGTTAAAAATAGTTGGAAGACCCAAATGGACTTCCCATCGGATTACATCACTACTTCTAGTCTGTTCATTTACAGTTGCAAACATTTGTGCTTTTATAATCTGTAAAAGTAAATTTAAAAAGAAATTCTTTATACTACATCTATGTACCTTTGCTTGTATTTTAGATTGTATTAGTTTTGGAGATAACGTCCTGTAATAGACAATTGATGAATTTGGTGCTTGGGAACTTAATTTGTGGTGTATGACTACTCTGAGAAACACACATCCTCTGAAATAGAACTTGTTCTTATGGGAGCATATTTTGAAAAATTCCTGAAACTCTGGGAAGTTAATCATTTCAACATGGGGTAATTGTATAAAAAGTAGTTTGTCTGGTTAAGTTCCATGTCATGTATGGGTTATATATATATATACCTACCACCACCGGGACCACTTTGGCCTTCACTTTCCACATCCGCTCTAGTTCCTCTTTCAGGCCCTGGTACTTCTCCAGCTTCTCATACTCCTTCTTCCTGATGTTACTGTCACTTGGCACTGCTACATCTATCACCACCGCTGTCTTCTGGTCCTTGTCTATTAGCACGATGTCTGGTTGATTGGCCAGTACCTGCCTGTCCGTCTGGATCTGGAAGTCCCACAGGATCTTAGCCCTGTTATTCTCCACGATCTTCTGTGGGATCTCCCATCTGGTCTTGGGAGGGTCTAGCCCATACACTGTGCAGATGTTCCTGTACACAATGCCAGCTACTTGGTTGTGCCGTTCAGTGTATGCTGTTCCTGCCTGCATCTTACATCCTGCCACTATGTGTTGGACTGTCTCTGAGGCCTCTCTGCACAGTCTGCACCTTGGGTCCTGTCTAGTGTGGTAGACCCCTGCTTCAATGGATCTGGTGCTCAGTGCCTGTTCTTGTGCTGCTATGATCAGTGCCTCAGTGCTGTCTTTTAGTCCAGCTTTTTCCAGCCACTGGTAGGATTTCCCAATGTCAGCCACCTCAGCTATCTGTCGATGGTACATTCCATGCAGGGTCTTGTCTTGCCATGGCACTTCTTCTGCTTGATCTTCCTCCCATGTCTGCTGCTGCCTCAGGCATTCTCTCAGCAGCTCATCTTTGGGTGCCATCTTACTGATGTACTCCTGGATGCTCTGGGTTTCGTCCAGGACAGTGGCTTTGACACTGACCAAACCCCGTCCACCTTCTTTCCGGCTGGCGTACAGTCTCTGGGTGTTGGACTTGGGGTGGAAACCTCCGTACATTGTGAGGAGCTTCCAGGTCTTCACATCGGCAGCCTCCATGTCCTCCTTTGGCCATCTCACTATACCGGCAGGGTATCTGATGACTGGCAGGGCGTACCTGTTGATGGCGTGGATCTTGTTCTTCCCATTGAGCTGGCTCTTCAGGACCTGTCTTATCCTTTGGTGGTACTTGGATGTTGCTGTCTTCCTTGCCTCCTCATCGTGAGTCCCATGTGACTGTGGGATGCCAAGGTACTTGTAGCTGGTCTGTATGTCTGCTATGTGGCCTGCTGGTAGTTCCACCCCATCAGTCTTGACTACCTTTCCTCTCTTTACTACCATCCGGCCACACTTCTCCAGTCCGAATGACATCCCAATATCCTCACTGTAGATCCGTGTCAGGTGGATTAGCGAGTCGATGTCTCGTTCATTCTTAGCATACAGCTTGATGTCATCCATGTAGAGGAGGTGGCTGATGGTAGTTCCACTCTTGAACTTGTATCCATAGCCAGTCCTTGTGATTATCTGGCTGAGGGGGTTCAAGCCAATGCAGAACAGCAGCGGGGACAGCGCATCACCTTGGTATATGCCGCACTTGATGGCCACTTGTGCAAGCTGTCTTGAGTTGACTTCCAGTGTTGTCTTCCACAGTCCCATTGAGTTCTTGAGGAAGGTCCTTAGTGTCCTGTTGACTTTGTATAGCGCCAGACATTCACAGATCCATGTGTGAGGCATTGAGTCGTAGGCTTTCCTGTAGTCAATCCAGGCTGTGCTCAGATTGGTCTGTCTAGACCTTGAGTCTTGGGCGACTGCTCTATCTATGAGCAGCTGGTGTTTTGAGCCTCTGGTGTTGTTCCCAATGCCCTTCTGAGCTGTGCTCATGTACTGGCCCACGTGGTCCTGTAGCTTGGCGGCTATGATGCCTGATAGGACTTTCCATGTTGTGGGGAGGCAGGTTATTGGCCGGTAGTTGGATGGTGCTGTTCCCTTTTGGGGGTCTTTCATGATCAGCACTGTCCTTCCTTGTGTTAGCCAGTCTGGGTGGGAGCCTGCTGCTAGCAGCTGGTTCATCTGTGCTGCTAGGCGTTCATGCACTGCTGTTAGTTTCTTTAGCCAGTAGGTGTGGATCATGTCCGGGCCAGGTGCTGTCCAGCTCTTCATGTTCTTGACCCGCTGTTGGATGTCGGCTATTGTGATGGTGACTGGTTCCTGTTCTGGGAGATTGCTGTGGTCTGTTCTCAGGTCCTGAAGCCACTTTGCACTGGTGTTATGAGTCTTCTCTTTCTCCCAGATGTTCTTCCAGTACTGTTCAGTTTCTGCTGTTGGTGGCTCTGCTGTTATTGTGTTGTTGCACTGCAGTTGGGAGTACACCTTGGATGGTTCTTTGGATTACAGGGCATTTATCTTTTTGGCCTTTGCTTCTCTAGTGTATCTCCTTAGCCTGGTGGCCAGTGCTGTGAGCCTTTGCTTAGCAGTCTCTAGGGCTTCAGATGGAGTCAGGCCCTTGTATTTTTTCAGTAGCCGAGTCTTATCCTTAATCTCTACACCCTTCTGTAGTTCCACCAGCCGGCTAACTTCTCTCCGGGTTGCCTTGATCTTATCCTCCAACCTCATTTTCCAGGGAGGGTATGTATTGCTGTTCTTGATTGTGTAGCCAAGCATCTCCAGGATTACAGAGGCTGTCGCATATACCAATTCATTGGTTTCAGTGATGGTGGTAGTAGGAATTGTCATTAGGGCTCTATTGGCATCTTCTAGCATACTATCTGATGGTACTTCTCCCACGAGCCTTGGTAATCGGTCTTGAGGGTTGACTGTAGCTAGTTTATCCATGATCTTATGCCTCATATCAGCTGCTGTGTTCTGTAATGGAGGGGGTGGCAGTGAAGTTCCAGCTTCAGGTGGTGGCTGCACATCTAGTTGTTCTTCTGGGGCTTCTTCTTGAGTCCGGGAGGTAACGTGCAGTTGGTCTATCTCCAGTTGTGAGAGCAGCTGCCTCTTTACTATGTTAAAGCGTTGGGTAACTAGCTGTTTCTTAGTTAGTGTGGATGTAGGTCTTTTGTCCATCCATAGTTCCCTCATACGTTTCATATATCCCCTCTCATTAGGTCTGCTGTTGTAGTAGCATTCCATCAATTCCAGGTTCTCTTGTCTCATCCATGCATGGTTTGTTCCAGTAGCCCACTTATCGTCAGATTGTCCTGGTTCCCCAACATCTGGCGCGGACCTTGTTAATCCGGGCGACGTCCAAGCCGGCATGATTCTCCTAGTTCGTGTCACTCTCATATTCGAGGTAGGCAAGTGAGGCATTAGGGGGTCTTTTGCCCAAGGACCCCTACTGGGAAGGTAGATAGGAACCCACCGGGATTTGAACCCCGGTCTCCCGTATCAAAGGACATCGGTATTAACCACTACGGCGCTCTTAACCACTACGCTATCCAGTCACCCTTCCCATATATATGTGGAAGTTTTTGAGTCCCGCTAAGAAAAACAGAAAGTTGCATAAATTGTCAACTCAACTTTAAAATATAATGAGGCAGTCCAAAGAAGAATTGAAAAAGCAACTAGCAAAAGGCGTAATAGTGAAGAAAAATCATCAGAAGCAGGAAGCCTTCTGAATTATTAGTGAAACCACTGAATAAACAAGATGCTAAAGGAGAATGTGAGGAAGAGAAGCTAAAAAAAAATTCTTTGCTTCCATTTTAGCTATAAAGGATATGGGGTGGATTTCCATACCTAGCCACTCTAAACATACTTAGTTTCTTTTCATCTCCCTGCAGTGTGTCATATCTGCTATTTCCTACTACCACTGTAATGTCTGTTGTCTCTCTGACCTCTTCCGTTGACTGGGAGGGCCCATTGCACTGTATTGGCTGCTATAATAAAAAAAATATAGAAGATAAGTGTTAATTACTGTAGTAATCATCATTGAAAATACTAGATGAGAATAAAAATGACTTAATTTTAGTTTTCAATTGCAGTATAGTCTTAAAATTTGATTGAACATTAGACTGGAGATATTGAGGACATGGAATTTACACAATAAAGATATGAACGTAAGAGGGCTGACAAAATGTTAGATTATTGTAGAAAAAGAAGCAATTTCAGGCAATTACGGAGGGTGTTTATGAAGGTCAGTTGAAGGACAAGCCTAGTTAGTTATTGAAGCTCGGGCTAGGAAATTTGTTTTAGTTATCACGCAGAAGATATTGGAATATCAACTCTGTGAATGCAGAGGCTGTGAGCTTTTTTGGAAGAGAAAAGTTTGATCCAAACCTGGTTGCAAGCCAGAACAGTGACCTAATAAATATTTTGCTGATCTGACTCTTGAGAACTGGAGAATATAAGGTTAATTGACATCTCCATTAAAAGGAGGGCAGGAGCAGATACTTTTTGAACCCTTACAATCGGTAGAATGGGCAGTGCAAGCATAAGCCTGGTGTCCATGGCCCTGGGTATATCTGTTTGCTATCTATAAATGCCAGTGTTGGTTTTTCGTGTATTAAATAGATAATGAAATGTAAAAACAGGTAGATAAGAGCAGCTTCTTAATGAGGTACCTTGATCTGGCGCATTTTGAGACAGGTGCAGTGTAACCCAGATGCTTTGGCTGTTTTACTCATTGTAATAAAATTGCAATAAAATGTCATTACAGTTGGTAAATGATATTTTTTGTCTTACCATACAAGTTACATCTGGTAAATGATAGCTTGTATGTTGTTTCCCCATCTCCTTGTATAGTAGTTTATCCACATTGCATAGCTAGTGAGGTGGGCACATCCACCTTTGACGAGTGGCTCTTGCAGTCAGAACACAAAAGGTGGCTGTTACTGTGAGAAATGCCTGATCTGAAGAAATATAGGGAAGCAGACTTAGTGGCCAAGGGCAGATGTAAGCGACTGCCGTATGCAGAGATGACTGGCAGAATGCAGCAGAGGAGGACTCTTCTGTCTTCCTTATAAATTTCTCCCATTACATTTAAAACATTGATGGCATTCAGTTAACATTTTCAGGGCTTTTTGAGCCCCATGACATGCAAAACTAACCTGCAGTGAGACATACAGAGGCTTATAGTTTTTTATTGCAATAAAGAATCTTCCCACCTTCCTGAACCAGCTAAGTTACAACCATTTCTGGATTCTAAAACTCTGAACGATTCCTGAAATCTTGCTGTGCCCTTGCACATCTTTTTGTTTATATTGTTTTCCTTCTGCCCTGCATGGTTCACAGAGACCATAGTCTTCTCATTTCTTCCCCACTGCCAGGCACCACAGGTAGATGCATTCCCCATGCTCACCATGAGCTCAAGGCAGCAGAAGAGGGTAAGTAGACTGAGGCTTTGGTTTGGTCTCAAAAGAAAAGATGTTGTGTTTCGTGCCCTGAATCCAGTGTTGCACTGAACCTTAGTTCTCCCAACATTTTCTGTGTGTGTTAGCTGCTGCCAGTGATGCCCATGTCAAATTGGTATTGAGAAGTTTAGTGGGAGAGCTTTTGGTGCCCTTGGTGCTATTATCCTGATAGTTGCTGTCCAGTACGACAGTTGCACTAGTAGAGCTTGGCTTTTGGATGATCAGCTGGTGGCTTGTATCATCTAAAATAATCTATCAGCATTGTGGTCACCTGTGATCATTTGGAGCATGTTTGTTTGGGGGATGTATGCTGTGCACCAGGCAGACTAACTGTTGGTTTCATTTAACTATGTAGCAGTCCGAAGCTGATACTTAAAGAACAAGAATCCTAAACCATTTTTCAGCTAGTCAGTACTCCCATGATTGTGCAACTGAATGAGCCCAGTTGCCTTACCTGCCAAATCAGTAAGGTGATCGTATATTTCATTTTGATCGGGACTTTCTAAGCCCTGTCATATCTATATTTGCATTTTTGGCAAAACTGGGCATTTGTCCAATGTTCTCTTGGGAAGATCAAATGGAACAAATGCACAGTTTTGCGCCCCCCCCCCACTGCCCGATATGAAGCAGCTCCTAGCTAGAAGCAGAGGAACAGGCAGAGGGGGTGAGCATTGATGCCAGACTCGTCAGGGAGGTGTAGGATGTGCCTGGGCATTGCTCAGGTGAGAGGGGCTTGATCCAGTCTTGTCTGGTGTATCATTTTCCTTTTGGGAAATATGGTCATCCTACTAATTAAATTATTTTCGAGTTCCTCTGGATAATTAGTACTGCTAATTTTTAAAACTACAGACGTGGTGGAGATTACAAGTAATGTTTAGTAGAGTGGTATTTGATATTTTTTTTTAGCTGATTTGAGTGCCAGACAGACCTAAGAAATAAAGGCTAATCGATGGCAGAATAAATAGCAATTTGAGGTAAACTATTTCTTTTTTGACATAAAGAGCAGTCTTGGACGTTCTTCAATAAGAATAACTTTTTGGTATTTATTTTAATACCTTTAAAAGGAATAAAACAACCTTATGTGACCAAGAATGTAGGTGGTATATCCTTAAATCAGTATTTATGGAGTTGCTTTGAAATAGTCATTCATCTTTAAAGGTGAGATGGTTAAGTTAAACTTTTGAGTTAAATTTATGCCTCCAGGAATTATGACTTACATTTGACTCTCCCACCCGCAGGTCTTCTGTGTGTGAAATCCTCTTGGTTCTCTGAACATTAATCAAAAAGGGACATAATGGAATCTATATTGCAACCTGTGCAATTTGTGGAAGTCTTGGGGTCATTTGAATTATTTGTACTCTGTTCACTGAGCTTGGAAGTACCCAAAAGATCTGATAGGAAAATCAGAGTTATAAAGACATTAGCTAAAACATTTCTCTTGAAGCTTAGCAGTAGGAGCATTCATATAAAATTTTTCTTAATTTTTAGCTTTGCTTGTAATTCACCTTTACAATTAACCTGTAAATAAAGTGTTAAGATTTTATTTCTCGATTTCTGAATTGCAACTACCCTAAAAATCTTGATGTCTCATTTTGTGGTAATTTTTGTTTTGTTTTATTTTTTAAGGTATTTTAAAGATATTTTGGGTGGAAACTGAGTTTATTTTTGTGGTTGTATTAACTTTTGAGTTTTAACTTGACTGTCATAGTTAGAGATGGTTTGCAGTCAGCATACTGTATAGAAGTTTTAAGATGAATCCTGTTTTGATCTTGTATTAATTGTGCCCTTATGAAATCCAGGGAGAATGGCAATTTGAGTACATCCCATTGACGTACTTACGTTGATGTGTCATGGCATCTTCACAGTGTTGTGTTGACAGAAGAAGCCCTCCTTTTGATGCAGCTTTACTCCTTTTGGGTAGATAGATTATTGGTGTCGATTGGATAGGCCATCAAGCATCTATTAAAACTGTGCAGTCAGTCCCGCTGCTTCAATTGCCAGAGATCCTGCAGTGTAGACGTACTCTGAAGCATGAGCCTCACCCATTCTTTAGAAATGAAGAACATTCAGGCTCAGGCTAAATAGGAATGAGAGATGGACATTAAGAAAACAAACCAGTGACAGTTTTCTGGTTTTATTTATAAGATATGCTTTGCCTTGTGGGAATCGATTCAATTTTTTCAAACACATCAACAGAAGGAGGTCATCTGGAAAAAGCAGTAATCTCGCAAATTGTTAATGTCAAAGTAATTAGAAGATAGAAAAATGATTGGTCAAGCAAATTCACAGACTGTATAACTGGAATCTGAGTAACTGCATTTAACATAAGTTATAAAGTACTGGAGAATACTTCAGGACTCAGCATTGAGAGTATTGATGACATTACATTTAAAATGCCAATGCTTTTGTGCTATATGTTTAGTAGTAGCAAAATATGGGTTGGGAGATTTGGGATCCCAAGCGCTGTCACATAGTTGTCTTAATACATTAATGATGATTCATACACATACAACAGAATCTCAGAATTGTGAGCACTTTGGAAATGGTGGTTATCTGTAACTCTGAAAAGTTTATAACTGAACAGAATGTTATGATTATTCCTTCTGAAGTTTACAACTGAATATTGACTTAAAACGGCTATGAAACTACAAAAGAAAAATGCTTCTTTCAACCACCTAAATTCAGATGAAACAAGCACAGAAACAGTTTCCTTACCTTTTCATTTTTTTTAAACTTTCCCTTTATTTTTTAGTAGTTTATGATACTCCTGCTTTTTGTTGCTGTATCTTCTGATGTCTAATTGCATACTCCAAATGGAAATGTGGTTCACTGGTCAGTCTGTAAATTTAGTGTTTGTAATGCTGAGGCACTACTATACGGTGGAGTGGAAAGAGGTGGGGAGAAAAAGGACCATTTAAAAAAAATTACACTCCTTAATTCCTCATAAGGAACTAGAATAATTTAAGTTGCAGAAATTCCCATAGTAACTCCTTACAACATAGACCAGTTATAAGGAAAAAGACCAGCTGAAGTAAAAAGGAAGTAAACTAAATTTTCCAGTTAAAATAGAAAGCTGGAATAAACATTTTGCCGGGACTGAGCTTCCAGGTTAAAGAGAACCTTTCAAGGCTGAAGGAAGCCTCTGCCTCTGTTGGGCTCCCCAGTTAAATTGATTCTTTCAGACTTTGGAAGAGTACTTTTTAAATAATAATGCTTAATAAATAATAATTTTAAATAACAATAACTGCTTCCTGCCATATTCATGCACATGCAGTTGCACAGTCATTGTGTCTGCCAGGTCATTGGATGAGCATTCATTTTCAAGCTGCTGATATCAAACAAGATGCTTTGAGATATTTTAAGGTTCTTTTCTGCAGTCAGAGTTATCGAGATTCAGCTCTGTATCTTCATCTCATGTCTAGACTGTCCAACTCCGCTGTTGAGTCCATTAAGGCAATGCCATATAGCCCAGGGAGTTGATCTGCACCAAATGGTAGGCACTTCGCTGATGGAAGTTAAGCACACAGGGCCATTGCCTGTTGTTTGCCAAAATTTGAATGCTGGTTTGTTTGTGTGACAATATAAGGGATTTAATTATGCCTTGAATCTGTGCATTGGCTTGTATGAACTTCCAGGCCTATATCAGGAGGAGCAATACCTGTGAGGATGTACACAGAGACTGTTGATATTCTGTTGTATAGTAGCAGGATTTATTAAGTACAGGGACTGATTTCTTTGAATGAGGGGATTATGCCCACAATGTAACTGCATATTCATCAGAGTAGCACCAAAGAGCCAGTGTTGTTTGTTGCAGCATAGATGGCAGGGGTGTAGCGAGCCTCGGCTTTCTGACCAGCTCCCTGATTTTCCAGGGTGGGCCTGTTTGGCCACTCCTGCTTCCGGTCATGCAAGCTGGAGCCTCAGCAGGGGGAGGGAGTGGGAGCAGCAGCCCAGGCAGTGTCCCTGACACTTCAAGACTGGAGCATAAGAGCTGCCATGGGCTGGAGCAAGCTGCAGGAGGAGAGCAGCCTACCCCTGCCCCTGGCCACGGCATAGCAGTCATGGCTGCACAGTGCTGGCCGGTCTGCAGTCACAGTGGCCAAGACTGCACTGCTGCTGGGCACTGTGATGACCAGGGGTGGGCAGATCTGCTGGCCAGCCAGGTGGACACTGGCTATCTGAGCCAAACCGTAGCTACATCCCCAGTAGATGGATCTGTACCTCACTGTGATGTAACCAGCTTGCTGAGGACATTTAGTATGCTAAGTTGGCTTAAATTTTCTCAGCGTGAACTCTGAAGTAGAGTATGTACTGAAGAGCAATGCCAAGTTGTGTGAAATTTATGGAATGAGTGTGTTTTGTCTCATGCTAGCTGATCAAGGGAGCCGTGTTTGTTGATTCCTTAGTCATAGGTAATAGCGTGAACTCCTTGTCAATGTATTAACAGTAATGAAGAACCGTTACTTCACGAAGGTAATACAGACCACACTGGAGAACAGAGAATACTGAATATTTGTGGCAAATAGAGCTGATGATGGCAACAGAAGAATAGCCACCTGTAAGGTAGTCTTGCTTGTATTGTTCAACATCTAGTACAAATGACTTTTAAGTGCTGACCATTTAAAGTTGCTTTAATAATTTATCTGATACAAACAAAAAAAATTTTTTTTCTGTGAAAAGTCTCCCCCCTACAATCTATGAAATCCTTTATTTTTTGTTGACTTTATAGTATAACTAGCTGTAAACTGTCAGAAATGATGGGGGAAAGTCATGGTTTCTTTCCTGAGTGAGCACCACATACAATTGTCTAAAGAATTGGTGTGAAATATTGGAAACAGCTGAAAGCTGTGAAGGGGAGGCAGGGGCAACAGATGGGGGCAGAGAAGGGGTGGGTGGTGTACCATGTGACAGGCCATTGTGATGTTAGAGGTGACTTGACCAATTGCTCCTTGCCCTCTCCTGGGAGCAATCCTTGGGAGCAATTGGTTGAGTCACCTCTGACACCACAATGGTCTGTCACATGGTGCACTTTATGCATGCACGCACATAGTGAATTAGTAGGTAAAGTTAGAAGTCAATGACAATTATAGTAAAAACAATGTTCAGAGAAACATGATTTTTCAACTTTCTAATGTCCTTTAAATTATTTTCAGTGACTTTTTTGGTCAAACATGTCTTGAAGTACAACTGCTCTCTTCCACTTTTTCTAAGCCTAAAAGGTTTTTAGGGGGGCTGGAACAGTCTTCCTGTATGTTTCTATAGTAGTGGACCAACCACACTGAGGTCTTGAGTCACTAAAGTAGTCTAAAAAATTAGTACTGGTTACCTCTGTGTAATAATTTTGGTTACAGGTTAGTTAACTACTACAGTGCAAATTAATAGTCAGATTCTTTCATTCCATACTGTAGTGTTTCTCAAGTGATGTTTCGTAGATGTAGGGTAGGTGTTTCACAAATATCTCCTCATGGGAGTGGGTAGGCTGAGTGGAGAGATGGGAAGGGAACAGTGCAGCAAGCAGCCCATCTGGAAAATTTAATATGCTCCAGCCTTTGCAAACCTCACAGGCATGCTTCAGTGTCCACTATCACCTTACTCCTTTGCTGTGGCTGGTGCATTTTAATTTTCATGCCACTGATACCACTGGCATTGAATTTGGTTGGACATGATTTCAGCAGTAAGGCTTTCTTTGGTGAATCTTACTTCAAGAATACATGAACTTTGTTCAGTCATGCAGACCCAAAATTCCCATTAAAACGTGATATTTTCAGTTTTAAGTTGTGTGCATAATAATTGTGTATCTATTTTTATAAATAAATGCATGTTCTATTTGTAAAATTGTATTTAATTTGGTTTCCTGAATGTATCATTCTAGGAATGTGCAGTACGTAGATACTATGAACATTACAGCTGGTATATACCAGCTTTTTCCAAGAAAGCTTTTATCAGCTGTTTTAGTTTTAGAATTAGTTCATTGGCCCACTCAAAGATGAGAAACACTATTGAATCTTATTCTGTGCAATTTTGGCACATGAATTTTGTTTTTTTAAAAAGTCTGAAATTAAGCATTGAAAGAAAAAATTTTATTGAGCTTCAATAAATTGATTTTTCTCTGTATTGCTGAGATAGTTTTCCATTTTAACCCTCATTGTTTTGCCCTATATCCCTTTTTCTTATCGTACTGTATTAACCATTGTAGCTCACCAGTTCTCAGACTTGATTGATTCATTTACTCCTGCAGTGGCATAGGAGGGTTCATGCTGATTACTTGAGAAAGGTACCAGGACAAGCTGCTTTGATAGAGCCTCTGTCTTACTGATGCAAGTACACTGATACAACTACCTGACAGGAAAAGGACCTTATCTGTTTTTCAGTAAATGGCACCCATTTTGCTTAAGACAGTAAGGTCCAAAGACTTCAGCATATAATGCATGTTAAGCAGTTTTTGCCTAAAGTCTGAATTTAAAATATATGTGTGTGTATATATATATATATATCAAAAGACTTGTAGGTGGATACATTTTCAAGACAATAGCAGTTTAATGACTAACTTGTGTGTTCAGGAGAAAAGAATAGGCTTGATTGCTCACAATCTAATGTTTGAAAAGGCATTTTTTAGATCTTTGATATTTGCATATCTAATTGCTATGTAATCAAAACTAAGTGAACTGTAGCTACTTGAAACCATAAAATGAAAGGCAATCATCTTTACAGGGGGAAATGGCCCACTCATACGCAAGACTGTTTGAATATTAGAATTATATTCTTCTTGTGTTTAATTATAGGTGTCTCACTGAGCAGTAAATTTATGCTTGTGTATTAAAGGAGTGAATGTGACCCTGAAATATCAGCTCAGCTTTGTTGTAGCAGAGCGCTGGCATTGAGAGAATTTAGCAGTGTTGTGTATTTTGGTGATAACGGATTGTGCCAGAATAGCTGTTAATTACCTGCTTTGTTTGATATGGAAAGTAGTGGTTCTGCACTTTTCTTCCCACCAGTGACAGTACTCAATTAAAACTTGTATTAAACAGTGATAATGCCCTTGTTTATCTGGTGGGGAAGATGTGAGGTAAAGAAAATTAAATGGTTATTTTTTCAGCTGGTAGGCACCAGCTTTGTTTTTCTGAGAATCTGGTAAGAGTAAAACCTGGTTACTATAAAGTGTCTTGTATGCTTTTGTAATTCTTAAACATTTTATTTTAACAGTGCTGACTGTCAGTAAAAAATATTACCTTCTTTGGAAGGAAGCTGGAGAGGGGGAAATACTGAAATGTAATTTGGAATTTATTCCATTACTGCTTACTCATATTTTACTATTGAAGGGGGGAGGCATTAGGTTGGGGCCCCTTGCATTAGGCATAGTACTGGCACTTATGACAAAGACACAGTGCTTTCCCTTGAAAACTTATTTAAATATCAGCAAAACCACTTACTCACTTAGCTTCTGTCCTGTGATATAAGTATTGGAAATGTAATGGGTGAAAATTGCAGTGCTAAATGTAATTTTCAGATTTAATATTACAGAACCAAGAACACCATCAGACAAACATTTTGCAATTTTAAGTTCAGATATTAGTTTACAAATTTGAGTTAAAATCTATTCAGTTTAAGGATTTGTTAGAAACACTTGCTTAAATTTTTAACTTCTGTTTTTTAAAAGTTAAAATAAATATTTTGAATGAATTCTAATAAGAAGCTATGAGTTCTCTTAAATAAAAATAAAGAGAATAACCTGGAGAACGTTTGGAATTTGGCCCAAGTTTTCCTGTCCCCCCAAAACACCCTTATTACTACCCCTCAGTACTAGCATTCAGTCACTGGAGTCATAAAAATGTAAACATTTCTTTAAAAAGTACAGTTATTTTTGTAGTAAAGAGTATAATCTTTGGGCTCATAAGGAAATAAATTTGAAATTATTTTTCTAATATGAAAAATTTACTTCTAATATACAAAAAGAAAGGAAGTGTGCCATGTGCTTGTGCCCTGTTCTTTGTTGTTATGGTTCGGATTAGAACTAATACTTAGAAAATGACCTACAGCAGTGGTTCTCAACCTTTTGAGTGTGTGGACCCGTTTTCAACTTCCAAATATTTTGTGGACTGCCACATGCTACTAGTTGTTTTTTACACTTGATTTTTTAATGGACATGTAGTAAAGAAATTATACGCACTCAGTAAAAAATTTATAATGCACACATCTTATGTAAAAAGATGTTGTATTTGCAATTGTACATTTCCTTTGTGAGGAAGTTTTGTTTTCCAGTGGACCTCCCTATAGTCGTCTTGCACACCACCAATTGTCCACAGACCACATGTTGGGAACCACTGGCCTGGGGAAAAGGCACATAGCGTGGCCATGGTAACTGTAACTCGTGTGTAAGTTCGAGACTTACTTAATAGTGGCATATCATTTAAAGTCAGAGTTGTCATGCTTTGGTTCCTAAAGTTTGACATCTAAATAAATAACCTAATTTCTTTTAAAGGGGTGCTGAATACTCCTGAGGGAGTTTTGGGTATTTTACCTTCTAACCATTAGATTACTTATTAAAGTGCCTAAATGTACTGAGGTGCCTAAATATATACACTAAATGTAAATTTTTGTCAATATCCATACTGCTTAATTCTATAGGTTTGCAATATGTCTTCAGCTTCCTATTTTTACCATTTCTTAAGAGGTCCCCAGTCTTCCTACGCTTGCCTTAACGACTGCAACCAATATTTTTGGAACAGCCTTTTTTTTGTCCTTAACTTTTGACAAATTGCCCTTTCTTCCTCTTCCCCCCAAAGCCAATTCTGGTGGTCTTTTGTAACTAATCATAGTGAATTCCCTGCAAAATTTTGAAATGAAAAATTGCAATAAATTTGATCAGAAAATGCATTTAATTTAATCAGTGGATTTTATTTAATTTGAGAAATCGAAGAATCTAGCTTAGAAGTCTTTTGTAGAAATAACTCAGGAGAATAAAAACGTTCAAATCTTGAAAGGTCCTGTGAACATTTTTCAGGTTGTACACAGTACAGCCCTACCTGTGTCAGTCCCAGAATATTGGAGAGACAAGGTGGTGGATGAGTTAATATCTTTGTTGACTGACATCTCCTGGTGAGAGAGCCAAATTTTCGAAGCACATAGAATTCTTCTGGTTTGGGGAGGTTACTCACAGCAAAATGCAACAGCATAAGTACATCTTCCCCGCCTTATCTTTCCATTCTCCAGGCAGTCAGCCAATTTTTCCTTACCTTTTTTTCCCCTCATGATGTACATCATCTCTTCATTGTTGGTATGTTAGCTTGTCATTTGCCACCAGCTTCTCAAAGGACCTTCTTAATTAAACTGTTTGGTTACTTTGAAATTGTAAGGTATGAAATAGCATTTCTTTGTTATCCATGGAAACATGTTACAATCAGAAAGAAACAAGACAGCTTGTTCTGGTTTAGAAGTATGGGTGTGTTCAGTTTGCATGTGCACTTTGTTTTGGTTGCCTGCCAGAATGAGGATCCAAATTATTGTATGCAGTTATTCCAGTTAAATCTTCCCATCTCTTGATTATTCATTTTTCCCTTTTATATACCACATGGTCTTTTAATGCTAAATAATTATGTTGGAAGGCAGGTTGGCATGTTGGTCAAAATAAACCTTGCTTGGCTACAGATTTTCCTATCTCCATTGAAAGTCATTTTGTTCATTCACTTTGTAAGATGGAAGGACAGCCACTCTCTTCCGTCAATCCAAACACTTAGGAATAGTTCATTTTCCCTGCAGATAGTGAATACACTTGGATTTTTTTTTTTTTTGTGATGCCGTGACTATGTATATGGCTATGCTGAATCACAGAACTGTTTGTTTTCTTCAAACATAGTCGTCCAGTGTTTTAAGTGGCATGACACAAGAATGACTATTATCAAAGTAGACTAATGTTATGGTGAGCCCTGACTGTCAAGGGCTAATATGGTTCCAACCAGGAGCGCTGTTGGCACAGGAAAAGACCCGGGGCCTCCCACGCCAGTCCTGATTCGCTCCTGCTATTGTCAGTCCAACGTCAGATCCTCTGCCAGGGAAAACAGCTGCTGCCACAGGCAGCCTGGCCCTGGACAGACAGCTGCCACAGTGGGTGGCCTGGCCCTGTGTCCCTGGCACTCAGGGCACTGGCGCTGGGACTTGGTGCACAAACCCTCTGTGCCCAACGCAAGCAAAGCCACTGGTTCCAAACATGGTGGATTTTATTCTAAGTATTGAAATTCATTAAAAATATAAAAGAATACGTCCAAAAAGACTTCATTAGGAGAACATTATTATAGTTACAGAGTTAAGCACCCAAAAGTTAAGAAACGTCAGAATTATTTGCTTGTACATGTGCAGTATGACTCACCTTTTAATTGCATGAACACATACTACAGTTTTCAAATACCTAAAAGGCTGTCACAAGGAAGAGGGAGAAAAATTGTTCTCATTAACTGCTGATAATAGGACAAGAAGCAATGGGCTTAAATTACAGCAAGGAAGGTTTAGGTTGAACATTAGGGGAAAAAATCCTGTCAGGGTGATTAACCACTGGAATAAGTTGCCTAGGCAGGTTGTAGAATTTCCATCATTGGTAGTTTCTAAGAGCAGGTTTGACAAGCAACTTGTTAGGGATGGTTTAAGAGGGTGCTTGGTCCTGGTATGATTGCATGTGACTGGACTCGATGGCCTCTCATAGCTTCTTCCAGTTTCTATGATTCTAAACAGGACTTGACGAACCCAGGTTGCTGTGGCACCTAAAAATAGAGCTGCTAGCACCTGCAGAGGCACTTGGGATTTGGCAGCGTTTCAGCGGTTGTGGGCTCTGTGCTGCTGCCAGAAATCACAGCAGTGGTTTTTTGAGATGCAAGGGGGAGGAGTGGGAGGTCCCAGCTGGACATCAAGCTGGGTGGCAGTTTTCTTGAGTCTTGACGTAACTAATTTTTTCCAAAAGATCCAGTCTCATTCATTGCAGGGGATGAACCATGTTCTGGAAAAGAATCAAGACTGTGTAGTGAATGAGGCTCTAATATATAGGCTTCCTCCATTACTTGTTGCAGAAACCGGAAGGTGTGCAGTCATTGATGCAAGGGAAGCTGTGAGCCTCAAAAACCTAGCTGACTTCAAAACTGAACTTAATGAATTTATGGAGGGGATAGTATGATGGGACAGTCTAATTTGGCAGTTAACTGATTTTTGACAACTTGTAGTGGATATGCCAATGGCCTGAGATGGGATGTTTGATGAGTTGTTATAGAGAATTCTTTTTGGGATGTCTGGCTGCTGAGTCTTGCCCACATTCTCAGGATTTAACTGATTGCTGTATTTGGGGTGAGGAAGGAATTTTCCATCAGAGCAAATTGGCAACGTTGGGAAGAAGTGGCATCTTTTTCTGTTGAATGGGGCACAGCACACTTTCTGGTGAATACTCTCTGCCTTAAAAGCTTGAAACTCTGCTTTGAGGACTTTAATAATTCAGTCATAGGTTAGAGGTGTTTTTTTTACAGGGGTGGATGGGTGAGGTTCTGTGGCCTGCATTGTGCAGAAGGTGAGACTTGATCATAATGGTGCCTTCTGACCTTTGAGTCTATGAATTAGGCAGTAGATTCACACAGGAAGAAAGATGAATCTGATGGTTAAGGCACTGGCATGCTCCTCTGGGTAACTGGATCCTCTCTCTCTGCCACAAAATTCCACTGTGGTGCTGGACAAATCACATAGACCAAAATTTTTGGATGGCTCCTGGTTCTCTTTTGAGCCCCTGTGGTCTGACTTACAGACGTACTTAAGTGCTCATTTACACCTGAGTCAATGGGAGTTCATCTTTGATCATATGAATAATATAAGATGCTATTCGAAGAGTCAGGTCCTAGCTGCCTCAAATTTGATAAAATTAGATGATACTTCACAGTTCTGGCATTAATCTGTTTTAGGATTTTATACTGCCACCACATTATCATAGTATATGAGCACCTTCCACATAAAATATGATAAAGTCCTCAGTGGACTTCATGGAATTTCGCACATCCATCTCCCCCCCCCCCCCCCCGGTTTCAAAACTTTGCTTTTGGGAAAACAGCTAATGATAGGCATTGATGAATAGAATGAGATGGTTGTGGTCTGAGTGAGACTTATAAAGGAAAGACTTTCCTGAATAGCAAGGTTCTGTATTGTTTCTTAAAGATGGTAGTACTCTGGGATAGCCTGCACTCAGGTAAGCTCTTTTTGCTTTAAAATGAGTCTATAAAGGACAAATGTTTCATGTTAAGATTTAATTCTCAACTGCATTTTTCAAGTCTGATGGTTCTCTGGACCTTGCGAGTTATTGGGGGAGCCTGTGCCTATCAATGACACACACACCCCTTTAACTATTTGAAGTGTTTGGGTCAGGACCATGCTAAAGAGATGTACCTTGTTCATTGCAGTTTCAAGACCGTGCTAAAGAAGCTGAGAGAGGAGCGTTCCATATATGTAAAGATTCAAGTTGCTTTTAGACTGTATCAGAGCCACCTTGATCATTCAAGGCAAGCTTTCAGAGTCTCTCATGTGGGGTGCACCCCTAGCCATGGCAGTAAAGAGAGGCCATAGGAGATTCCTGTCAATGGAACAACAGTCTTGAAGGCATAAGATATCAGAGCAGATCTGGTCTCAGAAATATAGCAGAAGTTGGCAACAGGGTCTTTGTAGTCTAGAATGTGGGACTCCTCCAGAGATGGTTGTTCCAGTACCGATGGTAGCATGTACTCTTTGCTCCAGTATCGGCTCATTTAGAGAGAGCTGAGCTGTTGACCTTAACTCCTTCTCAGGGACTACTGAAACCAGCTACCTCTTCTGTTGCAACAGAGTGATCGTACCTGATTACTGCAGGATAGCAGCCCAGGTCTGTACCAACTATGCTGTCTATTCTACAGCCAGAGATTGTCTGTTTACTACCATCACTGTTACTTCAGGGGAAAGACCCAAGACTGTGGACACCAAAAGTCCTTTTCTAGGTGCACCAGCTTTGGATTTAATACTGGTTTTTACCTTCTCCTGATCTGGTTCAGCACTTGGATCCTGCACACCATGAATAATTAGCAGTTAAGAAGCTATTGATGCTTCCTCTAGTAATGTGCCTCTGATGTCAATCTAGATCTCAGTCGCTGAAGATATTTCTTGGTACTGTGCCAGGCTGGATCTTGGAATACTTCCATTCTTTGTCAGATTCAAAGTACTTTCGCAGGTATATTGGTAATGAGTCCAGTTCTACACTGCCAACGTTTTGTATGAGTAGATAAAGTTCTGTTGAAGTTAGTACTGATCAGCTTTTGGATTCTCAGGTTACAAGACTTACCTCATCTTTTTCTGGAGCTATAGCCAGTCTTGGTATTGCAACAACGGTCTCAGGAACTATCTCCTTTGCCTCTGCTTAATTTGTCATCCTTGCCAACTGATGATCCTATTGTATTAGAAATATCTCTAGTACCAGCTGACAGTGAAGACATATCAAAAGTCCTTCAGGAGAATGGCAGCTTTTGGGGCATTTAAGTAAGCAAGGTAGTTGAAGAGAATGCCCAGAAACTCACTGAAGTTTGCCATCCTACAGTGGCAGAAAGATGGTCTTGCTGGTAAACAAAGTCATAAAGCAACTGGCTGAAACACTCTGTCTGTTGTTCTATTCCATGTGTAGCCAAATGAATGGAATGAAAAAATTGGGTTCCATTTTAGAGGGTTTGAACAATTCTGTTTACAGCTCACATCTCTCTTTAGTTATGAATACAGTTTGTGAAAGAAGCTATCAGGATTGGGCTAAGGCTCCCCAAAGACAAAGAAGTCCAAAAAAAAAAAAATTGACTGTTTTGGTAGAAAGAGTAATTCTGCAGTGTGTTTATTGGTAATCATCATGTTCTGTTTGGAGATATGACTAATTAGGAAGATGCAGTTTAATTTCTTGCTTCTGAGGGATGCCTCATCTTTCAGTCACCTTTTCAGGATTTTGGGGCATGGTGTATTCTGTGTGGGCTGTGGCTATGTACCTTTGCTCTTGGTCAAAGTTGTTGAGGAATCCTGTGGAGGCTCCACAGACAATTGAAGACCTCCTCTTTGAAGAGAGTACCTTGCTTTTGTCTAAAGCAGATGATACTTTGCATATGCTGAAGAACTTTCGAGGGACTTTGAAATCCTTGGGCATCTACATTCAGGTGATGGAAAAAGACAAAATATAATCCTCGATACCGTCCTAGACAACAGTATTAACTCTTCCATCAAGGTTCAAAACAGTCTGGTGGATCATCTGAGCAGATGGTCTCTGAGCCCAAAATTTCTAGCTTTGGCTACTCCTCAAAGGTAGTTTTCTGTTGGTGGATCTACTCAGAACTTGGCAGAGCAGGAAATATTCCCAGTTCTGTTTCTTAGTGGGTCACTAACCATAGTCAAGTTCAAAAGCTTTCCTGTTTGCATGTGTCCAGAGACCAGCTTTGTGTACACAATAGTGGCTTTGATTTGCAGGGTCATTGTGGAATCATCCTTATAGCTCCAGACAGGTCCAAGACAAACTCAGTATTCAGACCACCTCAAAATGACCACTTGGAACCTCTGCAGTTAACAACGAGTGACCCGAACTTTTGGCTGGGCGCTGCATCACATTCCTCAAGTGCTGCACCTCATGTCTTAGTTCATCAGTGATCAAAAGTAGATTCAGCATATTGCCCAGCAGCAGATTAGAGTGTTCTCCTTAATAGCAGGAAACTTTCCACAAGAGTTAGGTATCTAAGGAAGTGGAAATGTTTCTCTCACAGGTTAGATGACTGTTTTTTTTGTTGTTTGTTTGTTTTCCACCCTGTCATGACCTGAAAGGTCTAGTTGTGTCTGCCTATCAGGGACCCAATACTTCCTTTGGATTTTAATTTGGTGGTATTAACTCTTACAGAACCTGCCTTTGACCCTTTAGTATCCTGTTTGCTTCTTCCTCTGTCAGCAAAAGATAGCCTTCTTAATGGCCAACAACTCCACAAAGAATGTGGGAGGATTGAATACATTGGCTACTTATCTGTCATACACAGTAAGTAAAAGGTTCATCTTTGAAAGAAACTTGAGGTGTGATCAAAATTGGTATCTGATTTCCACATGAATTAGTAATCTACCTGCCAGTTTTCTTTCCAAAGCAGTATACTCATGAAGAAAAGCAAAAGCTCCATACCCTCAATGTTGATTGATAGTGCTTTACCTGCATAGGACAACGTCCTTTTGAATTTCTTCTTAGCTTTGTTTCTGGTGCAGAGGGTGCGGGGAAATGAATACCATCTGCATCATGATATGTTTCTTTGCAAAGGGGGAAACTTCTACTTATGGACTTGCAGCACATTCAGCCAGAGTCTGTTGAACCTTGGCAGTGTTTGTGACATGTCTCCCCATTATGGACATCGTCTGTTCATACATTCACCAAACATTATGCACCGTTGACTGTCAAGGGAAAAATATAAATATAGACAAAGCAGTTCTGTATTCCTTCTTCTTACTGCTTGAGTTAACAACTAGAGAGAGCACCTGGGATACCAACTTGCAAAACCCAGTATAATGGGCACACACAAACACTTGGACTCTAGAATGGTTATTTATCTTCAGTAATAGTTGTTTTTAGAGATGTGTTCTGTATGTTAATTACATTACCCATCCTTCTACCTTGACACAGTGGAGTCTACCGTCTGTCTATGATTTGAAGGCACTGAAAGTAGGGTGGCTCCATTTGTTACCTTGGCCGAAGAACATAATGTGCTCACCTGGGTGGTAGTGTTGGCTCTACAGATACTCTTAGGGAAAACTGCCTGACACTGGTGCATGGGACATATGCAGACCTAAAGAATAATGGACATATGCAACACATCTGAAATTACATTTGTTATAAGAAAGTGAATGACCCTGTTTCTGAGTCTGTGATAAAAGCACAGAAGAAATGTTCTATTGAGGATATAGTTAAACAGCTTGCCTTCACATATACAAATGAGCACTAGGCACAAACATATGATTAAAGAAAGCTGGCTGTTGATTTTACGAGCAAGGAAAGAGCCACCTTGTTGTTTTCATATCCTGAACATACAAGTTTGGCCAAATAGATCTGAAGTATACTGAGAAGAGTAGAATATCAATGCATGAATACTTCACTGATTTATTCACCACTACCACCTGGAGTATATTCTTAACCTTGTTCCCTGGTTCACTCTTTTGTCATGGATTTCTTTTTTAAGCTGAGAGAAATAACATCTGTGAGAATGACATATTGCAGCCTTCTTTAAGAAGACTAACTTAGCTGATTACCCCACCAGTTTTCTAGTTCTAAGTTTCCAGGCATCTTGTTCAACAAACATTGCTTTGAGACACAGCTCTGATTTTGTATGTATTTCATTAGCTATGGCTGGCCGTAAACTAAAATAAAGCTATGCAAATATGTTCGAAAAAATATTCCAAATAACTAGGTAAAAAGAGTAAATTACAGTAGTTTCATATGAAAATAGTGTTTTGTAGGTTGACTTAACAGGATCGAATTCAGTATTCAGAGACTTGAATCAAACAAGGAAGGCAGAGAAACTTGTTGAGTTCACTAAGACTGACTTAGAAACCCACAGAAGCAACCTTGTTTGTCTTTACTTAATATCAGTGTTTTGGCTTTATGCTTCTTTTGATTGGTGGCTGGCTATAGACTTTGATAATCCCAGTTACCTTTAATTAACCAAAATTTAGGTGAAAACAAGCATTTTATGTTGATGTGCACATTTCTGTGTAATGCAAAACATAAAAGTGTAACATTCTGCATATGCAGTTTAAATCAGAGCTGATCTTTGGACTGTTTAAGAATGTCTTCTCGGGTTTTACAGGTGTTCAGTTGCATATTTTAAAAGATTATATGAACTCTTCACTCTTAAAATGTTAAGATTATTTCTTACAATACAAAGTGCTTCACTTTTTCTAATGTTTGTTAGCTAGATGATCTCCTGGTTGCTACAGGTTTGCCTGTATCTTAGTTGTTGGTTCATGGTGTGGTGATGGAGTCCAGCAACACAAGTTGGTTCCCAGGAGAGGAAGCATAGGCCGCCTTCAAGTCGGATGGCTTTGGAGGACTGATGGTTTGGACAAGGGCATCAAGTCATCTTCTGTCATTGCTTTTGAGTTTATGATCACGGTTCCTCCTTGCCCTAAACGTACTGTTGTAATACTTTGAGTTAGTATAAGGCACTCCCACACAGTGCTGAGGCCAGTCACATTTAAGTAGGTCACATAAAATCAAAGAGGTCTTTCCTGCTTAGTTTGGATGAAAAAACCCTGGAAAGATCCATCAGGCTCAACAGATCTGTATCTGAACATTGTTGAGTATCTCTTCAGCACTCCCCAAAATTGATCTGTCTGAACAGATTGTCACTTTCGGGAAGCAGATTGTAAGATTTTTCTAATCATGACCTGGACAAAAAGTTGAACAGAATTATGGACTATCTTGCAAAATTTCTACATTTTTAAATCACTCAATTTTAAAACACAAGTATTTTAAGGTGAGGAGTTGGAATTGAATTCTGTGACTTAGTTGTAATGCAATATTGGATTTTTAAATATAAACTTTTCATCTAAGGGCAGAAAAGTGAATAAAGATGCTTTTTTGAAGCAAAGATTTCATTTATTTTCCACTTACTAGAATAGAAATCAAAATACCTGTTAGAATGACACTTTTTACAAAGGAAAATGTTTCTTTATCTTAATATGACTAGGAGACCTGTTAATTCTCTGAAGATTGCACAAATAAAATTATTGCACCTTAACTTATATTTTTGGTATTACATATCAGGACAGCTAATGATGTCTCAAGAAATCTTAAATTTCAGTGGCTGATAAATTTTTACAAGGACAAAACCATTTCAGAAAGTGACTTAATTGTAATTGTACAAAAATCTATTGCCATTTTGTAAATGGGCTGATCCAGGTAACAGTAGGTCAGTTAATTTGAGATCAGTCCTGAGTAAAATCTTAAATGGTTGATCTGAGGTTGTCAGTAATGTATTCAAACTTGGTAAGATAGCAGTATACCTGGGTGATGGAAAGACTATTTGTTTGACAGATCTGATTCAATAAGGTTAAATGTTTGTTTGAAGGTGACTGTTGACTTATGATATACTTAAGTCAACTGTCTTACAAAGGAGTACTACTGAATGAAATTCAGATATAAAAAACTGTTACACAAAGTTAGTGTGTGCACACAAAATGGATTAAAAACTGATTAATTTGTAGATCTCAAAGTAGACTCTACCAGCTGATGGTTTTCTAGTGGTGTCCCCTAAGTATATATTCTTGGACCAGTTTGATTTTGGGTGGGTTAGGGGTGTTTGTGTATAAAATATACATTTACAGTATCATTAAAAGATTTAGGAGTTATGGTGGATAAGAAAATGAACATAAACTCTAACATGATTCTGTAGCTATGAAACTAAAATATTTTCTGGGTGTATAAGTGGAAATATGAAGTAGTATGTAGGATAAGATTTCTTAAGTTAGAGGTTTCTCTACTCTAACATGAGATCTTTACTGTTCCTGCTGTATGTCAAACAAAAAAATATATTTAGTCGTATAAAGTGGATTGTTTACATAGTGTTTATTATAATTAGCAAATTAGCACTCAGGCAGCATTTTACCTATTGGCATTGTGTCTGTTCAGGGAATTATACCCAATTAGATGGGATTAAAGAACTGTTTACATGCTGTTGATCATTTTTGGTAGGTGAAGACCACCAACACTATCTTTACTGTCTTGGAGAAACTCATCGCATAGTCTGCTGCTCTATTTGCCACTCCTTGCCATCTCAGACTTGGATGACATGGAAACTCAAACTGATACCTTATGGAGAAGGCTGTGTGTCTGCACCAAAAGGTGGTGTCAGTGACCCCACTGGAGTGCCTTTCTGCCATCTCCAGCAGAACTGCATCAGGGGGGCCAACAGCACCAGCCAGAACCCATTGTGTGCACAGAGAACAATGACTTCAAGATTAATTCCTGGATGTCTTTCGGCCAACAAGGTTTTTCACACGTAGTGCTTCTAATGCAATCTTTTAACTAGACCAGATGATCTAGTGTGCATCTGAACACCCAAAAGGGCAGAGGCATTGCTTTGTGTGGGCTGGGGACATGAATTTCCTCTTCTTGCACCCACTACCTAACTCATTTGTAGTACAAGAGGTTATTCAAAGGAAGAGTAAGCAACACACCAAAGCCTCCCATTGCCCTGCTTGGTTAAGAAAATTTGACCTAATAGGTTGCAAGGTCTACTCCTTGACAAGCCTACAATTCCATATTGCCAGTTATCAGGCTGTATTGGAGTGGTATGATTTCAAATAGTACATTCTTAGTGGAATTCCAAGCTTCCTTACCTGACGGCTGACAAGGTGAATATAAAGTCCTTCTAGAGGAGGGCAAATTATTGACCAAGGTCTATTTACAAGTGGTGGTGGTGGTAGATGCCACGGATAAGCAGCACACTCCTTTGCATTGGGAGCAGTGCTTTCATGGGAGAAGACCCCCACTTGGTCAAGACGCTTGATGCGATAAATTGGTTAGTCTTTAAGTGCCACAGGATTCTTGTTTCTTTTGCAGAACTAGACCAACACAGCTACCCATTTGGAACTCATTCACTAAAGGTCTTTAGAACCAAATTCCTATCATGTGTGTCTGTATTCTAGCACCTGCCTGATACCAGAACTTACTGGTTTGCTAACCCCAATATTCTGCTTGATCCTCCTGCCAGCAGGAACAACCTTGCTATTCTCAACACTCCTGGAGGCCCAGATTTTTGGCCACTTCCAATTCTACCACATCCACCTTCCACAAATGCACCTCAAGACAGCCTTTTTGACAACTTGGCAAAGAACTACTAATGTCACCTCCTGGCCTCCATGACCACAATTGGAGCAGGATTACCACCAGTAGATGGATACTAGACATCCATACATCAGGGGCATCTTATAGAGCTCCACATCTTTGTCCCTACCTGTCACCTCTGCTAACACAGGTCTATGTATCCTTCCCAAGTTGACCCCTTAAGAAAGGAAACAATGCATTCCTCATAAAGGAGCCATAGAAAAGGTCCCACGCCATGTTTGTGACCATGGGTCTTCTCTCCTTATTTCCTTGTACCAAAGAAAGAAGGAGATCTTAGCCCCATCACGCTTCTAAGAACTTTGAACAGATGCATGTACAAATTCTCATTCTGTATGGTCACTCTCCAACAGACAAATTTTCCCCTTCTACCTCTTTGAGCCTTGTTCATAGCTCTTGATATGCTGGATGCTTATTTTTATATGGACATTTATTTTGCCCACTGCAGATTGCTCTGATTAACATTGGAGGACACCCTTTACCAATTCCAGCTCCTTGCATTCAGCATGGCCACTTCATTCAGTGTACTGACAAAGATCTTAGCAGTGATCACTGGTCACATGGACACCTGGATCACTCTGTTCTGACAGCTAGACATTTTTTCTTCTGGAATCATCCCACAAATACTTTCTCAACATTTTCTGAACACAATTCCTCCTCAATAGGCTGGGTATCTGTATCAACAAGAGAAGTCCACTGTTGTCCCTACCAAAGAGCTACATTTCATAGAAGCTTATTTGAACTCTTGTGTGGCCTGAGCCTTTTTGCTGAAAGACCAATATGCCACTCTCACAGCCATAATCACATGCTTGTGGCACTACCTTCACATAAGTGTTCAGTATTGCCTTCCACTACTAGGACACATGACAGCATGCACTGCCACTACCCCACCTCTACATCTACATATGAGAGGTCTGCAATTGTGGCTATGTCTGGTGTACAACCCACAGAAGGACCACTTAGAGTTATCAAACACTCTCCCATTCACAGGTGTTGCTTCCTTGGTGGGGTGGTGCAACCCATCCATAGTTATAGTGGGTATTTCCTTTCAGCCCACTGTGCTGGTGTGGTGATTTCAAAACCTTAACATGGACAAGTCGCTGTTCAGCTGGTGTGCTAACATCCATGAGAAATCAGCACAGGCCTACAGACCGCCCAGAGAAGCAAGAATCTTCACATTAACATCTTGGAGATGCAAGCAGTCCACTGTGCACAGCAAGCACTTCTTCCTCTTGTCCACTAAAAATGCGTGTAGCTTTTCTTGGACTGTATGATGCCAAGTGTATACATAAACAGAGAGGAGCCAGATAACCAAATTGTGCAGGGAAGCAATTTGATTGTGGGAACTTGGTCTTAGAATGTCATATTACATGCAGTCCATGCAGAAGCCATGGGCAACACCCTAGAAGACACTAAGCTGTTTTTTCCACTACAATCACAAGTGGGATATCCACAGTCCCCCTCTTCATTCTGTCTTCCTTTAGTGCAACATGCTGATGTGGGACCTATTTGCAATAACAGCCAACTCCACGGTTCTCCTCTTCTACTTCAAGAGAACCCTTGGGCAGGACTGAGAGAGATGCTTTTCTTATTCTGTAGACACTGGGGTTTTGCTATACCTTTTCACCCATCCTGCAAGTTCTCCGCAAGATGAGAAGTGTCACATAGCCCTGTCCTCATAGCCCTCTTCTGACCCCCATCAATATTGGTTTGCAGAGCTCTCTTATTTCTACACCGTTCTATAAACCATCTTCCCCTCCTTTTGGATCTTCTCTCACAACAGCAGGGCCAAATCCACTGCCCTAACCAATACTCTCTGCATCTCATGTCCAGTTATTTGGTGTTCTGTGCCAGTGCAGGACGTGCTATCACAGCTAACACCCAACCACAAGAATCTACTTTTAGACCAAATGGTGTTGGTTTATGAAATGGGTAGCCAACAACGATCACCCAGCTGATGATGTGTCCATAACAATTATCTTAGATTTACTGCACCTTTCATCCTTGGACCTTGCCCATTCCTCCATTAGGGTCCCCCTGTCAGTACTCAGTATATTCCTCCCACTGCTAGTTGGCTTCTCTGTCTTTAGCCATCCAGCTATGGCTCAATTCCTCTGCAGTTTCCTTTAACACCTTCACTTAGATAAGGAAACTTGTTCCTTCTTTGGGCCTTAGTCTTGTCATTTCCAACATCACCAAATTGCCCTTCAAGTTCCTTGGTCACTTGCTTGCTTTCCTACCTCTCTGTGAATGCGATCTTCCTAGTGGTCATCATGTGCACCTACAATCACCCATGATGGCAGTCCCATTCTTTATGGTATTCCACAAGGATAAGGTCTACCTACAATTCCATCCCAAGTTTCTCCCGAAGGTGGCCTCTCCCTTCCATTCAGCTACACAATCCATCTCCTAACCTTTTACCTGAAACCACATTTCCTTCATCAGGAAGTGCATATTGTACTCCCTTGCCTAACCCATACTTCTCAAGCTTTGCCCAGACTTTCTTTCTTAGAATATCAAACACTCTATAGGTTCTGCCCTCTCCTCTCAACGCCCCTCAAAGTGGATTTCAGGGTACATCAGCGAATGCTATGCTATTACCATCTGTACACCAACTCTCACTCCACTAACATGCAAGCTGTCACATTTATCCTTCTTGCAGATGTCCCATGCTAGGACATTCATAAAGCCACAACATGGTGGTCTTACCACACATTCGCAACTCATCATGCTTTAGACAGTTTTGCAGCAACAGAGACAGCAGTAAGCCATGCATCCTATAGATGTTGACACCTGCTGAGCTCTTGCACCTGCTTCCATGCTGATTACTGCTCACTAGTCCTCCACATGGGGAGTCACAGTCGAAGAAGAAAGGGAGGTACCTTATTAATTTAACTTGCTGTAACTAAGGGTTCTTTGAGACATATGGGCTCTATCTGAATTCCAGTCACACTTCCCTATCTCCTGTTGTTTGGGCTCTGTGTCTTCTGGTAAGAGAGAACAGGAGGAGTGTCGATTCGCATGGTCTGATAACACCTCAGATGTATAGTGAACACACAATGCACAAATGAGTTGGCGGAGATTACTTCAAACCCTTTCTGCTCCAGTGAATGGTGCTCATGTGCACCCACATGTAGAATCCAGATAGGAATCACACCTCTCAAAGAACCATCAGTTGCATTAACTAAATTTCTTTTGCACTCTGCGCTGGCCATAACCTTTTAAATCCCTTCTAAAGTTATTTGTGGTGTCCTGCAAATCCAGAGATATCTGCTTTGTCTGTGGATCACAGATGGATGCAGATCAAAATTTTGTTTCCATGCAGGGCTGTAGTTGTATGATTTACTGGGGTTTCAAGTAAGTTTCTAAAATCCCTGTTGTGGGCATGTTTGGAGTGTATCAGAATCCTGTAGCTAGGTTGAAAGGAAAAGCCTTTTTTCATCATTTAGTTGCCCCTTACTTCATAAACATAGACTGGGATGCCGAAGTAAAAACAAAGATTATTGAGAAGATCAGGCTGAAAATGTTTGACTACATTCAAGTGGTGATATTACATGAAACCTCAGCAAGTTTCAGTGATCGGAGCTTGGACAGATTGCATCTCTGTGGACTAAGAACTACTTGGTTGGTGGAAAAGTGCAGTCATCTACTATAGAAAAGGCCCCAAAAAAGAAGACAATAGAACATCACTGGTCACAACATACAATGCTCAAGTCAGACCTCTACAATAGATCATTAAGGACATGCAGCCTATTTTGAAAGATGACCCCTCACTCTCCCTAGCCTTGGGAGACACACACCTCCTCGCCTACAGACAACCCCCGAACCTTAAGCAGATACTCACCAGCAACTACAGACCTAGCAACAAAAACATTAAAGCAAGCACATATCCCTGCAACAAACCACTCTGCCAGCTCTCTACATACCTGCACAAAAGACACCATCACAGGACCTAATCAAGCCAGCTACTCCATCAAAGGGTCATTCAGCTGCTCATCCACTAATGTGATTTATGCCATCGTGTGCTGGAAATGGCCACACACCTTATACATTGGACAAACAGGACAGTCCCTACACAGAAGAATAAAGGGGCACAAAACTGACACCAGAAATCACAGTACAAAAAAAAAAAATAGCTGAGCATTTCCATCATCTTAATCACTTCATTGATGATTTGTTAAAAATGGTCCTCAAGAAAATAATGGGACAGCAAGACTTCAAAGAGAAACAGCCAAAATTGAACTAATATGCAGATTAGGTTGTGTGAAAGCAGGGCTGAATTGTGACTTTGGATTCTTTTCATATTATAACAGGTAATTTGACTTCATTCTCCGTCTATGTGCTGTTTCCTAGAGTTTGAATCTTTACAAATGCTCTGATTTGCTGATGCAGTATGACCTGATCCCATGTTTTACACTCCCCAGTGTTTATTTTCCTTCCATTCTGTGAGTTCCCCCATCTTTGAAGCATCTGATGAGGTAGGATTTTTCTCCCACAAAAGCTCATGCCACAAGATTCCTTGCTTTTTCATCCTGGAGTTCATGTTTCAGTAACTTCTAAGATCTGCTCTGAAGTCAGTGGGAATTTTGTGAGAGTAGAGTACAGGATTAATTTGTTGTGCAAAGAACATTAGACTATTTGAACACAGCCGAAAATTATAAACGTGGATTTATGTTATAGTTCAGAGGGTAAAAGGATCTTGTCTCACCTGACAGCTGTCACAGGCTTTCTTTATAGCCTTTTAATTAAAAAGGGAAGGAAGGCATGATCGAAGTATTGGCCAACAGGAAATAAAATCCTAAACTACATGAATGGAGATAAGTCATGTATTTCAAACAGGGCAAATTGATGAGATGTGTTAAACGTGGGGATGGGGGGGGGGAGAGAGAGAGAGTGTGTGTGTGTGTAATATCTAGCTCTGCTTTCCATGGTAATGTAGCAAAACCCGTGTAAAAAACAGAAGCATAACCTTGGTTTCCACTGTCCCAATCTAGTTCTCTTACCTACTGTATGGGTGTATGTGTATATATATTTTATTAAAGTGCAGCCATTCTGTACTAGTAAAGACAGAATTTGCTTCCTGCACTTCCCATTCACATCAAACTAGACATTTCTCCCCCATACTCCATACACTGGAATCTGTTTTGCAGTACATTCTTGACCTTTGATCTCTCTCCCTATAAATATTGGCAGCTGTGTCCAAATCTGTTACCGTAGAACATCTCAGGGGGAATTATACTTTTTGAACTGAGATGTCGCCCTGTTCTTTAATGTCATATCTCCCAAAAAATTCTTATTCTCTTTTGAAAAGCATTTTGAGATCATCAAATGAAAATCACTGTGGAAGAACCAAATTTTATAGTAATCTCTTTACACTGGCTTCATATGGGTTGCTTCAGATTTGTCTTTTCTTTTGGCTTTCTGTGAATGGGTGGAATGTTGAGATGTTTCTGTTTGGCTCTTAGAGATCAGTGTTTTCAAAACCAAACCTTTTTAGTGCACGTTGTATAGAAAACTTGAAAGTGTTCTTGTTTTTCCTTAGGTATCAAAATTACAAAACTTTATTATTCATGTTATTTGTTGACATACTCGGAGGCTTCGAGAATTGGAATGGTAATCTTTTTCATGGCAGTCAGAGACGGTGTTTTAACAGTCTAAAAATTGCTGCTTGCTCTTCAATACCTAATTCAGGGGTTGGCAGCCTTTGCTAGCCCCCCTACCCCCACCCTCAGCAGGTGCTGGCAAGTGCCAGGAGGTGGGTGGCTCTTTTTCCTGGTGGCCTCACTTCCTAGCTGGGGAGTGGGGCCAGCAGGGGACAGGATCCACAGCATGTGCAGCTCTTTTGGCCCCAGAGCCTGCTGGGGGTGAGGCCAGCAGGGGGGAGGCTCTGTGGTGCTGCAGAGCCAGGAGCCCTGCATGGCACTGTTAAAAAGTGCATATGCCAGGGATGATTGACCCCCTGATCTAATCTCTTGTGATATTGTCTCAAGAGTGGTGTTCTGTCCTCTCTAATCTATAGAGACTTCATAATGTAAAAGTAAACAAAAGACAAGACTTCATATTTCTAATGTAAAATCGGGCAGAAAATTGTTCTTGTGGTGAAAAGACACAGTTATAATTTCTTAAAGCGTCATAGAAGCAAAATGGGATTCCAACAGTTATTTTCCTTTGCTGTTCATCTTGGAGGGACTACTGCATTTTAAAATATAATTCAGTAGATTTGCTAGTTCAAAATTTATACCTCCCCACTATATTGTTCCGTTTGCAGTATAAATGTTTCATACTCTTAGTTGATCCACACTGCATAGATACAAAAAGCTATAGTGTGTGTTTGCATCTGAAAATCTGAAATCTTTTCCCAAAGATGGTGTTTACAGTGCCACTGTGGTTAATTACTCCACTAATATATTTTTCATACCCTCATCCCCATTTCAGAGATGCTTTCCAAAAATCTGGTATAAAATCAACTGTCTGGAAGGGAAACAAACACTTAGTTAATCCAGTAAATAACTCTGCACACACAGTCTCCTTCAGCTGGCCTATCTTCCATCAAATTGTATCCAAAAGTGCAATGACAAACTGCATTTTTCATGGTGATTTTTCAGCAACATTGACACTTAAAGGTCCTGTTCACCTTCAAGGTTCATTTAGGCAGACTAATCTCAGCAACAGTAGCTAACTTTCATCATTTCCCATCCAACAGATTTACAGATCTACTGTAGTTTTCTATTTATTTATGGAACAAATGTGCATTACTGTATATATACATTTTATGTCATGACATTAATCCAACTTTTGTTTATCAGAGATACATTTTTAAAAAGAGAGAATTGTTTGTGGTCCATTGACTGTTTGTTCATCCTATCATCTCTCAAAGTGTGCAATGTCTGTTTTTGATTGAGAAAATCCTATTTTTTAAACATTTTTATTTAAAAATTCTTGTTCACTAGAGTATCTTTTTCTTCCAAAAGTCAAGATATGAGTATTTAGCTCTTCATGGGTCATACCCGGATGATTTATTTCTCATTGTTGGATCTGTGGGCAACTTCTGCATTTGCAGAAGACACATGATATGCCTATTCGTTCCCCACAAGATTTGAGTAATATTTGTTTACTTAAACTCTTTTTTTAAGAATTTGATCAAAGCAGTATAGATGCATGAGGCTGGTGTTCATTATTAGGTAAGACCGGGCTTGACAAATCACAGGTGCCAGGTCACCAGCGTGTGCAGAAATTTGAACATGGTGCCTAGTTATGCCATGGTTCTTAGGAATTTGAATGTCCTCCTGGTGCCTAAAAAAAGGCGATGGTCGTGACAGTTTCAGCACATTTATTTCCATTCCACTGCTGCTAAGTATAACCTGAGCAGCAGCTCCCCCCCCCCCAGTGATGGGGGGCTTGGGGCTATTTTGCACTGCCTTGGCACCAAACCTGGCAGCAGCTTTTTTTCAGCAGGACATGGGTGGGCAGTGTGGGTTGTTCTAAAGTGCCATGGCACAGCTAGGCACTTTGGCTTTTGGACAGGCTTCTAGCTGGGCAGCACACTTGTCAAGTCCTGTGCTAAGGCAATTTAGTGGTTCATATTTTACTACTGTTTGTTGCAGATTTGATCATATGCCTGAGTAGGAATAGAAGAATTGGGATATGTTATAACTGTCTTTAAAAAAAAAAAAAATTCAGCTGAGTAATGTTCCTACAGTATATATACTTTCCAGAGAATTTAGCTTACCCTGAAAGCATTTTCCTGAATTCTATTTAAAGCATTTCATTGCACCTAAAAGAGTATAATGGCTAATAAAAGTTCCAGTAACTAAACACAAATGTGATGTATATCAGATACTTGAATGGATTAGTGCAAAAACTGTAGTTACGTTCTCATGTGAAATAATTTGTAATACTGTGACTTGTTAGGTGTTAAGAATCACTGATAATTTAATGGAAAAGCTTTATAAAAGTCAGCCCATTTGTGTTTGTTACTTTATATGGGCAGATGGCATAAGGATTCTCCAAGAATTTTTCACTTTAAATTTTATACTGGTTCAAAATGTAGGAAGTAGTGAGAGCAGCAGAGTGGTAGCAGGAAACTTTCTCTACTATTCACTTAGTAGCCAGCATCATTAGTATTTAGCTTGAATACATCTCTAGGGAATTTCTTTGACTGACAGTTTTCTCACAGAGCAAATGTACAATATAGTTAATGTATTCTGTGATTTAGGTGCTCTGTAGGATTAACAGTTGTAAGAGTAGTGCTTTCTAATGATGTCTGCTTTAGAGACTGGATGATTTGTAGAGAGAATTGGCAATGTATGGTCTAGTAGTCATTATGTGCTGTTTGTAGATTGCTGGTTGGTCACAAAAAGCAAATCTCTCCTGGAATCCCTGATTTTCTCATTTTAAAAAAATATTTTTAAAATAAACTACTTGTTAATAATAGGAAAGATGTTCTATTAAGGCAATGAACTTAAGTTCAGGATATTTTGGTTCAGTTCCCAGCTATATCATGGAATTCCTGTGTCAATACCTTATGGTCAGTCTTTCTGCCTCAGTATCTTATATGTAAAATGGGATAAGACTTTCCTATTATAATGAGATGTCACCTGGCTATATTAATGTGTGTGAGGTATACAAGTATTATGATCTTGTTGTGTCTATATAAAAAAGCATATAGGTTGTGAAATAAAACAAGTAATTTGCTCATCTATTCAGATTTGGAGAATACTAAGGTATTCATAACCACTTGTAAGGTGCTTAATTTATATTGTTGTGTAACTATTAACTTTATGGAATCAGTCAAAATCAAAGAGTTGAAAGAAGATTCAGGTATTCATCTGCCTTTGAGCCCATTTGCAAGTTTCAGGAGCTCACAATCACATCTTCATATTTTTAAAAAGTTGTTGTTCTCCTCAGTATGTGGAATACTTGAACAAGCAGGGGAAATGATTATACAAAAACACAAAATAAAAAAACTGGAACAAAAAGGATTTTTTCCTCTCATTTTTGAGTTATAGGAAACTAAATTGTTACTGGTAATGATGGTAGATAAAAATGTTTTGAGACAAATTTTTTTTTTAAATTGTGTTATTGATCGAGCTAACTTGCACAGGATTTTTTAAAAAAAAGGTTTCCTCTTTTTATGCTGGTTTAAGCACTATTTTTGACAGGTTGCAATCATCAGACCTTGGTTTAGCTTCTAGGCCTCCTGCTTCTTGATGAAATTGTAATATGAATATGATTCTATATTTGGTAGTACAACTGTAACTAAAATGACCCTTGGATGTCATCACTTTCATATTTAAATACAAAGCTTTTTTCTTTGACTTAGCTTTACCACAATACTTTTTTCATGACACACATTAGCATTTAACCACTCTCTCAAACAAAGTAATAACAACAAACTGCCTCTTCTCAAATTCTGTGAACTAATCAAGGTAATTCTCCTACAGGGAAGTTCAAAAAGGGGATTTTTTCCTCCCCTGTTTTTGAATACTTTAGATATTCACAGACACAATAATGTGAACACTTGATAAACCAGAAAGAGCAAACTTCTATTCTAGAGCTCTTTCAGGAGCAAAGTGTCATTTCCCCAAAGAGAGGGAAAAACAAATTGTGTAATTTTTACAATTATTTTTCAATCCTAGCTTTTTGAGACAAAATGGATTAATATTTAAAACATTGTACTTTTCAGAATTTATATAGAAATTCAACTGTTTAGATTAAATGCGCAACTTCCTGAGCTTTGTTTTATTTCCTTGTGTTTTGGAAGTTCATTAGAATGAAATAGAAATGGAATAACAGTAAATCAGAATTTTATTTCTTTAAAATTCCTTTTCATTCACCCTGATCATTGTACTTTTTTCTTTTTCATAAGAAACTGCTTGACTATACCAAGTGAAAAAGGTTGCAAGTGCTTTTTGGAAGTTGCTATTAAAATTCAGAATGATCTGGACAAACTGAAGAAATGGTCTGAAATAAACAGGATGAAATTTAAGAAGGACAAATGCAAAGTACTACACTTAGGAAGGAACAGTCAGTTGCACACACATGATGTGGTAAATGAGTGGAGCCCAGCACAGATACAAGTAAGTGGATCAGTATCCAATCAGCATCTACAAGAAATGGACCATGGGTATCCATGTTCTGTCCATGGGTGCAGATGTCCACCTATTTGCCAGGCTCTCACCCTGTACCAATTTAAAAAAAAAAAAAAAAAAAAAAAAATATCTAATTAGCATACACTTGCATGGTCTGTGGATATCAGTGGATTTGCAGGGGTCTATAAATGACTACCTGTGAAGGAGTAGTGTGAGGGTCATAATGGATTATATGGTTCCATGTCTTCCCTAGGAGTAGTTACATTTCATGTCCTTACTTCTCTATTTTTATTAATGTAAGTATAGATTATAGGTGGGTGCAAATGATACAAATGGCTTTTCTTAAAGCATTTTTCTAAGAGATTCCTTCAGTTTTCACTCTGTGATTTTTGTAATAAATTTGTTTTCGGGATAAGTAAAAGTTGTGGTGTACAGTTAAGACAGCCACTTAATTTTTTTGGTACTAAGAGTCATATATTCTGAGACAAATTTTAGTTGCATCTCTTTGAAGAACACTGTTACGTGTAAATTACAGTGTATGCATCATACTTATGCAAAAGTATCTATCTGTGATCTGTGTTTTTAATGCATTATTGAGGCGCCAGAAATAACGCCATAGTTAATGATGCAGCTGTTCTTTTACAACCCCTTCCTTTTACCATTATCTTCCGAACTTTGGCTTGACATTCCATTTTAGTCTGAAAATTAGCAGCTTGCTGTTTGACCGAAAGTGTTTTTTTGCTACATTTTAGGGAAACTGTTCAAGAAGTTCTTTTCATAGTTACCAGCAGTACAAGACAAATGTATATATGCCAACATCTCTTTTCCTTTTTTCTTTTTCTTTTTTTAAATGGAAGATGAATAAACAGTGAGATACCTAGTTTGATGTCCTTTAGTCAACCATGTTGTGTTTCTTCCTTTGTCTCCCCTATTACCACATTTTCATTGAAAGTAACCTGCAAAGGATATTTTAAAATTGGGCTTGTACTCTGTCTTACTGCTTTGTGTATAAAGAGGGCCTGAAAGTAATTTTAAATATTTATTTTCTGCTTGCTTTATACATTAGAAATACCAGAAAGCTCCTCTCTGGTCTCCCTAGTGTTTTTGTTTTGTTTTAAGAGGACTTAACAGTATGTTTCAGAAGGTATATAATATTAACTTGTAACTCAGTTGAAGGCATGAGGGGTATTGAAACTTTAACGCAGCACTCTTCCTCGAAATGTTAATTAGTCATTCAAGTGAAATATGTTAAGAAAACAAAAACAATACTTAAATAGTTTGTGACTTTACCTTTTGGTTGTTCAACTGTCCCTCTTGAGTTTTGTGATGTTGTCCTGTAATTAGTTCTCCATTCATCATAGTATCTTCCTGATGCAAATTTTCAGTAGGAAAAAGAAATTACCAAATCTTCATGCCTCTTTTAAACATCCTAAAGAAGCAAAGTAGGGCACAAGCCCAATGTTTTTTTTCCTTTGCAGGTCTCCTCTAAGAGCAGAGGCAACCTTGAACCAGCAGTTTTGGAAGTTGAGGCAAGTAATTTTCTTACTTTTTTGTCAATATCTCAGTTATTTTTTGGTGGTGTCTAACTTGAAAAGCTTCTAGTTTAAAAATCTCAAAACATTGTGTACACTTTGTATACTCAGCATAAGAACAGATCTTTAAATTTATTTGTTTCTCTGTGTTATTCTGGGTCCATATGAGCAATTCAACTAGGGAAACATGTTGTGAAGAATTACCTTTTTAGCCCACTGGATGTTGCAGCCAATAAAAGCCTTTTTTAAAAATTCTAGCTCTTTTCCTTGAATGGGACAGTCTTCAAAATATAAATCAATAAATGGAAATGTTTATGGGGGTGATTTTCCTTCTAAAATCAGTTATTTATGCTCCATACCTCCAGCTGGTGGAGCCATCTATATTAAGTTTCTGCTTCTTAGTTGATTTGATTTGTTAGTTGAAAATACAAACCTCTGTAAAAAGAATTGCTATTCTCCTGCACACTCTAGCCTTCTTGTGATTGCAGCAGTTACTTCAGCATTACTGTATAGAGAAACTCTACAAATCCTCCTGTCCCCAAGCCATGATTAATCCCTCTGGAGGGGAGGAGAGGGGGTGACATTCCTGTGGCTGAGTTTTGGGTGTCTATTGCAGATGGCCTTGGTTTCTGAACAAGGGAGAACTCTTGTGTGCCCTTTTGGTCATTCTCGAAGGAGTTTGTGGAAGCAGCTCTCTAACCCAGAGCAGTTGTCAGGGTTGGGTTTGATGGTACTTGGTCCTGCCATGAGTGCAGGGGACTGGGCTTGATGACCTCTCATGATTCTTTCCAGTTCCATGATTTATAGACAGACTCAGAGTTTAAACACAGAGCCTTTGGCTGCAGCCATGGACTAATCTTGGGCAAAATGGAGTAGATGCTACTGTACTACTTCAGTTAGGCTGGCATGATTTACCTGGGTCAGTTTGTGCATGTCTCTTTGAATATTACTTTTATTAATGGGATTACCATCATCTTTTTCCATATAGAATACATTAATTCTTTTGAAGTTTCGATCACTTGAAATGAAGGTATTCTGTGTCCACCAACAGTGAATTAGTATATGCACTAATTTTGTTTTTTGGTTCATGTGTGAATGAGATTTAATTTTCCAATAGCTAGTTATTCTTGACCATAAACCTGGAGGGACAGTGATTGACATCTATAGGGCAAAGAGGTAAAGTATTACCTCTTAGTTTTAATTTATTCAGTTATTTGCACGCTAAACTGAAGCTGGAGAAAATAGTGAATACTGAGAACCTTTGTTTTGATTCTAGTTTCTCTTTCAGTGATTACTTCCATTTTTCACTGATACAGTTGAAGTCTGTGGTCATGCTGGTACAATGTAAAGATTAGAATAAAGTGACTAGTGTTTGAAATAAGCATTAATCTTTGTAAAAGTACTGTGCAACAGAGAATACTAATGAAAAATGGCATACTAAGCTTTTTAGCACTCACCTTTGGTGTTCTTTCGCTGCATTGTGAATGAAGGAAAGTATTTATGCTGAGTAACAGGTTACTGCTCTCTGTCTCAATAATGGAAAGCTACTTGTGCCAGTTAGGAAGAGCCCAGTGTTAAGGAGCAGTGCAGTCATGTCTTCTTGAGGAAACCCTGTTTCAGGATTCCCCCTGCATGCTGGTTTGTACTTCTGGACCTCTTTATGGCATTCACATTAACACCTACTTCAGAGCAGGAAGGACGTTCCTATGCTCCAATGTGTGCAGGAACTGCTTTTGTGCCTGAGCCTAATCCAGACTGAACAGTTGAGGGACAAAGGCTTCTAGTGAGCTCACTGACCTCTAACTACTTGTGTTGGGGCCAAGGACAGTCTGCTTCACCGAAAGCAGTTTCATACTTGGTTGTATAAACTGGGTACACAGTTTCATTAATCTGATTGTCTTCTGTTTTATTAAAAGAATTGGCATATATAGCATACAAATGAGGGCATACGCTAGTGCTTTTCTCCCTAGCTCACAACCTTTGCTCACATTGTGATTTGTCCACCAGTTGAGTGTAGTAACCTCATGGTGAAATTTTGACTTGCATCAGCTATAGCAGTGGTTTTCAAACATTTTTCTCAGGACTAAGTTGAAAAAAAAATAGTTTTTGCCTATGACTTAACAATTAAATCTTTGAGCAAAACAAACAAGGAGCCCTGTGCCACAGGACTTCTTGTTGATTTTACTGAACTAGACTATGATCTATAGTCTATATAATAGAATCCTGAATCACTTTCAGTGGCTATCTGTACAAAACCAAGGAGCTACACAAGATTCTGAAAGAACAGAACCAGTGAAGATGTTCCTGTAAATCTCTGCCAATGAGGAGTACAAGAATATCTTAGTTACTTAGAAATATTTTCTTAATGTTTTTGTCCTCCTAGGAGTTCCTTCTGATTTGCTCATCTCTCACACTTAGTTTTTAATCCCTGCTGTGACTGCATGCTCTGGCAAAATTCCTTTTAGCAAATACTGTTGATTTACAATTCCCTCCAATATTGGTGCTGCTCCTTCAGATGTCATAGGGGTTCAACTGATGGTACTGCAGAAAGAGGAATTATCTCATTTGGGACCCAAGGTTTCTCATGTGGCAGCGCATTGGGTTTTCTAGTTGCAGTGTGTGTGTACTGGAGATCCGATGAAATACTTTAACTCACTGGTGATACAGTGCATTGAATTTAATTCAGAATTACTATTCAGGAGTAAAAGGCTGACCTTTCTATTAGTGCTTAGTAAAATGAAATTTTCAGAATTTTCTATCTTTGGCTTTCTCCTCCAGTCATCTGTTTATATTAACTAGCCGAAAGGATAAGGGTGCTATTTTATCTTTGTAGATTTGGAAGAATAATTATCATGTTTCCATAAGCAACAGTTGGAGAGCAACTAACTACAACTGATGTTGCAGGAAGCGTGTTTAGGAAGAATATTCCTTGATGGAACCATGTTAATGGACGCTTGACTTAAAAGCAATTCTTAAATTGAATTTCTCTCTGTTGATTATTGACTTAAATTCATATACTCTAGAAGGCCGGGGTCTCAAGCATGTGGCCCCTAAAGCTATTTCCTGCGGTGAGCAATGGCACTATTGTTACCGATATTTGCAATATCATTGTATGAAAAGGTTTCAGTGGTGCACCCTCAGGCTAACGTACTAGTCCTTATGCGGCCCTGTACTATTTCTCATGCGGCCTTCATGGTGATTTGAATTTGAGACCCCTGACATAGGGTTTATATGAAGTTTGCTAGCATCCCTCTATTGGCAGTATCCAAAGCTGCAGTAATTTGGTGCTCTGGGATCTAAACATAAATACTAGTCATTTCTAATCTCCATGCGCAATGATTTGAAAATAAACAATGTTCAAAAGGGATTTCACACTATTTATTTTTATGCTGTTGTATTATTTCAGGGTTGTCTGGGAACTATAAAGAATAGCCATTGAAATTTAAAATATGTGGATGTAAAACCTTCATTCATGGGAAAGATCGTAATCTTGTGCATCTTTTTTTAAACATTATATTGCTAAAAGAAATGCAATCAGAGTTTGGCTATAAATTTAGTGGCAAAGAAAAGCTATTGAAAAATTAATATGGTATTTTCAAGCACTGTAAAATCAGAAAAAGGCTAAATTCAGTCTAATAAAAATGGTTTTAACCTTCAACTACTATAATAACTGAGGATGCGATCCCATTTCCATTAAAGTCAACGACAAAACTCCCATTAATTTAAATAGTGTAGGATTGGGCCTTAAATGTCTAGATAGCAAGGAATCACAGAAATCTATTCCCAAAACAAAAGACTAGTAAAATGGTTAAGGGTTGAGAGGATGTAGCATTAGCTTAAAGATACAAAAATCACCAGGGTGTTGTCATTAACAGAGAACCTAAAAGTTCAGGGTCAAGTTTTGTACTTAAATTGAAACATTAAGAAAAGAAATGCATGGTTTAGACACCTGAATAACCTTAAGTCTGGCCTATAGTAATGATTAGTGTTGAATAATTTTATGCTCACGATTAATGTGGTTTAGTGGTTTTGGTCTCAGATTAGATTACAAATTGAGTCCTGTGGCACTTAAAGACTAACAAATTTCTGATTGCATGAGCTTTCATTTGAGAGAATCCCACTTCATCAGATGCTTTTTTGGGTAAGGGGCCGAACTAGACTAACAGAGTTCCCCTTTAGAGCTTAAATTAAGGATGTATTTAATTTTTTCATACTTTTTTCCCCCCACTCCCCATGACATCATTCAAGACTTGTTCAGCAGTCTTAACTTAATTATGCTCCCGACCTTAACTCTATTTTAGCATAGTTTTTTCTCTGGGTATTTCCTTTGAATAATAACAACAACACTTGTAAACCGTGCACAAAGAGCCCGAACAGTTGCAATAGTTTATGGATAGGTAGTGTTGAGTGTCACTGGTACACCAAAACAATGAAAGCACTCAGAGAGCACCAGCCAATTAAGCTGGGTTTAGAGTTGCTTTGCATCATGAAGTTAGAGCAAAACATCTGAAGAGAATTAGTGTTGCTGGCCCTTAATTTGCCATTTACTGTTTTCAGGGAGGTTGAATTACTGAGACCCTTGCTGTGTGAAATGGGGTGGGAGAGCCCAAGTCTTTAATTCTGTTGTCTCTGTGCTTTTAAGCATTCCTGCTGTGAGTCAAAGGCACTGCTGCCAGGAGCCTTTTAAACAGGGATGCCTAAACAAGGGAACAGCCACATAGTCTTCAAAGAACAGTTATAGTTGGGCCATTCCATCTATTTATGTGAAATCTTGACATGGGTTCAGTGTCCCTCATACAGCTGAATTATTACAAGCAATATAATTGCTGAGTGCAAATAAACTATAGAGGAGCTGGTGGGTGGGTGGGTGATCTCTGTCACTTAAGAATTATCTAGCTGTTGACCTGCATGTGTCTATTCCTGCAAATCATAGTAACAGATAGAACATTTGTTAGAAATTGTAGTCTAATTACAAAATGTCTTCAGACGTAACCTGAGCACAAAATTTCAATTTTAACTGCATGAAGTCTCTGTGGTGTTCCATTTATAAGATCAGTAAGGCCAAAGAAAGAGACAGATGGACCCAGTTTTTTTCATTCATAGACTAATTCTTAAAAAATGAAGTGTGTTTGGAGTAAATGCAGTAAGTTTCAGGAAGATTCAATGTATTTTTCATACAAAACAGATGTGAATCCTTGCTTTAATTGAAAAATGTAATTGTTTTATGTCTGACTCACAAACAATGCCTCACTCTACATTTAATGCAGAAATTCTGCTGCTGTTTTCCTATGGTATATTATTCTGGCCTCCACATTATTTTTTTTTACAACTGTTTTTCTACTTGCTTTTTAATTGGGGCAGTTCTGTAAACTTGGAAAAAAACTAAAGCTTTACCATTATCTTTCTTGAATCAGAAACGTCTTTTTTATTCGGCAGCATTTAGAAAAACTGAAGAATCTACATACTTGTGTTACCACTGAAATGTATCACTCAGGATGGTTAAGCTGGATTACTTGTTAATTGGCCTAGAATCTTTGTGAAAAAAGACAAAGGGATGAAGAATTAAATGTGGAGGAAAGTGGGGGTACAAAATGTTTGATATACTTAGTTCTGAGGGTCTTCACTGAAATTGGGCACATTAAAAAATTCTCCTTTCCACATCATTTGGTGAACTGGACAACTTTTGCTCTGCTTGAAGCATCCATCTATCCAACCTACTTCTTGTTCATAATCCAAGAAGACAGAAAATAGATGTGGGAAATAGATCACCAGATATCTAGCAGTTATTGCTTAGAACCATAAACTAGGCATAGGCATAAAACAATCAGCACAAAGTTACCTGAATAGTGCCCAGTCCTTGTATGTGAAAGACAGCTGATTGAAGGTGGGCAAAATGGAAATAGTTATGATTGCAGAGAAACACACTTTCAGAGTTTGTAGAAGTTTCCTTTTGGTTGAAGGTTTTTATTTCCAGTTGGTCAGTTCAGTCCATAGTTTGGCAGTGCTCCTGGGTTTCATATTATACACAGTAGTGTCAGCATGTAACTTTCTGCCATTTCCAGATGGGAAGGTTCTGTCCTGGTGGGTGCTGACCTAACCTCAGTAATACAACCATCCCTTACCTCCTGGCTGGAGGTGTGCAGTACACCAGGGCATGATACCATAAGCCCTTAGGAAACTTCATCTAGCAGCAGCAGCACATCTCCTTAGCAACACAGGTTACCATGAGTACATCACAGCTGTCTTCCGTTTTTTACACTGACTTTCCATTGAGTATACAGTTATAATCCAAGGACACTACCCCTTACCTTCAAACTGTTAAGTGTCTAGAACCCAGAACACCTAAAAGATCACCAAAAGCTCTGGGATGAGAACCACAGTCGATAACTGCTCAGCAGGCACAGTGAACTTTCTCTTACAAGGATATAAAGCTTTTCTGTGGTGAAGATGATATACTCACAGGACTGTTCGGGAACTGTAATGAACCCTTGCAGGAATGAGGATCATCAGAGTCCTCTCCACTTTCCACTCCCAAGTCCTAGAAGTGCTTCTGTACCATGAAAACAGCATTTTGTATGCATTAAAAACAAAACCAAAATACTATACTTTTTTCTTGCTGTGAAGAGGATCAAAGTGAGAATGAATTGCACATGACAGATGTTAGTCATGTTTCTTAATTGGCTACTGCAAGATGCTTAGATACTACAGTAAGGAGGCTACTATTATATACTTCTAGTAGCATTACAAAGAGTTCACTTAATGAGGAAAAGGAACGCTAGACATAATTGATGCCTTTAGCACTGAATCATTAGAAAGAATTTAATTCCCAAAGACTAAGAAGTTAAATTCAGTTGTGCTACATAGTGGTAAAGCAGACTAAGAATTTATGTGAATCTTTCACTTGCCACCTTAAGAGGGTCTTTAGGGCTCATAATAAATGTGAAAAATGACCTACACAAAGTATTGAAATGCATATGTTAAATTAGAAGTTCATACAATTGTATTTTCCTGTAACAAATCTATTGACTGTATGTTCAGTTGTGGAGCCTACCTGTTCAGCTTTTATAGATTTAAGGTAATTTTGATACTACACTATTCTATATTTTGGAGGCTTTATTGGGGACTTAATTATTACTCAAAATTCTAAGGGGTAATCTAAGTCTTCAATGGGATACATTAGATATCTAATGAACTAAGAGAAGTGAAGTCAAGTGCATGACCAGTCACGTTGTCTGTTCAGTATGCTGATGGCCATTTCTTATAGTTGAGAAGACGTATGATTTCATTTCTGGAGCTTTCCTAGCTAAAGTGTCATGAAGCTTTTCACGATTTAAGCTTAAAAAAAAAAAACACCCCACAACCCTTCTTCTAGCCCTCTCAGCTGCAAATTTAACTTTCTGCTTGTAAACTAAGTATAAATGAATGGCTGCTGTCTTCCAGAGTATGCAAACAGACAATTCCTGTTTGTCTACAGCTGCTCAGAACTTTTTCCAAATAACTGAGTAGAAAATGACCAAAGTATTGTCAGTTTTGTGGCTGCTTCTTAGATACCCTGTGGGGTGACAATCTGCTCCATTTTACTCTGCTACCTCTTGGGAAAACTCTTGAATAGAAGCTGTGGAATCACTTGTGGGGAGGAATGGATTACTTTCCAGAATCCACAAACAAGTGGTTTGAATATTTGTTTAGGGCCTTATTTCTGTCTAAATAGTATCATAGAGCTCTGATATTCAGGACATGTGGCATTATCTTCCCTGGTTGACAATGGAAATTTTGGAAAAATGTAGGTAGAGAAATGGACTGAAATAGTTCTGATCAAATGCACTGGAAGCAGCTGAAACCCACCTTGACTTTGTGACAATAGTATACAGTGGATTGGCTGTTAATGCTTGCAACAATTACAGCCTGACCAGCGAGGGGACCTTCAGAAAGACCTTCAGTGAAATTTGTTACAGAGACAGAAAGGCTCCTTCATAAATTTGGTGAACACCAAACTAAAGTTCTGAAGACCAATAGACTCCCCCAAAGCAGGGTAGAGGTTTATATGCCACTTTAGTGAAAAATTCTTTAGAGGTTAGTCAGGTAGTGACTTGCATTTAACCGACACACAATAGAAATAACAGCTAAATAAATCTTTGCAACTGTGATGGATAGATTTGATATTAGACTGGAGAAAGGCCAGAATCTCTGGAACCTGATAGGAAATCAGGTTTGTGTCTATCTTGAGCAGACTATTTTAAAACTTGTTCTGTTTGTCAATGTAACACTAGTATAAGGCTTCCAGGATTTGAACAGGACTTTCTTGAGCAATTGTGTGATATGCGCAAGCCAGTTTAGCCTTTGGAGGCCCAGGAGCCATCCTGCCATCTGAAAAAACTTGGGTTTGAGTAAACTAACCTGTCCTTTGCTGTAGCACCTATCCTGAATCAAGGGAAGAGTGATGGGATAATCTGTTGTCAGAACTAGCAACTCTGAGGACTGGGTCTGCCATACTCAGCCTGGCATTACCAAGATCACCCTATGTCCTGTGGAGGCTTCCTCAGAAACCTTGGCGATGACAAGAAATGGAAGAATGTTGTTGTAAAGGTGTCCTTTTTTCCTGTGAAGGGCAGGAGGAAAAGTTTCTGCCCTGCAGCAAGTACTTGTTGCCAACAAACCTGCCTGCCTTGGCCCTACCTGGCAAATATCAGACTAACCACTAACTGTCTGAGTGACAACTTATTTTGATGTACACATTTCAGACTGACATAATTTCCTAAGGTGGTGGTGGTTCTTTCTAGGTGTATAGCTGTTATGGGCCACAAGGCTCCGGGCGAATCATTCCTACAGATTGATTGCTTCCTGATACAGTGAACAAACCCTCCACATCTGTTAGATAGATGGCAATGATGCTGTTTGAGAGTTCTGTCTGGTTGTTCCCTATGCAGAAGAAAAGCTTTTGATTACCACCCTGGTTTACATGAAGCCTCAATTCCTAAAGATTCCAAATGTTACGAATAGTCAAAGCTCTTAGATGCACCCCGCACCACAAACTGGAGGCATCCGTGTCTATTATGAGCACTCTGAAAGGACAAGCCTTTTAAGGTGTGGTAAAGTTTGTTGTAAGAATCCTTGGGCTCTTGAGAATATCCTAACATGCTTGGACTTTAAACACATGTGCGGAGGTCTTGACTGTTCTTTCAAGGACTTCATCCAGACCTTTGCGGGATGTATAATGATGTACAGAAACTTTAGGCCTCAGAGTCTCAAAAATAAAATTTCACGTGACTGCCATAATGTGGCAGGAACCACTGCCTGGATGAGATCTCTGAAGCAGGCAAACTAAAGACCTTGTAGAATCTGAAACACCTGCTCTGAAGGCCTAAACTTGGGCCAGAAGCAGAGTTGACAGATTTCCTTTTTTTTTTTTTGGTTGGATTGATGAAGTATGAAAATGAACATTCTATCAATTAGTGTATAAACTAGCCTGTGTGCTGTGAGCTGTAGTTGGTACAAGCCAGTCATTTAGCTACAGATAACCAGAGTTAAAGTATAATCTGGTGAGCCCTGAATCCTCTGGCACAGGTGGGCTACCCAGTAACCCGTCCCTGGAACCCACTCCTAGGGGCGCGCTGTGCGCGCACGCGCGCGCACACACACACACACACACACACACACACACACACACACACACACACACAC